>CM038792.1:121238736-121938403 GCA_021764765.1 Vicia sativa | reverse complement strand
TTACCTTTAAATTAATTAAATAATCAATATATATGTACTAAATATAAATTAAATATATTATTTATTTAATAAATAAAAGGAAAATTAAGCATAATTACTACCCTATTCAAATGAATCTAAGTATGAGTATAGTACCTCTCTCTTTTGGTAACTTGTGTAAGGTTGAAATTTAGAAGGAAAGGAATATTGTTGCCTACAAAACAGAACGAAGAGATGAGACATAGAATGTTAAAGATTGAACTTGAAGCTAGCAAAAAGCATAAGTTGACTAACTTATATAAGTGAAATTATCAATATTTTAGTCATTTCGATGAATATTATCATTGATTAACGCAAGATCTCAACCAGTTATGTATTGTCTTATCCTTTTGCTTTCATTCTATCATAAGGTTCGTGAATTTCAAAACAAAATATATTAATGGAGATAAAATAGTACTATAAGCTACCACTACAAATTGTATATAAGACAAAAATAACATTTGATGTGACTTATTTGTAAGTTCTTTTTGGCATGTGATGGATTACCTTATGGCAGGGTATCCCTTAAATATTTAGTGAATGTCAAAGCCACATGCAAATGCAATGATTTCTCGGTTCATATTTTCACCACTCCGATAATGTATGTTGGAATTATTGATTTATCTTATTTAAATTGATTTTAAAAGAAATGAGAAGAAAAAAAAAGTTAATTAACTAAATGGTGTTAATGAATATTTTATATTAGTTATAATATTTTAAGTTAACAAAATTAAAGTCATTCTTTGAACTAACATTTCAAATATAGTTATATAATATCTCTCGTCCTACAGCACAACCTGCGCATATATGCCTCTTCTTCAAAACAAGTGACTCAATGTGGGAAAGTGAATCATCTTCCATAAATCTAAGGGATGTATTGAGTATTGACATTGGATATTGAAAGAATTTTAATTTATATTTATAAATTTATTTGTTGAGGAATCAAAATTGTATAATGAAGAAGTGAATGAAATTATGGTGCGGTGGAAGAAACTTCGGATGGTACTGGTTGACATGTCATTCCATATATAAGAGATGATAAATTGGAGAGGTTTAATAAATGTTTGATTGAGAACAAAAGAATTTGGAAAATTAGAGTTTGAAAATATTTGATAAAATAAATTATTCAAAAATTTCACGTCCGCATGGATAATTTAATTTCCACTAATAAATGTTAATTGTAATTGAAATGATATACAATATAAGGAAATTTGTTTAGTAGAATTTAATTATCCAATCTATAAAATATTAATGTAATGTGTAGTTCATAATCACATTACAATAACTAAAAAGTTATACCTCAAAGTCATGACAAAATAGCTACAACCACGAAGAAATGTCGTTTCATCAAGAGAAAAAAATTTTTTTGAGATCTCAGAAGTTATAGTCAAGAAATAGCAAATAATGTAGATATGAGTCATAGTTAACAAACATGGTAGTAATGAGTGAAGAAGAACCTCAATCAAGTGATACAAAAGGAATTGTAATTCAAACGATGCAAAACAAAAATAATCGTGTAAGTGTTATATGTTCATATTTTTCTTTATCATTATGTTGTTTATTGGTAAACACCAACAAACTATAAAGTAGTTGAAAAATCAATGTATAAAGACGAAGAGGTTTCATAAAACCCTAAAAGTGATAAAACAAACTTTGAAACATATGCAAATGATAACCATTTCACCGTATATACTTTGTGTTTCGATTGATATTTATGAAATAAGTGTTAGAACACGATTTGATTCTACACCAATCTTAGCAATTTTGATTAACAATCGTTGGTGACAATTATGTTCCTCCCTAATAAATAAAATATTTTGTACGAAACATTCTTGTCTCCTAATTTTGTTTATCAGAATTATGTAGATGATGTTCGACCTTGAAAGAAAAGAAGTTTTTTTAATCTAAACCTTTATAAGTTCGATGCTATAAAAAGATTTTGCTCTAAACCCATGTGTTTTGATACAATGGATTTATTAAGACTCGATCTAAGCCAAGTTCGAATACTAGACTCGATCTAGCAAGTTCGATACGTTAAGATCATCGCTTAAGCGAAGTTCGATGAACTTCTAAAAGCACCAAAGGTTGCACCAAACTCGATGTAAACCTCACCTGATCTAAGAAATCTTAAAGTCTCACTACATCATCTTCTAATCAATACAAGGATTCAAGCCAAACTTCTCAACGCAAGCCCGCATCGCTACAAAACTCGATATTCTATGTTCGATGCAACGCTCATGCATTGTTATTCATTAATATAGTTGGTTAATAAATGACTAAATATGAAAAATAATTTAGTAGCACTTCTATGGGAGGTTGCTTTGGTGCTTCTATCGAGGTTGCATTAGATGCCCTTGTCGCTTTCACGTACCACGGAAGCTCTCATTCTTCATAGACCATCACTTCATGATCTGTAGCATGTTGAACACATCTTCTATCAAGGTTTACATGGTGCTTCTATCGAGTTTGTATTTCAATCTTCACCTTAAATTTTCTTTACAACGTGGATGTTCGAGTGTTCTTCCTGAACTCCTAAATTCATCTTCGTCAACATAGTATAATGTTCCATTTTAAGTGAGCTTAAACATCTTCCGAAACTAAACATATACATCTTCCGGAAGCATGCTAACGCAACCTCCGACAGAGCACCAGCAACCTCTAATAGAAGTGCTACTAAATTATTTTTTATATTTAGTCATTTATTAACCAACTTCATCATGTTGCCTACTAATTTTTTATATTTCATTAACCAATTTTATTTTACTATTAAAAAAATATAATTTTTTTTATAAAAAATATTATTATAATAATATATTACTGTTCATAAATATATTTTTTATTAAAAAATACTATTCACCATATAAACACGATGAATAGTGTTGATGTAAGCATCCGTGTAGGATTTTGTGTATGAATAGCATTACTCATAAATATTTTGTATGAAACATTGTTGGCTCCTAATTTTGTTTAATAGAGTATGCAAATGAAGTTCTGACCTTGAAAAGAAAAGAAGTTTTCTTTATCTGAACCTTCTGAAGTTCTGATAGCAAAAGAATATTTTGATATGAATCTACATAAGTTCTAATACAATGGATTTATTAAGATTCTGATCTAAGCGGTTCGACACGTTGAAGACTCGATCTAAGCGGGTTCTGACACGTTAAGACCGATCTAAGCGAAGTTCGACACGTTAGAAGACTATGATCTAAGCGAAGTTCTATAATGCTAGAAGACTCGATCTAAGCGAAGTTCGATACGTTAGAAGTCTAAGCGAAGTTCGATAAAATTATAAAGACATTTCCAACTAAAATTGCAAGTTGTATAACATGTTAAAAATCAAAGAGTGAAAGCAAACAAATTTGTCGTTAAATATGCATTTATATAAACTCAACCAACAAAGTGAGTAGACATGTTGGTAATTCAAAAACCTCATAAACCAAAGTTAATAATTGTTCCATTTGAATGGAGAAGTCATTACATTCTCCATAATAGATTAGAAATAATATATTTAAAATAAAATATTCATCCCTAATAAGTTTGGAATACAAGTGTTACACAAAATAAAGGCATAGTAATCTCTCATCACAAAATATAGTCTATACCATTTCAACCCCTAGAATCATTTAAGTTTAGTGTGTCTCACTCTTTTCCTTCCACCCTTTTTGCAGATAGTTTTGGTGAAAGCATCTCAAGATTGTCGGGATCTTGAGTTGATTCATCCAAGAGACGCTTAGAAGGAGTATTGTTGAGGCAAAGCCTGACTCCGCTTTAAGCAGAATAATTGAAGTTTGAGCAACAAAGAATGTCATGACATCTTCGCTCTCGAGACCCGATTCTTTTAAACATATTGTATAAGTGATATAGAATAGAAAATTGAATGAATGCAAAACAATCAATACCCACCACCCAGGGTTCCATGAACGCCAGCAGGTTAAGTCGATCTACATAATGCAACAAAAGAATGTAAGATGAATCAAAGGTTGAACAACATTTTCATATCAAGGTCATATTCTTTATACAAATTCTCACAAGTTATGCTATAATGTAATACAACTACCATCTAGGTATGCTTCTTCCATCCAAAGCATCCATCCTTTGCATAAGTTATGTTTCAACATCTAAGATTTGTCTTAGGTGCTCAAACAATCGGTGTGTATGAGTAAGTTTTCGCTATAACATAGAAAATAAATCTAAATTAGATTAAAGGGCTAAGTATCAAACCTTAAATCCAAGTGTTTTCTCAAAATTAGTAATCTTATGCACAAATCCAAAGGCCCAAAAAACCTACACCCAAAAAATAACTTAATATGAATAAGAGTAATGAAAATAATCCTAAATTCTCATTAAATTCAAAATTATAGAAGAAAAATATTTCAACATAGTTGGCTTGTCTCTAGATCTCTGGGACAATCGCTAACATAACAAATCCTAAAACGAGGGAGAACTAAATACCCCATGATCTTGTATTAAGAGAAACCCAGACAATACATTTCATCCAACAACCCTCCATCTTCTCCATCTCTTCAACTATCCCTCTTCGGATCCATTATTTTAGAAATTACGTAACACCAAAAAACATGAAAACTAACAATAATTGAGAAGCATGTCGAAGAACAACATAAAACTAAAATCCAAAAACATCACAAAAATTTTTTCTTCAAGAAATTAAACCCATCAAAAACTAAATGAAAATTGAAAATTATAGCCATAACAAAACTAAGTCAACCTAGTAAGAAAAATATGGAAGTACCAAAATAAAGAAAACAACTCAATTAAGCTTAACCACGAAAGTTAGTCAACATTTAAGCAAGCTTGGAAAACAGTTTAAACATCAACTTAGCAACAAGATTTACCCGAAAAGAGAAAAAAAATGTCTTCGATCTGTACCGCCCATTTCTTTGATCTTAAGTGGCATACCATCGCTATCTTCAACTTTGTCTTTGATAAGCCAAAATGTAGTTATTTTGTATATACATTTTGTGGCACTTATCCGTTTTTTGTTGATATTCTTCTAATAAACCCGCTTTTAGTATATTTGTGTACATAATAGAATTATTGAGTTTTTGTGTAAATATTGTATCATTTGATAGTTTTCATCTCTTTATAGTATTCATTCATAATGGAGCATTGAGTAATAAAGGCCAGGCTGCTGCTTCAAGAATGCGATTTTGCACAACACGTCATCGAATAAAGCTCAAATTCAACACAATAAAAATCATCAATTTGGCTGATATTTCTTCATGGTTGGATAGATATTGAATAAGCTTTCCAACGCTCAAACCGGCGCAATTCGAAGTTACTTCTCAAGATACTAGCAAAATAAAATGTTAAAATAGCAGATCGCGCTTAGCGCGAATACCGCGCTTAGCGCCCTCACATCGTAATTTTTAAAGGGATAAAACACATTTTTAGGTTATGGGTTGGGTATTTTTGAGTCCCAACACCATCACCTTCATATTTTTGATAGATTTGCTGGAAAACAACATCGAGCTTGTAATTTGATGATCCGAGTCGAATCCTCTCTTCGATCGGCTTGACAACCAATGTAGAAATGTTTGGTTCCTCTTCTCTTCTCTCTCGTAATCTCTTTGTTGGGTTTTGTATGTATATCTACTAACTCATGTATATTTGTCGCCTCGGCGTTGTATAAAGTTTGCTTTACGAATTTGTGCCTGATTATCTTAGGTTTTACTTTATGTTTGGGATTGAGCTTCTAGGGATAGATTGCTTAGATTCTTACCTAGGATGATTATCTCAGTTTCAATGCTAGAGATAGGTTTAGAGCACACATTCACTATAGAGTACCCGAACTTAATGCCTCTGGGCCGCTGAAGTATGCGAGGAACGGGTACGGAGGTGACGCAATGACTTTGTTGTCGAGGTACGCCAGGATGGATATCGAGATGATTTAGAGGATTCTCAATTTGGGTTAAAATAGCTTAGATTGTGAGAGGTATGATGACACAAACGAGTATCGTAGGCCGAGTAACACGGTGGTAGATTTAAGTCCGTGACGGTAGTTTACATTCGCTCCCACAAGTCGCTCATCCTTTATACTTTTGTTCATTTACTTTTGTCTTTTTTTATTTCATTTTTAATCTCAAACTCATTAATCGGTAGAATTATCGAACCACCTAATCAATAACCAATCTTATGGACACGATACGATATAACCTAACCCAGATATATCACCCTAAGAAAAAATAATACCAACTCTTTGTTGTCAGCTATACCGGCCAAAATGGCGCTGTTTATTGGATTGGTTTTATTGGTTTTGATAAGATAATTCCGTTGTTTTGAGTTTTGTAATTAATGTATATGTTGTATAGACTTTGTATATGAACTCATATGTTATTTACATGTTATGTGTTTACTTCATACTTGTACATATTTGTGATTTTCTTAGTTTTCATGTGATGTTGTGAATTGTCTCGCACTCGTAACGCTTGTTGTGTGGTGTTAGACACTTTCTTTAGGTTCACAAGTGTGAATACCATGGCACGATTTGAGGAGGTTACTAGTGTTTCAGACAATAAAGGCGCCGAGCTTACGACGCAAAACAAGCATGTTTATTTGTTTGTTTATGTTTATGTTGTTTGTGGTTTATGTTTTAACAAGTTGAAATAGGACTTGCCTTAATTTCAAACTTTCACTTTTCAACTTGTTAATTGTCACCAAGTTTATGTATTGTTATTTGCTTTTGTTTTGTCATGTCAATTTGTTATTTTCCACAAGTTTGTAGTGTTTTAGTCAGGAAGTGTGTATGTATTGTAAATATTGTTTAGATGTGTAAATGAGATTGTATAGGGTGTATGGAGTTGCATAGCAAATGTGATCCTTGTCGCTATTTTTCCAAGCGGTGTGCCGCTTAACAGCTGGCCCGCAATGGCCAAGAATTCTTTTAAAATTTCACTTGGTTTTTCCCACTTTCACCAAGGCTTTTTGTATTGAATAAAATTAGTATTGTTTTTCTAATTCTTTTGTTGTTGTTTGACTCAAATTTTGTCTCAGAATCAAGACTTTCGAGTTTGATCGCTTCAACTCGCGATGTACGGTAATGATAGTTTTCAAAGTTGGTACATGTCGTACTGCTTATCGCTTCTATAGCATAACATGTTTAGAAATTTATCATTTGTATAATTACCATGCTATTCATTCTTTTGCATTACTTTCTATGAATCAATCACTTTAGTCCTTTTACCCATAAATGCTAGGAAGCTTTCCATTGTTTACATACGGAGTCCACATTCTTGTTTTAACTAGATTTATTATGCTTAATCTTTAGTTTGTATTGATTGTATGATTGCAAGAAAATGATCAAGGCATATTGTTGATTTTGAGCATACAACTACTCAAATATTCAATTCACTCTCATGAGTGTGTGATCCTTTGTTATCCCTTTTGAGCTTTTATCAATATCCATGTTTATTTGAACTCTGATGCTTGTCTATGAAAGTCAATTCACTTTTTGTATGGATGTTGATTTCTTTGTTTCTTGAACCCTCAACTATATGTTGTTGTATGGATTTTTACCTTGCCTTAGAAAGTAGGAGTATTCACACATTAGTGTTGGTCAATTCAAGTGGGGAGAGGAATGTTTATGTACTTATGTCAGGATTGATATGAGGTTGAGAAAAAAAAGAAAAGAAAAAAAATGTGAAAAAGAAAGATTAGAAAAGAAAGAAAAAAAGAGAAAAGTTTTGAAAAGAAAACAAAAAGAGTAGGAATAATGTTATGTTAAGTGAGGTGTGTTGTGTGAAATTTGTGATGAAGAATAAGTTTGATTGAAATTATATTGTTTGGAACTTTGTGAGTTGATCACTCCCTTTAGGTTTAGGCAAGTTTTTGTTCGATTAGCTTTAGGACTTATCACTTGTTTGTTAACCAAGCCACATTACAACCTTGAAAGCCCTCGTGATTCTTGCATTTGTATTTCAATACGTTGGATGAATGCATAATTTAGTCTATTATTTGCAAGATCGGAGGAGTGTTTTATCCTCACCTTCAGGGTTCTTCATTTACCGATGAATTTTTGCTAGGTGTGATTCATGATTGAGCTTGTTTTGTTTTAGAATGTTTTGCATGACTTTTGTACTTAGGATTTGTTTCGTTATATGTTATCGCTAGGAATGTGGTAAGTAAGTATTTGTCGTGTACATTTTTCGCTTGAACCATACATTTGTTTTCCGCTTTCAAAACTTGTTGATTCGTGATTATTTGATTACCATTCTTTGTTTTAAGTTTACTTGACTTTGTTTGAGGACAAACAATGTGTCAAGTTAGAGATGATAAGTGCCAAAATGTAGTTATTTTGTATATACATTTTGTGGCACTTATCCGTTCTTTGGTTGATATTCTTCAATAAATCCCCACTTTAGTATATTTGTGTACATAATAGAATTATTGAGTTTTGTGTAAATATTGTATCATTTGATAGTTTTTCATCTCTTTTATGTATTCATTCATAATTGAGCATTGAGTAATAAAGGCCAAAGGCTAAGCTTCAAGAATGCGATTTTGCACAATACGTCATCGAATAAAGCTCAAATTCAACACAATAAAATCATCAATTTGGTTGATATTTCTTCATGGTTGGATAGATAATTGAATAAGCTTTCCAACGCTCAAACCGGTGCACCCGAGTTACGGTTCTCAAGATACTAAAAATAAAATGTCGAAAATAGCAGATCGCTTAGCGCGAATACTGCGCTTAGCGCGCCCCGCGACATCGTAATTCTTAAAAGGGATAAAACACATTTTTAGGTTATGGGTTGGGTATTTTGAGTCCCAACACCATCACCTTCATATTTTTGATAGATTTGCTTGGAAACAACATCGAGCTTGTAATTTGATGATCCCGAGTCGAATCCTTCGATCGCTTGACAACCAATGTAGAAATGTTTGGTTCCTCTTCTTCTCTCTCTTTGTAATCTTTGTGGGTTTTGTATGTATATCTACTCATAACTCATGTATATTTGTCGCCTGGCGTTGTATAAAGTTTGCTTTACTAATTTGTGTCTTGATTATCTTAGGTTTTTACTTTATGTTGTGGATTTGAGCTTTGCTAGATAGATTGCTTAGATTCTTACCTAGGATGATTATCTCTAGTTTCAATGTAGAGATAGGTTTAGTGACATTCACTATAGAGTACCGAACTTAATGCCTCTGCGCTATGAAGTATGCCAGGAATGGGTACGAGGTGACGAATTGACTTCTTTTTGTCGAGGTATGCCAGTGGATGGATATCGAGATGATTTAGAGGATTCTCAATTGGGTTAAAATAGCTTAGATCATGGAGAGGTATGTGATGACACAAACCAGTATCGAGGCCGAGTATAACATGGTGGTAGATTTAAGTCCCGTGACGGTAGTTTACATTCGTTCCATGTCGCTCATCCTTTATACTTTTGTTCATTTACTTTTTGTTTTTTATTTTCATTCTTTTAACTTCAAACTCATTAACTAGAATTATCGAACCACTAATCAATAACCAATCTCTATGGACACGATACGATATTGTTCATGTTAAAAGCCGCTAGTGAATCGAATATGAATTCGCATCCTCCTGCTCGAAATGATTTACTCTTTTGATTTGTTTATAAAGATGTCATGAGCATCAAGCTTTATTATTTTCAACACAAGAAAGATGATTTAATGATTATAAAAAGGGAAAGCCGTTAATACCCTCAATTGATTTGATATGAATACACTATTAAACTAGACGCAACGCATCGGGGAGATTCCGAGTAAGGGGGTTTGTTATATAAAGGGAATAGATGGAGCACCCTAAATATATATAGTTATCTATAGATTTATATATGAATATGTTTGATATGTTCGTGTTTTAATTGCTATTTCTATGATTGGGAAAGTTTCACTTTAGGATTTTAAGAAGGATGATTAGTGGGATCCTAGTGTTTGTTATTATTGTGCTCGCAAAGATCCGTGGATCTTCCTACATATCCCCTAGTGGGAATCGAGCATTTGTAGCTCGGATCTAAAGGATCTATGGTTTGTTTGGTCCGAGAGAGAAAGAAATTTGCTCGGCAAGGGAGACCTCGCCTCACGATTTTCAAAAGGATGTTGAGAAAGTCGAGCAATCGTAGTTCCCACTTATGCTAGTGGAAAGCAACGAGATGTTAGTAAGAGATGACAAATGTCATCTTAATGAAAATGTATCTAATCTATTTCATCACATACATTTTGAAAAGGTTTGATTGATTAAAATCTTTCATCGTAAGCTAGGTGTTTTGCTTGAGTGTACAAGCGCTACCACTTACATGTTTAAGAAAGATGTTTGAAAAGATGATTGAATCTTTAACTGAAGCATTGGGTGTTTTGCTTGAGTGTACAAGCGCTACCACTTACAATTAAGAGATGTTTTTTTGTTTGAAAAGAGTTTGAAAAGTTTTTGATTGTATGTGATGTGATAGATGAGATACTTCTTCCATAGAGATGATAGACGTCTAAATCTCGAGGAGAAATTGATTCGATTAAAGGATGCTTTTAAGCCCATGGGTCCTTGTATTGTAAGCCCAAGAGGAGGTTCCGAGGGTCATCGAGGGTCCTCGTATGAAGCTCAAGAGGAAGCTATGTGGTATGGTGGCTTTGGCTTTAAAAAGGGATTTCACGGAAACCATCCTTTTGAATTAAGAGCAATTTCACCGGAAATTATACTCTCGGGTTCTATCCTAACGCTGGTGATTCTTTTGTATGGAAGCCCAATAGAGGTGTTAAGAGATTTATGGTATCTTTCATTGTATGATGCCCAAGAGAAGGCTAAACTCAATGAGGAGTTCTTTGGAAGCCCAAGAGGAGGCTGACTCACAGTGGGAGTGTGTCTTATATGAAGCCTAAGCGGAGGCTAAACTCAGATGAATGAGTTACCTTGTACAAAGCCCAAGAGGAGGCTAAACTCGCGGGGAGAGTTATCTTGTATCAAGCCCAAGAGGAGGCTAAACTCAGGGAACCTATCGTTAGACTAGTTGTTATGTTATAACTAGACAGTTGTATAAACAAGTGTGTGTGTGTGATATGTATTCACACAGAGTTTATGAAGGAAATATAAACAATGTATGATGTTTATTTACAAGAGTTTATAAAGGAAATATAAACAAGTGCGTGAAACGAACGCTTGAAACGAGCGTAACTTGATTATTTACAAGTTTAATTGTGTACAAGGAAGTAAATATGTACACGAACGAGTATTTATGTACAGAGAAAGATGGATGTACATAGGAGGGTTGGACTTACACCATAGGGTGGCGCATTGGTTTGAAAGCGCTTTCACAGGAATAATGCTCCTTTCAATATCAATGGTATTCCATATACTGCATTAAAACGAAAACAAACGATCAAGTTTATCCGTGTTTGAGTAAAAAGTATCTCATTATGTACAAATAAAGATTGGTATGAATATAAAATGAATTTTGATATGTACAAGGAAAATATGTATGTACATAAAAGAATGTTTTGTTGTGTATACACAAGTGAGTGAAAACAAACGATCAAAGTTTGTCTCATTGAGTATATAAAAGTATCATATTATGTATGTATAAAATTTGTATGTATTTGAATAAATTTGATATGTACAAAGAAATATTATGTACATAAAAGAATGTTATGGGACTTACACTGAGGGAGGCCCATGATCGATTGAGAAATTCGAGAGAAATGAATTCGGTTTTATCGCTTAAATCGGATCGATCATGGTAAAATGATGTAAGTTTGATGAAAAGTTTTGAAAAATGATTTAAAAGTGTTTTGAAATGAAGTTTATTCATGAGAAGTTTTGAAAAGAATCGAATTCGAAGTTTGAAAATTCACCTTTAAAGGTGGTTTTGAAAAGTTGCTCAAGTGTCGCTTTCAAACTGATTAAAACATAATCGATGAAAGTTTTTCTGAAAATTTGCACTATCATAAAATAGGTACATTTATTGATAATCAGACAAAAATCACCTCAAAATGAGGAGTTTTGATTGGTTAAAAAATGTTGAAGTTTGTAAGAAAAATAAAGAAAATATGAAAGTTTGAAAAAATGGTCCATGAGGTTTGAACCCATGACCATTGGGTTGGTTACGGGCGTAGTACTACGAGCGCGCGGGCAACCGGGATAAGCGCTCATTCGCTTATTGAAACAAAACACGTGTTAATATAATATTGGAAAATTTGAATTTAAAAACTCAAGAACACGCTCGAATGCCCCTTCTTCATCTTTGATTCCCGTATTTTGTAACTTGCTTCGCTTCTTGATGAAATTGAAGTTGTAAACATGAAAGTTGCTCGATTTTAACAAGTAATAGATGATGGTTGTTAATTGCATTTATTTTTGGTCTAACACGATTGAATTTCTGGAAATCACGAAGAACCCTAGAATCAAATTCTAATTGAAATGATGTGTAGTTGATGATTTTTCAAATTGTTTGAGGGTTAAGGATCGTGATAGGTGCGAAAACAAATGGCCAAGAGTTTTTTCGCTATGCAAAGAATCATGAGATTGAAGTTTGAGTACTCAACTGCAAGCCGAGATCAAGATGATGTCGAGTGTTTCAACGGATTTGATGATTGTTTGAGCTTCAACGGATGTTGGAAGGTATGATCACCCCGCTTGCTCGAATCACCCCGAAACTCTCCACCAAGTCCACCGCATCAACTGTAAATGGAAGCTCGATTTCTATGTTAAAGTTGTTACGCTTAGTTGTGATGATTGGATCATTCATATGATGTTCATGGATGATGTTTCGATGTTGAACACAAGTTAATCAAGCCTAACCAAGAATTCAATCCTAAGGCGCTTTTGCAAGCATAATGACCATGGCATGTAACTTGGTTTCTAGCTTAGTTCATGTTGCTTTTATGTTTTAGACAAGTTTGATATTGATTATGAAATGTGTTTGACACCAAAGTTCATCATAGTTTTCACTAAATTTCAAAATTGCAAGTTATCCTCACTTTGAACTATAATTCAAGAAATTGAGAAAGTGGAAGGAAAGCATGAACTTGCATTGCTTTGGTGTGTGTTTGAATGGCCAACATGACCTCTATTTATAGGTCAAAAGTTCTGAAAAATTAGGCACAAGGACATGGCATTTGTAATTCAAAGTTTTTTAAAGGGCAAGAAAGACTTTTGCAAAAGGAAAAGGAAGCTTCCTTTAACCATGTGTTATTTTTCCAACTTGATCCAATCCTACAATTATTACTCTAGCTGATATTTATCAGCCTAATCTTCAATTTTGGCAAGGTGGCATTGCTTCTAGATGAAGAAATCAAAAATGACCTATAATTTGAAGTTTTGAAATTTGAAAATCATGTTCATGGAGCCTTATGTTTCAATTTCAAAAGTATAGCTATACTCCATGGATTTGAGAGTTCTTGGACATTTTGGAAATATTTTTTCAAGAGCTACAACTTTCATGTTTTGAGTTTTTTCCAAATCAAAGTGGAACTATGTGAAAAATGCCATGAAGTTTGGAAAAAATACAAAATTTTAACACTTAGAAATTTTTCTAAGTGTTGGAACTTTTGACTTTTTGTTGACTTTTCCAAATTCTTTGATTTTTTATGATCATGATGGATCATTTGAAGTATTTTGATGGTGGAAAAAGTTTTGTTTTGAAAAATTTGACCAAAAGTCAAAGTTTGACTTTTCCGCGATGAATTTTCATCGATGTTTCAAATCGATCGATGAAGTCGTGAACTCTCGGGATGTTTTGAATCCGAAATTAGGTCAAGTTGTTGTATCTAAGATATAATGACCAATCTCTAGCCAAAAGTCATTTGTTGTTCAAAAGTCGAGAATACCATCCCCGACCAAAACCCTAATTGGTCGATCCTCGATCGATCCTGAGAGAAGGGTATCCGATGATCGAGGTTGATGATTTGATCAAGATAGATCAAATGAGGTGAGTAAAACTCAAACCCTAATTGGTTGCTTGAATCGATGAAAATCGATGAAACCCTAATTTTGACTCGAATGCTACACCCGATTAATGCAGTTCGAATCGTTAGTGATGCAATGATGCAAATGTAAGGTGGTATATTAGGTCAAAAATGGGTATGACAGATGCCCTATTTAAGTTTCTTTTACCTGAGATGAAGATGAATATCTTTGTTTTGATAGGTGTAAAGAGACTTAAATATCGTAATACACAAATTTTGGACCTAAGATACCAAAAATGCGATGATGCAAAATGATTGTAAAAGTTTTACCTGATGATATCAAAGAAATGACACGGGAAAAATTTTGTGAGGATGACTCGATCCGCTTAAGAAAAGAGGATCCTGCTTGTTGGGAAACACGCAGATGTCTCTCATTGGAAAAGAGATTCACAAAACATGTGAATATCCGTTGCTTTGAGAAACAAAGGATTACCTTCATCAACCTTATGACAATGTTTAAGGTAAGTAAAGATGATATTACCAAGTATCCTTGTGATAGTTTATGGTAATGAAGTATAAAGATATTACCAATTATCAAAGAATGTGATAATTATAACAAGGTAAATCTTTTAAGAAACTTTGTCTGAGTATTCACTTTGTGAATATCGACAAATGATGGAAACGGATCTCAAATGAATTTTGAAGATATTACCAATTATCAGAAAGTGATAACTATAACAAGGTAAATCTTTGAGATATATTACTGGGTATTCAGCCTTGTGAATAACAGATAGTGAAAGAGACAGAACTCAAATGAGTTTCTACTTTCTTGAATAAAATCTTGCCGAGGATCTCTTTTGAGAAAACGCGGGCATTTTGATCGAAGACACGGTGTTTCTTTAAAATGTAAAGACAATCACTGGGAATTTCTACGGTCGTGATTTGACTTTGTTGAGAAGAACAAACTTTCATGACAAGTTTAAGAATGAAAAGAAATAAGCGGCTCAAATGATGAGGTCGTTGCTTATTGCTTTGTTGATTATAGATGTGGTTCTATCCAGAATGAACCGGAAAGAAAGGGTCAATCAAAACTTTGCTTCCGATGAGGAATAATCTAACTGGGGAATAGAGAGAGAAAAGATGTATCGCTTTGGGATAATCCATCGATATGATTTTACATGAGTAAGTGTGATTTAAACCAGGATATGGAAGCATACATTTTGAGAAATGCAAAATGCATAAATGATGCTATTATGTATGAATGTCATGGATGTTATGAATGTCACGTATGCCGACAATACTTGAAGAACAATAAAGAGGTATTTGGGAAAAGGACTATGTCACGTCGAACAAATATTTAGCAATATCCGCAAAGAATGGTGTAGACGTCATTGATGAAGGATCCGAGTTGCATGCTTTAAACTTTCGGAGAAAGGCATTTCATTGGCAACTTTGTTGGGAATTCTTTTTGGATAAGAGTACGTCCCTTTGATGATTTCTCACGAGGGAAGAAACTTCCGTAGTAATGCTCTATCTTCGTGAGATCGAAACACTTATGGAGAAAGTCAAGTTCTCTCTGTTTAGAGTTCAAAGGAGAATTTTGCTTTTCGTTTCAAAATTTTGAAGTAAAAATTCATTTAAAAATTTTTAGTTTCACATAGTGATGTTCACAATAAAAAAACGTTATTTTGCAAAATAGAATAAAACAGGAATTTGCAAACAAAAAGGCACAAGGCTCAAATTTATTGATAGAATGGTAATCAGCCAAAGGCGTGATCCCATGAGTTATTTACAAAAGTTGGAAATGATAATTTATTGGGAAAAGGCTACATTGAAAGTAAATAACCACTATTATCCCTAACAATTTTGAATTTCAAACTGTTTGTTGTTTCGTAAGATTTGATTGAAGATCCGACTAAGATTCTTCGATTGACGGCGTACTGATTGCGCACTTTGTCATTTTTTGTATCCCTATTTTTGCCTAGATTGCCTTTTCAGGTTTTCAATCTATCAGGATAATTTCTGTTTATTGTCTCTAATTTTTGCCTGGATCTCCTTTTCATGTTTTCAATCCACCAAGACGCTTTTTGCCTAAGCCACTTTTCGGTTTTCGACTTACCGAATGTTTTTGTTTTTTAGACAAAGTATTTCGATCGCATCAAGATTTACGTTCATCACCGTCATGGTTGAGAGTCATAGCACCGCCGTAAAAGCTTCTTTTGACGATGTATGGGCCTTCATAATTAGGAGTCCACTTGCCCCTAGAATCTGTTGAAAATGAATCTTTTAAGCACGAGGTCGCCTTCTCAATTCACGAGGTCGGACCTTTTGTCGAAAGCTTTCATTCTTCTTGATACAATTGTTCGTGACACGTAACGGTCAGCGCTTTTCTTCGATTAAGTTCACTGATCGATATGCTTTGACACCATTCGCCTCGTATAGCTTTGTTTCCATGAGAACTCTCATCGACGGAATCTCAACTTCTACGGGAGCACTACTTCCATGCCAGATACCGTAGAAAAGGAGTCCCTGAAGTGCTGCATCAAGCACGATACCCATGCCGAGCAAATGGCAGATTTCGCCGCCTTTGTAGGTGATGACCATCTTCGACAATCTTTTGATGTTCTTGTTGGCAGCTTCAACTACTGCTCATCTTTGGCCCAGGAGATGAGTTATGATGCTCGATCTTGAATTCTCACACGCTTCTTTCATCATTTTGTTGTTCAAGTTTGATCCATTGTTCTGTAATGATCTTGCTTGGAACCCATATCGGCAAATGAGGTTGTTCTTGATGAACCTTACAACCACTTGTCTTGTAACGCTGGCGTAAGATGCCGCTCGACCCATTTGGTGAAGTAATCAATAGCCACTAAATGAAGCGATGTCCGTTGGACGCTTTTGTTCGATCATTCCGATCATGTCAATCCCCACATGGAGAAAGGCCATGGAGAAGAGGAGGTTGAGTAGTAGCTCGGCACATGGATCTTATCTCGCGAGATCCGCACTCTGTGACATCTCGACGTGTTTACGAATCGGATTCCATCGCTATCTAATAGTATCCCGCTCTCAATATTTTTCTCGACATTACATGCCCATTTGAATGGGTTCCAGGACCCTTCATACACTTCATGGATGATCGTGTTCGCTCTTGTCCGCCGACGATCTCGAAAGCGTAACCATGTCGAAGTTTCTTTTGTATAACACATCCTCATTGAGGAAGAAGTTTGAGAGAGCCTCCTTAGGTTTTCTTATCCTTGTACGATGCCCCGAGTGGGTATTCTCGTTTGAAGGAAACGTTGATGTCGTGAAACCACGATTTATCGTCAAGACCGCCGCCATAAACACATACGCAGTCTTTCAAGGCCTAATGCGGATTTTGGGCATATCATTCCAATCGCTGACTTTGAACATGGAAGATAGAGTAGCCAAGGCCCGCCATTCGATTCGATCTCGAGGATATGATGCGCTTCAACTTTGTAAGAAAGTCAACAAACGCCTTGCATAATCTTTGTAAGGAATCGACCAAGATGATGAGTTTCATACTTGTCTTTGATTTGATTGATCACAAGGGTTGAGTCTCCATATATGTCAAGGATCTTGATCCTCAAGTCGATGGCTTCTTCGATACCCATGATGCAAGCTTTGTATTCTGCGATGTTGTTGGTGCAATCAAATAGTAGTCTGGCGAAAAACGGGATATGAGAACCCTCGGGAGTGATGATGACTGCCCCAATTCCATTGCCGAAGACATTAACTGCTCCATCAAAAATTAAGCCCCATCTAGATTCTGGATCAGGA
The DNA here is from genome assembly GCA_021764765.1 of Vicia sativa. Lineage (NCBI taxonomy): Eukaryota > Viridiplantae > Streptophyta > Magnoliopsida > Fabales > Fabaceae > Vicia > Vicia sativa. The sequence goes on along the minus strand of CM038792.1, from coordinate 121,920,709 downwards.
CCTTCGCCGGGTAGCGGTTCGTCGCAATCTTTCATCTTCAAGTACATAACATCCTCGTCTGGGAAGTCAAATTTGAGAGATTGGTATTCGAGCGGCCGATAAGCCAAGTGATCGCGAGAATGCTTCCTTTCGACCGCTGAGGCTGATCGATGTCATATTCGACAGCAAGATTCGCCATCGAGCAATTCTTCCCGGCGTGCTTTTCAAAGACGATTTGATTGGATCCATTTTGGAGATTAACCAAGTCGTGTGATTGATCATGTACGGCAGAGACGCTTTGAAGCCCACACCAAAGCGCAAAGATGTTTTCTCGAGCATGAGTAACGAGTTTCACAACCTGTGAACTTTTACTCAAGTAGTAAATGGCACGCCCTTCTTATCTGTCATCTTGTGCCAAAGCACGCAGCCTATGGATTCTTCTAGCACGGTAGGGCAGTGATTAACGGTCTTCCTTCCACCGGAGGATTAATATTGGTGGTTCCGACAGTATTCCTTGATACCGCCAAAAGCTTTTGACAATCTTCCGTCCATACAACTTCTTGATTCTATGGAGAAGTTTGAATATCGGCCCACGTGCAACGCCATTGAGAGATAACCGAGATGTAATTCAACCGTCCGAGAAATCCTCTTACTTGCTTCTCCGTATGTGGCGTGGCATTTCTTGAATAGCCTTGACTTTGTCGTGGTCCACTTCAATACCTCTTTGACCGACGATGAAACCTAGGAGTTTTCCGCATCTTACCCCAAAGGTGCATTTGTTAGGTTCAGCGGAGCGAATTTTAGTCGTTGAAACAACTTCAAGAGATACTCTACATGCTCATCTTCGGTCGACTTTGCTATCATGTTGTCCACGACTTCGATCTTCAGGCATCATGTCATGGAAGAGAGTAGTCATCGCCTTTGGTAAGTTGCGCCTGCATTCTTAATCCAAATGGCATTACTTTGTAGCAAAAAGTGCCCCATGGCGTGATGAAGGATGTCTTTCCATGTCTTCTGGAGCCATTCTCGATCTCGATTATAACCGAGAAACCGTCCATGAAGGAAAAGACGTTGAATTTTGCGTGCTATCCACTAGCATGTCAATACGGAAGCGGAAATCATCTTTCTGACTTGCCTTGTTCGCATCCCGTAGTCAACACATTCGACCTTCCCTGCCTTCTTAGAGTGTACTATGTTCGGACGAGGAAACCCGGCCGAGCTGTTTTTGAACTTCCTTGATTTTATCGCCATATCAGGTGAACTCTTCTCGCTTTTGCTTAACCGGTGAACACCCGCTTTAATGGCAAATGATGCTCCACGATATCGGTATCTAACCTCGCATGTCCTGTAGGACCAAGTGAACACATCAACATATTCTTTGAGAAGATCTACCAATTTGCTCTTGACGCGTCACGAGTGAGCCCGATATTTTCTTCTTTTTTGTCTTCTTCAGAACCCAAGTTGATTGCTTCCAGAGGTTCTTTGTGAGGTTGAATGATCCTTTCCTCGTGCTTTAGCAGTCTAGAAATTTCATCTGGGATCTCTTCTTCAACTTCTTCCAAGAACTTATTGTGGGATTTCAAAGTGGGAGAGGCATAGTTATTGCTTTCAATGGATTTGTCCATCTCTTAATCTGCATATTTAATTTATGTTTGATTAATTAACTTTATCATTTTTTTTGAAAAGTCAATGTGAAAGTGTATGCAGATTATTATATTTTTTTGAAGATTTTTATTTTATTTTATTGTGTTTTTAGGATTATCATTTCCGGTGAGGGTAAATGAAAAATAAACACAAAGTGTGGAATCAAACAACGCATTTTATTTATGATTCACAATATGAAACAGGCCCTAAAATACAAACTCATCCGTCTTGGGCAAGACAAAGAGAAATTATTTAAAAGCTAAACCCTATAAAACATCTCTACACTTTGGGCAAGGAGAGTTCAAAACAAAAGTAAAGATAAACTACTTAGAACTAGGAGCGTTAGTCCGAACTTCAACGGGTTTCCAAGAGGACGAACTCCTTGGAAGTCGAGGTACTCGTAATTTTCCTTTGGTTTAACCTCGAGTAGACTTTGGTCGTTGTTCGAGCGGTGTTGAAGACTGGACGATGGACTTTGCCTCTCGTGGTGCTAGCAGTCTTCTTCCGCTTGATGAACAGATCGAAGTATGGGATATAGCATATGTGCTTCCGTTGATCTTTGTGTTGAATTCGAGGATGCACCTCCAATCTTCTGAGTGAAGAGACTCGTTGTCGGCGACACTTTCCACTTCGTATCCTGAATCATACTCCTGATCTTCAGTGATCATGTTGATGTAGTGATAATCTAGATCTGGTTTAGTGAATTCCACAGGCGTGTTAAAGCAGAGATCTTCATTCAGGACCTCGATTGGCTGATTAGACTGAGAAGACGAGTATACCTCCTCTGATTGACTAGGATACTCAAAAGAATCACCCCATCCTATGGGTTGTATATCTTCGATTCTGATTCTCGAGCTTTCTGGCGCAGTATACTTTACCATGTAGTCAAATTTACCGCTTGGTTCTCCCAAGGTATCCCAAACTTCGTAAGGGATGTGGATTTTCATGTCGCATAGTGGACATGTCTTTGAATTGATCACGCTGCATAATTCCTCTTGAGACACATATTCGGACTGTTTAAATAAGTACTCCACTTCGATTCGTAGGATCGCTCTTCATTATCTTCAATGGTTACAACGCTAACTTCTTGGAGAACAGGGTTTAAGAAACCCCCACTGTTGAAGACTTCTTTAATTAGATGAAGTGCTTCATCCCTTTGCTTGTCTTTGGAGAATACGGGTGTGAACCCGAGTCCGGCTTTCGTCTTGTTCTGACAGTTTGATTACTTGTCCCCATCCTTCAGCATTGCCATCTTTCACCATCTATGCCGCTTCTTTATATGAAGAGATAGATGATCTGTTTTTGCTGGTAGATTCATCTTCTAACGGATGTTCGAGGAGACGTGTTCCTTCAATGTCATTAGTCGTGATGAAAGAGAAACCGACAATGGCTTACAAGCAAAGCTTGTTCACCGCGATGGTCACCAACTTTCCATTTACGTGAATTTTAATTTCGATGGTAGAAGGTTACCGCCCCGCCTCGTGGATCCAAGGTCTTCCTAGTAGACAATCAGAAGTGTACTGGTACGTCCATGACTTGAAAGTAATTTGGAAAGTGTGCGGACCAATTGTCACCGGAGATCAACTTCCCAATAACCGACTTCCTTGATCCATCGAAAGCTCTTACTACTATGTCATTGAACTTCATTGGTGTCCTTTGTAAGCCAAACGAGCAGTGTCGCCTTCGCATTACGCTCAAAGATGAACCAGATTCACCAATACATGGATGGGAATCATTGGCAAATCATCGAGATGTGCAAGGCCAAATTGTGATCTTTCCTTCCTCCGAAGTTCCTCACATCGAAACTTAGATTATTACAAGTCATGTTACGACAATACCTCCAAACCGGTCTCAGAGTCACATCGTGGTCTACATAGGCTTGGTCTAGTACCTTCATTAAAGCTTCTCACGAGCTTCGAGTTGAGGAGCGAGATGATTGAAATTGGAAGGAGTCTGCATCACTGATCCACGACTGGTATTCGCTTTTGATTAATTTCAAAGATCTCATCAAAATCTGACGCCGGGTCCCTATCGAGAGAACCAACATTCAGGTTGGGTTATCAACGGAATCTGCTGTGATTCTCGAAGGTATGTTAACCGGATTTTGTCCGACAACAGAACCGCAGTGGTCTTGGTGGCAACGGAGTGTGTACTGCCCACTTCGTGTTACTCGCCCTATCTCAGTTATATCGACATTAATGGAAGAGTTGGCATAGGTTTCTCCTTCCCATCCTCTATCGAGTTGCATTGTATTGGTAAGGAATTGCTTTACTAGAACTGTATGGAACAGACCGGTAAGCAAATCACCAAAGGAGACCCCGAACGTTGGAACCGTTGTATTCAATCTCCACATGTTTGTTACATTGAAACAAGGGATGATAACGCTTACTCGGGATTTTCCGAGTTGATATCGAGACTAAAAGCTGCGCGAAAATGCCCTACTGTATTTACGCTATGATCATCTCTGCTTCAGATCTGTAGGTCACCGCTCTAACAATCAATGTCCGCTTCTTATGGTGGGACATCCTTGAAGATCCTTGGAGCAGTATGTGGCAAGTCGCTGAATTGTGCTTAGTGAAGGTGCTCATCAGACGATGCTTCATGGAGATGCACCAAGTTTCCTCTGATCAAGCTTACGTCCGTGACAAGATACCGTCTGTATTTAGTATCAAACTCACCGAATGTCCATGTGACTGGGAAGCGGATTATTGTACGCTCGATTTGTATCAAGGAAAGAAGATTAGATTTTACTAATCTTTGTACCGCTTTTAATGCTATGCAACGCTCAAGGTCATGGCCTGGTGCTCCTTGGTGAAAAGGGCAAGATACGCCCCGCTTTGTACCACCATGGCAATTTTTCTGGAACCGAGGTGGTGATCTTGTCTCAGACGATTCTTTCTATTAGCGCAGGTAAAGTTCTCGTACGCCATCGAAGTGGGTCGAATCGCGTGATCCGAGGCGCACGGCTTTTGATTGTTAAACCCGAGCCCTGACGAGGTCTTGAGTTTGTTGATTTTGTTGAAATTGCGGAGCAATTCTGTGTTTAGATCGGTGTTGACGGCGGTGCTATGGCAGCCACCGTCGTTGTTGAATGACATTCCACGCGGTTTCCCTGGATACCATTCCTATGTCATGTTCCTTTTCTTGGAAACTGGTCCCCACCTTCCTAGTTCCACTAGAAGATCCGCTCCTTGGTTAGTCCGGTTCGAACCCCTTCTTCTAATCGCATTCCCATGCTCACCATCTCGTGAAATCTCCGGAGCTAGCGATCATTCGCTCGTAGTAGAATGAGCCAAGAGTGTTTAAGAATACCTTAGTCATCTCTTTCTTCCAAGGCGGGTTGACTTGGGCAGCAATTTCCTCCATCGTCTAAGATATTCTTTGAATGTCTCTTCTTTTCTCGAGACATGGAGCGGAGTTGGTCCCTATCGGAGTCATATCCAAGTTGAACTTATATATTGTACAAATGCTTCACCTAAGTCATTGAATGTTTGGATACTTACTGTCTAATCCCATGTACCACTTCAGCAAGCGCACCGTGAGACTATCTTGGTAGTGGATTAACAATCGTGATCGTCGTTGTATGTGGACATTTTCCCGCATACATCGTGAGATGACTATGTGAGTTTCGTACTTTCAAAATCGGGACTTTGAATTTTGCGTATCCCACGCGAGGAACTAAGCAAAGATCCCGGCGCTTTTGCCAATGCTCTTTTCCACGAATTTTAATTTCAAGTCGCATTTTGAGGAGTTGTTCCGGAGATTCTCCATCGAGCCACGGAATTGTGTTATTGCTCGAGTATGGTGAACTTCTTCATCTATGGTAGTGTGCACTACGGAAGTGAGTTCGTCATAATTGGTTGAGAAACCGACATTGTTACTGGAAGAGTTACTCCACGCGAGTAAATGTAGAGTTTTGCGCAAAGTAGGTATTTCAAGCGGGTTGTTTGAGAAGTCGGTTACGAAACCGATGCCAAAGTTGAAAGGCATGCCCCATGGATAGCCTCGCATACCGAAAGGTGAACTACCGATCTGACAAATTAAACCGGAGTAGAAGGTCTTCGAGATCGCTTGGTTTTGACTGCTCGATGCTGCTTGTTGACTTTGCGTTGTGGCCAATGAGTTGACCAAAGATGTGAGTCTCTCCACTTCTTCTTGTAGTTTTGTTACTGTACTACGAAGTTCAACATTCTCTTGTTCAAATCCTTCCATTACTTTTCTTCTTTTTGATCTTGTATCGTACGTTCGAGTTGGTAGTGGACGCTGTCGAGAAACCCTAAGACGCAACAACTTGGCGATCTTTTCCTATCTGTTCAAGCTGTTCAAAGATCAGACTCTAGACAATAGACTTAAATGCAAAGTATGATGCATGATTATGATTGTAAAGAAAGATTTCCAAAGAATTTATGCTAAAAAGAGATATTTCTGGCAAATATTTGGATGGAAAACACACATTTATTGATTATTGAAAGAAGATTACAACAATATTATTTTTTGGAGCATTGCTCACACAAATGATAAAATAAATGATAAAATTACAAACTAAATTGAACTAATTAAATGTCTTCGTCGGATGAAGATCCAAAGGCTTGATGCAGTTTCAACTTTAGGATTTCCTTTCCATAGTGAGCTTTCAGTTCAGCTTTCTCGGCTTTTAGCTTGCTAATGACTTTCTTCCACTTGTCGGGAGCAGGATCGCTGGTTGTCATTGCCTCAAGCTTTCTTTTCCTTTCTTTGACGTATCTTTGGATTGCGTTATCTTTCTGACGAATCTTCTCATCCTTCTCCATGAGCCATTCATCCTGGAAGTAAAGCGTCTTTTCATGATCTTTGACTTGTTTCATGAGCTTCTCATTCTCAAGATTAGTCTTAAGGAACTTGTTTTCCAAAGCCTCTTTTTCAAACCTTATTTTGGTCAAAGCTTCTTGGTATTCTCCCATAGTTTCGACGGGAAAATTGTTAATTTGGAAGCGGTCGAGAACATGGGTTCTTCATAAGCGTAGGCATTCAAATTCTTTTCGCTCTTTCTTTACCCAAGAAGTGTAAGTTTCCATGGCTACACAATTCTTTGCCTTACCCTTTTCTTTCTTCGGATGTGATGCCAAGCTCCGATCATTCTAGCCTTCAACTTGGGAATCTTCTCCTTCGTGATATAAATAACTCTCATCAGAAACCAAGAGGTTTACTAGAATTTGCGATCCGAGTTGACGTCTCGCCAGGAATGGGTTGTAGTTGATTCCTCCTTTTGTACTAATGAGAGGTACGTTGGCAAATTCTCCACAACTCTCAATGATTTCCATCTCATTATCTGCCAAGGTATACCAATGGATATCGTCAGAGACATGAGTCTTCGAGACCAATGCCATTCATCTTTGTTTTCGCGGAAGATAGGAGATTTAGGCAAGTGTGAGACAATCCATTTGAAAAACAGAGGTACACAACACACGATAGTTCCGTCTCCTTGACGATTTCTATGATGAATAGAGATGTACGTGTCACCAAGTAGAGTGGGAACGGGATTTCCAATCGAAGATCCTTATGGCGTTGATATCAACGAAATTTGGGACGTGGGAAACAACACCAATCCATAGAGGAGTAAAGCTAAAATAGCTTCAAAGGCTACCATACTACCACCGCAGAATTTGAGAGCCTTCTCCATTAGGAACTTTGAAGTTAGTCCTAAGAGTTTTCCTCCGTAGTTAGGTTTTGTCTATCTCAAATTTCTTTAAGTGAGTCATCGCTGCAATGATGGTGATTTAGGAATGGCTTCCAAACCATTGAAAGGTACTTTGTCCGACATCGAGATGCCTAGGATATGCGCTGCATTTTCCAAAGTAGGCATCAACCGATAATCGTGAAAGTGAGATGATAGATCGGATCGAAATCGAACGAAAGTTTTGAGAAGTCCTTCATCAACGTTAGTGTTCGTAAGAGTTAAAAGAGTTCCATAGCGTTTCGAATCCGAGGGATCTTCTACCAAGGATGCTAACTCTTTAACTTTCCTACATCAGAATTCTAAAATGTATCTCTTGGTGAGAAATGAAGTTTTACAAAGAAAAAAATCTGAGATAGACCTAAATTCTTTGGAAATGGGAAGAGAAATGAAGTTTTTTTTTTTGAATGAATGAATGCATGAATGGATGCGGCAAACATGGTTAGTAGCTATACACATGGTCAAGCGTCCGAAGTCACGAGCATGAGGCCAACGATAAGAATCAACGTGGTTAAGTTCTAAGGGCTTATTCATCCGTGAAACGGGTTCTATCGATAATACAGCTCAACACTCCTCTTTGAAATATTATCGGATTTGTTGAATACCGATGGTCCAATAATATTTTCAAGAGAAACTCGCCTGATCGTAGTCTCGCATGACATTACTCTAGGCTTACGCCCGAATAATCTCTCGCACTACATCCTAAATGGGATGGGTTATGTGTTCTATACCAACTCACTAAGTTCCCTTGAAAGCAAAATGTCTTCGCAAATACTTGCTAAACACAAATACCCCAAGACAACCTCCACCGAGAGAGATATTAACTCGTAAGTATTGAGACTTTACGTATTAATACCCCACCTAGATCTTAAAATGTTTCTTAAATTGGTTAGATTTCTTTCCATCGATGAAATCGCGAAACACACAATAAAGAAAAACAGATATATGCATAATATGAAAGCTTATCCCTTTCTTTTCTTTTGAAAACAAAGCTTGGTGCTCTTGAGCAGAGTCACATTTTTTTGAAAATCAAAGTTTCAGATACTTCCCAAGTAGTCGCCATTTTTTTCGCTCAAGAAAGTGCGCTAGTGAATCGAATATGAATTCGATCCTCTAACCTCAAACGATTTACTCTTTTGATTTGTTTATAAAGATGTCATGAGCATCAAGCTTTATTATTTTCAACACAAGAAAGATGATTTAATGATTATGAAAAGGGAAAGCTGTTAATACCCTCAATTGATTTGATATGCGTAACGACTAGCGCAAACTAGACGCAACGCATTGGGGAGATTATGAGTAAGGGGGTTTGTTATATAAAGGGAATAGATGGAGCACCCTAAATATATATAGTTATCTATAGCTTTATATATGAATATGTTTGATATGTTTGTGTGTTTTAATTGCTATTTCTATGATTGGGAAAGTTTCTCCTTTGGGATCTTAAGAAGGATAGATTAGTTGGGATCCTAGTGTTTGTTATTATTGTGCTCACAAAGATCTATGGATCTTCTGCATACATATCCCCTAGTGGGAATCAGAGCATTTGTAGCTCGGATCTAAAGGGATCTATGGTTTGTTTGGTCTAAGAGAGAAAGAAATTTGCTCGGCAAGGATGAGACCTTGTGCCTCACGTATTCTCAAAAGGATGTTGAGAAAGTCGAGCAATCGTAGTTCCCACTTATGCTAGTGGAAAGCAACGGGATGTTAGTAAGAGATGATAAATGTCATCTTAATGAAAATGTATCTAATCTATTTCATCACATACATTTTGAAAAGGTTTGATTGATTAAAATCTTTCATCGTAAGTTATCGGTGTTTTGCTTGAGTGTACAAGCGCTACCACTTACATGTTTAAGAAAGATGTTTGAAAATATGATTGAATCTTTTAACTGTAAGCATTGGGTGTTTTGTTGTGTGCTACCACTTACAATTAAGAGATGTTTTTGTTTGAAAAGAGTTTGAAAAGTTTTTGATTGTATGTGATGTGATAGATGAGATACTTCTTCCATAGAGATGATAGACGTCTAAATCTCGAGGAGAAATTGATTGGATTAAAGGGATGCTTTTAAGAAGCCCATGGGTCCTTGTAAGCCCAAGAGGAGGCATTCCGAGGGTCATCGAGGGTCCTTGTATGAAGCTTAAGAGGAAGCTATGGTATGGCTGGCTTTGGCTTTAAAAGGGATTTCACCGAAACCATCCGAATTAAGAGCAATTTCACGGAAATTATACTCTGGTTCTATCCTAACGGGTGATTCTTTGTATGGAAGCCCAATAGAGGTCATAAGAGATTTTATGGTCTCTTTCATTGTATGATGCCCAAGAGAAGGCTAAACTCAATGAGGAGTTCTTTTGAACGAAGCCCAAGAGGAGGCTGACTCAACAGGGGAGTGTGTCTTATATGAAGCCTAAGCGGAGGCTAAACTCAGATGAAATGAGTTACCTTGTACAAAGCCCAAGAGGAGGCTAAACTCTGTGGGGATGAGTTATCTTGTATCAAGCCCAAGAGGAGGCTAAACTGTAGGGAACCTATTGGTTAGACTAGTTGTTATGTTATAACTAGATAGTTGTATAAACAAGTGTGTGTGTGTGATATGTATTCACAGGAGTTTATGAAGGAAATATAAACAATGTATGATGTTTATTTACAAGAGTTTATAAAGGAAATATAAACAAGTGTGTGAACGAACGTTTGAAACGAGCGTAACTTGATTATTTACAAGTTGAATTGTGTACAAGGAAGTAAATATGTACACGAACGAGTATTTATGTATAGAGAAAGATGGATGTACATAGGAGGGTTGGGACTTACACCATAAGGGTGGCCCATTGGTTTGAAAGCAGTTTCACAGGGAATAATGCTCCTTTCAATATCAATGGTATTCAGTGTATATACAGACGAAACGAAAAACAAACGATCGAAGTTTATCCGTGTTTGAGTAAAAAAGTATCTGTATTATGTACAAATAAAGATTGGTATGAATATAAAATGAATCTTTGATATGTACAAGGAAAATATGTATGTACATAAAAGAATGTTTTGTTTGTGTATACACAAGTGAGGTGAAAACAAACGATCAAAGTTTGTCTGTACTTGAGTATAAAAAGTATCTCAAATATGTATGTATAAAAATTTGTATGTATTTGAATAAATTTTGATATGTACAAAGAAATATTATGTACATAAAAGAATGTTATGGGACTTACACCGTGAGGGAGGCCCATGATCGATTGAGAAATTCGAGAGAAACGAATTCGGTTTATCGCTTAAATCGGATCGATCATGGTAAAATGATGTAAGTTTGATGAAAAGTTTTGAAAAATGATTTAAAAAGTGTTTTGAAATGTGAAGTTTATTCATGAGAAGTTTTGAAAAGAATCGAATTCGAAAGTTTGAAAATTCACCTTAAAGGTGGTTTTGAAAAGTGCTCAAGTGTCGCTTTCGACTCAATTAAAACATAATCGATGAAAGTTTTTCTAAAATTTTGCACTATCATAAAATAGATACATTTATTGACAAGTGTACAAAAATCACCTCAAAATGAGGAGTTTTGATTGGTTAAAAAATGTTGAAGTTTGTAAGGAAAATGAAGAAAATATGAAAAGTTTTAAAAAATGGTCCATGGGAGGTTTGAACCCATGACCATGGGGTGGTTACGTGGCAAAGTACTACGAGCTGTGGAAACCACTGGGACAAGCGCTCATTCGTTTATTGAAACAAAACACGTGTTAATATAATATTGGAAAATTTGAATTTAAAACTCAAGAACACGCGAATGCCCCTGTTCTTCATCTTTGATTCCCGATTTTGTAACTTGCTCTTTCTTGATGAAATTGGAAGTTGTAAACATGAAAGTTGCTCGATTTTTAACAAGGAATATGATGATGGTTGTTAATTGCATTTATGTTTGGTCTAACACGATTGAATTTCTGGAAATCACGAAGAACCCTAGAACTGTAATTTCTAATTGAAATGATGTGTAGTTGATGATTTTTCAAATTGTTTGAGGGTTAAGGATCGTGATAGGTGCAGAAAACAAATGGCCAAGAGTTTTTTCGTTTAAGTGCAAAGAATCATGAGATTGAAGTTTGAGTTCTCACCTGTTCAAGCTGAGATTGAAGATGATGTTGGAGTGTTTCCAAAACGGATTTGATGATTGTTTGAGCTTCAACGGATGTTAGGGAAGGTGTATGATCACCCTGCTTGCTTCGAATCACCCTGGAACTCTCCAGCCAAGTCCACCTGCATCAACTGTAAATGGAAGCTCGATTTCTATGTTAAAGTTGTTACAGTTAGTTTCTGATGATTTGGATCATTCATATGATGTTCATGGATGATGTTTGGATGCTTGGAACACAAGTTAATCAAGCCTAACCAAGAATTCGAATCCTAAGGCAGTTTTGCAAGCATAATGACCATGGCATGTAATTTCTGGTTTCTAGATTAGTTCATGTTGCTTTTATGTTTTAGACAAGTTTGATATTGATTATGAAATGTGTTTGACACCAAAGTTCATCATAGTTTTCACTAAATTTCAAAATTGCAAGTTATCCTCACTTTGGACTATAATTCAAGAAATTGGAGAAAGTGGAAGGAAAGCATGAACTTGCATTGCTTTGGTGTGTGTTTGAATGGCCAACATGACCTCTATTTATAGGTCAAAAGTTCTGAAAAATTAGGCACAAGGACATGACATTTGTAATTCAAAGTTGCCTTAAAGGGAAAGAAAGACTTTTGCAAAAGGAAAAGGAAGCTTCCTTTTTTAACCATGTGTTATTTTTCCAACTTGATCCAATCCTACAATTATTACCTCTAGCTGATATTTATCAGCCCTAATCTTCAATTTTGGCAAGGTGGCATTGCTTCTAGATGAAGAAATCAAAAAATGACCTATAATTTGAAGTTTTGAACTTTGAAAATCATGTTCATGGAGCCTTATGTTTCAATTTCAAAAGTATAGCTAGACTCCATGGATTTGAGAGTTCTTGGACATTTTAGAAATCTTGTTTCAAGAGCTAAAACTTTCATGTTTTGAGTTTTTTCCAAATCAAAGTGGAACTATGTGAAAAAATGCCATGAAGTTTGGAAAAAATACAAAATTTTAACACAGAAATTTTTCTAAGTGTTGGAACTTTTGACTTTTTGTTGACTTTTCCAAATTCTTTGATTTTTTATGATCATGATGGATCATTTGAAGTATTTTGATGATGGAAAAAGTTTTGTTTTGAAAAATTTGACAAAAAGTCAAAGTTTGACTTTTCTGAAATTGACTGATGAAGTCTGTGAACTTCTAGGATGTTTTGAATCCAGAAATTAGGTCAAGATGTTGTATCTAAGATATAATGACCAATCTCTAGCCAAAAAAGTCATTTGTTGTTCAAAAAGTCAGAGAATACTCATGCTCGACCAAAACCCTAATTGGTCGATCCTCGATTGATCAGTGAGAAAAGATGGGTATCTGATGATCAGAGGTTGATGATTTGATCAAGATAGATCAAATGAGGTGAGTAAAACTCAAACCCTAATTGGTTGCTTCTTGAATCAGATGAAACCCTAATTTTGACCTGTGAATGCTACACCCGATTAATGCTGTCTGAACTGTTAGTGATGCAATGATGCAAATGTAAGGTGGTATATTAGGCCAAAAATTGGGGTATGAAAGATATAACCTAACCGGTATATATCACCCGATAAAAAATAATATCAACTCTTTTCTTGCCGCTATACCGCCGCAACAGTCTTCCTCTTCATCTTCTTCATCTTCCTCCTCTTCTCGTTCATCGTCTCTATCCACGCCATTCTCAAGAGTGATTGTAGCCATTCAGGTTATTGTTCTCGGTAGGTTCTTTGTCAAAAGAAGATTGATTTAACGCTAATGGACGTATAGGGGTAGACGAGAACACGTTTGGAGGTGGTGACAGCGATTTAGAGTTTGGGTGAAAGAGATAAGAGAGATAGCGATAGACGAGAAAGAGGGGGAAGAGGAAATGAGATAGGTTTACAACTTTGTAGGCTAAACAAGGTTAATACACCGTTCTTTTTCTATTACCGAGGTAAAGGGAGGGATTGTTTAGAATTTGAAGAAATTGTGATGCTTGGCAATAAGGATGAATTTTATTGGCTAGAAAGTGCGATGTATTGAAAGACCAATTTGGACAAAAGGTAGTGCAAATTAAATTTTGAAGAAAGGGTAGAATGGGAAATGCATAAGCATTTTCCAATATTGGGTAGGTATTTGACAAGTAAACAAGCAATAGAAAAATAAATGAATAGTAAAAGAGACAATGGAGAGAGACATACATCTAAGATTTATACAAATTTGACATAACTTGACCTAATTCTTATTGAGAATACCACTAATTTTGAGAGCTTTCAATAAGATATTCCCATGAAACTCATTTTACAAGAATATGAAGTTTAAAGGCTAACTTTGAACCTAATAATGAACATAACTTAGAGTGAGTTTAAAGTGGTCATCCTTTAAACTAAACAGATATTTTCCCACGATGATCTCAAACTAACTAGAGTTTTACACTGTCTATCCTCCAAACCAAGATGGATTTTTATGTTGGTTATCCTCCTAATCAATATGGAGTTTTATGTTGGTTATCTTCCGAATCGAACATATGTTTAACACATATTGACCGCTGAACCGAGATGAGATTTTACACAGGCTAATCTCAAATCAATTGAGCTTTTACACCCGGTTGGGTTCAATAATTATTATGTAGATTTTAAGAGATGGTTTTCTCAATCAAAAAGAGATCTTTTCTTCTTGGTGATACTCATGAATCAAACAAATACTTTCCACGATAATCTCTCAAACCAAACAAGAACATTTACTAGTTTAGCTCGTAACTAAACAACTTCTTATAAAAGAATACTTACTCCAGAGATAATGCATTCTTGATAGTGGACTCTTGGTAAATTATCCTCGAAGACAATGAGTGTCACTTAGACACAAGATAACTATCAAAGAATTAAGGAAATTATATGTGTGAAACTGATAAATTTATAGAATTGAGAGAGAGAGAGAGCAAAAATGGGATAAAAACATATTTTCAGGGTGAAATCGAATGATAGATAAGCTCTCTATTAATAAGCCAAATTGGGGTTTAAATTTGGAAACCATCCACGAGCGAAATGAATTCCATAGTCGATTAGGCTAAAACTCGATTGTTCAAGCCACAAATGAATGTTTTGATATTTAGTTGTTAACAATCATTAAGAGACTATTCTAATCGATTTTAGGCTAAAAGAGTTAAAATAACAGATTATATGATTTGGGATAATCGATTATTCAGTTGTAAAAAACCCTCTAATTGATCAGATAATGTCCTAATCACTTAGTCAGGCCTTAAAAACATTTTCAAGTAGTTTTACTAATTAAAAAAAGAGGTTTTTCAAAGGTTTTTAGCGTGTGTGAGTTTTCCATTGTATTTCTAGAAGTACCTTTGTGCCTTTACTCAACACCGGTCACTCAGACGAACACGACCACTAGAGCTTTCTAAAATTCAGGTATTAGATATGAGATGTTAGAGGTGATGTCACGACACTAATATCTGTAGACTGAACAAGGAATAACAGAATAATAAAAGCACTAAAGTAAAATTGACACAAGCAGATTGTTATCCCAGTTCGGTGCAATCACAGCTACGTCTAAAGGCTACCAAGCTAGGGATGAAGTGCACTATTAGCAGTATTAATTCATATTTAAACTCCTCTATTTATAACCCCTCACTTAATCACTACCCAATGACCCTTCTGTAACACCCATTTCCTACCCAACGTTTATAATAGAATCAGAGTACCAAAATTTTAAAACATAAAACAGGTGTCACATGAACGCACAAACCCACGCAGTAACATGAACATGAACGCCTCTCATTCAGTACGTAACAACAACTATTCATCAGAAACCAAACACCACCATTTAATACAGACAACATAAAATCATTTAACCCCAACCCAACATAGCAATCATCATATTCCCTCGATTATATAATTCGAACCCCACCCTTACCTGGATTTAACGACAGTTCGAATTCCCTCGATCGCATCCTAATTTCCGGTCGAATTTCAATTCGGCTTTTCGGTCTGCAATCATCTCCGACGGCTAATTCCCAAACCTTGTTCCTCTTCTTTTCTTTCCACGTACAACGACTTCTTCTTTTCTTTCTCCCCAAACCTAATTCCTTATATTTTCTTTTAATCCAATAAATCAAATAATAATAATAATAATAATATAATTACTATTATTTTCTTAATGGGCTTAATATATAAATTCACACCCCCACTTCGCTATTCACCACTCACAATCCAAATTAATCTAATTAAATACAATTATCGACAATAAATAAATAATATTATTCTTAATATTATTCCTCCAATTTAACCGATTAAATCCAACTTTAATTTTATTAATCCCAACACGCCTCTTACAATAATACTGACAGATCCAATTACTCCGATTAATTCTCAAACTCGTCTAATTACAACAAATAATTCTCTTAATAATTTAATTAAATAATTAATTAAATTCAGGGCGTTAAAACTCTCCCCCACTTAGAACATTTTCGTCCTCAAAAATCCATTCGACACAACTATTCTTAGCATCACATTCGCAGCTAGTCCTTTGATTCAACAACAACTCAATCATAGTTTAAATCCAAACCTTATACTCCAATTTTCCAATTACTCTTGCAACTTAATCATTGCCGTCTTGCTAACCATTTTAGCAATACGTTGAGACAACCACCTTACAACATAGTAGCAACTGCTACTCGCTTACTTTCTTGTACAACATGTTATTCTCACCTTAGCAACATTCTCGTCGTAACATCCACCACTTACTTACCATTACGATAGCGAAATAATTTTATATCATCCAATATGATCCCGTCTACTATCAACAAGAGATTAAGGGTGATGAGTTCCTCAATTTGTCAATAGATAGCCGACAACCATAATGGAGATTAAATCGTCGTCACTAACATTAATAGTATTCCCTTTCCAATACATTCCAACTTGTCGAACAACCAAAATCTTATGTCGGTATTACCTTCGAATTCGAAAAGTAGCAAGCTCCTACAATGTTTGCACTGTGTCCATCAGTAGCATACTAAACTGACATCTCACGACCGAACACATCCGAGAAGCGAAGATAAAAAACGCAACTAGTACCGACAGTGTTTCACACACTTATCGTGTACAAAGGAAGTAAACAACATTGGACAACACTGGTCGAACAGACCAACCTGCTCTAATACCACTAATGTAACACTCATTTCCTACCCAACGTTTATAATAGAATCAGAGTGCCAAAATTTCAAAACATAAAACAGGTGTCACATGAACGCACAAACCCACGCAGCAACATGAACATGAACATGAACGCCTCTCATTCAGTACGTAACAACAACTATTCATTAGAAACCAAACACCACCATTTAATACAGACAACATAAAATCATAACCCAACATATCAATCATCATATTCTCGGTTATATAATTCGAACCCCACCCTTACCTGGATTTAACGGCAGTTCGAATTCCCTCGATCGCATTCTAATTTCCGGTCGAATTTCGATTCGGCTTTTCGGTTTGCAATCATCTCCGGCGGCTAATTCCCAAACCTCGTTCCTCTTCTTTTCTTTCCACGTACAACGACTTCTTCTGTTCTTTCTCCCCAAACCTAATTCCTTATATTTTCTTTTAATCCAATAAATCAAATAATAATAATAATATAATTACTATTATTTTCTTAATGGGCTTAATATATAAATTCACACCCCCACTTCGCTATTCGTCACTCACAATCCAAATTAATCTAATTAAATACAATTATCCACAATAAATAAATAATATTATTCTTAATATTATTCCTCCAATTTAACCGATTAAATCCAACTTTAATTTAATTAATCCCAACACGCCTCTTACAATAATACTGACAAATCCAATTACTCCGATTAATTCTCAAACTCGTCTAATATCAACAAATAATTCCCTTAATATTTTAATTAAGTAATTAATTAAATTCAGGGCGTTACACCTTCTACCTAAGAACCTCTTAGGTATGAGAAACTCCTATCACCCCCCCCCCCCTCAATCACACATCGTGATAAAACAATAACAAAGATTTGACGACACACTTAAAAGACACATAACCATCATTTCTTCAAAGCTTATGGATGATTAACAATTTACAAATCAACTAAAATGTCCAACTCAAGTATTAAATAATACAAAAGTGACCCACAAGGAACAATTAACACAGACTAAAACCTTAAACTCTGAAACAACACATTCAACTTCCATCAATGTAACTTTCTCTACAAGTAGGGTTAGCTTTCTTTTTATATAAACATCAGCTATAGCTTGGGCCAAAACCGCTTCACATACATCTTCAAGGCTTCCCATTACTTTCTTCGTGAAAGTAGGATAAAAACTCTCCAAAAATATTGCAAAAGAACTTTACCTAAACTTGATAACTTTCAGTAAACAACTTAAACAAAATAACGCCTAGAATTTCTAAACAGAAAAATCAGTTCAGTTCTATAACACATGTTAAGACATCTACTTTGACATATTTCAAAAATTGCTGATATACTTTTGCTTCACATGTCAAGGCATCCATCATGACATTTTTTTAGCAGAATGTTTTACCAAAATTGCTGCCAAGTTAGAACTAACAAACTCCCCATTTAGCAAATTTTGGCTAAAACATTATTTTTGCATACAATCCATACAATTAAAGTCAGGGACCAATACCACAATAACAATCATGTAAATTCAGAAATCAGCATCTCAAGCCATCAACACATACTATTAGAGAAACTGCAGCTGAGAGACATAAACATACTAGATAGAGCAGTAACACACATATCAGAGGGCAACATCACAAGCACAGTCTATCAGAGATATAACAATGGAAAAGAAATTCTTAAACATATGTTAAAACATCACACATGCATACGCTACACAAACATGCCTACAAGCAGAGTCAGCTACTCCCCCTCAAACTCATCAGTCCATCAGTATCTCAGTATCTTAGACTTCATTGAGATTCCACCACAATCATCAGGAGCATCAGCACAATTACTCCCCCTTTTTAGCCATAATATGCCAAAGTCAGAGAGACATCAGAGTAAACTCATGGTGTAACACTGGGAGAACCGACTTATTTATTTTATGCTTTATTGCAAATGTTGCGGATAGCAAGAGTCGCCACTGAGTTTTCTTTTATCCAATTAAGGGAAGGCGAAAAGAACAGGAAAAGACCTTCATTAGATTCTGAGTACGGGAGGCAATTATGAAAAGGAAAGGTGTTAGCACGCTTTCCATCCATAGTTATCTACGGGCTCTTAATTGCTTAGCTCACTTTATAAATTTCTTTTTGGGTGTGTGTTTGAAAAATGTTTTTGAAAAGGCATTTCGCTTTGACTTCGTAATGATTCACGCTGGAATGTATACGAAGTGTTTGGAAATGTTTTGTTTTGGAAAATGACTTTGTAATGTTTCACGCTGGAATGTATACAAAGTGTTTTGAAAATATTTTGAAAGGAAGTGTATGGTGTAAAGAGCATTTTGATTGAGCAAGCAAAAGAGACTTATTTTTACCCACTCAGAACGGTCGTTTCCGTGTTATTTTGCTTTCCTTTAGAATAAGGCTATCCATACCATTAGTTGGTAGGTAACTCTATTCGTTGGATGTAAAAGGGACATTCGAAGGGACATCAGATGGTCATAGAAGGCAACTTGTAGGGATATCTTAGCATTTTCATAGGGACGATCATCACTTTTTGTAGGTAATAATCGAGGGACGAGATCATATATTCGTAGGCAACATCGAGGGTCATCGAGGGACTATGATCTTTAATTCGAAGAGACTATGATGATATGTTTGTGAGCGTCTTAGCTAAGATATCCCCACGTTCGAGGGACATGACCATTATTCGAAAGCCAACAAGAGAGGATACCCTAAGGGGTGCATGTGTGAAAAATGGGTTGTTTTCAGATATTTATCTTGTGATTAGTGATCTAGATTGATTAAGTTAATATTGCCATACACGCCTAATTACTAGAAGTTAATAGGTGCAGAAAGTAAATTGCAGAAATGTAAAGTGCGGAAAGTAAAGGTCCTACGCTATTACATGACTTTGGGGCAGATACATAATATAGGAGTGCAAAAAGTAAAGGCAGAAATATAAAGTGCGAAAAGTAAATCTTACGCTATTACATGATAAAGATTTTGCAACCTATACAACCTTTCTAGAATTTAAATACGGAATAATAAATAAACAATTAGAATGATGAGAAAATGTTAGTGAAAAAATGTTCTGGAAATTGGTAGAAAAAGAATTTTAGGTTAGTAACCCTAATTACTAAAAATTATCTTTTTTGGAGTTTTGTTGTAATTGATTTTAATGAAAAAAAACCTAATTCTAATCAATGATTTAAATGAAAAGAAAATGTTTTTTTTTTGTGAAAAAATTAAATAAAGGTTTTTGGAACCTAAATCTTAAAGTTAGACATTTTTTAGAAAATAGTTTAAAAGAAAATTGCAAAGAAAATAAATTAGTTAGAAGAAAAATAAATAAAAAAAGATTTCCGTCAGAACTTCTGACTAAGCTCGTCTTAGGACTTATGACGGAAGTTCCCTCCAGAACTTCTGGAAACCTGCAGTCAAAGACGCCGGAGGGAAGCTCTGGTCATCTTCTCTGGTTGCTTCCAAGATCAAACCTGTAGAAATAATGAAAATAAATGCAAACAAAGGGACCCTACCCCCCCTAAATCGAGGGCTGCGAGTTCAATGGCAGCCTTGGTAGGTCTGAATCGGCTTGGAAATAAGGATACGACGAAGCAGTAACTTCGTGCCCTAACAATGGTGTATCATGATTCCTGCGTAAAAACTCATGCACGATGGTTCTAAAAATTTACAAACATCAATATAAGCATGGATATGTAAATCGAAACAGTTTAAACAACATGAATTGAGATTTTTAATTTCATGAGTTTTACCAAACCGATGCAACTTGGTTGGCACGTTCTGGGCACGATCTGGCTTGTGTAAGGCTTGGGATTGCTTCCTGGAAACCTCAGGAAGATGATGGAATGCTTGAAACGCCTTGGGGACGGCTGGAGGATGTAGTTCGTGTTTGCTCTGAAACTTGAAAAGTGAGAGAAGTTTGTGTAGGGTTTTCTATTACAGCCAATCCTCTTCTTGTGGTATGATCTTGTTATGTATTTATAGGAGTGTGCATTAGGTCAAGTATAATTGGAAAATATATTGCCTTGAATGGAAGAATATTTGATTTGGAATTTTCATCAAATCTTGCCTTTTTGAACAAATCTCCATCAAGTCTCTTGCTAATCTCCATTATTTCGAAATAATTAGATCATTTGTCTTGCTTGGACCTCAAGAATGAGAGAAAATCAATCTTGTATTTAATATTTTGATTTTATATCTTTTATTTTAATTAAATTGGTTTTAAATGAATAAAAATCCAAAATAAATAAAAAATAAAAGATAAAAACGTGGCCTTGGGCTTGGAGGTTCCAATTCAGATGAGAAACAAGTTTGAACCAAGAAAGATTAAGCCCATTTAGAAAATTTTGATTTTTTTCAAGTATTTCTCTTTATGCACCTCCTCAAAAATGCTCAACTTGCACAACTTATATCTTGCTCAATTTTTAACATTTTTTGGTGTTCTTAGACTTTTTAGAAAGCTCAAGATGTCCTATAAACATCCTTTTGGTTTCATCTTCATTGAAGTTTCCACGTTTATGAACACTTCTTTGCAAAAAGATGACTTTTGGTTGACTTTTTAAGAGGACCTATAATATTTTGATCCATAACTTCCAAATGAAGCATTTCTAGTCAAAGCTTGTGATACATGAAGTTGTAGAGAATTGAATTCCCTTTAAAATGAGCTTTGGTGGAAAAATTCTGATAAAGTATTTGAAAGTTATGCCTGGTCAAAGTTCTGTTGACTTTTGTCTAAAAAACCCAATTTAGAAACTTTGACTTTTGATTAGCTTTTGACTTTTCTTGATAAATCATGATCAACCCTTGATCAAATGATGAATATCACTTTAAAATATTGATGTTGACCAAAAATTATGAAGTTTGACTACATGTTGATCATAGTTGACTTTTTGTTCAATATAGTTGATTTTCAACCATCTGAGCAATTGGATGAGCAATTTTGACTTGTAAGGCTTGAAACTTGACATGGTGATCCCTTGAAGCATATAATGAGGTATGATGACCACTTAAAGCACTGGAACTCCATCTTGACTTGAGAGGAACAAAACCCTAACTTGGATGGATTGCTTAGAAGAGGATTTGTCTGGTCAACCCTTGTGAAATCCTTGAGTATGGAGTTGTGGATAGTCTTGAGAAGTAGGAGGAAAAATTTTGGGGTATAACACATGGAAAGTAATAATATTGCATATTAGTGCATACTAGTATTCAGTTGTTATTGTTATTTAGAGCTACACATTAAAGTATTACAGACCATAGTATCCATTTTTGAGCACACACGTGCTAAAATTAAATAAAAAAGGAAGATCCAAAAGAGCCACAAGAAACACACACAACAACTTCAGGAGCACCACAATTAATTCTCTGTAAAATCACTAGACCCACCACTTCCATCACTTTCTGCTTCACCATCAGAGGAACTTTCTCCTTCATCTTGAGAATAGTTTTCTTCCTTATGCACTTCCTCAATAACATTTACAGCAACAACCTTTTTCAGCACTTTGATAGTTTCTTCAAATTTTAGTTTTCTTTTTGTGCTGATACGGATCACATCATCAAGCTCTATACATGCCTCCATCAATTTAGAAATCACATCGGCCTTGTTTGGGACATGTTTCCCTGCAAACAGTTTATAGTGAAGAGACAATACAAATCCTCTTTTGTAAGCAGTATCAAGAGTGGACATAATTCCAGGATGCTGATTGATAATGTTACCACGAGTCAGGGTAGGAAAGACAATGAGCATCTTCACAACACATGTTTTAGCATGCTTGATGGTCTGATCAAATATATATGTGCCATAGTCAAATGGCTTCTTGGTACCAACAACATAAATAAATTTTCCCAGCCCAACTGATATAGTTGAAGTGTGATTTGTAGGAACCTAGTTTGCAACTCCAATTTTGTGCAGTATGGCATACTTGACACTCAATTTTGCAGTATATAGATTTTCCTTCACAAGCCATGCACTTACCTGGTTTACAGTAATGATTTTGCAAACCTGGTTGTTAGTTACTTCCAGCTCATACTGCTCATCATCACTCCTTCCAAGGTGCTTATTAATAACAACAAGGGAGAATTCAACACACTTTCCTCTCACAAAGACCTTTCTAAAATCTTTACTCTCGTTGTCAACAGTCTTCAGGAATATTCACAATGAACTCCTTTACTAGAACCTCAAAACACTTAGCAAACTTGGTCACAATCTTCATTAAACCAATAGAAGACATAAGCTCCATAACTTCCTTGCATTCCTAGGCATCATTTCCTAGACCACTCTCAAGAGAAATTCTCCTCTGAGTGACATACTTCCAGCGCGTGACATAGTTGATAGAATGGAATGAAATATTATCTATAGGATCCTCAGGCATATTATAAGATGGCCTTTTAACCACAGTCTTCTTCACGGGTGTGATGTCATGGACATCATCTTCAATATCATACTCTGATTCAGATTGAGACATGGTCTTCCTTTTTCTAGAAGAGGGAACAACCTTACTCTAAGATTTTGGAGGTCCATAGATGCATTTCTTCTTGGTGCTCTTTAGAGGGGTATCAGTAAATGCAACCTTTCCTTTCTTAGTCTTGAGTCTCTTTACAATGCCAACATTCACATTCACCAGTAGATCATTATCAGATAAATCGTCAATGTCTACAACATTTTCATCCATCTTTTTCTTCTTTTCTTTTGTGCTTGTAGCACTTTTCTTGGTAGACGTCTCTCTTGCAGGTGATGTCTCAACATCAGGTTCAACTTCTTCAAGAACAAACTCAACCAATTTGGTAAGTTTGCCTTTAGTGCTATCTTTATCAATTATAGATGGTTCAATAGGAGCTTAAGGAGTAGCCTCTCTATTAATATCAGCAGGCATATAGGAAAGGGGAGTTGAAATCCCAGGTACAAATATGCCTTCATTTAAAACCCTAGCAACAATCCTTCTAATACTCCTATCAACATCAATGATGTCTTGTTTTGACTCATCGTTAGAAGAATTAGAGACATTACCTACAGCAGGGACTGAAGCTTCTCTTGATCGCCTTGCATGGAATGTGCAAAGCTTATTTGGTCTCGTATCCGGGCATGAAATCATGGCCAAGGGAGAAATGTCTAGAACTTCATCTGGAGATATATTTTCATGGTGATCTTCAGAGTTTGATGCAGAGAGATTTGGCTTGCTGGGAGCAGATGCATCATGTTGAGACATGTTGAAGATTTTGAAAATGGAGGGACGGAAATTGCTTTTTCGGAGGTGGAAGATGAAAGTACTGTAGGACACAAAGTTTGTATAGCGTGTGGAAGAGATTTGAAATGACTGCACTTGGTATGGGCTCTTTATTTGTTGAATAGCATGTTCACACAATATTAAGTGGAACTTTGGAAAAATAAGCCCTTTAATGATATTATCACATGCCTTTAATTGCTATAATCCCTCATGTATACAGACCCTTAGTTTGCCTCTTAGATTTTCAAGTTGATTAGCATTCCATCCCTTTAAGTAAGTGTCAGATAATTGCGTCTTAATGGTTGCATGTTCCAAGGCAACACTCTCGTCCTCAACAGAATGAACATTAATGTGTTTAGTAATGTTGTATAATGTCATGACATTCTGTTTGACATTGTTTTTAGTCACTATATGCTCCATCCAATCCACTTGAGAGCAACTGCTTCCAACATCAATGTGTTCACCACATGCGGAGTAGCTTAAGTCTTGGGGTACCCATAAATAACAGTTGTCCTTAGATCTCACTTCTTTCATAACTGCTTCACTTTTCTCATTTGTAATAATGCATTCAGACTTTGTCAAGTTTACCTTGAAGACTTGATCACACAGTTGACTGATAGTAACTATATTTGATGTCAACCCTTTAACAAGTAGCACATATTCAATAATTGGAATTCCTGGACAATTTATCTTCCCATCCCCCCTCGATTTCACCTTTGGCTCCATCTCCAACAGTCACATAACTAGTTGGATATGATCTGATATTCACTAGCAGATTCTTGACCCCTGTCATATGTCTTGAACATCCACTATCAAAATACCAATCCTCTTTGGCTGAGACTGTGAGAGATGTATATGCTATAAAACTGGAAACATCAGCTTTGGGGATCCATTGTTTCTTGACATCCGTAGTAGACTGACTAGACTCAGGTTGAGGTGTATGATTAGGATAACCATACAACTTAAAACAAAAGGGATTTTTGTGACCATAACATCCACAATAATGACATATCCAGCGTTGAAATCTTCTTTTGGATTGCTTGGGATTACCTCTTCCATGATGTTGAAACATTTGGTACAATATCATTGGTTTATTATGGATATGAGTTGAGTCTGAAGGGGGTTCCTTTATTTCATTAAATCCTATACCACTAATATCTCCTGCTACTCTTCCTACCTGGAGAATTTTATCCAATGTGTCAGATCCACTGTTCAGTATTCTGATAGACTTGGACATTTTGTCAAGTTCAGACTTCAGCAGGGTCACTTCATCTTCCAGATTGGAGATAGTTTTCGGATGCTCTTTCTATTCTGCCATAAGTTGAACTATAAGCTTTTTTTGTTTCTCCCCTTCCTGACATACTTCACCACTTCTGATACATAGCTTCTTGTAGGAGGCAACTAACTCGTTGTATGCCACTTCATCATCACTTAAGTCTTCATCAAATAAGTATATGTCTATCAAAGCAGTAACATACTTGGCAGATTCCTCTTCACTTTCAGAATCCTCATCAGACCAGGATACAACCAAAATTTTCTTTTGTCTCTTGAGGAATGTTGGACACTCAGATTTAATATGACCAAAGCCTTCACATTCATGACATTGTAATCTTATGCCTTGAGTGAATCTTTCTTCTGCTCGTGCTTTTCTCCCAAATTTATTTGATCTACTGATGTCATATGAGTTATTCTTGACATTTAGTCTTGAATTTCTGTCCATCTTCTTCAGCAATGTGTTGAACTTTCTTCCAAGGAGTACTATGGAATTTGATAATTCCTCATCAGTGTCTAGATCACATCCTTCTTCTTATTATTCTCCAATATTAAACACAAAAGCTATGATTTTATTCTTCTTCTCAGATCTGTCGATGATGCTTAATTCAAAAGTTTAGAGAGACCCAATTAGTTCATCCACTCTCATGCTGTTGATTTCTTGAGTTTCTTCTATAGTAGTAACCTTCATTTCAAACATCTCAGGAAGAAACCTGAGGATCTTCCTTACCAGCTTCTCTTCTGGTATCTTTTCAGCTAGGGCATTGCATGAATTGGATATCTCAAGAATATTCATGTGAAAATTTTGAATACTTTCAGCATCCTTCTTCCTCAATTTCTCAAATTTGGTGGTTAACAGTTGAAGTCTTGACATCTTTACTTTGGAAGTTCCTTCATGAGTAGTTTTGAGAATTTCCCAAGCATCTTTAGCTACTTCACATGTGTTCACCAATCTGAAGATGTTCTTGTCAATCCCATTGAAGATGGCATTCAAGGATTTATAATTTCCAAGATCAAGTTCATCTTCTTCCTTTGACCAGTTTTCTTCAGGCTTTAATACAGAGGTGGGCTGATTTCCCCCCTATGATTACAGGATATGTCCATCCTTTCAAAACAGATTTCCAAGCCCGATTGTCCAAATACTTTAGAAACTCCACCATACGTGGTTTCTAGAGATCATAGTTAGTTCCGTCTAGAATGGGTGGTCTGTTCAAAAATCCTTCTTCTTTGTCCATAGTACCAGAAATTATCTTCCCTAGATCTCACCCAAAGATTAAGCGGGACGCCTACTCTGATACCAATTGAAATTCTAGTATCAGATATGAGATGTCGGAGGTGATGTCATGAAACTAATATCTGTAGACTGAACAAGGAATAACAGAATAATAAAAGTAGTAAAGTAAAATTGACACAAGCAAATTGTTCACCTATTTCGGTGCAATCACACCTACGTCTGGAGGCTACGAAGCCAGGATTGAAGTCCACTAATAGAAGTATTAATTCAGCTAGGGCTTGGGCCAAAACCGCTTCGCATACTTCTTCAAGGCTTCCCATCACTTTCTCCATTAAAGTAGGATAAAAGATCTCCAAAATTATTGCAACAGAAATTTACCTAAACTTGCTAACTTCAAGCAAACAACTTAAACAAAATAACACCTAGAATTTCTAAACAGAAAAACCAGTTCAGTTCTATAACACATGTTAAGACATCTACTTTGAGATCTTTTAAAAAATGCTGATATACTTTTGCTTCATATTTCAAGGCATCCATCTTGACATTTTCTGAGCAGAATATTTTACCAAAATTACTGCCAACTCAAAAGTAACACTTTCTCATTTTCTCTTTTTCACAACTACGAAGCATCAAGTTCTGTCATCATTATTGTTGACTTTAGAATCACAAAAGAACCTTGAATCTTATTACTTGACGAGGCTTAATATGTCTTTGAGTTGATAACCGTTATTAGAGAGTTGAAAGAGAAAACCACTGGTGAACCTTAAAACATAAGTCTTCGCTTGAATTTCATTTCACCATAGTGTTGACTTCAACACAATTCTTGATCTCTAATAACATATTTAAAAGATAGCTTAATTCAAGATGATAGCTTGATTCAAGAGGATAGATAGATAAAACATTTTCAACATCTTCAATCGCTTGATCTATCTTTAATATATAAGGATTTTAATAGATATCGTTTGAAATCAGGTGTTGTTATCATCAAAACCAAACAACCAAACAGTTGATTGCAACTTTTGTATCAAACATCCAATCAAATGACGACAACTTTGCCTCCTTAGATCACCTTGAAAATACCCGCAAGTGCATAGATCCATATGTTATTAAAATATCTAGTGGCTATACATTAAGTGATGTTTTATATCATATTATAGTAGTAGACCCATAAATGTTTGAATTTCATTCCTTTGGCATTTTCCACCCCTTCTAAACCTTGTTGTTCTTAATGATATCTTTGAGACTAATAAGCGTTACACTAAAGATGGTAGTGAACTTTTGAGTCCTCTCTTTGGTGGAAATACAATTGATTATGCAAAAAGAGTCACGAGGGTGAGCTAAGATCATCCCATTAATGGTGAGGGTGGTGTTTGTCCCTCCTCTCTCGTGTTACCTGATATGAATCTATAAATAGAACCCTTGTTCAGAAGCATTTTTACTTGATGAAAATTCTCTCTCCCACTCAAAGTTGGCAGCTAGCCCTGAGACTGAAGAGGATTTTGTTCGTGTGTGTAAGTTCTTACTTCTATATTTTTAGGATTGACATTAATTTTTTTTATAAAACAAGTAAGACAACATAATGTTAGATAGGGTGTATATAACTTGCTGACAGGAACACGTTGAGCAAGAAGACCTATCTTATGTTGTGACATGTTGAGTTGAAGTGTTTCAACATCTGGAACAACATATCGAACAAGATGTCCTATACAGGGTATTCGACATCGCGCCTAAGCTAGAAGATTTAGTTATTTTGTTAAGTCATAAATGAAAGAATATATCGTGAGGATATTATATTATCCTATGTGGCACTATTTTATAGGTCTGAAAGAATCAAGTCAGAATATTGAAGATTATGAAGTTTCTAAATATGGAGATATTTTTGGAAGCTAATGAATTAAGACCTTGTTTGTAGCAAAAGTTACTGCTAAACTATAATAGCCATCGAGTTGTGATTAGAAGCCCAAATCCAGTAGGGACTTAGGTTATAAATGGAAGCTTTGTAACCTAGGATTTGTACCAGTCGTAAATTGTAATGTTGTAGTCATTAGGGCTGAGTCTGTAGCTACTCTCTAGGAGAGTTGGTAAAAGTAAACCACTCGGGTTATAAGATGGTCACCATGTTCTCCTCGAAGTTGTGAAGCAAGAGTGAGTATTCTTCTTGGAGGAAGCTTTCAAGCAACTCCAGGTTGTGTTCTTAGTCAAGAGTCTTGGCCAAGTATTATCATGGAAGTGTGTCTTCTAGTGTTTGTGTATTTGAAGTGTGATTTTCATTGAGGTGATAGGTTGTCGAGACAGTAAATGAGACAGGGACTATTAGACATCACTGCGGGGATTGGGAGTGAATTGGTATACTCATATCTAGGAGTTCCTAGGTAGAAGTTGCATTGGGTAGGGATTAAGTGAAGAGTTGTAAACAAGAGAGTTTAACTTCAAATTGATACTGATAGTGGATTTCCTACCTGACTTGGTAGCCCCCAAATGTAGGGGATATTGCACCGAAATGGGTTAACAATTTTGTGTGTTGTTTATGCTTTTTAGTATATGTACTTAGTGTTTATATGCCTTGCCTTGTTGTTTCTGTCAGACCAGATGTCTCGGTATTATATAAGACATCTAGAATCTATAATACCAAAATTTCAATTGGTATCACAGTTGGCATCATGTCTGTTTCTGGATGAGATCCATGGAGAATACTTTCTAGTGTATGGTCAAGGTAGAAGTTTCCACCAAAAAGTTGTTTGAACATGAATAGTTCGTATTGTGGTTTGAATGGTCCCTTGAAATAGAGGATTAACTATTCAAGATAGGGTGTGTATTTGACCTGTCTGTTGGTTTCATGCATGTTACTTTTGTGGAGAGCTGCTATGTTAGGTTTAATGTTTTCTGTTGCACTTGTACGAGTGTGCGCAATATGTGATGCTTGAAGACTGTTGAGGATCTTTGTGTTATTGTGTATTCTGCTGCATAATATCTGATGAAACCCTGATTGTTTCTTGTTCCACAAGTAAAAGAAGGACGTTAGGGTTTGGTCTCCTCAACAAGTTTTGTATGTGATGTTGTATTGTATGTGTCATACCCCAAAATTTTCCCTCCTACTTCTCAAAACATTTCATACATCCATACTCAAGGATTCCTCAAGGGTTGATCAGATAAACCCTCTCCTAGACAATCAACCCAAACTAGGGTTTGGCTATTCTCAGATCCAGATGGGATTCCAACATCTCCAATGGTCATCATGCCTCCTCATATGTTTCAAAGATTCTCCATGTCAAGTTTCAAGCCTCACAAGTCAAATTTCCTCAGACAATTGCTCAGATGGTTGAAAATCTGTATTGATAAAAGTCAACTGTGGTCAACATACAGTCAAACTTCCTGATTTTTGGTCAACATCCTCATTTTGAAGTCACATTCATCATTTTATCAAGGGTTGATCATGATTCATCAAGAAAACTCAAGATTTGCACAAAAGTCAAACTTTCCAAATTAGGGTTTTTTAGTGAAAGGTCAACTAACTTCTTCATACTTTCTCAGAAATTTTTCTACCACCTCTCATTTTGAAGGAAATTCAATTCTCTACAACTTCATGTCTCACAAGAATGTTCAGAAAATGCTTCATTTGGAAGGTATGGATCAAAACATTACAGGTCCTTTTCAAAGTCAACAAAAAGTCAACTTTTTGTTTTGAAGATTTATTGAGCATGGAAACTCCAATTGAGATGAAACCAAAGAGGTTGGTTAGAGGACACATAGAGCTTTCTAAAAAGTCCAAGAACACTCAAAAATGTGGAAAATTGAGCAAAATACACCTTGCACAAGTTGGGTATTTTTGAAGAAGTGCACAAAGAGAGAGACTTGTTAAAATCCAAAATTTTACAAATGGGCCTAGTTTTTCTTCATTCAAACTTGTTCCTTAGACAATTTGGAACATCCAAGCCCAATGCCACGAATGTTAGGTTTATTTTTCTATTTAATTTGGATTTTATTCATTTAAATACAAATTAAATTAAAAAATAAGGTATAAAATCAAAATTAAATGCAAGATTGATTTTTCTCTCATGCTTGAGGTCCAAGTAACTCACACAAGCTGGCAAATTTCGAAATTTGCATAGATTTGGCAAGAATTTGATTGAAATTTGATCAAAAAAGAAAGATTTGATTTCATACAAAATCAAATATTTTTCACATTGATTGATCATTATTTGCTCTTGAATTCAGACCTAAATCCATCCACTATAAATATACAATGCCTACACAAGAAGAAAGAACAAAAAAATTGCCTCAAGAACCCTAACCTAAAGTCAAAAAAACCGTGCACTACAAGTAACTTGCAGCCTTGGTTTTAGCTTGATTCAATTGGTTTTAAGCATTCCTTTGCATTCCTTGGAGTCCCTGGAATCATTCCAGACCTTTACATCATTCAAAAACATCAAGAATCACGAAATCCAGTTTTGGTTTGTTCTTATTTTTTTTCAAAATCGAATTCTGTTTATTATGCATTTTTAACATGTTTTGATGTTTGATTTGTGTTTAGTTTGAAGTTTGTAAGCTATCTGGACAGTCGAATTGCATTTTCATGGCCTGAATCGAAATATGCCATGTTTAGGGTTTTCTGGTTCGAATTAGGGACTCTAAATAGGATAAATTGATTTAAATCGATACCACCATCGTGCTCAGAATGAAATTTCTAATCGAACCATGGCTTTAGATTTCATTTATATTGCTTGTGCTGGATTTTTGATGTTTGCAGGGGCGTTAGCGTCGAGTTTGGCCGACGCAAACTTCCCAGAAATTCAAACGAAGAAGATGATGTTCTTCGCGCGTGAATTTGAATTCCCAGGTGGCAAGTTTGTATAAAAACGCTTCGCTTCGTTTACTAAACACAAAAGACACGTTGGCGTAGTGGTTAAGGCGTGGGGATGAGAAGATGCTCTAAATGGTCACAGGTTCGAACCTGGTCAGGACCATATTATTTTTCTCTTTTACAAAACTAACTCTATTTTTCATATTTTCGATTTTTTCTTTAACATTTTCCATCCAATTTATTTTATCTTTAATATTTTTTATCATGCATTTAAAAAACACCAAAAATATTTATTTTTTGCATAATCATCAGAAAAATACTTATTTAATTTTTAAAATTAAAATTGTTATTTTTGCATGCATATTTTATTTAATTACTAATTAATCATTTAAATGACTTTTAATTGTTTTTTAATTATCAAATCAATTCCAAAAACTCCCAAAAAATTATTTTATCATATTAATGTCATTACTAACACAAAAACTTTTTCTCATTCAAAAATACTTATTTTTACTAACATTTTCCTCTTATGCAATTTTCTCGAATTTTCCGATTTTGTATCTGTTCACAGGTTGTACCGCTTCGGACGATTTTTATTGCTTTTCTTTTCCAATTATGTAACTGCCTATGGGATGTAATAGTTTAATTAGGACTTTTATTTTCCGCACTATGTATCGCCCCAAAGCCATGTAATAGCAGACATTTACTTTCCGCACTTTACGCTTCCGTAATTTATTTCCGCACCCTATAAACCGCTAGTAATTAGGCGTATGGCAAGATAAAATGGAAATAGATCACTCATAATTCCAAGATAAAATACGAAATCAACACTCTCATGATTCTCTCTCGTTGCCCACGATTACAAATGGTCAAGTCCCTCGAGCGAGTATTCTAGCACCCTTCAAACAAATCATCATAGTCGATACAAAGATCATAGACCCACGATACGAATACATGATCTTGACCCTCGATTGTCGCCACGAAAAATGATGATAGTCCTCGAATGTGGATACTTCCTACAAGTTGCTTTCTATGACCATCCGATGTCCATCCAATTACATCCAATGAATGGAGTTACCTATCAACTAATGGTATGTATAGAACTATTCTAAAGGAAAGTAAAATAACACGAACGATGAGTAGGTAATAAGACTTTTAGTTGCTTGCTCAAACAAAATACCACCACACACCTTTTTTTCAAAGTTCAAACTCTTTTCTAAACGAAATTTCCGAACACTTTGTATACATTCCTACATGAATCATTACAAAGTCAGCGAAATGTCTTTTCAAAACATTTTTGTCAAACACAAGCACTTTTTTAAAATGATCTAAAAGCAACTAAGAGTAGATAACTACGGAATACCTTCCCTTTTCATAACCTTCTCCCTTACTGAATCTAAGGTCTTTTCTCTTTTACTTTCCTTAATGGATAAAGAAAGTCGGTCTTGCTATCCGCACATTTGCGACAAAAATCTCAAAGTCAGTTCACCGTATTACAGTATGCAAGATAGTCTCAACTAACTTTGTAAAGTTGCAAATGATACTTGAGTTTTATCTCTCAAGTCTGTGATACGGTGAACTGACTTTTTAGGATTTTTGTATCCAAATGTGCGGATAGCAAGAGTCGCCACCGACTTTTATTTTTATCCAATTAAGGGAAGGTAAAAGTACAGAAAAAGACCTTCGCTTAGATCGAGTTCGGGAGAATGGTTATGAAAAGGGAAGGTATTAGCACCCCTTTCCATCCGTAGTTATCTACGGGCTCTTAGTTGCTCTAGATCACTTTAAAATTGTGCTTCCTGCGTGTTTGACAAAAATGTTTTGAAAAGGCATTTCGCTTTGACTTTGTAATGATTCATGTAGGAATGTATACAAAGTGTTCGGAAATGTTTAGTTTTGAAAAGAATTTGAACTTTGAGAAAAAGAGTGTGTGGTGTGGAAAGCATTTGGTTTAGAGCAAGCAACTAAGAGACTTATTTACCCACTCAGAATTGGTCGTTTTTTTTATACTTCTACGTTCCTTTAGAATAGCGCTAGCCTTACCATTAGTTAGTAGGTAGCTCCATTCGTGGATGTAAGCGGACATTCAAGGACATCGGATGGTCGTCAAGGCAACTTGTAGGAAGTATCCTAGCACATTCGAAGGACGATCATCACTTTCGTGAGGCAACAATCGAGGGACGAGATCATGTATTCGGAGGCGACATCGTGGTCTTATGATCTTGTATCAAGGGACTATGATGATTTATTTGAAGGCAACGGTGCTAGAATACTCTACGCTCGAGGGACATGACCATTTGAATTCGAAGGCGAGAGAATTACCTAAGGGTGTATGTGTGTGTGTTGATTTCGAATATGTTATCTTGAAGTTAGTGGGCTATGTTCATTATTATCTTGCCATACACGCCTAGTTACTAGCAATTGATAGGGTGCGAAAGTAAATTACGAAAGTAAAGATGCGAAAGGTAAATGTTCTACGCTATTACAAGGCGTATACATAATTAAAAATGCGAAAATAAAGACCTAATTTTAAACTATTACATCCCATATACACTACATTATTGGAAAATAAAATGAAAATAGTGAAACGTCCGAATTGGAAGAACACGTGAAAGAACGAGAAATCGGAAAATATGATGAAATCGAGATGAGAGAAAATGTTAGAAAAATGCAAATTTTAAATTGGAAAAATATGACATCTTGGAAATAATGTAAACATGCTAAAATAATTTTTGGGATTTTTAGATGCAATTTAATAATTTAAAATGAATTTACAATGATTTAAATGCAAAATTACAAATAAAAATAAACATGCATGCAAAATATATTTTTAGTTTATTAAATTAAATAAAGATTTTATGAGAATGATGTAAAAGAAAATTAATTTTGATGAATTTTAATGCGAAATAAAATATGAAAATAAATTAAAATATCATGTAAATATTAAATAAAAGAAAATAGGAAAATATGAAGAAATTGCAAACTTGTAAAAGAATGGTCCCATGGTTCGAACAGGGACGACCTCAAACCTTGAAAACCAACGCCTTGACCAACGAGTTGGCATGTACTCTTGCTTGGAAACGTGAGTGGAATATACACCGCTCCGCTTCCTCCGCCGCGCGACTTCGTCTTCAACCTTTCAAATATTTGAATTTTCAGCGTCGGCTTTGGCTCGACGCTATGTCCCTGGCTACAATCAAAAATCCAGCATACATAATATAAATAAGTTCTAAAGGCATGGTTCGATTCCTGAGATCGTTCCGAACACGATGGTATAGGTCCTATTGTCCAATTTTTCCATTTAAGCAAAGCCCTAAATCGAGCTCAGAAACCCTAGCTATGGTGTAACACGATTCAGGCCATGGAAATTCAATTGGCTTGCCTAGAAAGCTTGCAAATACATCACTAAACACAAAAACAACAACAAATCGAGTTAATAATGCATGAATGAAGGAATTCGAATTTTGAAATTTCAAGAACAAACCGATTTCAGTTTTCACGATTCTGGATGGTTTTGGATGATGTAAGGATCTGGATCGATTCTGGAGATGTCAAGGAATGTGTTTGACACCTTAAAATTGATTGAAAACGGATGGAAGTAGGATTGCCAATAGCTTGCTTGCCACGGTTTTTTGAGCTTTGGAATAGGGTTCTTGAGCCAAAATTTCTACCCTAATTCGTGTGGTATGCATCATGTATTTATACTGGAAGGATTTGGCATTGTTTTTGGTAAGAATCAATCAACATTCAATGAAAATCAAATTTGATTTTTGTACAAAATCAAATTTTCAAAATTTGATTAATTCTCAATCCAATCTTGCCAAATTGATCAATTTTCGAAAATTGCTGGCATTTGTGGGTTACTTGAGTCTCAAGGAAAGAATAAAATCAATCTTTGCAATTAATTTTAATTTTGTACTTTATTTTTAAATTTAATTTGCATTTAAATGAATAAATTACAAATTAAATAGAAAAATAAATCAAAAATTCGTGGCATTGGGCTTGGACATTCCTAATTGTATGAGGAATAAGTTTGGATGGAGAAAAAACAAGCCCATTTGCAAAAAATTTGATTTTTAGAAGTATCTCTCTTTGTGCATTCTTTCAAAATTGCCCAACTTGTGAATAGTGTATCTTGCTCAATTTTTCACATTTTTGAGTGTTCTTGGACTTTTTGGAAATCTCTAAGAGTCCTCTAACCAACCTTTTGGTCTCATCTCAATTGGAGTTTCCATGCTCAATATATCTTCAAAATAAAAGTTGACTTTTGTTGACTTTGAAAATGACCAGAATGTTTTGAGCCATACCTCTCAATTGAAGCATTTTTGGACATTCTTGTGAGACAAAGTTGTAGAGAATTGAATTTCCTTCAAAACAAGAGGTGGTGGAAAATTTCGAGAAAGTATGAGAAAGTTATGATCGTCAAAGTTCATTGACTTTTCACCTAGAAACCCTAATTTAGAAAGTTTGACTTTTGAGCAAATCTTGAGTTTTCTTGATGAATCATGATCAACCCTTGATCAAATGATGAATGTAACTTCAAAATGAGGATGTTGACCAAAAATTATGAAGTTTGTATGTTGACCACAATTGACTTTTGTCCAATACAACCGATTTTCAACCATTTGAGCAATTGTCTGAGGAAACTTGATCTGTGAAGCTTGAAACTTGACATGGAGAATCTTTGGAGAATATGAGGAGGCATGAAGACCATTGGAGATGTTGGAAATCCATCTTGACTTGAGAGATACCAAACCCTAATTTGGGTTGATTGTAGGAGAGAGTTTGTCGATCAACTCTTGAGGAATCTTGAGTATGGATGTATGAAATCTCTTGAGTAGATGGAGAGCAAATTTTGGGTATTCCCTGCTCAATCTTCTTGTCTGGAGGTTAGATTGACACGCTTTGTCTTTCGTGACACGGAGGTAGAAGATGATTGAACACTTTACAATTTGCATTTGCGGTTGATGATGTGGGAATGGGCTTCTGATGCCATTTGGAGAAGGGGGGAATGAGTCGACGTTATACTTGATATCGGAGGATTCCGAAAGTGAGCCGCGGGCTCTGTGTTCCGGAAAGGAGAGGAGATGGGCTTAACATGCCATCCGGAGGGAGTCGTATGTTAGACTTCGTGTTCATTTTGAATGAAGTTATTGGTTTGTATTGATTTTTAACCATATATGCAGCATTCTGAAAGTGAGGAAATGTTGACAAGTAGTCGGAGATGGGCTTAAGATGCCATCCGTGGCAAAGTCGTCGCTAGACTCTATAGTTCTGTTGATAATAAGAGGGATCAGAATAAATCTTCGTGCCGATTACTCTGAAGGAGATAGTAGTTGGCAAAAATGTGGATAGCTTCCCTGTTGTTCATCGGGTATTGATCCATTGCCTGTTATCGGAGGATAACTAGGGGCAGTCTTTCAGATAGTTTTCCCGTCGGTTCGGGGCTTAATCCTAGACTAGTCGTCGGAGGACAACCAGGGGTGGTCTTTCAGATAGTTTTCCCGTCGATTCGGGGCTTAATCCTGGACCAGTCGTCGGAGGACAACCAGGGGTGGTCTTTCAGATAGTTTTCCGTCGGTTCGGGGCTTAATCTCGGACTGTTTGCGTAGATCATTACTGCTTTGGAGAAAACAAGAGGAACTTTGATAGAATATTGGTTAGTTTTATGCGAAGTATGATGCATGACAGTGTATATGAATGACATATGCATGAATTATGACTCTATGAGAAATGTATGAATGATAGATGTTGTGGTATTTCAAAACATATCCATCTTGAAGAAGATGTGGATGTTCTGCTTGGGGAATTGAGTAGGTGAGAACCCCACTTTTGAAGGAAAAGAAAGATATCCTGGATTCCTCCGATGCACTATCTGACCAAGTCTTGGGCCTAGATATTGTTGAGGAAGGTAGAGATTTGAGAAGCTCGTTGTTGGGGATCTCATATATAGACCCTGCTGAGGAGATTTAGGAAGCGCTCTACTGGGGATTCCGAGTGTAGATCTCGCTGGAGAGCAATTGATAGTTGCCGGGAGACCGAGCTGGGAGAGTTAGGATCCCGTTGTGATCTTTGGCTGGGGGATGAGGATGTAGTTTCCTCCGATGCACTATCGACCAAGTCTCGATCTGCCGTTGGGGAGAGGAAGGGATGAGGGATGTCCTTGGGGATAAATACCTTGACTGGAGATGAGGTGTTTACTGCTTGAAGATCGATGTAACATTGCTTGGTCAAGTGGAATTGCTGCTCGTGGATTCCTTTTTGCTCTGCTGGGGAAGTTGTGTTGGTGACTTTTGTCGTCATCTCAATTCCCGGAGTCCTGTAGTAAGTACTTTTGTATGTTCACTTTTCATATGTTTGCGATTAGATTCTTATTGTCAAGTGCGTATAATCATTCAAAGCAAACGTTGGACTTATTGCAAACAACAACAGTGAAAATTGTAAAGAGAAAGAACTTGCATTTATTTGAAATGTGGCGTATGGCCAAGTAGTTTTGTACATAAGAAAGGTAAAAAGCTATGCGGAAACAATCTCGTTAAGTTCCAACTATGCTAGTACTCATATATCTCAACTATCTCATCTCCTTGCTGTCAGTAGAAAGTGAGTGAATTGATCTATGCCCTTTGAACCTTGAATGCTGATAGTAGTCTGGAAGCAGGTGATCTGGAAGAGACATAGTCGTACGCTTGAACCCCTAACTTTTGCCTAGACCGCCCTTTTCGGTTTTTCTCAGGATACCCTTTTTGCCCAAGCCGCCTTTTCGTGTTTTCGACTTGGGTGTACATGTTTTGTATATATCCTTAACTTTTGCCCGAACCTTTTGGTTCGCGGGATCTATATTTTGCCTAGGCCGACCTAGCGGGTCTTTTTATGCGTAGTATTTTGACTATGTCGTTCACGGTGTGGGAAGTCTTCACCATCCATGGTGCTAAGTATCATAGCTCCGCGAAAATACATCTTGACTACAAACGGTCCCTCATAGGTGGGAGTCCATTTGCCCCAGGATCACCTTGTGGAAGAATGATGCGCTTGACTACTAGGTCACCAACTTGATAGACTCGGTGCTTGACCTTCTTGTTAAATGCTCGATCATTCGTTTCGATAAATCATCCATGGCGGATGGGTGAGTCGTTCTCATCAATCAAGTTGATCTGGTCAAGGCGAGTCTGGACCCAATCGTTCGCCTAACTTTGCTTCCTGGAGGACTCTGGTTGAGGGTATCTGAACCTCGATGGGTAAGACGGCTTCCATACCGTATCTGAGAGAGGGGTTGCCCGTGGATGTTCGTGCGTAGTGCGATAACCATGAAGAGCAAATGGTAACATCTCATGCCAATCTTTGTAAGTTCCGTCATCTTAGATAATCTTCTTAATGTTTTTGTTGGCGGCTTCCACTGCGCCATTCATCTTAGGCCGATAAGGAGAAGAATTGTGATGCTTGATCTTGAACTGCGTGCAAAGTTCGGTGATCATCTTGCTGTTGAGGTTAGAGCCGTTATCTGTGATAATCCTTTCGGGAGTGCCATATCGATAGATAAGATTGTGCTTGATGAGTCGAGCCACTACATTCTTGGTAACAGATGCGAATGAGGCTACTTCTACCCACTTGGTAAAGTAATCAATTGCCACAAGGATGAAACGATGTCCATTGGAAGCTGTGGGCTTGATTTCTCCAATCATGTCAATGCCCCACATTGCAAAAGGCCAAGGAGAAGTTAAAACATTGAGGTCTGGAGGTACGTGCACTTTGTCGGCATAATCGCACTGTGACAAGATCGAGCATAGCGGTGACAATCGCTTCCATGGTGGACCAATAGTAGCTGTTCTCAAAATCTTCTTAGCCATGGTGTGTCCTTTGGAGTGGGTACCAAATTCCCCCGTGTAACTCTTCCATGATACGCATTCTTTCGGTTACGGCGGAGTAAGCACAAGTCGTGGTTGCGCTTGTATAAGATGTCGTTCTTGAGGAAGAATTTAGATGCAAATCTCTCATGAACTTCTTATCGTTAATGATGCCCTGGGATATTCCGAGTCTCAAGATACCTCTTCACGTCATAGTACCAAGGTTTCTCTTCCGTCAAGCTCATAACAATGTTGGTTCGTCGAACTTCTCAATGATGATCGGGAGCCTCGTTGTCCCATCTAACCTTGAACATAGACGACATAGTAGCCAATGCGTGCAACCGATTCTCTTCTCGTGGAATATGATCAAAAGTAATCTCTTGAGTAGGGGATCAAACTCGAACATGCTCTCACGGAATGAGATTCGGATGCTTAGATCCCACTCGCCTTTATCGACGATCACTAAAGCGAGTCTCCATACACTTGTAAGAATTTGATTCTTAAGTCAATATGACTTTAAGACCCATGATGCGCCGTACTCGGCCATGTTGTTAGTGCAACTGAAACATAATCTGGCGGTGAAAGGCGTATGTCCGCCTGTAGGGGATGTAATGATGGCGCCAATGCCATTGCCAAGTGCGTTTGAGGCTCCATCAAAGACCATAGTCCATCGGGATCCTTGTTCGGGTCCTTCGTCCGGGCCTGGTTCTTCACAATCTGTAACTAGTAAAACATCTTCATCTGGGAATTCGAACTGCATAGACTGATAGTCATCCACGGCTTGGTGAGCCAAATGATCGGCTACCACACTTCCTATGATCGCTTTCTGAGAAGTGTAGTGGATGTCGTATTCGGTCAAGATCATTTGCCATCTTGCTATTCTTCCGGAGAGAGCTGGTTTCTCAAATATGTATTTTATTGGATCCATCTTAGAAATCAACAAGGTAGTGTGAGTCAACATATATTGTCTTAGTCGGCGAGCAACCCAAGCCAAAGCGTTGCAAGTTTTCTCAAGCTGTGAGTATCTTGTTTCACAGTCGGTAAACTTTTTGCTAAGGTAGTATATTGCATGCTCTTTTCGACCAGACTCGTCATGTTGCCCCAACACACACCCCATTGAATTCTCTAACACTGTCAAGTACATGATAAGAGGTCTTCCTTCGGCGGGCGGCATCAGGATAGGAGGATTTTGTAGGTACTCCTTGATTTTGTCAAAAGCGATCTGGCAATCGTCGTTCCATTCTACTACTTGATCTTTCTTAAGTAACTTGAAGATTGGCTCACAAGTAGCAGTTACGTGTGCAATGAATCTGGCAATGTAGTTTAGTTAGCCCAAGAAACCTCTGACTTCCTTCTCTGTGCGGGGCGCTGGCATCTCTTGAATGGCTCTAACCTTGGGTCAACTTCAATACCTTTTCATCGACGACAAACCCTAGGAGTTTTCGGATCGACTCCAAAAGTGCACTTGTTAGGATTGAGTCTCAACTGTACTTCTTCAATCATCAAGCAGTTTACGCAAATGATCAAGATGTTCTTCTTGATCGTGATCGAGCTATCATGTAAATCGGCGAGACCTCTATCTCGTGATGAATCATGTCATGAAATAATGTCACCATAGCACGCTGATAAGTGGCACCCACGTTCTTCAGTCCGAACGACATAACCTTGTAGCAGAAAGTACCCCATTGTGTAACAAAAGTAGTCTTCTCCATGTCTTGAGCCATTTTGATCGATTATGGAGAAACCATCCATGAAGGAAAACCTTATCTTGGCGGTGTTGTCAACGAACATCAATATGAGAAAGTGGGAAATCGTCTTTCGGACTCGCTTTGTTCAGATCTACGTAATCACACACATTCGTACTTTGCCATCCTTCTTGGGTACGGGTACCACATTCGCAACCCACTAGGGATAAGAGGTAACATGACTAAAAGCGTTGAATTGTTTCATAACTTCGGCTTTGATTTTCTCGACATCTCGGGACGCATCGACGAACATACATTTCACCGGAGAAAACCTTCTTTTGTCGACAATCGGTGTACCACGATATCAATGTCCAACCACGGCATGTCTTCGTATGACCAAGCAAAACCTCAATATAGTCTCGTAGCATCCGAACCAACCTTTCTTTAACACTTCTCAAGACCGCTCCTATCTTAATCTCTTTTACATCTTCGGTACCCAAATTCACAACCTCAACCGTCTCTTCGTGTGGGTGTATAACTCGCTTCTTCTTGTAGCATCGACAAGTTCTCCGGCACTTCACAATCTTCCTCACTTTCGTCTTGACTTGGTAGATCGGATTATCAAGTCATATTTAGCAATAGCATAGTTTATTAACGAGATTCGGAGTGATTCGCGAGTATCACGTGGTGTGTGTAAGAAACACATAGCCTTTTGAAGGGGTGATAAAGTAAAAGAAAGAAAACACAATTGAATGCAAAAGTCCAACGATTTATTGAATGAAAATACAAACAGATAATAACCTCATAAGCGAGCCATGATGCCGGGCAAGGCACTAGGCTTTCAAAGTTTATTGTTCAAAACATAAAGAAATACGAAAAGCAAAATAAAACAAGAGCAATTACTCCTGACTAAAGGAGATTGGTATGACGTCTTCGGTCTTCCAATTGCTGAGCCCATGATCTAGAGTTGGGAAGATCCACTTGCTGATGTCGAAGTCGTTGTCGTCGTCTTCTATAGCATGGATTCCACTCTGGCTGATGCGGAAAGGAAGTTGACCAGCACGTTCGCGGCGTATCACCTTCTGAACCTTGATGGTGAAGCCTAAACCAGTCTTGTCAAATTTGAAAGGAAGATTAGGGAGCTGTCCCCAAATAGTACTCTTTCCTTCTTCAACAGCAGCTTGAGCATCTTTCAGCGAGGCCATCCTAGGCGGAACTAGTGTAACTTCAGGAATGACGGGGGAGTCAACAGGCATGACTCTGGGTATTATTTCAAAAGCTTGACAGGGAGTCTCGAAGAATTCGCCTTCCATCTCAAGATAACGGAACGACTGCAGATGACTGACCATATATTCCTCTTCACCACACACTGTAACAACCTTCCCTTTCACCGGTACTTCAACCCGATGTAAGGTAGAGTGCCCCCATGTATCCAAGGGCATCCAAGTAGGCAAGAGTAAGCCGGACGAATGTCCATGACAAAGAAAATAGAATCAAAAGTCGGGAACCGACTTTGACAGCGAGTGAGCTCTCAACCGTCCGCTTAGAACCATCAAAAGCCCTCACAATAATGTCACTGGGTCTCAAAACCAACCCTTCGACATCAAGCCGATCAAAAGCAGTCTTCGAAAGGATATTCAGAGCAGAACCGGTATCCACCAAAACATGGGATAGTGTAGTGCCCTTGCATTCAACAGAGATGTGCAAGGCTTTGTTATGTTTCTTTCCCGCAGGAGTCAAATCAGCATCCGAGAAACCTAGGCCGTTGTTGGCAGCCAGGCTGGCAATACAAACTTCGAATTGATCAGTAGTAGTGTCTTGAGGCACGTGAGCATTCTTCAGAAACTTCACCAAGGCGTTAGCATGAGCCTCGGAGCATAAAAGCAGAGCAAGCATGGAGATCTTGGACGGAGTCTGTCCCAATTGTTCCACAACATTGTAGTCGCTCTTCTTGATAATCTTCAGAATTTCCTCCATTTCTTGTTTGGAGGTATCTTCAGTAACTTCCTTTGGTACTTCTGGTTGAGCAGGATGAGTCACTGGTTCTTTCCCTCTAGCTTGGGGAATGGGTTGGATAGCTGGAATGCGAGCTGGGGTCGCAATGTCTTTTGGAGGAGAGATATCTGGAGAGAACACTCTTCCGGTTCTGGTCACCTTACTTGATTCGGTGATGTTGTCAATGTCAGGAATGGTAGCTTCAACTGTAAGATCTTCAATGGTCAGAGGGTCTTGCTTGACGCCATGGTAGTAAACATCAGCTCCATAATTCCAAGGGATAGCCTTGTCAGAGGAATATGGAACTGGTCTTGGAGAAGTAAGAATGAGAGGTGCCACTCTAGGCACAGGATCAGCAGATGAAATCCTTATAGTGTTTACATCAGCGTAATCTTCTGGGAAATCATCACCCCATCCGGTCGCCTTAACATCTTCAATGGGAATCTTGTAACTATCAGGGACAATGTACTTCACCATGTAATCGTATTTTCCACTTGGCTGCCCCAAGGTATCCCACACAGATGGTACAGTTTCATTCGCATTGTCAATCCTCAACTTAGACATTTCTTCACACAGCTTCTGCACAGGTGGTTTTAGAAATAGTATCTCACGGTTATTCATCATGCGAACACGTCTTCTCAACCAAGCACAACCATCAGTGCGGATGGGCACAACGACAATTCTCTGGGCATCTGGATTGACACGGCTTGCAACAAATTCTTCTTACGGTCATCGGAGGAATGGTCAAGTCATCTATGTTGAAAACATAAGTATCGTCACCATGACATTGGAACCCTTGTCATGGTTAGGCATAGGCGCTTTGATCACATTCGAGTCTCAGGAGGGTCAAACTCAATCGCTTAGCTTGATCATATCCACGAATCTTGTTCTTGAGCCCAACAATCATCGGTGTTATGTCCGGGGCTATTGGAGTGGTAAGCACACTTAGCATTTGGATTGTACTTGGAGAGGAGGTATTGATATTAGGAGGATCCTCGAGTAATTAACTCTGCTTTCAACATGTGTTGCAAGGCTTGCGATAAAGGCATGTTGATCTTCGTAAAAGCTCTTCGTGGCGCGTTACGCTCTGCGCGTTGTCTTGAGGTTGTCTTGATGTAGGATTGGAGATCACAAGCCCACAGTTGAGCGGTCGGTCT
The DNA here is from genome assembly GCA_021764765.1 of Vicia sativa. Classification (NCBI taxonomy): domain Eukaryota; kingdom Viridiplantae; phylum Streptophyta; class Magnoliopsida; order Fabales; family Fabaceae; genus Vicia; species Vicia sativa. The sequence goes on along the minus strand of CM038792.1, from coordinate 121,876,896 downwards.
TGGCTCGGCTTTTCGACCATACACAACATTAACTTCTTTCTTACCACCAAAAGATCTCTTAGCGATTTGAAGATGTCTCTCAATCTTTCCACTCTTGATACCGGCTTCAATCGCTCTTTGTCGATATTTCGGTGAATCCGGTGAAGAGTTTCAATCGGATGATTGAAGAATGGGCTGTTAGTGTCCCCATAAACATATCAACCAACTCCCTATTGGACAAGGGTGGTTGAACTCTGCCTGCTAAATCTCTCATACAGCATACTCCTTGAACTTCTCATCGCGACCCATAGACATGCTTTGTAGTTGCATGCGAGTGGGTGTCAATTCAGCATTGTACTCATATTGTCTGTAGAAAGCATCAGTGTGGGGATTGATCTTCTGGACATAGGACTTCAAATGCAGCTTAGGGCAAGACATGTCATCATACTTAGCAAAAGTAGGAACCTTGAACTTGAGAGGAATCACAACACCAGGGACGAGGCTCAGATCATCAAAATTCAGCCCTGACATTTTCAGATTTTCCACAGCATTCAGACGGTCTTCAAGTTGTTTGTACTTGTCATCTTCATTAGAGTATTGGCCATCATCATAGTTCTTCTCAAGCTCAGGCTGACTGCCTTCACCATCACCCTTGTTACTTTCCTCAGTATGGACACTTCCTTCCGAGAGCTCAATACGGCTGACCACCTTAGGACCACCTTTGTAGCGTCTGCCCATGTTGAGGAGACCAATAACCTTCTTCTTCTTGTTGATGAGCTTCTTCAAATCCTCTTGGCCTTGGACCAAATGGTGAACATCTCTGGCCAGCATTCGAGCTTGGAGATCTTTGATGATGTTCAAGAGCCATTACGCTAAAATAAATAGCGAGCAAATGAGAAAACCAATCTCAATGTACACGTGATGCAATGTTATGCTATGATATGCAATGTTTATTCGAATGCAATGCAATGTTTTCAAGGACCTTAGAGATTTAAATTTGTTAGACAAGCAATGAACAAACATTTATTAGTACTCTTTTTATTATTCTTTTTTTTATTTTTAAGTACAAGAGATAGTTCAAACAATAAAAGAAAACATAAACATCCTAAAGCTCTAAGTCTCCCATGGGGCTTCCTCTTGGTGCCGATGTAGGCGTTGATGCTTCGCTCCTCGTGAAGTAGCTTTGTCAACTCTAGCACTTTCTTCTCGCTTGCATAGCACTGAGCTTCAAATGTATCCCTCTCTTTCTTAAGCTGAATCCAGGATCTCTTCAAGTCTTCAAAATCGGCGGGCATGTCGGGATGGAGAACAGATAGGTACGTCACCTATAGCAGGTTCCATAATTCTTGGTAGAGCAGGAGTGAATGGCATCATGAGGTTTTGAGCTCGAGCTCGCACCCATTTGAGGTAAGGTTCCCAAGGAATGGGATTTTGGTGCCCCAAAGTCTTGGTATCAGTCTTCTTTACCATGCTCAAGCGTGTATGAACCTTCGGTAATTCGGAGATCGTGGTTGTAGTCGAACACAACATCTTGGAGAAGCATATCATGTGGACCATCTTTTCGAGCAAAACCAAAGCGTAGAGCTAAAGAAGGATTGTAAGTAATACCTCCCTTATACCAAGTAGCGGTACATTAGGGAATTCTCCACAACGCTCGATGAATGTGAAATCCTTTTGAGAGAAAAGATTCCAACGGATATCTGAATGAGAGAGTGACATCAATCTTTGAGACCATCTCAAACTTTGTTCATTCTTCAAAGCGATGGAGGAAGGTGCGAAATAAACCACGGAAAGTAACGGTATACACATGAGAGTTCCTCGTCTCTTAGTAATGAGTGTGGAGAGAATGTAGGATGTCTCCAGTAAGGTAGGCACAGGATTGCGGGTAAGAAATAATTTGATGGCATTGATATCTATGAATTGATCCGAGTTAGGAAATAGAACCAAACCATAAATTAGCAAGGCCACAATGTTCTCAAATGCATGGAAACTCATAACTTTGAGGAATTCTTGGGCTTTCTTGATTAAGAACTTGGAAAGTAAACCCTTAACTCCACTTCTAGTTTCCCAATTGGCTTCAATATCTGAACGCTTAAGATGTAAGGCTGATGCAATGTCTTCGTACTTAGGAACCTTTTCTAGACCGGTGAATGGCATTTGGTCAAACGGTATCCCAAGTAAGAGAACTCTTCCAAGGTAGGAACCAAGCGATAATCAGGAATGTAAAGCAATGGTGTTTGGATCGAAGATTGGAATAGGATATGCATCATATCTTCTTCAAAACCGGAGATAACCAAATCAAGTAGATAACCATGTCTTTTGATGAACCGAGCATGGTCGGAATTTGAAACCAATTCTTTGGTGAGAAGGTATACCCATAAAGTTGATTCGGATAGTCTTTCTAGAAGCCATAATACCCTACAAAGCGAGCAAAGATAAATCCCTAGGTCCTTGAAATAGTTAGAAATGATATGCGATGCGGATGATGTCATGATGTCATGTTTAGCACACACAAACAATTCACACAATGAGCCTAGGTTTAAGGCTTGCATGAGGTATAGGTGATTACCCTACCAAAAGTTTGAGTTGGTTCATCTGTCCTATAATAGTAAGGGTTCTAGGAATCTCACATCATCGATCTTTCTCGGGCGTTTATTTCAACTGAGTGGTCGATCGAAAATATCCCAAAAGTCGATCTCAATGAGCGTAGCATCGGTAACCAACCAACCGTACCAAAGCGCCATCTCACTACCTTCTAATGGCTAAGATGGGTCAATTAAGGTTCTAAAAGTTTAGTTGGCATGACAGAAGCCAAATACTATCTTCAACTTGGGAATGAAGAGTATCGGGACAACAAAGTGTCATGCTAACGTAGCCATCATATTGACCGTTTAGTTATCGTCTAGCGGTCAATGATCTAATGCTACTTACCTAAAGGAAACGGATCGGTGTAGGATCCCCACAAATATAATACCCAAGCAACCCTTAAAGATAAAGCATACAAGTCAAACAAAAAGCAGTAAAAATGATCTAGAAATCCCTAAGGTAATTCTCTCTTTTGGGTGTATCCCCAGCAGAGTCGCCAGTTCTGTGATACGGTGAACTGACTTTTTAGGATTTTTGTATCCAAATGTGCGGATAGCAAGAGTCGCCATCGACTTTTATTTTTATCCAATTAAGGGAAGGTAAAAGTACAGAAAAAGACCTTCGTTTAGATTCTGAGTTCGGGAGAATGGTTATGAAAAGGGAAGGTATTAGCACCCCTTTCCATCCGTAGTTATCTACGGGCTCTTAGTTGCTCTAGATCACTTTAAAATTGTGTTTTCTGCGTGTTTGACAAAAATGTTTTGAAAAGGCATTTCGCTTTGACTTTGTAATGATTCATGTAGGAATGTATACAAAGTGTTCGGAAATGTTTAGTTTTGAAAAGAATTTGAACTTTGAGAAAAAGAGTGTGTGGTGTGGAAAACATTTGGTTTAGAGCAAGCAACTAAGAGACTTATTTACCCACTCAGAATTGGTCGTTTTTTTTATACTTCTACGTTCCTTTAGAATAGCGCTAGCCTTACCATTAGTTAGTAGGTAGCTCCATTCGTTGGATGTAAGCGGGACATTCGAAGGGACATCGGATGGTCGTCGAAGGCAACTTGTAGGAAGTATCCTAGCACATTCGAAGGGACGATCATCACTTTTCGTAGGCAACAATCGAGGGACGAGATCATGTATTCGGAGGCGACATCGTGGGTCTTATGATCTTTGTATCGAAGGGACTATGATGATTTATTTGGAAGGCAACGGTGCTAGAATACCTCTACGTTCGAGGGACATGACCATTTGAATTCGTAAAGGCAACGAGAGAGAATTACCCTAAGGGGTGTATGTGTGAAAGAAGTGTGTTGATTTCAGAATATGTTATCTTGAAGTTAGTGGGCTATGTTCATTATTATCTTGCCATACACGCCTAGTTACTAGCAATTGATAGGGTGCGGAAAGTAAATTACGGAAAGTAAAGATGCGGAAAGGTAAATGTCCTACACTATTACAAGGCTTTGGGGAAGATACATAATTAAAAATGCGGAAAATAAAAGACCTAATTTTAAACTATTACATCCCATATACAGTTACATTATTGGAAAATAAAATGAAAATAGTAAGGAAACGTCCGAATTGGAAGAACCTGTGAACCGAACGAGAAATCGGAAAATATGATGAAATCGAGATGAGAGAAAATGTTAGAAAAAATGCAAATTTTAAATTGGAAAAAATATGACATGCTGGAAATAATGTAAACATGCTAAAATAATTTTTTGGGATTTTTTAGATGCAATTTAATAATTTAAAATGAATTTACAATGATTTAAATGCAAAATTACAAATAAAAATAAACATGCATGCAAAAATATATTTTTTAGTTTATTAAATTAAATAAAGATTTTATGAGAATGATGTAAAAAGAAAATTAATTTTTGATGAATTTTTAATGCAGAAATAAAATATGAAAATAAATTAAAATATCATGTAAATATTAAATAAAAGAAAATAGGAAAAATATGAAGAAATTGCAAACTTGTAAAAGAATGGTCCCAGCATGGTTCGAACAGGGGACCTGACCCTCAAACCTTGAAAACCAACGCCTTGACCAACTGAGTTGGCATGTACTACTGTTTGGAAACGGAGTGAGTGGAATATACACGCGTCGCTCTCTGGCTTCCTCCCGCTCGCGCCAGACTTCGTCTTCAACCTTTCAAATATTTGAATTTTCAGCGTCGGCTTTGGCTCGACGCTATGTCCCTGGCTACAATCAAAAATCCAGCATACATAATATAAATAAGTTCTAAAGGCATGGTTCGATTCCTGAGATCGTTCCGAACACGATGGTATAGGTCCTATTGTCCAATTTTTCCATTTAAGCAAAGCCCTAAATCGAGCTCAGAAACCCTAGCTATGGTGTAACACGATTCAGGCCATGGAAATTCAATTGGCTTGCCTAGAAAGCTTGCAAATACATCACTAAACACAAAAACAACAACAAATCGAGTTAATAATGCATGAATGAAGGAATTCGAATTTTGAAATTTCAAGAACAAACCGATTTCAGTTTTCACGATTCTGGATGGTTTTGGATGATGTAAGGATCTGGATCGATTCTGGAGATGTCAAGGAATGTGTTTGACACCTTAAAATTGATTGAAAATGGCTGGAAGTAGGATTGCCAATAGCTTGCTTGCCACGGTTTTTTGAGCTTTGGAATAGGGTTCTTGAGCCAAAATTTCTACCCTAATTCGTGTGGTATGCATCATGTATTTATACTGGAAGGATTTGGCATTGTTTTTGGTAAGAATCAATCAACATTCAATGAAAATCAAATTTGATTTTTGTACAAAATCAAATTTTCAAAATTTGATTAATTCTCAATCCAATCTTGCCAAATTGATCAATTTTCGAAAATTGCTGGCATTTGTGGGTTACTTGAGTCTCAAGGAAAGAATAAAATCAATCTTTGCAATTAATTTTAATTTTGTACTTTATTTTTAAATTTAATTTGCATTTAAATGAATAAATTACAAATTAAATAGAAAAATAAATCAAAAATTCGTGGCATTGGGCTTGGACATTCCTAATTGTATGAGGAATAAGTTTGGATGGAGAAAAAACAAGCCCATTTGCAAAAAATTTGATTTTTAGAAGTATCTCTCTTTGTGCATTCTTTCAAAATTGCCCAACTTGTGAATAGTGTATCTTGCTCAATTTTCCACATTTTTGAGTGTTCTTGGACTTTTTGGAAAGCTCTAAGAGTCCTCTAACCAACCTTTTGGTGTCATCTCAATTGGAGTTTCCATGCTCAATATATCTTCAAAACAAAAGTTGACTTTTGTTGACTTTGAAAATGACAGTAATGTTTTGAGCCATACCTCTCAATTGAAGCATTTTTGGACATTCTTGTGAGACATGAAGTTGTAGAGAATTGAATTTCCTTCAAAACAAGAGGTGGTGGAAAAATTTACGAGAAAGTATGAGAAAGTTATGATCATCAAAGTTCGATTGACTTTTCACCTAGAAACCCTAATTTAGAAAGTTTGACTTTTGAGCAAATCTTGAGTTTTCTTGATGAATCATGATCAACCCTTGATCAAATGATGAATGTAACTTCAAAATGAGGATGTTGACCAAAAATTATGAAGTTTGACTGTATGTTGACCACAGTTGACTTTTTGTCCAATACAACTGATTTTCAACCATCTGAGCAATTGTCTGAGGAAACTTGACCTGTGAAGCTTGAAACTTGACATGGAGAATCTTTGGAGCATATGAGGAGGCATGAAGACCATTGGAGATGTTGGAAATCCATCTTGACTTGAGAGATACCAAACCCTAATTTGGGTTGATTGTCTAGGAGAGAGAGTTTGTCTGATCAACTCTTGAGGAATCCTTGAGTATGGATGTATGAAATCTCTTGAGTAGATGGAGGGCAAATTTTGGGGTATGACAAAGTCCATTCATAAAGGAACCTTTAATGAGGCTATTGAAGATAGATGAAAACTATTTATTTTGGCTTCATACAGAGTCTTCCTAATACTTGACCTAATTAGGGAAGTGACTCCGAGTCTTGCAGATGGTGGTATTTCTGAAGCTTGTATTTTCTTTTTGGACCTTGAAGGTGATCAATGGTTGATTGTTTTCTTGAAGCAGTGTTAGGCTTCATAGCTAAGCTTTGTTTTGTGAGTTCCAAAAGAAGGGAACGAATGTCCTACAAGATGTTAGGACATCGTGTCAGAAGGTATGTAGATTCCTATTGCATAATAAATACTCTGATGATAGACATTTATATGATGTTGACATATGTTTGGAACCTACTCTTGGTTTGTAAGATGAGGTATCTATGGCGTATATCTAAGATGGTTATCCAGAAAACTTATCTTGGATTATTGGTTTTGTTGAATGATGATCTACCTATTAGCTACTTCTTGGTCCAATTTATTTCTGATTCAGGTTAGTGGAAAATGTAGAGGCTGAGCTCTAGTAAATAGAAGAAATATTTTATCTCAGCCAGTTGGTGTTTTCATATGTGAAGGTCAATTTCATATTTGAAGGGTACTCTCTCTATATTCTAGTAAATCCTTTTGATCAAAGGAACCAAATGTACTTTGGAATCGTGTTTATTGCCAATGAACATATTCTGTTGTTATTGAAAGGTTCATGTAGGTGTGCATTAACCACATGTGTGTACTGCTATTAAAAAGGAGAATGTATGATTCTCAAGGTGATCATAGTAGTTGATGGTGAAGAATACCTAATATGGAGTTGGAGATTCTTAAGATGTCAAATATAATGTTGTGATATCTTTGTGGTGAGCGTTTAATTCTATCAACTTGGTTTGACTGATGTCTCTCTCAAACAGGATATAGGTTATCTACTCAAACTTGATATCACTTATCAAGTCTATGAGAAAATTGAACTCTTGTTTTGTTAAAATGGAAGAGACGTTCTAGGTTTGTGTGCAATGGAGATACATCAACTTGAGGTAAGTTAATTTGCTAGAAAGTTAACTTATAAGTCATGATGTGCTGTCCAAAAATGTTGGGAGAAGCTAGCATACTTCTAGGCAGTCTATTTAAGGGGTTGATGATCATACAAACTCTTTGTGTTGTGATCTGCTTGAAGGGGGAATCTCATCATTTAGTGCAGAAGTATAGCACCTTACATCTCTAAGTTAGACAGGTGGTCTGAAACTTGCTTATGAAGAAGCATTTTGATGTATGGTGACAACTATTGATTCCTCTAGATAAATGATCAGTTGTTGAAGTGGGTTGCTCTTGTGTTCTCCGTCAAGAGTGCTAGTATGGAGCTGTTATGGGTGATATATCCAGAACCATAGTAATTGGTGGACTCCTTATAGTTGAGATTGATGTCTTATCTGATGTCGGGACATTATCTCAAGGTGTGTGCTTCCTCTAAAAAAAGAAGTTGTTTTGTAGATCATGGAGTGATTATTGCTGATCACTATTGGATTTCTAAGATGGAATGTATGCCCATGATGGAGTGTGAAGTCCAGTCTCTGACCAAGTATGGAATATTGTGAAGAATTCACTTGTGCTGAACGTTAAAGAAGAAAGGTGTCATATCTAATGTTTTAACATCTGTTGAAAGGGAGTATCAGTTGTAGAAGGTGTGATCTTTTAATATATTCATGTGTTTATTGAAAGCTTCTTTACTTCTATGCATAATAATTCCTTGAATGGTATGTTTCAAGAACCTTGGAGTTTGGGTTGTGTGTTATGAAGCGGATGTCCTAAATGATGTTGTAACATCATATTAGGTTGTGTTTTCAAGATGCTTGGGTTTGGTCATCGGGGGTTAGGTGCTCAAGCATGGTTATCATAAGTGGCAGTTATGAAAATATGGATTAGAATATGCAGAGTCTAATTTTGTCAACGGTAGTATGTTATGACAATACATCACTACCATGTTGAAGTCTTCACTAGTATCAGTAATTATTAGTAAGGACAGAAGAAGGAAATCATAACTGAAGTTTGATTAGCATGCCTGTTGTGTTTATGGTTTCCTCTAATATAAGTTAAAAATAGTGGAAATCCAGAACTTGTGTAGCAAGCAAACTAAGAGCATTTGTTCTGGAATACGTGAGAAATTCCAAAATAAGCGTGCCTTATGAGGACATTTGTCAGTGGTGTCCTTGTTGTGTGAGTAGCTCAAAATACTCAAATATATTCTCAGAGAGCTAGTGTATTTGAACCTGTAAAAAAGTCAAGGTTAATTTTATAGTTTGAGATTGTGTTCAACAAATGTTTGAAGTTGCAGTTCTTCACTGTGAGAGAATGAAGATCTTTGCATGATTTCATCTGTTAGCTAAAATGCTCTTTTTCAGCTGAAACACTCGTTATCCATGAAAGGGGAAGTAAAGTATCTGTCTATGGATTGTTGTTGCACGAATGCAGTTATTGTGACACTTGCCTTGATGTGTGCTATTAAACCTAAGTGAAAGGAGTACACTTAGAGTCTAGTTGAAGGCACTGTGGTTATTTTGAACTGATGATTGAAGTTGTGTTGATCACAGGTTTGTAATTTCAAAAGAAAGACGACAATGTCTGACTACATGTCAGGACATTATTCAGGGCATGGTTCTTGTATGATCAACAAGGGATATTTTGTTATGTGTGGATCAAACACATGTTCAAAGGGAGAACGAGTGTTTGATGATGCATGTGCATGTATTGGGACTGTTTCTTTTCAGCAGAAATAGTTCAGAGTTAGTATATACGTTCAAGGTTGCTTTTGGGCGATGCACTTTTTTGTAACAGTTTCTCCTAAAATAACGATTTCCTTTGACCAAGACTATTGATATGTTTAAGGGTCGTTATTTCCTAAGTAAATACTCAGCTATTTATAGAGGGCTCTCCTTTCCTTTATCACCATTTGAGTTGTTGTTGTATCCATAATTATTATGGGTTTTTTCGGGTATGAGTGAGTTGTGCTTGGGTATGGTTTTGTGATGACCTTCTTTGTCAATATTTGGCAAAAAAGGGGAGAAAATTGTAAAGGGGCTTACAAAGTACTCAGATGATCTCTTTGAAGTCTCAATACCAGATGTTGCATTCAAATGTCGGACAAGATGTTTCATCTTGTGACCATGGCCTATGTTCTGGTTTTGTGACTTGTTATCTTAGTTATGAACACAATTGTTATCTGTGCTCTGAGTTACCGAGGATGGTGGTGGATTTATCTAGGTCGACTGGAAGGATAAGTCGACCTAGATAAATCCTAAGCCCAATCATGAACACAATTATATTTTTGAATTCTAATGATGATTTGTCCTAAGAATTTACCTATTTAAAATGTACACATCATCAAATTTAATTGCAAAAATATCACATACACCAAAATTATTTAAATTCAAAATAGAAGGAAAGTTTCGTGAATAAATTAAAATAGATAAATGTCTATTTATAATAGGTATAACGCAATATACCTATACCCACCATACTTTTCTCTACCATGTAGTTCACTATACATATAGATTTTTTCCGTCACTATAAACTATAATTATAGATTTTAAGCTGAAGGTATAAAACATTTAGTTATCCTTACAACATTTGATTGTAAATATAGATTTATTATCTTACGGAGAGCTTATAATTATTTTTAACTACACCTCTCTTCCGTCACTAAACAATTTAGTGATACCAAATATCTGCTGGTATATGCTTTGGCAGTGAATTTTTTTTTACAATTTTTGTTAACTCACATTTTTAATCCCCATATATATATATATAGAGAGAGGAGGGATCAAATTACACCCGAAGAGTTACACCATGAGTTACACTCGTTCAAAATGCCACTTCGGATTAATATTTTTTAAAATTAACTGTTGGATTGAAACATATCATCATATAGATCATACATATAAAGTTTGAGATTAATCTATAATGATTTACTATGTCATTGAACTACATCAAAATTAACGTTATATGAAAGTCCATTTTGATGTTAATCTTTGGATATCTTGATCGTATAGTAAATCATTATAGAATAATCTCAAACTTTATAGGTATGATCTATTTGATGATATATTTCAATCCTACGGTTGATTTTAAAAAATAATTTCGGCGAGTGTAACTCATAGTGTCACGGTGTAATTTGTTCCTCCTATATATATATATATATATATATATATATATATATATATATATATATATATATATATATATATGATTTTTCTAACTTTATTATTTATGTGATGGCGTTCGACCGTATGAAAATATGTTTAATAATATTGTAATAATAAAATTATTTTTAGAAACAATAAATATGATTCTATTTTTTAACATTTTTATCACATGAAAGAATGTTTATATTTTTTGTTTTGAAAATAATATTATCTAATAAGTTTTTGTTTGATTAAATTTTTGAAAAGACTTTTGTCTCTTTATGATGTCAATGGTCATCTTCACAAGCCATTAATTTTATAATAAAAATAATAAATTAATTAACTACAGATCATTATCTCCTCCAAATTTACATTATAAATAAGTGTAGAATTCATATTGTAATTAACAAAATAAGAAAACAGAAAGGAAATATGGGTTTTACCGATAAGCAAGAGGCTTTAGTTACTAGTTCATGGGAGTCATTCAAGCAAAACCTTTCTGGCAATAGTATTTTGTTCTACACTATGTAAGTTTTATATTTTGTGCGCGTTTTAAATTCGGGTCTTCTCTTTTTGTAGATTATCATTTTAAAAATATGGTGTAATTTAATAAGAATGCATGTTTGGTTGTTTGAATAAAAGTATACTCGAGAAAGCACCTGCAGCTAAGGGCTTGTTCTCTTTTCTTAAAGACACTGCTGGAGTAGAGGATAGTCCTAAACTTCAAGCCCATGCTCAACAAGTATTTGGATTGGTAAGTGTAGTCAAACATTAGTTCTTAAATGCTAATAGTATTTATTTTAATAGTTTCATTAATATATTAGTGTAATTTCATTTACTTATAGGTGCGCGACTCAGCTACTCAACTCCGAACAACCGGAGTAGTAGTTTTAGGAAATGCTACATTAGGTGCTATACACGTTCAAAAGGGAGTCATTGATCCTCATTTTGAGGTATGCTTATATACATAAATATTTTATTTCATTCATTTTTTATATAACAAAAAGTATTTCTAATTCAATCATATGAAAATATCAAATCTTTAACTCAAAATTTATACATTGTTGTTCTGTAGGTGGTTAAAGAAGCTTTGCTGCAAACGATAAAGAAAGCATCTGGAAGTAATTGGAGTGAAGAATTGAGCACGGCTTGGGAAATAGCTTATGATGGATTAGCTTCTGCAATTAAAAAGGCAATGACTTAAACTTAAATAATGTAATCATGATAAATAAATTTAATGAATAAAATATATATTATCAAAACTTGTTTAACAAGTTTCTATAAGGATAAATGATGTTTAAAATGATTGTATAATAGTGTTTGTATTTAATCGATTAATCTTTGGATAAAATAATTCCTAAAAATCCAAATTTAAAAGATATAAAATTAATCAAAGAGAGACCATTTGTTTGATTTATGAAATAAAATAAAGGAATAAAATGGACAATAAAGAAGAGTGAAAATACTAGAAAAGTAATAAAAATATAACTAGAATTTATTTTAAAATTACAACTAGAAATATATACATGTAATTATTTTCTAAGCAATATTTAAAATACAAAAACAACATTATGATAAATTATAACTATGTTGGAACGTCAACAAACCAACAATCTAAAGCATCTCAAAATTATTACTCCATTCGTTTCTTTTTAATTATCATCTGTGTGTACTTATTTTATTTTTATTCATATTCAAATGGGATACATTGGAAAGCAACTCCAATACTCTACCTTTTGTTAAAGAGAAATCATGTTTATGTTACAACTGTTGGTTGGGTATTTGGCAAGGAACCTGGTTCCAAAAGTCCTATTGGGTGAGAAAACTTTGTTCTGAAAGTCTTGTTTGGTAAAGAACCTTTATTCCCAAATTCTTATTTGGTGAGGAATATTTATTCTAAAAATCCTATTAGTAATGTACTATTATGTGTGCTTCATGTATGATATTATGATGTGTATGTTATGAACTATATTATAATTTGCTTGTTTGTGTGTATGTATTAAATGACTAAACCTAGGGTTTGTAATTAGGAGAATGGACTAGTAATACAAATTTAGGCTATGAAAAATGACTTAGATGGAGATATTCGGACGCAAAGGTACCTTAGTGTGTACCGTGGAGGAGTCACTACGCCAAAAATAAATTTTGGCAGCACCTCTATGAAAGCGCTTTCATAGGCCTTCAAAAAATTTCGCTTAGAAAAAGCACTTTCATAGGGTTCTCTAAGAAAACGCTTTTCAAAAAGCGCTGCTAAAGGCATTAGAAAGATCTCATCTTAGAAAGCGCTTTTGAAAAGCGCTGCTAAAAGTTAACCTTAGAAAGCGCTTTTCAAAAGCGCTCTTATAGCTGGCCTTAAGAAAGCGCTGCTATAGGCCTATGATACGAAAGCGCTTTTAAAGGAAAAATCACTCTTATATCTGGGCTTTAGAAAACGCTTTTAAAAGCGCTTTCATAGATAATTTTATAATTAAAATCAATAAACCCTATACTCACTCATTCTTTCATTCTCAGAAAATGTTCGACCGTCCCTGTTCATCTTCATCGCTCTCACCGTCTCCGTCTTTGTCTCTCGTCGTCTCTGTCTCTGTCACCGTCTTCACCAGAAACCTCCGTCTCTGTCACCGTCTTCACCGGAAACCTCTGTCTCCGTCTCTGTCGCTGCCTCATCGGAAACCTCCATCTCGGTCTCTGTCACTGTCTCGCGTCCGTCATTGCCTCACCATTTGCAGCTTCTTCAAGTGGTAAACATATTCACTTTCATCCTTTTTGTTGATTTAGTTCCCATTTTTGTTTGATTATTTTTGGTTTGATTGTGGTTATTTGATAATGGATCTCTGTTTGGATTTGTTAGGTTTTTTGTGTTGGCAATGTTTTTTTTGGATAGATAATGGTAAATGTTGTGTGTTTTAGTGATTTGTGGTGTAATTGTTAGTTCGGGAATTTCGATTGTTCATTATAAATAATCACTGATATACTCATGGAAGAATATTAGGTTGGTTTTGTTTGATTGTTGAAACTTTCTAATTTATTAGTGCCTAAATTGAGCTGAGATTGTGATGATTTAGTTGGAATCTGTGAACTGATTTTGGATACTTAGTTTGTTTGGTCAACTTGTTAAAAGGAATTGAGTAGTTACACTCTCTAATTTGTCAATACTCTCCAAACTTTATATTTAGAGGTATTTCACGGATAAGAAATTGATAAGGAATTGTCAATACTTAGTTTGTTTGGTCAACTTATTATACATTCTGTTTTAGGGATTATTATTTCAGTTGATAAATTTTTAGATGAATATCTCCTGCTATATGACTATTTTTATGCATGAGTTGTGGACTGTGTTGGTTTGTTCTATACTCTACTATGCTTTAAATTATTTTTTAATGTTGAATGAACCTTACAAAATCTACATAGACATGAAATGAAATTTATATAAGGCTACTAGTGTAACTATACACCAATGGATGAATTTTAGTGACGTCTTGGCTGAATTTTTAATTTGAACTTGGAACGGTGACTTCAGTGATGGTGACATTGTGAATTCAGTTTGCGTTGATATAAGTTTCTTGAATTTTTTATATGTTATGACTTATCCTTGAATTGTTCATATATAAGTTTCTTGAATTATTTTATATGATTGACTTATCCTTGATGTTGTTTTATATGTACAACGCTCGTTCCCTGTGTTTCTGTGAGTATGACTTCTCGACGTTGCTGTTTAATAAATTCGAGGTAAATTTCTTCTTCAAATTACTGGTATTGTGATGAATTTGTCTTAAATTGCGTGAATATGTTGCATTTTCTCGATACGGATCCATTCTGTGTACACTTTGCATTTTGATAGAAATGTAGTATACTGTTTTGTGCCCTAATTAGTTGTTTTTATTTAGCTTAATTAGTAAAACGATGGATAAGACATGGATGTATTCCAATCGATTGTCGAAAGAGTACGAGAATGGGGTGTCGGAATTTGTTATGTTTTCTGTTGCACACGCCAAAGACCCTAGTCGAATGACATGTCCTTGTTTGTATTGTTGTTATGGGAACCGGGTTGACATGATTCAGTTGGCATCGCATTTAATACAGTATGGAATTGATAGAAGTTATACATGTTGGAATATGCCCGGTGAGAAAAGTAACGGGAATGTTGAATCAGGGGATAAGAGAATCTATGCTTCAAACGAAAATTGCACAGATACATACGATTATGATCGAGTCGAAGAGATTGCAGAAGCGCTTGAAGAAGATCTTAATAATTGTCCCAAAATGTTTGAGAGGTTGGTAATCGATGTAGATAAACTGTTGTATAATGGTTGTACAAAATTCACAAGATTGTCTGCAGTATTAAAGTTGTACAACTTAAAGGCGGGCAATGGATGGTCAGATAAAAGTTTCACAGAGTTATTAGCCCCTATGAAATATATGCTACCAGAGGATAATGTTCTTCCCAATCAAACGTATGAGGCCAAAAAGATGTTGTACTCTATTGGCATGAGCACTTAGTCGAGAGATTCATGGCAACTGGCAGTACAGAAAGCTTGTATCTTTTGGCGTATAATACTATTCCTACAAGGTTAGATTTATATTCTAAGTTCATTTTAATATTTGTATTTTTTGCATGAAAATTTTCATCTAAATTGTTGTTTTAATTTATAGATCTCACTGGTTGTTGGTTGCTATCGATCCTATAAAAGAAGTGGTCTATCATCTGAATTCGGTTGACGGTGATTGGACAAATTATCCGGATATGAAGTTAATGATTGATACGTAAGTGAGATTATTCTAAATATTTGTGTGTATTTATATATTTAATTATTTCTGTGACATTGTTCTAAATGTATATTTTTATTTTGTTAGAGCAATACAAGTATTCCGATGTCAAAGAGAAGCTCGGGTACCACAGTCTAAATCAAACAACATTAATTGGATCAAAGTGCAAGTATATTAATTTCCACAATTTTGCTTATAATATTTATACTATTTGATAAAACAAGACAACTATATATTCTTATTTGTTTTTTATGTAGTGTCCTCAACAACAAAACGACATAGATAGCGAATACTTCATTTTGAAGTTTATCAAAGAAATCCTTCAAATGAATCAAATAGAGATTCCAGTCACGGTATAAATTTATAACTTAGGATTTGTTTTATTATTTATCGGATATTTCATATAATTTATTATTTTTAACTAAATCATGCATATTATTTGTTTTGTTATGTAGTACTTCGATGAACACAAGTATGCATATTACACGAAACTTCAGTTGGAAGAACTCAAAGAGGAATTGTGTCAATATTTTATTGAGCTAAGAATCCTATAAGATATGAATACATTATTGTGTGAAAATGGTTATGAATACATTGTTGTGTGAATACAATACTGACCGTGTTATTATGTTCATATCTTGCAGGACCAGGACCAGGACCAGGACCTTGAATATATAATTGACCGTGTTTTGTTCATACATTAGAACTGATTTAGTTATTGTTATAGCTGGTTTTGTTAGGGTTGATTTTGGTAATGTTAAAAATATGTGAATTGAATTACAATGGTGTATATATATTTTGGATAACAATGGTATATAATGGTATTTGTATATAATCTCTTTGTTGAAATTACGGGATTGGGATTCTAAATCACCGGTTTATGAATTATAGGTATATAAATTACCGGTTTATATAAATTTTGGTTTTCAAGAAAACCTAAGCGCTTTTCGAAAGCGGCCTTATGCCACCTATGAAAGCGCTTTTTGAGTAAATGCACTGCCTAAGGTATACATAAGAAAGCGCTTTTAAAAGCGCTTTCATAGGTAGGCCTAAGGAAAGCGCTTTTTATCAAAAAGCGCTTTCATAGGTGGCCTAAGGCAACGTTTTACTGAAAAAGCGCTTTTTTAGGGTGCCTACAGAAAGCATAAAAGACATTCTAAAGTAGGCCTAAGAAACGCTTTTCCAGAAAAAAGCGCTGCTAAAAATCTACTTAAGAAAGCGCTTTTTAGGAAAAGCGCTGCCTTAGGTAGACCTACGGAAGCGCTTTTGCCTAAACAAAAAGCGCTGCTAAAACCTATAGCAGCGCCACCTACGAAAGCGCTTTTAAAGCCCAAAAAGAAACGCTTTCATAGGTCTTTTATGGCGTAGTGAGTAGTCGCTAGAATTATAACTTAGTCATGAACTAATATGTTTTATATGAAACATGAGTTGATGACACGAGACTTGGTGAATGTGATCACCTAGTAATTGACGAGTACAATCACATTGCAATTGATGAACTAGTCATGTATTCAGAAACAACTACATTGTTGTGCATGTACCAAATTGCGATGCTTATGAAAAGTAAGAATTGAGATACATGCATTATTGCTTAGTATTAACCAAATGGGTTAAAGTCCCATAGTCTACCAAATAGATTAGAGTCTCATAGAAGACGTGGACCTCAAAGTGGGTCAGAGTCTCATACAAGAAAAATGTTCGAAATGAGTTTGAGTTCCATATGGAGCAACGGTTCTGGAAGTGGGTTAGTCCTATGGAGAATCTGAAATCCACAAGAAATTTGAAGCATGATACAAGGATATATAACCCGTGACGATAATCCTAGACGTAGGGTTGGACAGGAAAAGATGCATTGGTATTGTGTCTAATTAATGACTTATTTGAGCAGGTGGACTCAAGTGTACATTTTCCATACAGTGCAAAAATCTCATAGATACTTAAGAGGAATCATGTGATGTATTTAAAGCAAGATTTTTCATATTTCAAATCACAAATAATTCTTATTGTTTTTTCAAGTGTTTATAAAAAATGTCATATAAATTTTTATTGCTTAAATTTCACTCATTTGAGAAAAAAGTTTCACAAATCATTGAGCACTTAAAATTTATATATTATTGAATTTTTTTAGTGAAAAGGAAGATTATTTTTTTTGGATATTAGAAAGCATACAAATTTTTTATATTCAATTTATATGTCTACTGTAAATTATTCACCGAGTGTGTGTGATATTGTCTGTAAAAAAAGTGTGTGTAATTTTTATAAGTGTTTGCAAATAGGATGTGGTGTTGTTTTTGTTTGTTGAAAAATTATTTTGAATAAGAAAAATTCAAAATCCACCATAGATTATTTGGTGTGTCTATGTTAGAAGATTGTATGATAGTCTTGGTGTGAGATTGTACAAAGATCTAACATAGTAAAATCCCTCACATGGTGTGGATGTGCTATACCACCCTTGTTTAAAAAGAAGAATCGAAATATATCTTTGTGTTCTTTATTGTTTATACATGTTTATTCATATGGTTATAATAATTCTTTTGGAAAAAAAATAAAAGAATCAAAATATCTACCAAAATAACGAAAAATATTCTTAAAAGTTAATTCACCCCTCCATCTTAGGTTGCACTTTATACTTACATAATGTTGTCTTATGTAGCAAGTTGGTATATCAAAATATTAAGTGTTAAATTATATATCAATTTTTTATGATGATTATAGTGTTATGAACCATAATTGACTCATTAGAATATCTTAATTATTAGACTCGTTCACATTCATTTCTCATATAACTTTAGATCTTCGGATTATTCTTATATTCAAAGGTATAAGCACTCATGCTAAGATTTTATAAGACCCGATTAATATTAGAATAAAATCATATTTGTGAGATATTGGATCAAACTCAATTGATTCGAAAGGTAGCTTTTGGTTTGACAAAGTTTAGCATGTCGTCGAAGTATGTTGATATGTTGGTGACGAAGACCTACGTACTGTAGTTGAAGTGCATTCTAGTATATGGGTGTCGAAATTCTAGGGTTGTTAGTATTTCGAATTGGACCTGTTTGTTTTGTCCAATTGTTTAAGTTAGCTTGTAATGGGTATATGTGATAAAAGCCCATTAGTTTAGTATGTTAGGTTTATTATAAATAGCATACTAGTCTCTCATCATTGCATACTGCAAATCCTAATTTAGGCTGAGATGATTATTTGTTATTCTTGTATACATGTAATCTTGTTTTGATGATAAATGAAATAATAGTAGTTAATAATCAATCCTTGTGTTCATCGTGTTATTCATTCTTTTCTTACCCTAATTATTTCTTGATCATTAAGAAAAAAGGCTATACTTTGTTTCCAAGGCATCCAATTCACATAAATTGGTGCAGTGAGTGTGGAGAAGATGCCTTCAACAAAGTATGGGATTGAACAGTTCACCGGAGTGAACGATTTCGGTCTGTGGCGCTTGAAGATGAAAACTATACTGGTTCAGCGAGATTGTATGGAGGAGTTAAAGGGAGAGGCAACCATGAATGTTGCGTTAACTGCAACTGAGAAGACGATGATGATAGAGAAGACCTGCATTGCAATATTGTTGAGTCTTGGTG
Source organism: Vicia sativa (assembly GCA_021764765.1). Taxonomy (NCBI): domain Eukaryota; kingdom Viridiplantae; phylum Streptophyta; class Magnoliopsida; order Fabales; family Fabaceae; genus Vicia; species Vicia sativa. Next base: position 121,857,885 of record CM038792.1, on the reverse strand, counting down.
ATAAGGTTCTTCGAAAGGTATCAAAGGAGACGACAACGGTAGGGTTATGGGTGAAGCTTAAAAGTTTATACATGACTAAATCGCTGGTAAATCGACTCTACCAGAAGCAAGATTTGTATTCATTCAAGATGATTAAAGACAAAGTGTTAATTGAGCAGTTAGATATGTTCAACAAACTGATTTCTGATCTTGAAAATATTGATGTGAAGATCGATGATGAAGAAGATCAAGCATTGTTGCTGCTGTGCGCTTTTCCCATAACACATGCTCACTTCAAATAGACTCTCTTTTATGGAAGGGAGTCCCTAAAATTTGAAGAAGTTCAATCAACCTTGTATTCGAAGGACTTGAACAAACGAAAGGAGTATAAAACTTCGAAGGTTGGTGAAGGTTTGGCCGTTAAAGGAAAATTCTTGCGAAAGGATAGTAAGTTCGACAAGAAGAAAGGTAAAATCCAATCGAAGTCTTACAGTGGCGAAACATCTAGTATTCGATGTTGTCATTGTAAGAAGGAGGGTCACACAAGAACAGTGTGCCCTGAACACCTGAAAGATCATAGAAGTAAGGATAATGGCAATGCATCTATTGTTCAAGATGGTTTCGACTCATCTGATGTTCTTGTGGTTTAAAGCAGCAACCCTTCGAAAGAGTGGATTATGGATTCTGGATGCACTTGGCACATGACTCTAAATAAAGACATGTTTGAGGAATCATGTGATCAAGACACTGGATCTGTATTGTTGGGAAACACCAAAACTTACCAGATTGCAGGTGTTGGATTTGTGAGATTCAAGCTCCATGATGAGTCAATAAAGTTGTTGATTGAAGTCAGGTATGTACTTGATTTGAAGAGAAATTTGATTTCTCTTGGTGAATTCGACAAGAAAGGATATGTTAAGTCATAAATGACATAATGTATTGTTAGGATATTATATTATCCTATGTGGCACTGTTTTATAGGTCTGGAAGAATCAAGTCAGAATATTCAAGATTATGCAGTTTCTAAATATGGAGATATTTTTGGAAACTAATGATTAAATACCTTATTTGCAGCAGAATTTACTGCTAAACTATAACAACCATCGAGCTGTGATTAGAAGCCCAAATCCAGTTGGGACTTAGGTTATAAATAGAAGCTTTATAACCTAGGATTTTTACTGGTCGTAAATTGTAATGATGTAGTCGTTAGGGCCGAGTCTATAGCCACTCTCTAGAAGAGTTGGTGAAAGTGAACCACTCAGGCTGTGAGGTGGTCATTGTGTTCTCCTCGAAGTTGTGAAGAAAGAGTGAGTATTGTTCTTGGAGGAAGATTTTAAGCAACTCCATGTTGTGTTCTTAGTCGAGAGTCTTGGCTAAGTATTATCAATCATGGAAGTGTGTCTTCTAGTGTCTGTGTATTTGAAGTGTGATCTTCATTAAGGTGAAAGGCTGTCGAAAAGGTAACTGAGAATGAGACCGTTAGAGATCATTGTGGTGGTTGCGAGTGAGTTGGTATACTCATATCTAGGAGTTCTAAGATAGAAGTTGCATTGGGTAGAGATTAAGTGAGAAGTTGTAAACAATGGAGTTTAGCTTCGAAATGATACTACTGATATTGGATTTCCTTCCTGGCTTGGTAGCCCCCAAATGTAGGTGATATTGCATAGAACTGGATTAATAATTTTGTGTGTTTTTTATGTTTTTCAGTATCTGTTCTTAACGTTTATATGCCTTGCCTTGCTGTTTCTGTCAGACCAGATGTCTTGACATCGTATAGGACATCTGGAATTTGTCATACCAGAATTTTAGTGTAGACTGAGTAGAGACGTTGTTCATCATCAACGCTTGTGATCACTCATGTGATATTGCATCAAAGTTTTTAATTGCCACAAGAGGTAACCATTTTATCACTGATCATGTCCATTTGTAAGGAGCACCGAAAACAATTTTTTGTTTTACGCTGCGTTTCAAATTGCATTTTTTCCTTTAGTTTGTGGTGTGGATCGAGTATAGATTTCAGGGTTGTGGGTGATTGTATCTTCAACACCTTATAATCTTGGAGTGATGATTGGGCTTCTCTATATTGGTTCTATGGCTGGTCTAAAACAATATTTAATCAAGTTTTCAATAAAATTTAAATAATTCTTTTGATATTTGATTAAGAAAATCAATATTTTATTAAAAAATCTTATTGTATTCAGGTAAGATTTTTACAATTTACAAAAAGTTATTTGGTATTAAAAAATTGTCAAATTTTAATGGACTGGATTTCAACGTACTCTTTAATTAAAAATAGACATACCAAGAAACTCATTTAAATTGTAATCTCTTTCGAAACTCTATCATTTTCATGCATTATTATTATTATTATTATTATTATTATTATTATTTATTATTATTATTATTATTATTATTATTATTATTATTATGATTATTATTATTATTATTATTATTATTATTATTATTATTATTATGATGATTATGATTATAATTATTATTATTATGATTATTATTATCATTATTATGATATTATTATGATTATTATTATTATTATTATTATTATTATGATTATGATTATTATTATTATGATTGTTATTATTATGATTGTTATTATTACTATTATTATTATTATTATTATTATTATTATTATTATAATTATTATTATTATTATTATTATTATTATTTATTATTATTATTATTATTATTATTATTATTATTATTATTATTATTATTGATTTAATTACATTAATAATCTTTATTTTACTTTACTCACACAATTAACCAATTATTTTAAATTCAAACAATATTGTTCATTCTTACATTTTTTTTTTCACAAAAAAATGATAATTGAACATTTTTTATAATGACGTGTAACTTGTATTTTTGAATTTTAATGATGATTTCTCCCATTTAAACACTGCTACATTATTTAAAATGTACACATCATCAAATTTAATTAAAAAAATATCACATACACCATAATTATTTGAATTCAAAATAGGAGGATAAGTTTCATAAATAAATTAAAATAGATAAATGTTTATTTATCATAGGTATAATGCAATATACCTGTACCCACCACACTTTTTTCTACTTGCTATACATATAGAATTTTTCCGTCACTATAAACTATAACTATAGATTTTAAGCTGAAGGTATAAAACATTTAGTTATGCCTACAACTTTGATTGTAAATCTTATTGACAGCTTATAATTATTTTTAGCTACATGTCTCTTCCGTCACTAAACAGTTTAGTGACCTCAAATTATATGCCTAGGCAGTGGATTTTTTTTGACAATTTTTGTTGGTTCCATTTTTAATCTCCATCGATATATACTTTAATGTCAATTTTTCCTATATACACTCCTTATACTAATATATATATATATATATATATATATATATATATATATATATATATATATATATATATATATATATATATATATATATATATATATATATATATATATATATATATATATATATATATATATATATATATATATATATATATATATATATATATATATATATATATATATATATATATATATATATATATATATGTGTGTGTGTGTGAGAGAGAGAGAGTGTGTATATGTGTGTGCGTGCGTCCTTGAAGGATGATCAACCTACACTTAAAACATTCCCCTATCCACCTTATACTTGTGAACTAAAATGTGTCCTTGTATGGCATACAAGGACAAATAATGATATTCAAAGGACGACAGGTGATATATGACTGACATTGGTCGTGGTATTTTAAGCTTACTACTACAAAAGAAAGGGCGACCTCCCCTTTCCACGAGGCCGACTAGATTTCAGATGGTTAAGATAACTCCTTATCGGAAATTCACCATTGTGTTGCCAAGACCTCTCACTCAAAGCATTTCACCCATTAAAGGCCTCAAGCTTGGAGGATTGGGTACCCTTAGGTTTTTTTTCTCACTTAGAGACTTAGTAGTAAAGTAAAAATCACTTCCTAAGATTGAAACTTGCTCTACGAGGCTTCTTATAAAGGCGAAAGAGCCCTTCCTAAAGTAGAAATGGAGATCCATCTCTTATTAGAAGGTCAACTTGACCATCAACTAATAAGCTTGCTCGATCCAACCTGGATGATCTAAAATAATGAGACAACCAAGTGAATATATGTTGTATCGTGTTTTTGAATCTAAAAACACTTCTCCCCTATACACATTATGTATGAGGGTTGTGTAATGTTAATCTTATTTATTGGAATACCGGTAAATAGGAGACCTTGATAGCACTCCTAAAGGGACACCCAAAGGAAGAGTCAGATTATAAGCAGTTTACGCCAAGATAAAGATAAACTTCTAGAAGATAACAAATAAAAGACACAAATCATTGGAAAAGTTAGGCCTTTAATATCGAAGACGACCCATTTAAGTTAACCTCGACTGATAAAAACCATCCATTAAAAGACTATGTATAATTAGGTCTCACACACAAAGTATATCACCCTTACAAGTCTCCTACTTGAGATACTGTGTACATTATAGTTCCTCACCTAAATCATCTCGCTTTAACAATCCTCATACTTGAAGGGTTGTGTATATTATAGCCTCTCACCTGGTTTCTCACCCAAACAAGCATAACAAGCGTAATACTTAATGGACTATGTACATTATGATTTCTTAGGTCTAGTCCAGACCCAAAGACAGTAGAGCCGCCCAATTTCTCAATCAATCCATAAGTATGAAGATGAGCTAAGACAATAAAAGATCCAATCAATTAGACCGGTCCACAATCAACACATAAGAAATATTTGAAATAAGAATTAAATAATGCATTTAAAGGTATTTAATGGTTGTAATAGATTGAGAGGAGAAAAATGAATAATATGTATTATGACTATTAAATAGCTTTTATAGTCCTTAAACATGAGACAAGGTAAAATTACTATATGAGGTAAAATTACTTTACCACTAGATGTTTTGCATGATGTCAATATTAGAAAAACTTAGCTTTTTATTTTTATTTTGGACGATATCTTTAAGTCTTGTGGCACTCCTTGGAATTAGTGGTCTTAGGAACCATTAAAAACCATTTTGAAATCGACCAAAGTCTTGAAAAACAAATTTTTGAATAAGTTTTTATTGCATGTGTCGACACATTCAAATTTTAGTTTGACACATGCAACTCATTTTTAAAGCCTATAGTCTCTGGAAGGCTCACGTCGACACACACATGTGTATATGTAGACACATACTGAAGCTTTTAGAAAATTGCAGAAATTCTTATTTTATGTGTCGACACATACAAATTTCAGGTCGACAAATTTACTGCAATATTTAAGCGAAAATGCTTTTGTAATGTTTAGATTGACACATCCATTTTTTAGGACAACACAGATAGTTAAATTTTGCCCTATATGTTGACACTTACAATTTTTCAGGTCGACACATACTGTTTGATTGATTCAATATTTCAATTCTTTTTAATTCTGAAAATCTCCTTTTACACACAAACATCCACAACTATAAATACATCATTTATGCATCATTTGAACTTAATAGTACCATAAAATTTCTTGCATTTTATCTTCACCTTAAACCTCTAACCTATGCATACATACTAACAAATCACACATAATAATATTTTGTTGGGGTGTCATCTAGGTGAGGTCCAATAACATCCAATTAGGTTCTTGTGTAACCGAGAATATTGGGTTGATATTTGCAGAGGTCTTCATCTAGAAAAACTACGGGTTTGTCCTCCAAGATCATTGGTTGATCTGGTGGTTTTTGGGCAAGACGTTCAAGTGAGGATTGCAACCTAATGAAAGCCTTTGGAGATAGATAACACAAAGGAACCTTTGGAGATATAGAACGCAAAGGAAGTAGCACATGAATGACGAACACTATGCCAAAATTGAATTTAGACAGCGCTTATGCCTAAAGCGCTGCTATAGGTTTTCAGAAAAATTAAAAATTAAAAATTTAAGCAGAAGCGCTGCTAAAGGTATACTTTAGACAACGCTTCTTATAAGCGTTGCTATGAGCCTTACCATAGACAGTGCTTTTTTTCTCTAAGCGCTGCTATAGGTTTTCAGAAAAATTAAAAATTAAAAAATTAGAATAAATGCTGCTAAAGGTTATACTTTAGACAGCGCTTACTAAAATCGCTGCTAAATAAATTATTCTCGAAAGCGCTGCTAAAGCCTAAAGAGGCTGCTAAAGGTTATACGTTAGACAAGGCTTTCCAGAAGCGCTGCTAAAGGCCCATGTATGAAGAGCTGTTAAAGGCCCATATTAGAAAATGATTCTAAAAGCGTTGCTAAAGAAAGAGAAAGCGCTGTTAAAGGCCCACTTTCCAGAAGCGCTGTCTAAAGTCATTTAAAATTAAAATTTTAAAAAAAAGATTTTATTCCCCTTTTCTATTCTCAGAACTGTTTCTCTTCTTCTCTCACGCACCTAAACTCACGAAAAATCCTAAACTCAAAAACTCTTTTCTTCTTCTCTCACGCACCTCCATCCTCCGTCCTCCATTCCTTCGTCGTTGATTTCATCGTCTTCCATTCCCACCGTTAATTACGCCGTTCTCCATTCCTTCCCCGTTGATTTCACCGTCCTCCATTCCCGCCGTTAATTTCGCCGTCCTCCATTCCTTCGCCGTTAGTGTCGCTGTTATAGGTCACTTCTTCTTCTTATGAATTCCTTTGGTTTTCTTCTTTTCATGTTTGTTATAATTGTTGTAATTCCTCAGTGATAGTTTCTTAATTATTTTGATTTTGTTTCTGGTGATTTGTTATTCTATTGAAATCCTAGACCGATTTGATAAGCATTGGGTTGTTTCTGGTGATTTGTTATATTTTGAAATCACAGATTTGTTATATTTCCAAATGCTGCAATTTATGTTAATATTTTTTGATAGCTTAGATGAATGCTTAGAGTGTATGCATTTAGGCAAGCCTATTGTCTCTTGGTTGTGTAGAAAATCCTTCTACAGTTTTGGATGGACCTGGTGCTCTCAAGTTATATTCATAGTCTTGTAAAAAATATAGATAATGTTAATCTGTACTCGAAGACAATTGCATTTTGTGATCAGAATTAGATCAGTTTCAAAATTCGACTCGAGTCTTTTTAAAGCATAGACACAATTTATGTTGTTCATAACATGTTGCCACTCCTTGACCTGTTGACTTTGAAAATTTCCATTGACTAAGAAATAATCCATAATAGTATTCTTGCATAAATCTTACTAAAATTCCCTAGTTGGAATTTAGCATTCAGTATTTATTTGATTCTACAAATTAAAAAATTTTAAATGAAATTTCATCCTTAGCCAGTGCCTATCTTATTTGAAAAGAGTGGTCTATTCTACACATTAAATTGCAGTAGGTCCATAATTCCTCATCTAGTGCAGTGCCTTGTAGGAAAGTCAAGCCCGTGTGCAGTGCTATCTTTCTATACAATTCAGAACCGACATAAATGCATATATATTTTTGGCTTCTTGAAGACACATCCACTTAGGTGAGAAAAATAGACACACACAATCATGCGCTGCTATACGTTGTTTAATCTTTTTTAACTAAATTGTAAGTATACTAGTTAGCAATTTTTTAAATAGAAAGAAAATCGTATTAAACAAACTTTAATTCAGATCTTTTGGTGTCAAGTTTTATTATAAAATTTATAGATTATAATTCTGAGTCTAATATATTCCTTAAACTTATTATTTTCTCGTTTGTACGTATAGTTGCTTCCCAGTTTTATCATCGCTGCAGATTTCTCTTGTGAATAGTGAAGTTCAGATAGTTTTCAAGAATATTGTAATGTGTGGTTTCAGAAATTGCTGACTTTTCAGCAGGTAATTAATTACTCCATTTCTATAGTGGCGTGAATAATTAGTGTTTTTGTTTAGCTTACTAAGTAGTAAAACCATGGATAAAAAATGGATGTGTGTCGATCGATTGTCAAAAGAGTACGAGAATGGGGTATTAGAGTTCGTTAAGTTTGGCTGTTGAACACGCTGAAGACCCGAATAAAATGAAATTTCCTTGCTTGGGTTGTTGTTATGTGGGTCAGGTTGACGCAGATAGATTGAAATCACATTTACTGATGCGTGGAATTGATCGAAGTTATACGTGTTGGATATTTCATGGTGAGAGGAGCAGCGAGAATGTTGAACCGGGGGCTAAAAGTAATGCGACCTATGTTTCATACGACAATGCCACAGATACATATGATTGTGATCGAGTTGAAGAGATTGCAGAAGCACTTGAAGAAGATCTTCAGGGATTGTCCCAAAATGTTTGAGAGGTTGGTAAGCGATGCGGAGAAACCGTTGTATAAACATTACCCCAAATTCACAAGATTGTCTGCGGTATTAAAATTGTACAACTTAAAGGCGCGAAATGGATGGTCAGATAAAAGTTTCACAGAGTTATTAGCCCTTTTGAGAGATATGCTTCCCGAGGATAATGTTCTTCCTAATCGAACCTACGAAGCCAAAAAAATGTTGTGCTCTATTGGCATGAGCTATGATAAGATACATGCATGTCTAAATGATTGCATTTTGTTTCGAAACGAATATGCATCGTTGAATGAGTGCCCTAAGTGCGGTTTATCTCAATATAAGAAAAAATTATCTCCAACGAAAGTCTTATGGTAGTTTCCTATTATTCCGATATTTAGACACATGTTTCGTAGTGAAACCGATGTTAGACACTTGACTTGGCATGCAGATGAAATAATTATCGATGGAAAGTTTCGACATCCGGCAGATGCACCACAGTGGAAGAAAATTGATAATGATTATCCTGATTTTGGAGGAGAAACAAGAAACCTTCGCTTGGCATTATCTACGGATGGAATGAACCTGCATGGTCTTCAAAGTATCTCACATTCCACATGGCCTGTGATTCTTATGATTTATAACCTACCTCCATGGCTATGTATGAAACGCAAGTACATGATGTTATCTATGTTAATTTCTGGGCCTAAACAACCAGGGAATGACATAGACGTATACTTGGAACCTTTAATCGAAGATTTGAAGATTTTGTGGGAGAACGGTGTGGGGGTTTATGATGGATATAGGAAAGAAAGTTTCAACTTGAGGGTGATGTTGTTTGGCACAATTAACGATTTTCCAGCATACAGAAATCTATCCGGGTATAGCATTAAAGGTGAAAAGTGTGTCCTGTCTGTGAAGATGGAACCGATACGATGCGATTGAAACTTTGTCAAAAGAATGTCTTTCTCGGTCATCATAGATTCTTAAATTCTAAACATCAATATCGTGGATGGAGAAAAGCGTTCAATGGAGATACCGAACAACATAGAGCTCCACCTGGATTCACAGGTGATCAAATTTTTAAAAAGGTGAAAGATGTGAGTATTCAGTTTGGCAAACCTTTTGCACATAAAGTTGTCACAGGTGGGTGGAAGAAGACGTCAATTTTTTTTGAATTGCCATATTGGAAATCTTTGTACGTAAGACATTTTCTTGATGTTATGCGTATTGAAAAAAATGTATTTGAAAGTGTTATTGGTACGTTACTCAATATAAAAGGAAAGTCTAAGGATGACCTTAAAGCAAGGGAGGACATGGTAGAGATGGGAATAAGAACTGAATTAGGACCCGTGAAGAAAGGAAGACGAACATATCTACCACCTGTTACTTATACTCTATCTAGAAAGGAAAAGAAAATATTGTGTAAGTTTCTGAGTGAAGTTAAAGTTCCAGAAGGTTACTCCTCAGACATTAGAAGACTCGTGTCCATGAAAGACCTCAAGTTAAAGAGTTTGAAGACACATGATTGCCATGTCATAATGGAACATTTTCTACCATTAGGTATACGTTCTATTTTGCCAGAAAAGTAAGAAGCGCTATAACTAAATTATGTTTTTTCTTCAGGTCAATTTTTAGTAAGGTGATCGATCCTGAGATCTTACCAGTATTGCAAAGAGAAATAGTTATTACTTTGTGTGACCTTGAAATGTATTTTACTCCATCATTTTTTGACATTATGGTACATCTTGATGTTCATCTTGTGAAAGAGACACAATTGTGTGGACCAGCTTATATGAGATGGATGTACCCTATTGAACGTTATATGAAAATATTAAAAGGGTACGTGAAAAACCGAAGTCGTCCAGAGGGCTATATCATTGAGCGATACGTTGTTGAAGAAGCGATTGAGTTTTGTACTGAATTTTTGTCCAATGTGAAATCCATTGGACTCCCCAAATCTCATTTTTTCGAGAAAAAAAGAAGGTAAAAGTTAATTGGAAATGAAATTGTGACAGTATCAAGGGATGAACGGGATCAAGTGCATTTGGATGTTCTGCACAATGATAATGAGGTTGAGCCGTTTGTTGAAATGCACAAGGCTATACTCCGAGGTGAGAATCAAAGTAGAAATGAAAATTGGATAGTACGAGAGCACAATCAAAGTTTTATACAATGGTTTAAGGATCATATATATTCAAAGTTTCATTCAGATCCGGCTTCAATATCAGACAGGTTGAGATGTTTGGCATATGGTCCAAGTTTGATTATGTTTTCTTATAGAGGATACGCAATTAATGGATACACATTTTATACCAAAGAACAAGATGATAAAAGTACTATGCAAAATAGTGGTGTCACGGTGGTAGCTGAAGCAATGCACATTTCTAGTATGAAGGACTTAAACCCCAAATATGAAAATCTGTCATATTTTGGGGTTATCAATCACATTTGGGTGTTTGATTACGAGAAATGGATAAGTCAGGGTTTTTGATAGCTAGCACTTAGCAAACTTCTAATAGCTAGCACTTAGCAAAATTCTGATAGCTAAGTGCTAGCTATCAGAAGTTTGCTAAGTGCAAACTTCTAATAGCTAGCACTTAGCAAACTTCTGATAGATAGCACTTAGCAAACTTCTGATAGCTAGCACTTAGCAAAATTCTGATAGCTAGCACTTAGCAAACTTCTGATAGCTAGCACTTAGTAAACTTCTGATAGCTAGCACTTAGCAAACTTCTGATAACTAACACTTAGCAAACTTCTAATAAATGATATATTTGACATTTTATATACTCAATTGATTATGGAATTAGATATTTGGAATTATATATTTGGAATTAAATATTTGTCATTAGATACTAATGTTCTTCTTTATTACAGGTTAGATGGCTAGTAACGAGGAGCACCCACACGATGATTCTATTAATGATGGAGACAATGATGGAGGTAAATCCGATAAGGGAGTGGAAAAAGAAATTAAACGAGGAAAAAATATTATGAAGAATATCATTCGTGATAGAGATAGAGGCATAAAATACGATGTGCAATGGAGTCTAAGTGACCAATTAATTGAGCCTAACGGTTCTAAATTGACAAGTTACATTGGTAAAATTGTAAGGAGAGAAATTCCAATAACTTGTGATGAGTGGAGAGATGATATGTTGGATGACGCTAAAAACAAAATCAGGAGTGAGATACAAGTACTTTAAATTATGTCTTTAAATTACGATTATATATTTAAATTACTTATACTAACGCACTTTGTGTATGTTTTTTGTAGAGGTCTTTCAACATTGATGACACAAGAAAAGATTATTGTCTTGGATTGACCGGAAAAATACTAAGAGGGTTTAGAACATATTTAAATAGAAAATATCTTAAAGATGCCGAAATTTTTTTTGTTGATGCAAAGCGGCCAACATAATATGCAAATGTGATTTCACTTAAAGAATGAGATGTTTTTAAAGCCAAACGAAAAACCCCAAAATTTTAGAGTGTAAGTGACGTAAATCGCCAAAGAGCATCATCTCCCGCATATCCATACAAAAAAGGACGTTTGGGATATGCACGATTAGAACAAAAAATTGTAAGTATTTACAAATTGCAATGATATACTTGTTCATCAAGAGTTATAACTGATCTTCTTTTTTGTGTTAATGTGTAGTTAAAAGAGCAGAATAGTTCTGAAACATCTCTTCCGGAACATGTTTGGTGGAAGGCTGCCCGTGTGGAGTTCTTGAAGAAGATGTACAACAAATTTTTGAAAAATGCGTAACTATAACATTAATTCTAATTAAATCAAAATTTTATTAACATATAATATTCATGTTATTTCGATATTCATATGAATTTTAGAAGATTCTGTCTCAGTCTACATCTCCATCAGATGATTGTAGGAGCATACTTAGTCGAGCATTAGATGTTCGTGAGTATTCTGGTCGAGTAAGGGGTAAAGGTGTTGCTGCGGTACAAGCGGCAAGCAAAGAGTTGGTATTATTTTTACCGGGTGATATATACCGGTTAGGTTATATCGTATCGTGTCCACAGAGATTGGTTATTGATTCGTCGTTCGACAATTCTACCGTTAATGAGTTTGAGATTAAAAGAAATGAAAATAAAAGACAAAAAGTAAATGAACAAAAAGTATAAAGGATAGACAACTTGTCTGGAACGAATGTAAACTACCCGTCACAGACTTAAATCTACCACCCATGTCATACTCGGCCTACGATACTCGTTTGTGTCATCACATACCTCTCACAACCTAAGTTATTCCTAACCCAAATTAAGAATCCTCCTAAATCATCTCAATATCCATCCCTGGCATACCTCGATAACAAAGGAATCAACTACGTCACCTCCATATCCATTCCTGGCATACTTCACCGACGTAGAGGCATTAAGTTCGGGTACTCTATAGTGAATGTCAGCTCTAAACCTATCTCTAGCATTCAGAAACTAACAGATAATCATCCTAGGTAAGAATCTAAGCAATCTATCCCTAGCAAAGCTCAAATCCCTAACATAAAGTAAAAACCTAAGATAACCACCGACACAAATTTGTAAAGCAAACTTTATACAAGCCAAAGGCGATAAATATACAAGAGTTATGAGTAGAAATACATACAAACCCAATAAAAGAGAAATACACAAAGAGGAGAAGAGATAAACCACAAATCTACATTGGTTGTCAAAGCCAATCGAAGAGCAATCCACCTCCAATCATCAAAATGCAAGCTCCAATGTTGTTTTCCAAGCTAATCTACCAAAGAAATGAAGGTGATGGTGTTGGGACTCAAAAATACCCAACCCATAACCTAAAAATGTGTTTTGAGCCCCTTTTAAAGAATTCTGATGTCGCAGGGCGCGCTAAGCGCGGTCTACTATTTTTAGCATTTTATTTTTGTCGTATCTTGAGAACCGTAACTCGGAATTGCACCCGGTTTGAAGCGTTGGAAAGCTTATTCAATGATATATCTAACCATGGATAAATATCAATCAAAATGATGATTTTTATTGTGTTTAATTTGAGCTTTATTCGATGACGTATTGTGTAAAATTGCACTCTTGAAGCTTAGCCTTTGGCCTTTATTACTCAATGCTCCAATTATGAATGAATACCTATAAAAGAGATGAAAAACTATCAAATGATACAATATTTATACAAAAACTCAATTATTCTATTATGTACACATTTATACCAAAAACGGGGGATTATTCAACTAAATATCAACAAAAGAACGGATAAGTGCCACAAAATGTATATACAAAATAGCTACATTTTGGCACTTATCAAAAGGACATGGGGTTACTCCAACATCCTTGAAAAAGAACAATCCAAAGACAAAATCTGCTAGCAATAAAGAACTGCAGACAAGGTTGGATGCGTTAGAAGCTGAAGTTCTTGAATTGAGGAAGGAAAAAGCAAGACACCAATCAGAAAGGGAAGCTTCGGGTGTTAAAGAAACTAGTGACATAGCTAGTGTCAATTGTGCAGTTCAACCGAGTATTCCCGAGGTAATTACATATATTATTATGAAATTAAATTAGTGTAATTTATTTAACTGACATATATACACATTAACGATGTCATATTTATTATTGATTTTAGGGCATTTCACCTTGTCAACTCTTTTTAGAGATACCAACTTATCGCATGGTTGGCAAGGGAAAAGTCCATAACACTGGGAGAAGTACTTCATCATAAACCGCTCCCTTCTGGATATTTGAAAGTGTCAATTGATATTGCTTTAGAGGAGGGTGCGTTATTACCAATCCCAGACGAAGTTTCGGATGCAACATTGGTGAGAGAGGCAATAGGAGCGTATGTTGCATGGCTGTCAAGACTCATTCGCATAGATGATGATGTATACTTAAAACCATTATGAACCTTTGAGTACTCAAATTTTTTACGTTCATTTTACTTACATTTTTTTTTACATGGTAATGTTAGACTCCTACAAAACCCAAAACAATCAAGTCAGTGGCATCAAAAAAACAGGTACAACACAATTATATGATATTTATGCTTAGATAATGTTAATTTGTCATCTTATACTTGACCGCTCTAATTTTATGATATTTAGATTATTCCTGCTAAAGAGATTGAAGTTGTCAGTAGAGGTAAGAAGCCTGTAATTAGCAACATTCCCATAAAAATAAAGAGTGTTGCTAAGAGGACCGGGGTTAGAAAGAAAACTACTTCACAGTATAGGTCGTGCCTTCAGACATATATAAACTTCACAACTATTTCGCAAGGTGGTACTAGTCTTATACCCCTGGATTAAGGGGTTTATGATTCTGAAGGCATGACAACAATTGGTAAGGAGGATTTGGAACAAGTTTTTGGACACTTGACATTAGGCGTCGCTGTTATCAATAAATACATCAGGTATACTCCAATCAACTTTCTTTAATTAATTGAAGAATTTATTTACTCATTTCAATGAATAATTAATGTTAATGATGTTTTTATTTAAGGTTTCTGTATGACAAGTTGGTTCGCCCGCGTGGATTGGAATCCAGATTCGCTTTCATAAATCCCAATTTTGTCCACGCAGGGTCAATCATCTTAAAACCAGATGAAGTAATAGGGTTTGTACTCCGTTTATTTATGGCCAGCAAAGATACAGAAAAATTGTTCCTTTTACCATATAATACTGGCCACAAGTAAGATTTTCCTTCTAAATTTCCTCTATTATAACTTTTTTGTTTTTTAACGTTGTGTAGAAAGTTCCCATCTAACCTTTGTTTAATATTACAGTGGATACTGGTTATTGGTTGCAATTAATCCTGTGAGAGAAGTTGTATATTATCTGGATTCATTGGGAAATGATTGGACAACATACCCAGATATGAAAAAGACGATTGTCACGTAAGTGAGATTGTTCTAAAATATTCCCGTGTATATTTAATTATTTATGTGCGACAGTTCTGAATATTTGTTATTATCTTATTATAGCATTCTACAAAGTTTTCGAGCGCAAAGAGATATTCAAGTACCAAGGAGTAGAGTCAACAATATTTCTTGGATCAAAGTGAAGGTATATATTTTCACAATTTTGATTATATAGCAATGATACTTGATAAAACAAGTTAAGGTGTATATCTTGATGTATATCTGTATTTTTTCCCCACGTGTAGTGTCCTCGTCAGCGCAATTGTGTAGATTGCGGTTATTATATGTTGAGGTTTATGAAAGAAACTCTTCTTTTGGACCGATTAGAGATTCCATCCACGGTATGAATTTCTAACTTAGGAATTATTTTAATATTTCTTATAAAATGACTTAGTGTTTTAAGTAAATCATACTATGTTATATTATTATGTAGTACTTTGATGAATTCAAGTGTGCTTATTACTCAAAAGATCAATTGGATGAACTTATGGAGGATTGGTGCCAATTTGTTATGGAGTTGAGAATATTATTATAAGGTATAACTTTGAGTTTTGAGAATATATTATATGTCGTTATAGTTGTGTTACAATATTATTGTTTTTGTCGTTGTTATTTGGTAACTTGTATGAATTTTAATTTTTTGATTTTGTTTCAGGTTATATAGGTGCAGATCGATGTAGAAGATAGAGTTATTTTGTAATTCATTGTTGACTTTGATTCATTGTTGTATATATTAATGTTGTTGTTGTATATATTGTGCAAAAAAGGATTGAAGATGTATATTGGTATATATTGACGTATATTGATGTTGTTATAATATTGTTTCATTGTTGTATATTGATTTGTTGTTGTTTAAAATGTTATATTGAAGTTACAAATTCTGGTAAAAATCTAGTGCAAAAATGGTGAAATTAAATTTGATAGGCAACATTTTGTTTTAAATGAAGAAAAAAAAGTTATATTAAAAAAATAATTAGGGAAAGCGCTGCTAAATGGGGGATAGACAACGCTTTTAATGAGAAGCGCTGTCTAAAGTGGTTGAAAAAGCGCTGCTATAGGGAGCAATAGAAAAGCGCTGCTAAAGGGTACATAAAAAAGCGTTGTATAAAGTAAAGCGTTGGTAAAGAGGGTATCTATAGCAGCGCTTTTCAGAAAAAAGCGCTGCTAAAGGGTATCTATAGCAGCGCTTTTACCAAGCGCTGTCTAAAGTTCCACATTAAATTCTTTTTAAAGCGCTGTCTAAAGTGTAAGCGCTGCTAAAGGGGGTACCTATAGCAGCGCTTTTCAGGAAAAAGCGTTGCTAATGAGGGTACCTATAGCAGCGCTTTTACAGTAACATAAGCGCTGTCTATACCTTTAGCAACAGTGATTTTAGCAGTGCTTTTAAACGCTGTTAAAGGCCTAAAAAAGCGCTGTCTAATCCCTTGTTTGACATAGTGGAATCAAAGTGAAGTCTTGTGTTACAATAGGTACAATTGATCGTGCGTGAAACCATTGGAGATAAAGAACACAAAGGAGTAGCAATATCAACAAGTAAATTGAGATCTGTTGTGTCTTGGTCTTTCTCAAGATCAAAGTAAGAGAAGGAGTTGAATCAACAACAAACATTATGGTTTGTGGAGTTGCTCTTGGAACACTTCTCTTGTATCAACTTTTTTGCACTGTAAGAATTATCCTAATTCCATTGGAATTAGGCGCAGGCGTACCCACACACAAGGATGAAAGTGGTTACCTGCGAAGACAAATCCTTGTGTCTCTTTTCTTTTATCGTTTTACTTTAATTTTCATGTATCAATTTGTTAAATAACATTGAGTAATCGATCGACTCCTAGGAACTTTTCCATAACTATTTTTGTTTTTAAATTGTGTGTTGACTTGCTTATAATCACTTTTGGTTATAAGTGCCTTTTTAACACAACTCAAAGGAAAATTCTGAAAATTCGATCGCACACCAAGTGTTCGAAAAATTCATTACTTTGTTCTTTTGCTAGTTATCATTGGAAATACTATTGCTAGTAACTTGCTACAAACGTTAAATAAGTTGTTACTTGATTGAAGTATATAAATTCCAGGTTATTGTATTCATTCCATAATCATTTTGTATATTTGCATATTCGACTTCCAATAATGTGGTTCGTATAGACGATAATTTTTGAAAACCTTCTGTGTGCACTCTTTTTAAACAAGTTTAAAATCATAATTTTTATATGGATTTTTTGTCTTGGTGATCTATTCACCCTCCTCTAGATAAGGCGCCATCGACTAACAAGTGGCATCAAGATCCTGGTTCATTCCGACTTCGAACCTTGTTATAAAATAACATATGAAACTAAATAGGATTATAAAAGAGCCCCAATTTTCATAGGAGAAAACTATAGTTATTGGAAAGCTTGTATGCAAATTCATGTTAACTCATATGACATAGGTGTGTGGCAGGCCATTCAAAATGGTCCAACACCGATGACATATGAGGTTGATGGTGCTACTATACGAAAGTTGTAGAACTTATGGAATGATGATGGTAGTAAGAAGTGGGCACATGATTGGAAAGCGAAAAACATTATCGTATCCACTCTTGGTGTTGATGCATTTTATCATATTTCTCATCGTGAGACCGCAAATGATATGCGGGATACATTGCAAATTACCTATGAGAAAACTAATAAGGTCAAACAAGCTAGAACTAATACACTTGATCAAGAGTTTGAACTCTTTTGCATAAAGCATGGTGAAACCATTGCTCAAATGCAAAAACAGTTCTCGCATCTTATTAATCGTTTAAATTTGCTAGGTAATCCTATTTCCAATGCTATTGCTACAAACAAGGTTTTGAGATGTCTTACTAGGAATTGATAACCAAAGGTCTCCACGATCAAGGAAGTTAAAAATCTTGCAACAATTGATCCCACCACCTTGTTTAGAGAGTTGGAAGAACACAAGCAAGAACTCAATTGCTTGGATAAACATGAAAAGAAGCTTGCTAAAAAGAAGAAAAAGGATAAAGACACCGATAAGGAGGAAGGATTGAAGTCTAAAGATCTCAGGGTTTCAAGTTCAAAGTCCTTAAAGGATGAGCACACTAATGATAATTCTTGTGATGAAGAAGATTTAAATGATGAACAATGAGATTATTTGTGAGGAGATACAAATGATACATTCAGAAAAATAGTGTCAAACACTCTGACAATAATCTTGTGAAATTTAGATGACAATCTACATCCTTCACCTTCAAAGATGAAGACAACAAAAGATATAAGGCAAAATGGTATATGATATGAATTAAGAAAGCCAGATCATTATATCAAATTGATTATAGAGAAGCAAACATTTTGCTATAAAATAAAAACAAACACAAATCTAGAAAAGCCATTTTCTACATATTAAACCCAAAAAAGGATGAAGTTAGAGCTTCAGTTTGCTTGACGACTAACACCAAATCAAGACCATGACCGCCTAGACAAAAATACCCATATTCTTTCATATATGTTTTCTTCATCAATAAAATAAATTATAAATAAAGAAACACAATTGTTCCGGTTTATTTTTTTTAAGGCTAAAAGTTTTTTTTTATTTCTCAAATTTTTTATTGAATTTCACGATTTTTTGTACGAATTAAATTAACATATACTCTAATTTTAATTAAATTAAATTTAAATTTGAAAAATAACAAATATGTGTGTTGTACATTGTTAAAGTGTTCTTTAAAATGTACTACGATAATTAAAAAAATTGAAATGTGACATTTGATGCTTTGAGCTGAAAATTCAAATGTCAAGAACTACTCCTCGCAACCATCTCATCACCGATCCCAAATATTTTATAAAAATTCTAACATTTTTACGATACATAGGTGAAAGGAATTATTCACATCATTAATGAACATAAAAAGGCAGGAGATTTTTTTTTATATATAAATTACCAACGACAATGGGGTATTATATATCAAAGACATTTTTATATCTGATGTTCTAGAATTAAATATATTTTAATAGATTTATATAATAGTGCATCGTTAAGTGTCAACTTTTAGATATTTTTTCTATTATTTATCGATATTTTTTAGTTCTTTTATTGTTTTTAATTAAGTTAAACACTTATTTTTAGTCATTTTGTATAAATGTAAATAATGTTGAATGTTTTAATATGTTTGTTAGTTTTTCAGCATTTTATGTTTAGAAATCGAAGCTTGAATCGATTGAAATTGGAGCATCTAATTGCACAAATTTGGAGGGCTGATTTATGGAGCAGCGCCCGGCGGTGAGAAAGCAGCACCCGACGGTGGCCTTCAAGAGCGCTAAGCGGAGACTAGGCGACGAGCTGGCGATGGAAACTTGAAAAATTCTAGTGACTACTAGAATTTGAGAAATTTTGAGATTTCTGGAGCGCCTAATCACCGCCCGACGGTGAAGGCAAAGAGGAGAGCACCCGACGGCGAGTGCAGAGCGCCGGGCGAAGGAATATATTTTGTGCCATCCAAGGACAGCCACGTAAGCAGACGTGGGGAGATAGTAGGGCACCGCCCGACTGTGTAAAGTAGCGCCCCGTGGTGAAGCCTGAGCAGTAGTTGGTATTTCTGCCATACTTAATAGATATTTTAGGATATATCATCATTCCACCATACCTTCCACTCTTGTAACCTAGAAACATCATAATTTGTGAAAAAAACCCCTTTTCTCCATTTTTACTCAAAATCAAGCTTTACTACCTCAACCTTTGATCGTTCAAGGTTGATGTCCATAAAGCTTTGTAGTTTCCTTGATCATCAAGCTACCATGGAGATGGATAGCTAAACCTCTTTGTGTCAAGATTAGAGGTAGTTAACCTAACTTTTATGTATTTCTTTTGATCTCTTGGTGTTTGAACTTGGTTGATGATATCTATCTATCAATCAATCTATCGATCTATCTATCTATCTATCTATCTATCCATCTATCTATATATATATATATATATATATATATATATATATATATATATATATATATATATATATATATATATTGAATATCTTTGTTTTACTATCTTTTTATGCTTTGGATCATGATTGAAAAATATGTTTCAAAGTTGACCTAAGATATTCTTCTACTAAGGAACAAATGCTAGATATAGATTTGTGAGTTAATATTTACTTGTATTGAACTTAAAGATTATCATGTCAATAGTTAGAGTGAGACATCATCTAAAGATTAACATGATAAAACTCACAATATTGGTTGGAAATCAACAATATTGAGAGGATACGTAATTATATCGATCATCAACTAGTTCATCCGCTTGATTAATTTAATTTATATGAAATTATGTTAATGAAACTAATCTTGACATGCCTACACCAATTGAAAACCAACCAAAACTCTCTTTAATCCAACCAACTCTCTTTTGGAAAGAATATTAAACTTGTTTGATTGAAACTTATGATTTTTGTGACTAAAAAACAAAACCCTTTTGTTACCAAATCTTAAAATATGCTTTAACTATTGAACGACGATAACATCACATCAATCCCGATAAAAAACGATAATTAAAAATACTTGTTTCAGAAAATACATACAACATATATTGAGAAAAACTGCTAAATAATATCACAAACAAACATATAAAACAGTCCAAATTGTATACACCCACTTTAAGGGAATCTAACACACTTGTATAATCAATTTAGAAAAATACCTAAAAGGAAAGTAACAACAAACCAAAATTAAATACCAAAACACAATAATTTTACAACTACCTTGAAATAGTTTTTGAGGTTTAAAAGATTTTCTTAAAGTTAATTATTCTCCTCTGCTGCACATTTCTCTTCACACTTTTGGATCTAAAATATAGACAACAAAAACTATTGTCAAACAATATTATTTAGAAAATTTATACCTTACCTTATGATATCATGTCATGTTTCTACTTACTAGATGTAATTCTTTTTTTGGTTCCTGCAGTTGATGCTTTTCCAATGTCATCCTTTTTCTTTTTCTTATCAGTTTTCTTCTTCGAACCACTACATTAGTTGTACATGGTTAACAAGAAAATCAACTTCTAATTAGTTATAATAATTAACTTATATCCATGTATTTTTGAATTATACCTTGAACTTGATGTCAACATAATATCCTCACGTTTTGCCATATTACACAATGTCTCCAATTGGGTCATATATTCTATGCAATTATAAATTTTGTACTGAATCTGCATCCAAATAATTGTCAAATAACTACTTGATTAATGTGAGGATATGGAAATAAAAGATATTTTTAGTCTCTAACACTAACACATAAGATAATAGTAAATTATGTTATTTTTTCAAATTGTTAGCGATATCAAACATATCATTAATATATGTATTGTGTATGGTGTGAGTATAATCAACATTTCAAATAATAGTTTTATAAGTTAGAAGTTAAAGAAGAATATACTATGAGTTTGTTCTTTTCAGGACAATATCCTATAACAGTTCCAAGTGATCTGATTCCATTAAGTTCTTTGCAAATATAAAGTCCTCTAAATTGATAAGGCTCATATGGTTCTTCTTCGGTCGCATTTTTCCGTTTAGCATGCCATGGTATGTACTTTTTTTCCGGTTCTTTTTTGGTCTGTCAAAATATATATAAATCTTTTAATCAAAATTCAAACTTAATATATACTAGTATTATTTCAAAGCAAAGCTGAAAATTAAAATATCATAATTTAAATCAAAAGGAAGAAATGCCATACAAATTTGCGAGTAGATTTGGATTTTTCATTATTTTTTCTCTTAGCACTCTCTTTTGTTGGTGGAATTACTTTAATTTGTTCATTGATAGCTTTGCTCAAAGAAGAAATACCTTTAAGAATAAAAAAATCAATATAAAAATTAGTAGAATTGAATATGCATCGTATAAATTTAAGAAATTACAGTATCGGTAAGATAAAAAATTATCCAAAGTTATCACATAACTCTAAAACATGTTAAAACGTGTATTTACACTAATAGTATAATATTATTATAATCTATATATTATTAAAAATAAATCTCGTCTCCTCATTATATATATATATATATATATATATATATATATATATATATATATATATATATATATATATATATATATATATATATATATATATATATATATATATATATATATATATATATATATATATATAAAAATAAAGGATATATTGGTAAGAGTGTGTTTTATTTAAGGATATATTTTACTATGCTATTTGTCCAATAAAATATTTTAAAGGTTTCGAATGAATTAAAATTTTATCTTACCTGAAGTTTTTCCTTTTTTACTTGAGCTTTTTTCCTCCATTATCGAACTATCTTCCATCTTTCTTTTTGAAGTGACTTCTTCTCCAAACCCAACTTCTTCCATTTCAATTTCAATTCTCTTATGTAAACTATTGCTATAGTCATAAACATTTCATCGCAAATTAATATAGATATTGATAAAGATTTCAAAATTATAATTTTGAATAAATCTATAGACATTCAATTAAAAAAGGTATTTGCTTATATATTTTACTATACCTTGCTGATTCTACTAGTTGAACTTCATATATCTTATCCTTTTCTACCAAATGACTTAAAACTTCATTATGATTCAAATACTCCAGACGACTATCATTTTTGTACATAACCTAAATATTCAAATAATTAATGTTAATAAATAATGAGATTATAGAAAAATCAACATTTTGCAGAAGTTTTAAAAATATTTTAAAGGATTAGAGTTTATCAAGGTTAAAGAGATCATACTTCAAACAATTTGAGGGAAGTCATGTAAGTAGTAACAGTTCCAAGAGATTTAACTCCTTCAAATTCTTTATAGATATCACGTCCTATAAATTTTCCATGATCTATCAGAGTCTTCTCTTTTTCAGCAATGTCATACTCATTTAAATTGACTTCTTTTGAATTTTTCTCTTCTTCAACGATGTCATACTCATTTGTATTGACTTCTTCTAAATTATTCTCGTCCTTAATGATGCCATACTCTATTGGATTAACTTCTTTTGAATTCTTTTCTCCTTCCACAATGTCATACTCATTTAAATGGACTCTTTTTGAATTCTGTACAAAGAAAACATAAAAATATAAGATTTAAGTCATTCTACTAAAGATTCCTTGCAAGCATATTAAATTGTGTATAGTTTTGGCCTAACCTCCATTTCACCAACAATATCATTTGTTTTTTCACTTGAAGTAATATTTTGGATAACTCCAGCTGAAGCAGACCCATCTTCTTCTATGATTTATAGGAAATTTAAAAATAAGTAGAATGCAATAAAGAAGATCATAGACACTAAGAGTAAACTATTGAAACGATAACCTTAATTTAATTCATGCAATTTGAAGAAGATAATAGTGTATTGTTATCTTTATTTACATCTTTTTACTGCGGAAATTGTTTCTATTTTAAAGATGTGATTATTTTTTTCTTGTAACAATTCATATCAATATCAAATAAACTAGCAAACTAGTCTATTCTGCATTCAAATAATTAAATTGACTAGTTCTATCTAGTTTTTAAAATATTTGAATATTTTTGTTATATTATAAGGTTCACAATCATAATAAAAAAATTTCTTACTTGAACTATTTTTCATCCAACTGGAAATCTTTCTGCTTGTCTTTTTTGAAGTCGTTGGCTCACCAGATGTAGCCAATTCCATTTTACTTTCATTAGGCTTCCCTAAATTACTGCCATAGTTATTATCATTTCATTAATATAAATTAACATAATTTTAAACATAAATAAATTTTTTAAAAAATAATATACACTAATAAATAAATTAAAAGGTATTCAAATCAAACAACAAATCATAAATTAACTCAACATCATAGATTAACATACCACCCAATGAAGCACAATTAGAAAGAAAAAAAAAATGTAACAAAATTGAGCAAATCAAACATATAAGTTTTACCAGAATACAAATATAGTTATATACATATTTAAGTATACCTTGGTGGTGCTCCTTGTATAGGACTGTCATTCAGACTAGTGTCATTCGTATGGAATCCATTTATATTATGTGCCTAAAAAACATAAAAATTATACGGTTTATTAAATTTATTATAATAAAACTAAAACTAAAAATATATAACATTCAATTCAATTATTAATCTAATAGTATTTAGTTTTTATCAAATGCATGCAAATATATAATATTTTTCCATATCTTTAGGGTTAACCTCAATTATGTTAATGCCAACTCCCTCAGTAGAAGATCCACCTTCAAAAAACAACAAAAAATTAAGTTAGAAAATGATAGAATAACAAATAATATGAAGTTAAGAATAAAAAAAATCTCAACACTACATAATGCTTTGGTAAATGATTCTAGTTTGATTAACTAAAGTAAGAAGTTTTCTCTTAAACACAAACCAAATTTTATTGTTTATGCTTTATTATCGGTCACATTTTTAAGACATCTCTCTTCACTTTTTTGTTTTATTGAAATTATCTATAAAAAAATATTTTAACAAAATTTTGATGGTATGATAATCTATAGTACATAGATCAATTTCAATCATTCAATATTATAATTAATTTCTTATCTACTTTTACTGTATTTTCAATCTTGTTTTCAACATGTTTGAGCACTCTAGCATCATAGTATTCAATTCGTAAATCTGAAATTCGTATCCACATAACCACTCGTTGAATGATGTCATTATGTGGGTGAAAGTTAGGGCACCACTTTTTCACAGTAAGATAATGGTCATATATGAACCACAAGTCGTTTGTCAAAGTGATAGCATGATCTTGTTCACGAGAGAAACTAACTAGGTAATAATCATTACTAAGATCAATGATATTGATAATTCCATGTTTCACCCAAACTTGTTTCATCCGATTCTCCAACGCTTTATATCCAATCCGTCTCCCCAACAGCTTCACAATCACACCCTGCCTCTAGGGCTTGCAAATCCTCTTCTCTTACGCCTTCGAAAGCACAAAAATCGGGAAATCATAGTTGCCTATTTTGTGATCCTCGACTCTTATACCTTCCAACTCATCCATATGAAATTCACCCTCTCCCTCTCCGTCATCTGATTCATCACTAACTCCATCTGCATCCTCCCTAGCAATATCCCTCAGCACCATCTCCATGTATGTCTTAGAAATGTTAGTCTTTTCTACTGAGCTTGTCCCAGGAACCTTCCCCTCATTCTGTTGCCCTTTCCCTCATTCTGTTGCCCTTTCCCTCTTTCATCATGTTCCTTGAAACCGTTGTCCTTGAAATTCTGTGAACTTCTGCCTTTGTCGTCATGTTGGTCGATAGTAAACCCTAATAGAGGTTTTGAGTCCATCGCTATGAGTTTATTTGATTCTTTATACTGACTTTTAATTTTTAATGATTATACAAGACAACATTATGGTTTGGAATTGCCGGGGGGCTGCGAGTAATGGTTTTTATCGTTATTGTAAGCAATATGTCGTAACGTGGAATTCTATCATGCTAGTCATTCTTGAAAGAAGGTGTCATCATGACATATTGAAGAAAACTCTCAATATGTTAGGGTATGATGGTATTATAGGATCAAACAATGATGGTTTTGCTGGTGGAATATGTGTAGCCTGGAAAACAGAACGTATGCAAGTACAGATCATGGCCATAAAATTCCAGTTTATTCATCTCAAAGTAAGGTGTCCTCAAGGTCTGGACTGGTACTTCACGGAAATTTACGCTAGTCCAAATGAAGAGAATAGGCGAGCATTGTGGAACAATCTTAAAGTTATTGCGAGGAATATGCAGGGAGCTTGGATATTAGTAGGTGCCTACAACGACATGATGTGCGTAAATGAAAAGAGAAGGGGGGTTTCCCGCAAGCATTCATAACTGCACTCAATTTAAAGATTGGATTGATGATTGTAAGTTGCCTGATATGGGGTGTGTAGGAGCAAAATATAGTTGGCGAGGCCCGATTTACCATGGTGGCCAAAGAATTTTCGAAATACTGCCCCAGAGGTTTATGTAATGAAGTGTGGCAGCTTTCTTTTCTTGATGGGTATGTTAAAGTGCTCCCACGACTTGAGTTCTCCGATCATCATCCATTGCTGATCTGTCCTACATATGGGTCACATGTGAGAGCACCAAGGCAATTTTGGTTCGGGAGTGCATGGATACTGGAAAAGAGTTATAATCACATGTTATTATATTATCTAATTGGGATAACAACCAACCGGTGTGGCGTAACCTGCAAAGTATTGAGGTTGGCATTAGTGATTGGAAATTGAGGAGTTTTGATCAAGTGAAACGCATGAAGTAAGAGCTGGTTGGCAGAATTGGTGGAATTCAAAGAAGGATACATGGGAGTCAACGAGATCGTGATCTGTGTAAGCTGGAAGTTCGATTGCAGAAGGAGTTGGATAAAATTTTAAAATAAGAGGAACTAATGTGGTTTCAAATATCGCGGACTTTATGGCTTCGAGATGGTGATCAGAATACAAAGTATTATCATACCAAGGCGGTAACAAGGCGAAGACGGAACAATATTCTTATGCTTCATGGCACAGATGGCCATTGGATAGAGAATGTAGAGAAGATAAAACTGATGGCTACTGAGTTCTATCAAAAGTTGTTTCAGTTGGAGCATACTGATGCAACTTGGCATCCCTCAATAATATCTTATCCAATGTTGAGTACTGAGTTGAGAGGGAAGTTGGAAAGTGCCGTTACGGATGAGGAAATTCAAAGTACGGTGTTTAAGATGAGTCCGTGGAAATCTCATGGGCCAGACGGTTTCCCGGCATGTTTTTTCCAGAAGTCGTGGCATATCATGGGAACAAATGTATGTGATTTTGTGAGGGAAGTTTGGTTGCAACGGGAGCATATTACCGAGGTTAATAAAACTTATATATGTCTCATACTGAAAGTGCAACAACTAGAACACATCACCCAATTTCGTCCAATCTTGCTCTGTAACACTACCGGGTCGAGATATTCATGAGAATATAATTGTGGCATAGGAAATGATCCACTGTATGATAAGGCGAAAGGCAAGAGAGGTTATTTTTCCATAAAAGTCAATTTAGCAAAGGCGTATGATAAGCTTATGTGGGACTTTATTTCGAAAATGATGGTGGAGATTCAGATTCCTGAAGTTATGTGAAATGTGATAATGCATTCGATAACCAGTGTTGAGACAAATATGAAGTGGAACGGGGCAAGAGGAAATTTCTTTCGACCTAAACGAGGGATTTGACAAGTGATCCGATTTCTCCTTATTTATTTGTGATGTGTATCAACAAGATATCACACTGAATTATGGAGGCAGTAGAGAAGGGGGATTGGAGGGCTCTTAAAGCTGGTCGAAGTGGCCCGAATGTGTCGCACCTTATGTTTGGCGATGACTTATTATTGTTTGGTGAAGCTACTGAACTGCAAATGAATTATGTAATGGTTATTCTTAATATGTTCTGCAAGATTTCTGGCCAGAAGGTAAGTGGAGAAAAGACCAATGTGTTTTCCTCTTCAAACACCACTAGAAGCACGCCCGAGAAGCTCCTTACAATATCGGGGTTCAAGGAGGCACACTCATTATGAAAGTATCTGGGAATTTTGTTGACGGGCAAAGCCCCAAAGAAGCATGAACTTACGTATATAATCGATCAGCTTAACAGGAAACTCATGCATTGGAAAGAAAATCAACTAGACTTTACAGGGAGAGTTACATTACCCAAAAATGTGTTGGAAGCGATCCCGATTTATCCCATAATAATATATTACGAAGAAAATGTATAGAGGAGATACATCATATTCAACGACAATTTATCTGGGGGGATACACATCAACGACACCGTTATCATGCTGTGGGGTGAAGCACAGTCACAAAATTGAGGAAGCCGGTGGCCTTGGATTGAGACGTTTGAAAAAGATGTATGAGGCTTGCATTATGAAGCTAGCTAGGAAGCTCCATTCTGGAATGCCGGATTTGTGTCGGGATGTTTTGTTCGAAAAGTACAAGGTTTCTATGAATACAAGTATTATTCAGTGCAAGGTTACAAATTCTTATTTCAGGAAAATGATTGCGAAGATGTGGCACAAAATGTGTGAGTGTTGTTGGTGGAGCATTGGAGATGTCAGGAGTATTGATCTTTGTACCAATGATTAGATTGAAGGGGATTTAAGGCTTGCTGAGTGCAATTTGCAAATTCCAGAACATGTTAGAAGGCTTAAGTTATGTGATGCTGTTGCAAGAGATGGTAATTGGACGTGGACAATATTTATGGAGTGGGTGCCGATTGACATCAGCATGAAGATTGCAGCGATCGTTCCTCTCAGAGAGGTTAACGGCGTCGATAGGCTAGTCTATCATAATGGCAGCAATGGTGAGTTCTCTATCTCTTCCATGTATCATGCTTTATGTGATGAGGATAATGAGGAGTTGGATCGAACGTGGAGTGAGATCTGGAAAATTAAAGTTCCAGAAAGGATAAGAGCTTATATGCTAATTATGCATGGCAGATTGTTGACGAATGAAAGATTAGCGAACATGGAAATTGGTGATGGGAGATGAGAGCATTGTCATGACTGCCCTGAAATAATTCTTCATGCTTTGTGGCATTGTGCTCTTATTAAATCTTTATGGCTTAGTGTGGTTCCTATACAACAAAGACAAGGTTTTTTCACCATGCCCTTAAAGGAGTGGATAATGACAAATGTGGTGGGTACGAGGAGGTTACGTGTAAATAAGGAGTGGAGTAGATTTTGGGCCACTGCCTGCCATGCGGCGTTGAGGTGGAGTAATAAGGAAAAACACAACGAAGATTTTGTGAAACCTCGCAAGTAGGAAGTAGCGGTTAGGTAGATGTTAGAGGCTATCCTATTAGATGAGGGTGTTATATATCCAAAAGTTCATGAGCACCAAGTTACTGTTTCAGTGGGTTGGAAGACTCCCCGAGTTGATTCGGTGTGTTTGAATATTGATGTGGCGTGTAGAGGATGTTTGGTTGGATGTGGTGCTGTCATTCAGGGAAGTGATGGGGAGTGGATTAGTGGTTTTTCAAAGTTTATAAGAGGAGGGAATGTTATTATGGATAGATGTGGGGTTTACTTGAAAGCATCAAGGTGGCATTGAGGCTAAAGTTTTCTAAGGTGGAGATTCGAGTAGAATTAAAGGATGTGGTTGATATTATAATGCGTCGGAAACATTTTGCTTTTGGACGATCATTAGTTGAAGAGATTTGAAAACTTTTAGATATGGATTGGGAAGTGGTGATCAACCACTCGTTTCTGGAAGAAAACAGACTAGCAAATGCGCTTACAAAACATAGCTTTACTATAGATGATATGTATATTTCTTTTCCCAGTTGCTCAAAAATATTTACGCATATTCTAATTACAGATGAACGAGGTTTTGTCATTCCTAAACGAATTACTTTGTAGTTTTTTTTTCTTCTTTGGACTTTAAGCCCTCTTTTCCATACAAAAATAATTAATTTCTCTACTTTATCTACTACGGGATAAAATTAAATTAAATTAAATTTTTTATTTAATTTGTATTATTAATATTTACAGTTTAATCGAACATGAGAATCATTTCAACAAATATTAATTATATTTTATAAAAAGTAATGAAATTCAAAATATATATATATTATAGAAGTGTATGATTCAAAATAAATATTACATGTGTTGAATGAAACAAAATTAATTACCTTCAATAGTGGAGTTTTGAGCATTAACATTGTCCCCCATTTTGAAGTGATGTTTTTCAAATTCCTAAGCAAATTTTATACACAAATCACAAAAATAAAATTGGTTACTTTGATGGTTAGAAGATCAAGTAGCTAGCTAAATAATAAATCTATAAAACTTAATCAAGAGAAACATGTTACTAAAATAAAATCATGCAATACATCTTCACACCCTTAAGAATATATATTATAAAGATGATTATCATACCAAACTTGACATGTTTCTATTAATTTGTTTGCAATGAGATGTATTTGTAATCTTTTATGAACACCTTGATAATTAGAATATATTCTTTAAAATAAAATAGATTGATTAAAATACTATATGATATAGATAAAGTAAACACTTATTCAAATTGTATTTTGAAGTACGTTTTTCAACCACACTCTCCTATAATTCACTCATATGTAGAGTGCAGGAAAAAGTTACTGCGCTTTGTCTTTTCATGATACATTTGATGGTTAGCTAGATGAATGACACTTGGCTACCATAATGTATTCTCACACATTTTTAAGTAAATCTTATCTCCTAGATCATACTTTTCAATTATATTGCTTCTTTCACCTCTTCAACAAGAGAAATCTAATTCGCTTGTGTCCTAGAGAATGTCATAATGGATTAATGATTTTCTATTTAACTTATATGTGTCCTAAACAATATAAACACAAAATTGATATGAATTTTCTAGCCTCCACATTTCCAACATAATATGCATAAACATATCCCTTCAAATTCTCTTATTATTGACATATTCTTGACATATTCTTGTGTATTTCAAATTTTATCTCAATAATCTATTCAAGTATCTCAAAAATTACTTTAAAACTTTCCAATGCAAATGACCTGAATATTCCATAAATCAAAACACTAAGCTAATCTCATGCGGCAAGTCTGACCTAATACAAACCATGTCATACATGATGCTTCCAACCCTACTTGCATAAGGAGAATTCTCCATTTTTATTTTTCATTCTCATATTGAGGATATTGCATGATAGAAAAATTTGTGTAATAATTCAAATGAGTGTTAATGATTTTGGCATCACTCATCCTGAAACACTTCACCTCTTTCTTCAAAAAATGCACTGGGATAGGAATATTTCATCATTTTCCTTCTTTTTCGCGATATACATTCCAAGTATATTCTTACAAACACTAAATAACTTCATCTCAAATTTACTATAAAGTTTCTTATCAAATACATCAATCTTATTATTTTTAGAGCTTTCAATCAATAGATTGTCCACATATAAAATTAGGTATAGAATGAGTTTCTCATCTTATTCTACATGTAAAAACAACTATCATATTTGCATCTGACATAATTATTTTGCAGAAGAAATTTATCAAATTATCGGTGCCATTTTTAAAAAATTTGTTTCATTCCATGCAAATATTTCTTCAAAAGACACACCTTATATTTGTCCTTTGTAAAACACTTAGATTGTTCCATGTATATTGTATCTTCTAACATATCCACCTAACAAAACAATATTCACATCCATATGCTTTAACTCAAGATAATTATGATTCATGATATCCTTAAGAACGCTTACGGAACAGTGCTTTACCATTCTTCAATTGTACCATAGTTATTCCATTTCTGGAAAACAATTCTTATTCTTCAAGATCCGTTTTCTTCCGACTACCCTTTGGTTCTTAGGTGTTTTGAAAAGTTTTCAAGTATGATTGTTCTTAAATGAATGATATTCTCCATTCAATTACTTCAACCATTTATTAATTTCTTTAATATGAAATTTTTCCTCAAAGTTATTCAATTTTGAGACTTGAAATTTTTCAATTATATTTATGTAATAAGAAGTAATGTCAACATATCATATATCTTCAGTAAAACCATATCCATCATTGCTCTATCTCTAACTAACTAATATTTAAGATCCACTATAGGTTGACTTCTATTAGGTTTAGGAGTCGGAATGCATTCTCCTTATCATCTCTAGTGAAACTTGTGGAAGGATCTACCTTAAGCCAAATATCATTCACCCTTGTTTATGATTCTATATTTTTCAAGTCTTTGCATTTAATCCCCGTTCCAGTTTCATCAAAAGAATTCACACTAACTAACACAACATAGTGGATTTTAGAGTCTAACTGCATCACAATAGACTATGTAGTGCTCACACTAACTTTTTTAGGGGGAAATATAAAATATGTGAGGTATAATAAGAAATAAATATAATATTTGATCCTAATAAAAATAAATTCATGTAGTAAAAAATGAATCACATCACATTAGAAGTAGTTGGAATTAAAATTAATTAGACCTAAAAATATTTATTTATTAGTCTAACTATTATGCTTAATTATATCGTAAATTATTTTACAATAAAAAAAGAATTTATCCTAATAAGAAAGTCGAAATTGATCATTTTAATTTATCTCTCAAATAATATAAATTAACTTAAAGGAAAACACCACCTTTGATAAATTACATGAATCAAAATACTCATACCTTAACAACATTTTGACCTTTTAATGTTGTTGGCTCTGACACTTTTGGATTAAAGTGTTTTGATGCTCCATCAAATATTCTAGCAAACACAGCCTTTTCTTGCTCATCATTAATTTTAATTTTTGAATGGACACTCTTTAAAATCTGGTAGTAGAAATAAATTAAAAAATATATAAATTTCTTTTAAATTATTTGAATTAATTATGCAAAATATGAAAATATAGAATAATTAATTGATTAATTAATAGCACTTAGGCTTACTCAAGAGCACGTGAGACATTAAATATGTGTATTATTTTAGTCATTACCTCTACTTTTTTAAGAGTCTTTGAAGTAATATTTTTGACAACTTCGGCTGAAGAAGAACCATCCTTAACTATAAATAAAATTAACTTGAGAATTTAATATGATAAAACTTACATAGTATAAAATGCATGTGTACATGATATACATCCATGCATATAACCATTAATTAAGAGTAAACTTATACACCAACGCAACTATAACTCAAAATAGTGTAATGAAAGGTTGACTTACTTGAAGCACATGTCTTTGTAAATGTAACCATTGGCATTTCAGTATGATTCTCTGAACTATTCCTACAATTATACACATTTGAGAAGAAAAAAAATACTAATATAAATAAAGTATAAAAAATTGAAATAATGAGATAAGTTAGATCTACTCATTTTACCATTATTTAAAAAACATATTATACCTTGGTGCTGACACTTGCTTAGATTTTTCACGTAGCGCAATTTCATTTTTATTCTGTGTAAAGAAATCATAAAAAATATCAAATTTTTTAAAATTAATTTTGATTTTTTTTATAACAAATACAAAAAATAAAATCCTACAACATTTAATTAGTGAATATATAATATTTTAATGTATTAAAAGGCGTCATAATTGTATAGTTTAGTCTTTACCTGTATGTTTCTCCCAACATTCTGTATGTTTCTCCCAACATTTAAAGTAATGTTATTGATAATTTCAAGTTGAGAAGAACCACCTTCATCTATAAATAAAAATAACTTTTGAAATTAATAAAATGAAATTTATATAATATACATACATGCATATATATTACTTTTATGTATGTCTTAAACTAAGTTAAAAATTATATAAATTCAAGTATTATTTCAAGTACCAAGTTGTGGATACTATAGGGCTGAAAATCAAAGAAAATTTTACTTACTTGAACTATTTTGAATCTTTTTCTTAATAATTCTTCTCCTACTTATTAGATTGGATGTCTCTTTAGGCGTAGAAACCTCTTCCATTTTGTTTTCAATAGTATTCTTCAAACTCTTGCTGCAATCATATACATTTTAGCACAAATTAATATAATATGTCTAATATCTGAAATATATCATTGTTCAACACTTATACATTAATACATATAATTATGTTTTTTTAATTAGTATCAATGTCAATGCGTCTATGTCGAGTCATTATGTAAATACTATATAATAGAAAATAGTCATTGGTATAATGGAATTTTCTTTTATATATATTTTATTGTTATACCTTGCTAGTGATACAGGTTGAATCATAGGTTGTTGAACTTTTTGAACCAGAGGTTTCTCTTCCTTTCTTACCATATGCCTCAAAATTTCATCTATTTTTAAATACTCCATTCTTCTAGTCTCTCGATACATAACCTAAATATCCAAAAGATTGTGGTTAATGAACCAACATTTTATAAAGTAACATAATATTCACAATGCGTGTATCATAATTCATACTTGAAATATTTTTCCATAGGCCATGTAGGAAATAATAGTCCCACGAGTTTTAGTTCCATTGAGTAGTTCCTTCATTATTTCAGCACCAATTAATGTCTCAGGATCTAGCTCGACATTCTCTTCTTCAGCATTGTTATTCGATGGGGCTATATTTGTATCCTATGCATAGAAATTATTGAAAATTGTAAAAATTGTTACATGCAATCTTATTTTATTTTAACAAGGATGAAAGTGTAAGTGCTTAACTTCCAATTCAATTATTAAACTAATCGTACTTATATATTTTCATCAAAAGCATGTAAGTATATCATATTTGTATACATAGTTAAGCTTAACCTCTATTTTGTTATTCGTGCTCCTTGAAGAAAGACTATTGTCAACTCCCTTTAAAATAGAACCACCTTCAACAAAAAATGAAAATTAAGTTCAAAAATTAGTAGAATGATAAATAATAAATAAAAAAATAAAAAATATTCAACACAACTTAATGCACTATAGAAAATAATATATTTTTTCTTATTCACGTGATAAAAGTTGTGTCAAGTGGAATGAACTAGTCTACCAAATAAATGATGATATGTATAATTGATTAATTTCGATATTTTAATTTGATTTCTCTACTTTGATTATTACTCTCCCAAGATAAAATCAAATCAGATAATAACAATATGAGTTTAGATTATTACATTCATATTCATAGTTTTATCGAACCCGAGAATTATATCAGTAAATGAAAACTGTAAAGATAACAAATAATTGAATCCATAAATTAGGTCTAAATAGGTTTAAATTGTATTATTCAAACATAAATATTATATGTATCAAGAGATAACGAATTATTTACCTTCAATATCAAAGTTTTGAGATTTATTGATTTTGTCCATTTTGAAATGAAGCTCTTCAAAACCCTAAACAAATTTCATTAAAAAATGACAACAATCAAATTTGATTGATTGGATAGTTAGAAGATTAAGAAGCTAACAAAATAAGAACTCTATAAAAAAGAATCGAGAGAAATTATTTATTAAAAATAAATCAAGAACTACCTTTTCACACCTTTAACTATTAAGAAAGAAAATTCATCGTCTCAGAGTGAAGCTTTGAGAAGAAATATTTATAACCTAATTGATAGTATTTTATGTGTGTCGTTGACTTTGTTACATACATATGTTTTGAGAATGTTCACCAAACAAAATTTGAAAATTCATACATATATGTTATCCTAATAATTCATTGCCATATATATCATTATTTTATTTTATTTAAATATAAATTTAATAAATCTGTATGCTTTACCAATATTAATCTTTATGATAATTTTCTAAAGAACTCATTTAATAGTCGAAATTTGATAAATAAAAATATAATAAAATAATTATAGAATAAGAGAGGTAAATAAAAACAGGGTTGAGTATATTTCCGTGACAAATGGTCTGTTTGATAAAAATAACAGTCGACTGATAAGTTAGCTTATAGTTTATAGTTTATAACTGATTGTTAATGACTGATAACTTATAGTTTATAGTTGATGGTTGAGACTGATGGCTGATAAGCTAATTGAAGTGTTTGGTAACATTAGCGGTTCAACTCACTTATAAATGTAAAATGACATAAAAGATATTTAATATGCAATTATTTTATTTTAAATTAAAATAAATTATTGAGGATAAAAGTGGGTTTTTGTTAAAATAATAAGGATAAAAAAGGAAGAAAAATAATAAGCTAAAAACTATAAGTTAAAACGCTATTTGAAATAGCGTCTGGAAAATAAGCTATAAACTAGCAAAATAAGCTATAAGCTCGTGATCAAAAGACAGTTACTAAACAGATTTAAAATGTCATATGAGCTTATAAGCTATAAGACATAAGCTCAAAAAAGTGTCTTATCAAACTGACTCAAAATCGTAGCTAAAATAATCTCTAATTCCGCTAATTTCGTCGCTAAATAAAATACATTCGCTAAAACCATTGCTAAGTTGTAAAAATTGTCGCTAAGTTGTAAAAACTGTCGCTAAATTGTAAGAGGGGCCTAAAGTTGAAATTTAAATTTTTAGGAGGACCATTCTTTAAAGGAAAATTTTAGAGGACTAAAAATGAAGTTTGAGATATTTAGAGGGACCAAAAACATATTTAACCCATAAAAATATGATAAAATATTGATAAAGATAAAATCTTTTTCTTTTCTATATTTTATGTGTATAAAATTATGGTATAAAATATAAAATAGCAGGTTATGTCATCAAAGTTAAATAATATACTGTATCTATTATGATTATTAAGATTAATTGAATAGAACGCAAAGAGTCATCAAGGCACCTCAGGGAGGGAGTATGCAGAGCTTGGATGATTGACTCATTTTTTAAAGGAGTGGAAAAACATGAGAGAAAGGAGACTGGACAATATTGGGAGTCCAATAGAGAAATATTAAAAGAGTATCATTGCTTGTAGTGATAGAACCAGTTAAAAAGAGAGTTTGAAATAGGAATAATAAACGTGCATAACACACCATAGGAGAAAGATGCTCTCTTATTCTTCTTGCACCCTCCCTGGATTTTACTATGATAGACTCTCACATATTCAAATACAAATATCACCGCGTAACATTTCAAGCTAAATTGCATCTAAAGCCGTAGTGAATATGTCAACTAGCTTTTTTTTTTAGTTTATGTAAGTTTAAGATTTACAATTTTATCTTCCACAAGTTCCATGGTGAAATGATGACAAAGTTTAATGTGCTTGGTTCTACTATGTTGTACGTAATTCTTTGAAATATTAATAGAACTCAAGTTGTCACAGAATAATGTCATGACATCTTGTTTGACACTGTACTCTTTCAACATTTGTTTCATCTAGATAAATTGAGCGCAACTACTCCCTGCAGTAATGTACTCAGCTTCTACAATAGAAAATGAAACATAATTTTTCTTCTCGATGAACCATGAGATTAAATTGTTGCAAAGAAAGAAACATCCACCATATTTATTCTTTATATAATCAGACTCCCAACCTAATCTACATCACAATACCCTACTGACGCGGCTATGTCGAATCTGCTTCAGAGTTGAGGTGGATGTGCATCAAAACACTATTGCTGCATTGTTTCACATCTGCACTAAATATCAACAAAACCAATCAGTTTTTGCATCATGGACTAATCCCTATTAACAACAATACCATTACAACCCTGTACTATCATGTTAAAACAATCAATAACTCATATTCAAACAGCCCTGCAATGCATCTAATATCCAATCAGAAAATAAACCAAGGCATAATTGGCTTTTAACATAAATTCCTATGCCCAATAACTTTTATACCAACTAACCTTCTAACTAACCCTTAACCATCCTATAACCACTTCCAATATTCATGCTCAAGGAAAGAAGAATCAAAAAGCAGAAAAATAATACCATTCAAGCAAGATCCAAGTCGGCCCCACATCAATTGAAGAGAACCAATTATTCAAGAACAATTCACTACAATTAAAAGCGCATCTGAACTCCGTGTCTTGGAACAATTGCTACAATTTCCATCATAATTGAACTTTGAAACCATGTCAATATACCAATATTTGCAGTAGTATGGACCTGCCATGTACACCAAAGAAGCTGTTACAGAAGACCAGACAAATTTAGAAGCTAGTTATGGCAAATACAACACCAAGCTATATATTAATTTCAGTTTCAAGGTATGCAGTACAATTCATCATCAATTTAAATTCAAAAAAGGATAATACAAGTTTATGCTTGCAAATGGGGTTCATCGAGGCATACTATTCCTAAAAGTGGGTTAGCAAGTTCCGGTTGCAAAAGCTACATAATACCTGAAGCTGATTGCGCTTGACTGCGTGAGGAGTCCAGCATCCAACAGCATTCTCAATTTTTCTTCATTTATGAAATTTACAAAAAACCATGCTCTAGTTAGTTGTCTTGTACCCGCGCCATTACAACAGTTTACAGCAACCTAAATGGCCTGCATTATAATTCAGATTCAATATACATCATGGCCAATCGAAACAAAACAATTTTGCACATCGATCCCATTACTTGCCCTGCTATCACCCTGTGCTGAGCAGAAAAAGAACAAGTGTCATTAACCATTATAGTTCAGCACAATCCAGTTAACTCATGAATACCAAACTATAACGAAAATGATCGGCATCAGTTGCCCAAATTAGAATGATGCATTAAATAATGTATAATGATGAATAAGAATTAACCAAGAAAATGCTTTCAACACCCTCAAGCTCTCCCAGAAACACGTCAACAACAATACACGCGCACGAGAACAACAACAACAAACACAGCAAGAATCGACGACAATACAGAAGCAGGGCATACGATCAACAAGAATCACAAACAAAAAGAAAAAGAAGAGAAAGTGAAGCAAGAAGAGTACCTCTGTGATTCAACTCCATCGTCTCCACCATTGTCGAGCGTGCTTCAACGCTATTTAATTTGAGATATAAGATCCCACGGTTTCATTTTGGAGTAATTGAGGTACGTTAGGGATAGACTTTGAAGAAATCGACGATAGGGTTCTCTTGTGATTCTTGATGATAAAAATGTGCACAAGTATGTGTTGACCGTGACTAGTGATATCTTTCTTCAATCCTTGCCTCATGAAACGTATAATAAAATGTGCTCGAATTCCTTTAATTTTCATGAAAATTGCTTAGGGTTTTTAGCACTTTCTTTGTTAATTCTTATTCATCATTATACATTATTTCATGCATCATTATATTATGTGTTCACTAACATTTTTGCTATTATTGTGTGGTACATTTTGGAAGCCTCGGATCACTCTCTTTAGTTATTGTCACTCCATTATAATTGTTGCATTTTTAATCGTTTAAATTCCTCTTTAAATACCTTTGAACAATTGTACTAAAGTGAAGTGAAGCATCATCCTCCATGGTGGGTAAAAATGTACCTCCTTCCCTAATGATGTAATAATGTAGGATTTATTGTTTTGTGTGTTTTATTGCTTGTATGGTATACATGTTAACAAGATAAAAAAAAATAAAATAGAAAACAATTTTAAAATAAAGAAAAGATAAAAGTTTGGTCCAACGCCAAGTTCATATTAAAAAAACAATTAATTTAAGTTCTTTCTTCCAACTCCCTCGTTTAGGTGTTCCTGTGCATATCTCTCCCCATATTACCCGCTGACCTCCAACAATTATTCATCTCTACTCCACCATCATAAACCTACTAAGCACGCCTTGTATGTTCTCGTCCATAAGTCGATGTGCTCAACCATGTCGCAATCAACCTAACTTTATCCAATCCACCTCCCTTCACGTCTTTCCACGCATATCATTCATTCGTGAAACAACTTAAAACTAAAACCTTGGTACTTGTACTAAGTGATATTTTTCAAAACAAAAATCTTAATAAACTTGGAATGGTCATGGATTGGTTAGGAGAAGTTCTTCTCCTATCCTAAGGGTTTGACACTACCTATAGAGGTTGTTGTCTAAACATTTGCCTTCCAAAGTAAAACATATCCTTAATAATAGAAGTAAAGTCCTCCCCGTATTGGACTAAAAAGATGGTAGGGTGCAGACTCATTCCTCTTTCGGGTGCTTGATCCTCACTATAGAGTGTGTGGTCTAAGTACTTGTCTTTCGATACGAGGAACGTGACTATACTTACCATACATCTTTCACAAGCAAATCTTTTGGAGTAATAAAGAACCGAATATTACCTATTGAGGTTACTATTCGAGGACTTATCTCCACCCTAAAATCAAACACAACCAATCAAATATGGCATCTTGCCTTGAGGGCGTAACTCAAAACCTTTCAAAAAGGGTTTATGTTATTTCCATCCAAACCGTATACTAGATGCTAGGATGTGAACTTTAACATCTCCCATAAAAACACAAAAAAATAATTATTTTCTAGCCGAACTACGGCTCCCTGATTTCCTATTGCACAAAAGGGATACGTAGGCACAAAAAGTTCGCAACCGCGGCGGACGCGCTAATCAAAAAAAAAATCTCTCTAATTAAACCCACTCTTTAAAGCATTCATAGGAAGCATAACCGGCTTCCGAACCCATCTCTTGGTCGTAAAACCATCTTATCCATTCCTCTTCGATTTTTCTCGATATTTTCCCTTCCTTCGGGATAAATAAAGTTCAGTAGAGACTCTGTATTTTTTTGCGGCATGACACTCATACACTTTTGTCATATGATTTGATGTGAATTTGCATATAAGTTTTCCAATAGCTATAATTTTCTCCCGTAAAAATTGGAGCTCTCTTATGATCCCCCTTGGGTTCGTAAGTCATATTCTAAAGAGTGTTAAAAGTCGGAATAAATTGGGCTCTTGATTCCACTTGTTGTGTATCTAGAGGGGGTGAATAGAGGCGCAAAAAATCTTCTAGACAAAAATCTAGAGTTTAATAGTTTTCAAAAACATTTTTATTGTAGAAGCAAGTTTTGGATCGGTAGTCTAAAATAAGCGTATTGAAAACTCGAATATGAAATTCAAGTAAGTAATCAATGGAATAAGATACACAATATAATGAAATAAACTCAATTCAATAGCCAACTAATTTATTGTATGAACAATGCCACTTTGCAAAACTATATCCAAGGCTAAATGATAAAAGAAATAGCTTGATCATTTTATCAAACATTTGGCGTGCAAATGAATTTTCAAAAGTTTTCCTTGATTGGTGTTGATATACAAAACCACCTATAATCAATTTATTATAAGTTATATCCACACCTAATTCAAAAACAAATTTTGAGAGAAAAATGATTGTTATTCGTTAAACGATTGATGAACTAGAAAGCAAGAAACATCGAAAAAGTAAAAAACATACAAGGGATTTGTTTACACAGTTCCCCACGATCGTCCTCGCATGTGGGTGCGTCTATGTTAAATTTCAATAGGAATTATAATAATTTTTAAATGCAAATGGTTTAATACAATATAAGAGTTAGAACAATAATACAAAATTCTCCAACTTGGTGTTGATGCTCCTTCTTCCACCTTTGATCTTAAGCAATATCACATCAACCGATAGATGCAACTTATTCGTCACTTAAGCTACTTCCTTGAAACGATTTTAAGCACTCTAAGGTTCCTTGCAAAGATTTCAAACACTCCAAGGGATTTTTCACTCGAGTAAATATGATTGCAAACTATCAACACAAGATCACCAATTCTATCACCCAATCATTACTACTTCCTTAAAAATATTTCAAACACTCTAAGGTTCCTTGAAACAATTTCAAACACTCCAAGGTATTTTTCACATGGATGAACTTTATAACGATCTTGCACGAAAACCCCTAATTCAACAAATGATCTTGGAGGACAAACCCGGTCGTTTTTATCGGATGAAGATATCTACAAATATAAACCCAAACCAATTGGAAATCTTCAATTCTTCGTCTATATGTCACCCCGATGGAACATCATCACAATATAGTGTTGGTGTGTATGCATAGATTTGAAGGTTGAAGTATAAGAAGATGTGTAGGCTAATTTTATGGTGCCAACAAATATAAAAATAATGCATGAATGAATATATATATATATATATATATATATATATATATATATATATATATATATATATATATATATATATATATAGTTTTGGACATTTAGGATAAGAAGGGAAAATTTGGAATAAAGTGGTCTGACAATTTTGAGAGTTTTAATAGGCATATGTCGACCTGACTTTATATATGTGTCGACCTGAATGAAACAGAGCCTATTGGCTTTAAAACACAAGTGAATGTGTTGATCTAAAACATGGATGTGTTGACACATAAACTAAGAATTTCTATGTTTCCATGAACCTTTAAATATGTGCTAACCTGAAATAATGAATGTGCTGACCTATGAGTTACAGAAGCTTACAGACTTTAAAACACAGTTACATGTGTCGACCTGAAATTCGAGTGTGTCGACACATGCAACGCAAATTGATTCAAAAACTTGGTTTTGATTACTCAAATAATTTAACACACCATTTTTGATGACTTCCTAATCATTCCCAATTATATTGACATATCAAACCATCTAAAAGGCCACAAAATGTTTCTTAGAGAACCACTTGTACACTTGTATTTTTGACATCATTCAAAACCCTTACAAAGAGAGATTTCACTCACAGCGGCTTTGTCAAGGTATCAGAAATTTGGTCGTGTGCAGGAATATGTTTGATAAGTAATTGTTGTGCAGCAACTCGCTCATGAATGAAATGAATGTTAAGTTTTATGTGTTTGGTTCATGCGTGCAGAATCGGATTATGGGAAAGAAGTTCAGCAGTGACATTGTCATTTAGAAAGGTGGTGTCGCGCCGCGAAAAAAACACAGAGTCGCCACCAAATTTTATTCATCCTGAAGGAAGGGAAAATATCGAGAAAACCCAAAGAGGAATGGATAAGTTGGTCTTGCAACCAAGAGACGGATTCGGGAGCCGGTTATGCAAGGGGAAGGTATTAGCACCCCTCACATCCGTCGTACTCGATGAAAACTATTTCGCTTATCTATGTATAAGGATGTTGTTAAGGAATTATGCTTACTATTAATGCTTCAAAGACTGGGTTTAATTAGGGGAAAATAATTTTTTAATTAGCGCACCCGCTGCTGTTGCGAACCTTTTATGCCTACGTACCTCTTTCTTGCAATAAAGGATTAGCGCACTCGTAGTTCTCCTATAAAATAATTATTTGTTTGTATTTTTTATGGGAGATTTTAACGTTCACACCCTAGCATCTGATATGCGGTTGGATGGAAATAACATACACCCCTTTTGAAAGGTTTTGAGTTACGTCCTCAAGGCAAGGTGCCTTGATTGGTCGTGTTCGATTTTAGGGAGGAGATAAGTCCTCGAACAATAACCTTTGTAGGTAGTAATCAATTCCTTATTACTCCAAAAGATTTGCTTATGAAAGATGTGTGGTAAGTATAGTCGCGTTCATCGTATCGAAAAGCAAGTACTTATACCACATACTCTATAGTGAGAATCAAGTGCTCGAAAGAGGAATGAGTCTGCACCCAATGTAAACAATCAGAGTAAATAAAATGCATAACAAGAGGGTGTCACATGATTTACTTTACAATTAAAACAATACATGCACACTGGTCATAATCATAACACATATTTGAATCTCATGCTTTAAAACAAATCATGCATTTCACAACGAATTAATTCTTATTCACAGATACTATCAATGATTACATCTTATACTATAATCATTGGATGAAAAAGCGATGAATCCATAATATACTCAAATCATTAGAATTCATACATCAGCACCAAGGCCACATCAGCATAGTATCTTAATCATACAAATCAAAATAGATGAGCATACATAACAAATATCTCATCAAAGCAGAAATTCAGTTAAATCTCGTGTTACATGACCAGAATAATGACTAGACTACCTAGTAACGGATAAACTAGCTAGACTCTTCAACTAGTCTCGCATGAAGCACCGCTATCCTCAGAACCTGCACGTTACTCACATAGAGGCAACATCATAACAGAAAGATGAGAATTCACATCATTATTCAAAAGTATATAAATGGAATTCCACACACTTCCAATGATATTCCAAGATAACATGATCATACAATCATTACAAGTATAATATATATTCAATACATAGCATAATTATCATCCATTCAAAAATTCCAATTAATACATATAATTAAACATCACAATTTCATTCCACACATTTCATATTCAATAATGACTCATGTGACAACAATGAAATGTGACTCAACATGCATGTGGTACCAAGTTTTTGGGAACATTTCGTTAACCCTGCTTCCGATTCATTCATAGAATCTAAGTCCTTACTTCCGATCCGGACAAGACCAAAAGCCTCCTCTACTTATTCCCGATGGAA
The DNA here is from genome assembly GCA_021764765.1 of Vicia sativa. NCBI lineage: Eukaryota > Viridiplantae > Streptophyta > Magnoliopsida > Fabales > Fabaceae > Vicia > Vicia sativa. The sequence goes on along the minus strand of CM038792.1, from coordinate 121,813,948 downwards.
TATAACCAAATGTGAATCCAACGTTTCACCGCTAATTATTCATCATGGATCGAGCCAATTTGTGAACCAAATAGTGGAATTTATTACGTTTATAAAATTATTTTTTATTATTCACGTTTATAAAAACAATTGTAACTTTAATTTACAAAAATGAATGTATCAATAAATTTTTATCTTTTATCATTAATTTTTTATGATTATCATTTATTATTAAATTTTCATAACTACCATTTAACATTTTTATCATGATTATAATTATTAAATTAATTTGAAAAAATTATGATATGTTTTAGTTATTTTAATTTAGTCCTTAAGTTTAATATTTCTTAAAAGTACTTAATTTTTTTAAATATTTTTTTAATCCTTTTATTATATCATAATTACTTTTTTTTCTAAACTACAATGTATGATAACTCCCCGTCAAATTTCAGTTCTAAATAAATTCTTTAAAATTAATTAGAATAATGAGATATTTGTGTTTATAGTATAGCATGAACCTTTCTCATTTACAGATTTTTTAAAGAATTAGATTTAATACACATAAATGACATATTTTAAAAATAAATATTTATAAAAATATAGTATAGTAATGTATATCAATAAAATTGTAAAATAATATAGTATAATATAATATATAAATTATTAAAACATGAATTATCATAACTGATTTATTCTTTTATATTTACATGAGTTTTTCGAGGTTAATTAAACTTATGTTCTTGATAAAAACATATGACAGATTGTTCAAAAGAAAAGAAAAACTTATTATTAAAAAATGCAAAATTATTACATTTTATTACTAATATATATATATATATATATATATATATATATATATATATATATATATATATATATATATATATATATATATATATATATATATATATATATATATATATATATATATATATATATATATATATATATATATATATATTATAATTAATTAAAATTAAATTTGTTATTATTTTTACTTTTTTATGAAATAGCAAGTGATCATAATATTATATACATTTTAAATAAAATAAATACGTTTTCTTTAAAATCTTTTCAACAAATAAATATTATTCCAAGATTTGTAATAATATTAATTAGTTATGTGTAAATTAGTTATATGGTATTAATTAAATTTTATATATTATTCCAAGATTGTATCTACAATAATAAATCAATATAACATTTTTTATAAAAATAAAAAAATTACTATGATAAATGGACTAAAAATTAACTCAAAATATTTTAATTTAATACACATAAGATAAAAATATATAATATAATCAAATATTTATAGAAGTTACTTTTATTTACCATATACTTACCATATACTCCATCCGTTCCTTTTTAAGTGTCGTTTAAAAAGAACTTTTTTATTTTTATATAAGTATCGTTTTATAGTTTAATATCATAATTTATCAATTATACTTTTATTTTTTCAATAAATAAGAGAGAGTATAAATAAATTTATTAGAAAAGAGAAAATAAATAAAGATATAATAAAAATAATAATTCTAACAATCGAAGAGTTTTATACTAAAATGACACTTAAAAAGAAACAAATAAATTATATAGAATTGTTTCAAATCTTTTCAACAAATCTTCATAAAATAATAACAAAAATAATTTTTTGGTGTAAAAAAATTTCAGTATATCTTTGTCTGCCATTGTAAATAAATATCATCTTTTAAAATGGATACTCAATAGAAATTATTCCGCTTTCCAATTTCAGTATGTTTTTGAAGCCACAAATTAAATATATATATATATATATATATATATATATATATATATATATATATATATATATATATATATATATATATATATATATATATATAAACTATAAGAAATTAATAGAAAGCTAATTGCCTAAGGGTATTATAAAAATCCCTTTAAATTAATTTTTTTTCCATAATACATAGTGTAGGCAAAGATATTTCCCTTCACATCAACACTGCTAAACCTGCAAAATACAATGATACAGTAATATGTGATTAATATAACAGTAAATTTATGGTCACAGACAAAACCTTCAATTTAATTCATTCTCAATAAATTCATGAGAAAATATTCAATTGGTAACAAATGAATTCATAGAATACAAACAATAATTACCAATTTAAGATTCAAACAAAATGTTATAAAAAAGAGTGATGAACAAACCTTAAGTTTATCATTGAAGGACGAAAATTGATGAAGAAACCTTAAGCATTTAACCTGAATATTTTAACAAAACATTATTTATGAAGTTGGAGTTGAAACTGCAGGGTTTAGGATGCATATAAAGGAATAGGACAACAGATTCAAATCCATCAGAAACACAGAATCAGCAAGTCTATTACAGTTACAACAATCTGAGTATTTCCAATTCGAAGAATGGAAAAAGAATGGATTGGGGTTTGAAGAGATAGAGAATGAGATATTTATGGTTGGAATATTAGAAAGTTCTGAAAGTTGAAAGGTGGTATTTTCTCCAAGTTGGAAGTTGTGGGGAGAATGAGTGTTCATCAATAGACTTGCATTGGAATTGCAAGAGTTATGCAGCAATGAGATAACTATAAACTCTTTGTTTCAAGCGTAGATGAAGTAATTAGGGTTAATGTAACTGGACGACAAATAATAAAATAATTATAAAATATCATGGGTGTGCAACTCAGCATCATTTAATACCATATTTATATAAAGTGTTTAAAAATTGATAAGAAAGTTTTAATCTTTCAATTAGTGAAATTTAAACTTTTAATCAAAAGGATTAGAGTGTCATTATCAGATACTTTTAATTTTAATATATTTATATTAGATATTAGACTACATTGTCCCATTTATCAAACCAAATATCCATGTGTTCACATTACGAGCAAATCATTGTCCTCATATTTTTTATAATATGGAAACTTGAGGTTATCAACGACACGATGATTCTCTAATTCAATTGTACGAAATTAGGTGAATTCTTATCTATCCAACTTAAAAAAATAGATAAGATTTACTTCGAAGTAAAATGTTTTGAAAACAACAAATAATTTTACTATTGAATGAATAATTAAATATATTAAAATTAAATAGTATTTTGTTATTGGTTAAATGTACATTATTCAATTTTTTATGACGGGTAAAAAAATTATTCTCACTAATTTAATATATATTATTAATAACCTAAGAGAATGTATGTCAAACTACTAATAGATTAGTAAAATGCACATTGCCACATCTTTTTTGTTAATAAAATGTTTTAGATTAAAGTTCTACCTCGTGTTGTTGTTATGTTGGCCTCACTCATCATGACTGACTCTTGTAAAATAAGAAAGTTAACAACAGTAACATAGAAAATTAAAAAAATATAATTTACACAACATGTTTATAATTGACAAACTATCTTATGAAAGACCTATTAATTAACCAATAATTTCTAAACTTCTGTCATACAAAACATATATGTTAAAATTATATGATACAAATATTGATGATTTGAATTTATAACACAAATAGAAAAGACTTAATAATAATAATTAAATTTGGTAAACAAAAAAGTATATATAGTTTGGTGAGAATGAAAATAGAGGCCGAGAGAAGAAAGAGAATTGAAAGGAGAGGATAAAGACATTTTGACAACCAAGTAGGATCCGATTACAGCGGTCTCTGTGCTGTGTTGGGTGAGGGTGCAGTTGTGAATATCTTTTCTATCTCTCTCTTTCTATTTTATATCCTCTCTTTGTGTTGTATATTGTTTTCTCCTCTCTTCATATATACGTAAACTTGGTGAAACAAGAGAGGGAGAGAGAAGAGGAATCTTTGTTCCCTCAGAGAAGGGAACTACGATTCCTCTTTTTTATGGTACAACTTTTTTTACACCTCTCCGCATACTTATAAGGTTCGTCTCAATTGTCATTATCACATTCCAATGTCATTTTTAACGTGATTTAAAGAAACTTCAGGTCTTATCTTCTGCCTTAATGTATTTTTTTAATGTAATTTGGTTCAATTTTTCTAACCTTTTCATGCATGTGATATGTTGCTAAATTTGCTAGTTTTGTTTTGACATTGTCGCATGTTGTGGTGGCTAACGTTGTTTGTTTCTTTCTTATGTTACATTTATTATTTCTTTTGATTTTTTGTCAACTTTTTACAACGGGAATCATCGTTGATTTTTGTGTATGTTTTTTGATTATTATGCAACATGTTTGTCACGTTTTATTCTCATCTAGAACATTTATATAAGAATGTGTTTATGTATAATTTTATTTTATTTTTCAGGGATTATTTTAACTCTTTTCAAAGATGAATTTTTGTGCAGCCACGGCTATGTGACAGCGCCGATGGCTTTGTTATAGGAATCAATCATATTTGTGTGACTGTCTATTGTTTAAGAACATTAGAGTACTCATATTTTAAGGTTGGTGATGAATAATGAATAATGAGATTAATTTTTTAATCCTAATATAATCTAAATTTGTTCATGTACTAATCATGTTTAATTGGTTTTGCAAGGTTGTTTAAGGAGGAATAGTTAATAATAGACACACACTATCTGTCTTTTTAAGAAAAGCAAAAATGTTGGCTGGAATAGTGAAGAAGTTGGCTTCAACTACAATGGGAAGCTGCGGTTCGAAACCAAATGGGAAGAGTAAGACTCAGAAAAGAAGGAGTAACAAATCTGGAAAGCGTAGAGGAAAAGGAAACATTAACATTTCCTCTGCGCTTCCAGATATGCCTTTGAAAAGGGTTAGTAATGCAGGAAACCGCGTCGGAGATTTCACTCTCAGTGACTTTGTTCACCTTGATTTTGATAAAGGTAACTCAGCTGCATGCAAGAGATCAGAGGTTTCTAATGTCAAGTTTCATATGACACAGGTTCAATACCATAGTCAAATTGACACAAATGGTAAATTTTTTTCTCGCTTGGTTTGGTTTGGTTTGTTTCGATAAAGAAGCTGAGGATTTGGATAAATTTTGCAGGAAAATACCAAGAGGATGCATGGTATGACTCGGTTAGCATAATAGATTCTGATTCAGATGATGACTTCAGTAGTGTGCATGGAGGTGATGATCATCTCTTGTAGATTCTCATGATTATCTTCATTGGGATTATTTGTGATGTTCCTTTGTGGTTGAACAGATTGTTTTCCTTTCGCCTCACACGCTATCGGAAATGTCCCTAACACTCAAGTACTCCAATATGAAAGTTCTTCCTGCTTTCTAGATTCAGGGTGTAAATATGAGGAGTTTTATGAAAGCTACCTCAAGATAGATAATAATGGAGAGAAAACTCAAGACAGTAACTCAACACAATCAACTGTTATCATGCTTTCTGTGACAAGAAAATCCATTGATACCATCGAAAAGCCCGAATTATGTAAGATTTTCCTATGTTTAATGGATTTTGTCATTGCCTAGTTCTGTGAGGGTTTTTGAATTTATATGTTCTTTGAATTGATGGACAGGTGCATCTGAGAGATTTCTGTACCGTCCGAGAGCCGGGATTCAAATTCCAATTTCAACTCAAGAAAAGGCCTTTCCTTGTTCCTGGTCTGCACTTTCACCATCGGTGTTCAAGCTCCGTGGCGAAACTTTTTTCATGTACGTAGCAAATCGTTTCGGTACATATGTGTCAGTGTCAGACACCAGCAGCATAACTCTAGCACAAGCCGTTGTTACTTGTGTCTGTGTCTTTGTCTGTGTTAGTGTTTCATATCGGTTAATATGTGACTGATGATTTATGCAGAGATAAGCAAAAATGTCCTGCTCCAGATACATGCCCATATAAACCAATTGGTGTTGATTTGTTTGTGAGCCCAAGGAAGATAAATCATATTGCTAAGCATCTTGAACTTCCAAGTGTCAGTCCTAATGAAAATGTACCTTCACTCCTCATTGTTAATATACAGGTTTGCATTCATTTCACTTTTGCTGAGGTCTATATGGTTGTTTTGTTTTTCTATTTCAACAATGTTGAAAAATTGATTGCATAATTTTGTCATGTTTATCTGTCCTCAGTTGCCTACATATCCTGCTAGCATGTTCCCCGGTGAGGCCAATGGAGAAGGTTTGAGTCTTGTTCTATATTTTAAGTTGTCTAAGAATTTCGAAACGGAGATCTCGCAGTGTTTTCAAGAGAAGATCAAGGTATTTTATTTCCTCTTACCTGATTGAGTGATTACATTCAAACATTTTACTGGTGTCTGTGTGTTAGTATCATGTATGTGTCTGTATCCGTGCTTAATAGATTATGGTATTTGGTTTGGCAGAGATTAGTGGATGATGAGATGGAAAAGGTGAAAGGATATACAAAGGAAAGCGTAGTTCCATTTAGAGAAAGACTCAAAATTTTGTGTGGAGTAGTCAATCCAGAAGATCTTCATCTGAATTCTGCAGAGAGGAAACTTGTACAAGGCTACAATGGCAAGCCCGTGCTTTCGCGTCCTCAACACCAATTCTTTAAGGTACATTCATTGAATCAAAATACGTGACTACTTCACAAACTTGTAAAGATATTTTATACCGTCAATTAATCATAATCGTTAGAAGTTGATTTAAATTTAGCAAACTTATAACGAAACTTCTTCTCTATATAACTCACACATTACTTATCTATTCTAATTACAGGGACCTAATTACTTTGAGATAGACCTCGACATACACCGATTTAGCTATATATCAAGGAAGGGACTCGATTCACTTCGTGACCGTGTAAAGCACGGAATACTTGATGTTGGATTAACTATCCAGGTACAATTTAATCCTGCAACAATTGATTTGAACTTAAAACATCCGAGAGTCAGGGTTGTTTTAAGTTTCAGTGGTCCTATATAGGTTAGATACAGGTTGACCGTGACAAAGTAAATAATGATTATAGTTGTTACGGTTTAACTGCGTCTGTGACAAATATTTTATGAGGTCATATTTAACCATAATTTAACCGTGTCAAATTTTATGTCTTGTGTAGGGCATGATGATCCTAATCTGAGTGATATGTTTCATTATTTAATTTAACATGAATCTATTTATGTTTTTGTTACAGGCACAAAAGGAAGAGGAACTTCCAGAACAAGTGTTATGCTGCTTAAGATTGAATAAAATTGACTTTGTTAACCATGGCCAAATTCCTACCATAATGACAATTGATTCAGAATGAGTTTGTTGATCAGTGGGGAAAATTGAAACGAAAGATCATTTTATATTTTAAAATTACTGAGTGTTACTTATGTGGTATACTTATTTATTAAATCTTTATATTTGATTATGGTATTGAAACTCTTTATTACGTAACTTTGCATAATTCTCTGGCCTCCTTGTATTGTGTAAAATAGATGATTCTGATTCATGAAAAGATTTTTTATACAATTTGTGTTTATATAAAAAAGTAGACAACGTGATAAGAAATGATTCCATAAAAATTTAGTTATTTCGTTAGTGTGAGATTCAACATATACTATCTTATACGTAGGCATGGCAAATAAATTTGTTCTCGTTAGGTCCCGTATGCCTCCGCACCGAAATTAGTAGGGAAATTTCGGTTTAACTGGGGGCGGGACGGTGTGGGAAAAACCTATTTTTTATTTACGGGTGCGGAACGGATAATGTTAATATTTGCCCCGCACCCGCCAATTTAATTCAATTTATTTAATTTATTTAATTTATTTTTAATAATTTTATTATTCATTATATTTTTTAATATTTTTTTAATGTTATAATATTATGTTTATTAAAATTATTATTTATTTTTTAAAAATAAAATTTAAATAAAAATATCAAACTTAAAAAATATTTTTAAAAATAATTAATTATTTAGTTTAATTATTTATTTTTAATTTTATTGTTAAAAATATAAATTTTAAAAAAAATAATTTATTCGGGCAGATATGGGGTGGATGCGGGGAAACCCGTTTCTTGTTGGAGGCAGGAGCGGGTGAACAAATTTTAGCTCCGAACGGGTTTGAGAGCGGATACGGGTCTGAATGACGGGTGCGGATCTGAATGTACTTAAATCTACTCCCGACCCACCCCATTGTCATCCCTACTTATACATTAATATGACTGGTATAACAATTTATCCAAATAACCAAATATATGTAAATATAGTAAAGTTATCTCTAAGAGAGTAAAATTAAATAAGGTGATTAACACTGTTTGACATCACCTCAAACTTGAATGAAGGTTATCCAAACAAAGTTTGTGAGATGTAGTGGAGAAAGGGTTCTAATTACGGCGGTTAAAATGGATTAGTTTATATGGGTCGGTCTATCAATTATGGAAAATCATAGAATTTAGATCTTAAAATTAAAGTTTATATTTTTCAAGATTTTTTTAGCGCAGTCTTAAAAGTTCACTATCCATTATGAGTGGCTCATATAGAATGTGGGTATCACGTTAAGTCCGAATAGCTATAAATGTTTAAAACATTATATTAATATTTGTATTATTTTACTAAAAAAATAACACATTGATTTTTCTCACCTCACTAAATTTTATCTCTATTCTATTCAACCTCTCTCTTTTAAATAATAATATATATATATATATATATATATATATATATATATATATATATATATATATATATATATATATATATATATATATATATATATATATATATTACAATCGATACTCTTTTATCGTATTCTATTAGTTTTTCTCTTATGTTAAATATTTTAATATCATTTTATCCAATTTAGACATGTATTATATTTAAATATACGTAATAGAATTAGGATAACACTTCCATAGGAGTGGAGGCAAGGACACTAGAAAATTTATGAGATACGATGTAGTTAAAACTCCCTCGCCCCAATATTTATTTGGAACTTTATTTTGAAATATCATAGCACATATTTGTTCAATTAAATGCCCATTTTTCCTTCCAGACCAACAATGTCATTTTGTTGGGGAGTTTTAACACATGAAGACTTATGGATGATACCTTCATTTTGACACAAAGAATTAAGATTATGATTAAAGTAATATTTGGCTTTATGAAATTGGATCCTCTTAATACTCATACCAAATTTGTTTTTAACCATGGAGAGAAATTGAGGAAGTACACAACTAACTTTAGATTTTTGTTTAAGTAAGTAGATCCAAGTAACCCAAGTACAATCATCAATAAAAGTTACGAAGTGTAACACCCCGATTTTTATTTATTTATTATTTTTATTAGATATTTATTTTATTAATTATTATATGGTGTAGTAATTAATTAATTAATTAATTGGTGTTATTTTGTGAATATATGAATTAATTGGATTAATTGGATATGTGTGATATATGATTTATTATTTTAATAGAGAATATGTGTGTATTATATGTAATTGGGTTAGTAGGTGTGAAAATAGAATTATTAAGTAATTGGACTTTGGTGATGGTTTTGTGTGAGAATGTGATAAGCCCAATAGTGAAATAGGAGTTAGTAAGACTTTGTTAAAATAAAGAGAAATAGAATTAGAATTATCAAGTCAAAAGAAGAGGAAAAGAGGAGAAACGGGAGAAAAGAGAAGAGAAGAGAGTAGAACCCTAGAAAAAGTCTACATCCAAGGTAAGATGGGTATTTTTTGATTTATGGGTGTATGTCATGGTATGTGATGGGTAGTAACATAAAATTAGAGATTTATTTTTCAAAATACTAGTTTTGATATGTTAGGGTTGGATTTAATATTAATAAATTTTGTGTTAGAAATCATGTTTTAATGTTTCTAATTGATCGTACATGTTAGATATAGGTTAATATGTATTTATTTCATGAAATGTGGTTGTTTGGATGGATTTGGGGGTGAAATTCGTATGAGGCGGAAGTTGTTCACATCAGAACTTTTTTATATATTCGTGAGGCCGCTTAGCGAGTTAGGTCGCGCTAAGCGTGGTCTAGAATGAAAAATTTTCTATTTTGTGAAGTTGATTGGGTATCTTGTATGCTATTGATTTATAAAGGATTTCCATGAGTTTTAATAATGTATTTGATGTATTTTGTATTGGTTTTGGATGACTTTTAATGAGAAACATAATACTTGAATTGTGTATATGTATGTTGTAAATTGGGGTTGATTGAGGATAACATGGTTTTACTATTGTTGATTACATGTGATGTGTTGAGTTATTAAATACTATGAGTATGCATTGTATTTGAATATTGACATGATGTGTATGATCTGAACGAGTGATCAGAATCTAAGACGACCGGAACAGTTGATGATCCTTCGAGCAAGTTGGTGTTGAGGAGGGGGTGGTGTACCTGTAAGGCACTCTGATGCTAAAGTAAGCAAATGTTCAAAGAAGAGGATAGAAAATATTAGGATTTTGAGTGTAAGAAAGTGATATCTTACCTTCAAAGATCTGAGGGTTTATATAATGATGTTAGGAGAATTCTCAATTCGTGTCATCTTTCCCAATTCTTACCATCAAGAATTGAAAGTATGTTTAGAAGAATATTACTACCTGTCATGTTTACTCAATTGGTAATGATTGAAAATTTCCTAAATTTGTGTATTCTACACAATCAAGAATCAAGTTTGAGATACCAAATATCTTAGAGCAAGAACTTGTCTGCTCTCTAAGAAAAGAGAGAAAGAAGGAATAAAAGAAATTGAGAGAGAAAAATGGAGAATTGTATGTTTATTGAATGAAACATAATGGTGTGCTAACATATTTATATGTTAGCTCAAGGACTAACTGACTAACAAATTTAGATACTAACTAGGAGTTGGTTATAAGTACCAAATAACCATCCTTACTAAACAAACAAACAAAAAATAAATTGTGACAAGTAAAATGCCCTAACAAGGTACGCCAGTTGACTTTATTAATTGAGTATCTCAAAAACCAAAGGTAAAATTTAAATGAAATTATGATATTGATAATATGAATTAAAGAAACCTCCATTTAATTTTGTCAATGACCGTTGTTAGATTTTGCTATAGACCTTTTTATGTATTTGGTCGGCCCAACTGGCACATCATGATTATGTTTTCCTCCGTATGTTGTTATGACATTTGTAGGATCACTCACATCCCTTTCTACACGCTTCCAAACACTACAACCTCGCGTGGAACATCTGTAATAGCTCCTAAACATTATATACCAAAAATATCAGTGCTAGAACAACAATCCAACAATTTTTGTTCAAAACAAAATAGATATGAAAATAATACAAAAACGAAATTGTAAGCTTTGATAACGGAGTTCAAACATTTGTCTATGCAACTTTGAATGCGTTAATTTTACCCTATTTGAGCTTAGGGTTACATATTACTACTCGTGTGATTAAATCCCATAAATAAGTTTAATAATTGTATTGTATGGGGAGAATTCTCCAACACCCTTATAAGATCGAACGATCTGTGGCCGATTTCTTCTTTATTCACTAAACTATAAAGTCATAGCCAATAATTTGTAACTTTTTCATTACAAGAAAATTTAAAAATGTGGATCCCACATCAATGCGATATGCAATAAAGCACGTTGTATTCCATAGTAAAATCATACTAAAGAATGTGAACAATTGAAGAAATTTTTGTTAACATGATTTTGATATTAAACACAACCATAATATTTATCGAGAACTCAATGGGTAAAATTAAAATAAAAAGGAGAAGCAATATCACCTAGGATAGCCCCTTTTTTTGAGAAATTTCTGCCCATATTTCCTCCATCTAAAACCATCATCTAAGATATCAGTTTCACTTGTTGTTTTTATGATGATAATATTAGACTCTCTGACAACGATCCTATGTGGTTCGACTATTGGATCTGAGACCGCATCTTCCATATTTCTGCATAATCATAAAAATAACAAGATAAAATAAAAGAAAATAATTGTTTACCATGAACTTATATTCTTTTGCAATTAAAACTCACTTCATTTTACAGTCACGCTCAACACTTTTTTGACTTACTGGAGTCTCACCGCCACCTTATTTTTCAGTGTTGTTTGTTTCAAATAAATGTTCAGTTGTTATTGCATAAATTCTGAATCCATCTTACACATTGAGTTTGTACTTATCTTTATAAAACAATTTTAAAAATAAAAAAAAAACTTATAAACAAACATTTTTTTAACATTAAATAGAAAATTTGATCATTAAAAACTTGTTTGTTAAAACTAAAATTGATAAAAATCAATCTCAAGTAACAATATTTATTTATATTTATATATTAGTATAAATAAATTGTTAATATTTATAAATCAACAACTTAAAATAATAATTAAAAACTATTTTATTAAAATAAAAGTTAAAAATGTCAAATAATTAAAATTAGTTTAAAATATTCAAATTAAATATAATTTTCCCTCGATGGTAGTTTTTTTAATTTACACATAATATATATCATTTCTTTATAAGACATATATAACATATATAATAGTTTGTTCTAGAATCAAAATTAGGTGTAAGCTGGTGACGGAAAATCATGAATTAGATGATGTGTGATATTGTGGAGCGAGATGTAGATGTAAGATTAACACTTTAACATGTAAGTCAGTTCAAAATTCATGATTTGTGTAGTGAGTAGTAGAGATTAGAAAATACACCTTGTATTTTACATTTTGCGTGAGGTGACTTTTATATCTTGGATTATTTGGTGTGGATGGGTATGAATTTGGACCTTAACGAATTAGACATTTAGTCGTTCCAAAACTAATAATTATAAATATCTATTTACTCATGGTTTTTTTTAAATAAATAGATATAGGTTATTTAGTAGTGTTAATTTTTTTATAAGATTATCTAAATTTGTTTTATTATACTTTAAAATTTTAACATTTAAATTTATTAAATTTAAAATTACTAAAACTTAATTTTTAAATGTGTAATTTTAAATTTTAAATTTATATTATTATGTCATTATTAAAATATGTATGAAATACATGAAACTATTAAATATTGATATTATGTTTCTTATCGCGTGTCCAATAATCACATAATAGAGATCTTGTTTTTTTCAGTTTATTTTTCTAAATAATTATAAGTTATATGTTTTTATTAAAAAAACATTACAAATATTTTATTAAAAATAAATACAAATGAAAAATTCTTTTAAATAATATTTTTAATAAATGTTTATTTTAGGTATCTCATCCTTTTAAATAACTATTTAATAAAAGGTTATTTTAGACATCTCAGCCTTTTAAATAATCTTTTTGGAAATCAAAATTTTAAAAATTGTTTAAAATTGAAGCCATTTTGAATATATTTTATTAAAAATTATTTTGAGATATATTCTTTTTTTTTTAAATTAGGTTATTTTGACTATGGTTTAATATTTAATAATTTATATTTATATCGAGGGATATAAAAAATAATCTTTTATTTTATAAAAACTAGTTTAACAAAATTTATACTTTTCAAAAAAAAAGTTTTCATAAAAAATTATTTTAGAAAAAAATAAATAATAAATATGTAATTTAAAAGTTAAAACAAATAGGCCTAATCGTTTTCTATCTTTATTATATTTTGCACGAGCGAGGTAATTATAAAAGAAATTTAGCGGCAAATTTGAGAGAATCAATATTTCTATTGCTAAATAAGTAATTATCTTTGGTAATATTTATTTAATTATATTGTAACACCGCAATTAAATATATGTCTAGAATTATATTAATCTAAGCGCTAATAAGTGGTATTGACTACAACATAGCTACTAAATGACATATGAATATATGTACAATGTAATATCAAAATACAAATGTCAATACAAATCTAATATCAAATATCCAAAATATAGGATAGAGAAAAAGTAGCGGAATACAAAACAGACAACAAATCTTTGCCACATGCACAACATTTTTTCTTACCTTTACTTTGGTCCGAGCTATCTAGAAATAATCAGCATGAATGAGAGTGAGATGATACATCTTTGGAGTTCTAAACTATACCATAAGTTCACTCGGCTTTAAAAGTTCTCTATCATTTTTTACTGGCACTACACTCACATATTGTAAAGTAAGAATAAGGTAATTGAAATTTATTTCAGCTTCACACATCACGTGAAAGTTGATATTATATTCACACAAGCCATATATAACTTAGGAGGTCAATTAAAATTTTGAACGTCAATGACGAACTACTAATCCATTGCCCACTAAGAGGTAAGGTTTTAAGGATTTACATGCTTCCCTATTACCAAGATCATGCCCACTAAGGTGTGGTTTCTGGGTTTACATTATCGACCACCCTTCTATAGATAAGGCATGCACCCTAACCATCTCGTTTAATTATGGAAAGAGTGAGATATTTGTATTTAAACAGTATTTTAGTCTGTGAGATATTGGGTCGAACTCTATTGTGTCGAAGGATGCTAGAATTGTTAGCATCGAATTGGGCCTGTTTGTTATGTCCAATTGGTTAAGTTAGCTTGTACCCTAAGTTAGCTTGTAATGGGTATTTGTGATAAAAGCCCATTAGTTTAGTATGTTAGGTTTATTATAAATAGCATACTAGTCTCTCATCATTGCATATTGCAAATCCTAATTTAGGGTGAGAGGGTTATTTGTTATTCTTGTATACTTGTAATCTTGGTTTTAAGATAAAGGAAAGAATAACAGTTAATAACCAATCCTTGTGTTCATCGTGTTCTTCATTCTTTTTTCCCTACAAGCTTATATATATTTGTTTTAAGGCATCTGATTCACAACATAGTCATATTGCAATTAATCAATACAAGTCATGCAACTTGTCCTTGATTAATTTAGAAAAAGATAAGGCAAACACCTCTCCCTTCCGTTCAGCCCTATTTATTTAAGAAAATGTTTTGAAAAGAAACTTAACATTGGATAAGGGTTTGAAACTTTATTATGAAAGCGATTATATAGAACCTGAGGAGGTCGATTGCGATTTCAAAAACAAACTCGACTTATCAATTTGGTTATGGCTTGGTATATGGACCCAGATGCTTGGGGTAGTTGATTGCAAAAGCAAACTCGACTTATCAAACTCTTCTCTGGTGATTACCCCAAACAAGAACCCTACCTGACTAAGCAAACTATCCTAAGTGCAAATTTGGCTTCAGATTCTTCGAAAACAACACCAAATTCCTTAAATCTAACACTTTGAAATCCTAGTATATCAGACTTCAGATGTCCTATGACATGTTAAGACATTTGATCTGACTTAAAGAAGCAGGCAAGGTATTAACATATAAAAACACTACTGAAAAGTAAACAACATGCCATAATTGTTAACTCAGTTCGGAGCAACTCTCCTATATCTGGGGCATACCAAGTCAGGGATAAAGTCTACTATAATAGTATCAATTCAAAGCTAAACTCCCCCGTTTACAACTTCTCACTTAATCATTATACGTGCTAACTTTATACCTAAGATTCACCTAGGTATGAGGCCCTCTTCAATCTCTCATCAATCACAGAAAGTGATTGGACAATAACAGAAAAACACATTTCCATGACAGAAAAACTAGAAGACACACTTCCATGACAATACCTATCCAAGACTCTTGACTAAGAACACAACTTAGAGTTTCTTAAAAGCTTCCTCCAAGAAGAATATGCACTCTTGCTTCACAGCTTTGATGAGAAAAATAATAGAGACTTACAACTCTATAACAAAACAGTTCAACTCACATGTCGAGTGGATCACATACTCAACCCTAATAACTGCATCTTTTCATTCATAGTGGGTGCTTCTTTAGGTTACGAATGCTTTTATTTATAATCCTTTCACAATTGGATTTGGGCCTCAAAAACGCAGCAAGGAAACTGCATAAATTCTACAAAAATTTCTCCAAGAAAATAGGTCTTCAATCAAAACTTTCCTAAAATCCCAGATTTATAAATCTTGGACGCCACATAAGATTACTAAATATTCCCATAATATTCAGTAATTAAATCACAACAACTGAATCCAAACTGAAAAATCGTAACAGACAAGATGTCATATACTTCTGGTTAGGACATCATATTCAACATGTTGAATCAGCAATTTGAAACATGTTGTTCAACATGTTGCTGCAAAGTTAGTTTTACCAAAATTCATGTCAATCATAATTTCAGAGAAATAACACACTTAAAGCAAAAACCCTAACCATAAAAAACAAGATTAAATCATCCAAACATAGTTAGATCAATAATTACAAGGGGGTTTCTACTCACAACAACAAGCACTACAAAATAGCAGAAAGAAAATGGGAAGAAAAACTTAAAGATCTGGCTGAAGAAAAACTCTGGTGACAAGCCCCAAACGGAAAATGTACACTTCGAGCTCTTCTTCTTTCTCTTTTGAGCTTACTTTCTTTAGCCTTGAACAAACACTTACTCTAAGTTCACTTTTAGGGTTTATGTAGTTTGGTGAGGGGAGGTTGAGAGAGAGATTTTCGCATAGAGAGTGTATGGTCTTGTTGCAAGAATTGAGTTAGAGGGGCGGGCTATTGAGTAGTGATTATTTTCATGGTGTATTTGTGTCTGCAAATTGTTGGTTTTGTAGAGAAAGTATAGTAAGAGGTTTACATCATGAATTTTAGGGAGGTCAGTTGTTTTGTGTTTGTTAAGAGTGTTTAGCATAGAGAATTGCATAGAGTATAGGAGAATTTTTGTATGATTTTATGTGATTTTCATCCCCCCTTAGTAGAAGAGAGATCCAACTATATGAGGATTGAGAGTGAGGTTGGAGTTTGTTATAGGTGAGAGAAAAAGTGGTGAGGAATTGAGAGGTTCGTGAATTCGTTCATAATTTTGTGGGATTCTTTTGTGTAAACCGTGTGATATTTTGTGTACCATTTTGTGAAATTGATTTTCCTTTCTCTGAGTTTTACAAACTGTGTGCCTCCTTATTCCTCATTTTCCCTTGATTATTCACTCTTTTCAAATTATACACTTTGCATCTTATGCCAATTGTGTCCTTGTATTGACTTTATGATTGGTGATTGAAAACCCAAACAAAATCCTGATTTTTTATTTTTGCTCTCTTGTATGAGCTCATTAAATTTGGTTGCAATATTTATGCCTTTGAATGATGAATGCTTTCTGAGTTTTCTTGCCATTACCATTTGGAATTGATTGGAAAAAAAATGTATGTATATTTGAATTTGCTACTAAACATGCCCATGCCATTCTTTGTTATTCACTTTGTGTAATTCTATGATTTTTACATGGTTTGTGATTCACACATGTGCTAATATCATCTTTCATTTCTTCTTTTTCATGTATTGATGTCATGGTTTATATGGGCATGGAGGTTGGAGCCTTGAAGAAGATGGTAATCTGAGGCCATGACATGGAACCTGGAGAACTTGCAAAATGTAAATTCAAGAGACCTTTTGACTCAACTTAGCTCTTAGTCTCTTAGGAACAAACATCATGAAATGTGCTTGTAATATTGTAACTGTAACTTGAAGCTTAGGCAAATAGAAATTGAGATATTCTTTTATAACCTTAGAAACAATGTTAAACCGAATCTTGCCACATTTGAGATCAAACCAAACTTTTAATTTAAAATTAATGAATTGCTTTTAATTTCCTTATATGATGATAATGACAATGGTTAAATTACTTATAATGTGATGATATATGAATAATCTGATGATAGAGTGATGTATATTATTGATTGATAATGATTTATAATATGATGAATGGTTATATATAATGTAGTGAGTAATAACTTTGATGATTGATGATAATAAAGAGAGTGATAAATGATGATGAGAAATGATTTTAAGTGATGAATAAAATTGATGATAGAACAAGTAAAGAAAATAAACATGACGTTAAATTATAAACCAAGTTAGATTCAAATCAAATTTGAATTTAAGTTCAAAACAATTCAAATTTGATTTATAATAAAGTGTAAAAATTTGTGATTGCAAAATGAGGCTAAGATTCAAACTCAAAGTTTTTATTCAAATTACATAGAAATGGAAACATAATAAAGTAACACATAACAAACAAGAACAATCCAAATCACACCAATCAGGCTTGAATCAAATAAAAGAAAATGAGAGAAATAACTTGAATTTCAAATCCAAAGGTATGACTTAGTTGAAACAAAAGAAAAAATTCTTTTAAGCTCTAAATGCAGTGTATGAAATTGAAATGAAAATGGTGGTGAATGCAAGAATGCAAATGTGCAAGCACCAAACAAAATTGTCATTACAAATGAAAAATGAAAATAGGTAGGGAAAAATTTGAGGGTATGACAGTATGTCGTGAACTCCCTATTCAGCTGATCATTTTCATTGGAGAAATAATATCGAGGGTAATTTTTCGGTTAAGGGTTGTTATCTAAAGTTTAATGTTGTGTCCGAGGAAGACAAGTGCAATGAAGAGGTTTTAACAGCATTGAGACAGGTTTGAATAACAATTTTTCTATCTAAAATTAAAATCTTCATCTGGCGAGTGTTGTTGGATAGAATCCTGACTAGAGATCAACGTGCAAAAAGAGGAATGCTTCATAATAGTCATGATAAGGTTTGTGTGTGTTGTTTTGAGGAAGATGGATCTCTTTCTCACTTGTTTTTTGGGTGTAGAATTAGTAAGAAGGTTTTGGAGAAAGTTTTCATGTGGTTGGACATGGAGGAGTTCGATTCCGTTGAGAGTACTAGGAATTTCTTTAGTTTTCAAGAGGCTTGTGGAATGAAGTTGAAGAAGTTGAAGGCAAGTTTCATACGGATGGATTTAGTTTGGAACATATGGTTTAGCCAAAATGAAATTATGTTTAATAATGTTATTACCTCTATTGATGATGTTGTTTTTAATATCAAATTTATTTCTTGGTTTCGGCTAACTTATGGAGATAATCATAGGGTGAGGCTTAACTATTATGATTGGTTGCCAGTCCTTGGAAATCCATAAATTTTTAATTCTTATTCTTGTTTTGGCGGGTTTGAGTACCCTTCTGCTCTTTCAATACATATTTGCTTATAAAAAAACAACTTTAGATTTAGAGAAAGGTTGAAATAACAAGTTAAAGTTGCATTTTAGCAGTAAATTGAGGCAATCTTTAGAATTAGTGATAAGTGCCAAAATGTAGTTATTTTGTATATACATTTTGTGGCACTTATCCGTTCTTTTGTTGATATTCTTCGAATAAATCCCCCGCTTTTAGTATATTTGTGTACATAATAGAATTATTGAGTTTTTGTGTAAATATTGTATCATTTGATAGTTTTTCATCTCTTTTATAGGTATTCATTCATAATTGGAGCATTGAGTAATAAAGGCCAAAGGCTAAGCTTCAAGAATGCGATTTTGCACAATACGTCATTGAATAAAGCTCAAATTCAACACAATAAAAATCATCAATTTGGTTTATATTTCTTCATGGTTGGATAGAGCATTGAATAATCTTTCCAACGCTTCAAACCGGGCTCAATTCCGAGTTACGGTTCTCAAGATATGACAAAAATAAAATGCTGAAAATAGCAGACCGCGCTTAGCGCGAATACCGCGCTTAGTGCGCCCTGCGACATCAGAATTCTTTAAAAGGGGCTCAAAACACATTTTAGGTTATGGGTTGGGTATTTTTGAGTCCTAACACCATCACCATCATATTTTTGATAGATTTGCTTGGAAAACAACATTGGAGCTTGCATTTGGATGATCCGGAGTCGAATCCCTCGTCGATTGGTGTTGACAAACCAAGAAATGTTTGGTTCCTCTTCTTCTCTTCTCTTTGTAATCTCTTTTGTTGGGTTTGTATGTATTTCTACTCATAACTCTTGTATATTTATCGCCTTTGCCTTGTATAAAGTTTGCTTTACAAATCCGTGTGGGTATTGTCTTGGGTTTTTACTTTATGTTAGGGATTTGAGCTTTGCTAGAGATAGATCGCTTAGATTCTTACCTAGGATGATTATCTGTTAGATTCTGAATGCTAGGAATGGGTTTAGATCTAACATTCACTATAGAGTATCTGAACTTAATGCCTCTGCGTTGGTGAAGTACGCCAGGAATGGGTATGGAGGTGACGCAGTTGACTCCTGTGTTGTCGAGGTAGGCCAGACATGGCTATTGAGATGATTTAGGAGGATTCTCAATTTGGGTTAGGAATAGCTTAGGTTGTGATAGGTATGTGATTACACGGACGAGTATCGTAGGCCGAGTATGACATGGGTGGTAGATTTAAGTCTGTGACGGGTAGTTTACATTCGTTCCGGATAAGCTATCTATCCTTTATACTTTTTGTTCATTTACTTTTTGTCTTTTATTTTCATTTCTTTTAATCTCAAACTCATTAACGGTAGAATTGTCGAGCATTTAATCAATAACCAATCTCAGACACGATACGATATAACCTAACCGGTATATATCACCCGGTAAAAATAATACCAACTCTTTGCTTGCCGCTATACCGCAGCAACAAAATGGCGCTGTTGTCGGGGATTGGTTTTATTGTTTTTGTATTGCGATAATTTCGTTGTTTTTGAGTTTTGTAATTATTGTATATGTTGTATAGACTTTGTATATGAACTTGTATATTGTTACATGTACATGTTGTGTGTTTATTTTCCATACTTGTACATATTTGTGATTTTCTTAGTTTTTATGTGATGTTGTGAATTGTCTCGTACTCGTAACGTTTGTTGTGTGGTTGTTAGGACACTTTCTTTAGCTTTGCGCGGTGTGGCAATACCATGGCATGACGAGAGGAGGTTACTAGTGCTCGCACAATAAAGGCATCGAGCTTACGACGTAAAACAAGCATGTTTTTGTTTGTTTATGTTTATGTTGTTTGGAGGCTTATGTTTTAACAAGTTGAAATAGGACTTGTTCTTAATTTTAAATCTTCACTTTTCAACTTGTTAATTCATTGTCACCACGTTTTCGTATTGTTATTTGCTTTAGTTTTGTTATGTCAATTTGTTATTTTCCACAAGTTTGTAGCGTTTTAGCTTGTGGAAGTGTGTATGTATTGTAAATATTGTTTAGATGTGTAAATGAGATTGTATAGGTGTGTAAGTGGAGTTTGCATAGCAGTTGCACCTGTTGCTGTCATTTTTCTGCAACTGGTGTAGCGCGCTTAGCACGCTCTGCTGGCGCTTAGCGCGCTCTGCTATGCAGGGCCAGTGAATTCTTTTAAAATTTCACTTGGTTTTCCTTTTTCCCACTTTCACCAAGGCTTTTTGTATTGAATAAAATTAGTATTGTTTTTCTAATTCTTTTTCTGTTGTTTGGACTCACATTTTGGTCCGGTAACTTGAAGACTTTTGAGGTGATTTTCCGAGTTTGATCGTTTCAACTCGCGGATGTATGGTAATGATAGTTTTCAAAGTTGGTACATGTCAGGTACTCGTTTATCGCTTTCTATAGCATAACATGTTTAGGAAATTTATCATTTGTACAATTACCATGCCATTCATTCTTTTTGCATTACTTGCTCATGAATTGAATCACTTTAGTCCCCTTTTTACCCATAAATGTGAGGAAGCTTTCCATTTTTACATATGAGAGTCCACATTCTTGTTTTAACTAGATTTTATTATGCTTAATCTTTTATTTTGTGTTGATTGTATGATTGCAAGAAAATGATCAAGGCATTTTGTTGATTTTGAGCATAACTACCTTGGCCAAATATTCAATTCACCTTGTGAGTGTGTGAACCTTTGTTAACCCCTTTGAACTTTTATCAATATCCATGTTTATTTGAACTTGATGCTTGTCTATGAGTGTCAATTAACCTTTTTTGTATGGATGTTGATTTCTTTGTTTCTTGAACCCTCAACTATATGTTGTTGTATGGATTTTTACCTTGCCTTAGAAAGTAGGGAGTATTCACACATTAGTGTTGGTTGAATTCAAGTTGGGGAGAGAAATGTTTATGTACTTATGTTGTGATTGATATGAGGTTGAGAAAAGAAAAAGAAAGAAAAAATGTGAAAAAGAAAGATTAGAAAAAGAAAGAAAAAAGAGAAAAGCTTTGAAAAAGAAAAACAAAAAGAGTATGAATAATGTTATGTTAATAAGTGAGGTGTGTTTGGTGTGAAATTTGTGATGAAGAAGAAGTTTTATTGGAATTCTATTGTTTGAAACTTTGTGAGTTGATCACTCCCTTAGGATTAGGCAAGTTTTTGTTTCGATTAGCTTTAGGATTTATCACTTGTTTGTTAATCAAGTCACATTACAACCTTGAAAAGCCCTTGTGATTCTTGCATTTGTATTTTCAATACGTTTTTGGGATGAATGCATAATTTAGTCTATTGTTTGCAAGATTGTTGAGGAGTGTTTTTTATCCTCACCTTTGTGTGTTCTTCATCTACCGATGAATTTTTGCTAGGTGTGATTCATGATTGAGCTTGTTTTGTTTTAGAATGTTTTGCATGATTTTTGTACTTATGATTTGTTTCGTTTATATGTTGTCGTTGTAGGATAGTGGTAAGTTTGTATTTGTCGTGTACATTTTTCGTTTGAACCATACATTTGTTTTCCGTCTTAAAAACTTGTTGATTCGTGATTCTTTGATTATCATCTTTTGTTTCTTTGGGTTTATTTGACTTTGTTTGAGGACAAACAATGTTTCAAGTTGGGGATAGTTGATAAGTGCCAAAATGTAGTTATTTTGTATATACATTTTGTGGCACTTATCCGTTCTTTTGTTGATATTCTTCGAATAAATCCCCCGCTTTTAGTATATTTGTGTACATAATAGAATTATTGAGTTTTTGTGTAAATATTGTATCATTTGATAGTTTTTCATCTCTTTTATAGGTATTCATTCATAATTGGAGCATTGAGTAATAAAGGCCAAAGGCTAAGTTTCAAGAATGCGATTTTGCACAATACGTCATCGAATAAAGCTCAAATTCAACACAATAAAAATCATCAATTTGGTTGATATTTCTTCATGGTTGGATAGAGCATTGAATAAGCTTTCCAACGCTTCAAACCGGGCTCAATTCCGAGTTACGGTTCTCAAGATATGACAAAAATAAAATGCTGAAAATAGCAGACCGCGCTTAGCGCGAATACCGCGCTTAGCGCGCCTCGACATCGTAATTATTTAAAACACATTTTTAGGTTATGGGTTGGGTATTTTTGAGTCCCAACACCATCACCATCATATTTTTGATAGATTTGCTTGGAAAACAACATTGGAGCTTGCATTTGGATGATCCGGAGTCGAATCCCTCGTCGATTGGTGTTGACAAACCAAGAAATGTTTGGTTCCTCTTCTTCTCTTCTCTTTGTAATCTCTTTTGTTGGGTTTGTATGTATTTCTACTCATAACTCTTGTATATTTATCGCTTTTGGCTTGTATAAAGTTTGCTTTACAAATCCGTGTGGGTATTGTCTTGGGTTTTTTCTTTATGTTAGGGATTTGAGCTTTGCTAGAGATAGATCGCTTAGATTCTTACCTAGGATGATTATCTGTTAGATTCTGAATGCTAGGA
Source organism: Vicia sativa (assembly GCA_021764765.1). NCBI lineage: Eukaryota > Viridiplantae > Streptophyta > Magnoliopsida > Fabales > Fabaceae > Vicia > Vicia sativa. The sequence goes on along the minus strand of CM038792.1, from coordinate 121,790,623 downwards.
ATGGGTTTAGATCTAACATTCACTATAGAGTATCTGAACTTAATGCCTCTGCGTTGGTGAAGTACGCCAGGAATGGGTATGGAGGTGACGCAGTTGACTCCTGTGTTGTCGAGGTAGGCCAGACATGGCTATTGAGATGATTTAGGAGGATTCTCAATTTGGGTTAGGAATAGCTTAGGTTGTGAGAGGTATGTGATTACACGGACGAGTATCGTAGGCCGAGTATGACATGGGTGGTAGATTTAAGTCTGTGACGGGTAGTTTGCATTCGTTCCGGATAAGCTATCTATCCTTTATACTTTTTGTTCATTTACTTTTTGTCTTTTATTTTCATTTCTTTTAATCTCAAACTCATTAACGGTAGAATTGTCGAACGACGAATCAATAACCAATCTCTGTGGACACGATACGATATAACCTAACCGGTATATATCACCCGGTAAAAATAATACCAACTCTTTGCTTGCCGCTATACCGCAGCAACAATTAGCTATTTATATAGAAAATGTGGTAAAAATGAATAATCAATTATATTAAAATTAAAGATAAAGTAACAAAATATCTAATAGAATAGTCAAGGTCGAACCTAGTCTAAAGCTAGTGAGATTAAGACTTTGGATTGAAAGTGTGAGAAACACAAGAAAGAGGGGGTTTGAATTTGGTTGCACCATATATAAACTTTTTCATAACTCAAACACAAAGATAACAAGTGAATAAAAATATATGAACACAATTATGTTTATCCTGGTCCACTGTTAACTGAGTTACTCCAGTTCACCCCGCAAGGTGATTTGCATTTTACACAAGGACTTAATCCACTATAATATACTACTCCCAAAGCATGTTTTGCTCTTGGGGATACTTCTGACACATAGAAATATGGGTTATTTTCCTTTCATGCATACCTCACATGACTTCTCAGGCTTCACAATCTTCGGAATTCTGTTAAGGACCAAAATGTAGATCATTTTGTGGTCCTTTACAATGTCTTTTGATTAATTAGTAGTCTTTAATATAGTATTTTGGTATATTTATATTTTTATTTAGTTTTTGATTATAATATATTATTTAACTTTGTTTATATTTAAATTGTAGGTTTTTGGTATTGATTCCCTCAAGCTTGGATTCAAGGAAGCTTGAAGAGCTATTGGGATATTATCAAACAATTTTTGGAAGAAAAAGCATGCTACAGGTCGCGCTCAGCGCGGTTGCAGCATGAGCGGGCTTAGCGCGGTGAGCAGGCTTAGCGCGGTGAGCGATATCAGAAAAAGGACAGTGACCCATGCTTAGATCTTTTTCTCACCAACTCTCTGATTTGAACCACTATTCTATGCTAGAAAACCAGAACCACACTTCTTCTTCATTATTCATCATCATTGTAAACTAGGAAATTGGAATTAGGAACTAGAATCTTGTTCTTCTTTATTTTTCTTCCATGTTCATGATCTTCTCTAAAAATCTTGCAAGTGAAGTTACCATGAGAATGAGTAGCTAAGCTCCTTTTGTGTCAAGATTAGAGGTAGTTAACCTAACTTTTATGTATTTCTTTTAATCTCTTGGTGTATGAACTTGGTTGATGATTTATATATGTTGAATATCTTTGTTCTACTATCTCTTGATGTTTTGAATCATGATTGAAAAAGTATGTTTTAAAGTAGACCTAAGATATTCTTCCACTAATGAACAAATGCTATAAATAGATTTGTGAGCTAGTGTTTACTTGTATTGAACTTCATTATTATCATGTCAATAGTTATAGTGAGAAATCATTTAAAGATTTACATGATAAAACTCACAATCTTGGTTTGAAATCAACAAGGTTGAGAGGATACGTAATTATATCGATCATCAACTAGTTCATCCGCTTGATTAATTGAATTTATATGAAATTAGGTTAATGAAACTAATCTTGAAATGCTTTTATCAATTGAAAACCACTCAAAACTCTCTTTAATCCAAACATCTCTCTTTTGAAAAGGAAACTAAAGTTGTTTGATTGAAATTTATGATACTTGTAGTTAGGAAACAAAACTCTTGTGTTACCTCATCTTAAAATACGCTTTAACTATTGAACGACGACAATATCACATCAATCCCTGTGAAGAAGATAATTAAAAATACTTAATTCATCAAATATACTAACAACAAAATGGCGCCGTTGCCGGGGATTGGCGTTTGATATTGCAAGTATTGCAATAGTTTGTGTGTTTTAAGATAATTTATCTACTAATCTCTCTTTGTTTCTTTTTGTGTGGTTAAAATTTTTCAGGGTATCGTTTATGTGAGGAAGTGTTCCGGTCAATCAACTCTTATTCAATCCAGAAATTAAAAGGACGGCAAGAAGACTTAATAGCAGTGCTAAACGAAGGAAAAGACTAGCTAGACAAAGACAAGCAAGAGGAGAATCATCTACTTCTTCTACACCACCTGTGTTGGGAGAAGTCATTATGGCGGATCAACCACCACCACCACCGAGAGGGCCTTGTGTGAATAGCCCTCGTCACACCGCTCAATTTTCTCGCCTAGCAAATGCGAGGTTTACGGAGATGAAGACGGGATTTCTCCAACTACTTTATGCAAATCCCTTTCATGGTCATGACCATGAAGATCCATACACCTAACTCACAAAGTTCTATGAAATTGCGGGTGCGGAGCTCCGAAGTCAAGAGGAGCAATATTTTCAAAGGCTTTTTCCTCACTCTTTGGTAGGGAAAGCAAAGGATTGGTATCTAGACCAACCACAAGAAACAATGACGAATTGGAATATGCTAGAGGAGAAATTCCTTGAAAGATTTTTTCCTCAATCAAGATTCATGGAAGCAAAAACCGCGATTTCGGTGTTCTCTCAAGGTGTTAATGAGCCTTTGAATAAGGCTTGGGAGAGATACAAATCTATGCTTAGAAAATGCCCTAGTCATGGTTTTGATGAACTCACTCAAATTCACATTTTCCGCAATGGTCTCCAACCTCAACATAAATTGTTGTTGGATGCTACGGCGGTAGGTTCTTTAATGGCGAAGACATCTTATGAAGCCATTCAAATCATTGAGAAGATGGGAAGAAATGACCACCAAGTTCAAAATTATCAAGGGAATGTGCAAGTGAAAATGGGAGCTCTTGAAATTGGTTCTAGTCATGAAGCACTTGTGGCCCAAAACAAATTATTTGCAAAACAAGTTGAAGAATTGACCAAGCAAATGGCAAGGCTTCCACAACAAATCATGGAGATGCAAGGATCATCTAGCTAGCAAACTCAACAAATTGCTAGTTGTGAATTATGCAAGGGTGATCACAAGACCGGGTTTTATCCTCCGGAAAATGAAGAAGCAAATTACATGGCAAATCAAGGGTAAGGATACCAATAAAGACCTCCTTATCAAAATCAAAACAAGGCCAAGGCTACCAACAAAGAGGTAACCAAGGTTATCAAGGTGGATGGAGACAAGACAACAACAATCAAGCAAGACAAAATCCTTACCAAAGTGGAACTCAAACTCAAGCTCAACCTCAAAATCAAGCTAGAACATCAAACATTCAAGATACACTTGCTCAATTCATGCAAGCTTCAATGGCCAACCAAAACAGCACGGAAGCATCAAAAAAGAATTTAGAAACTCAAATGGGGAAATTAGCAAAACAAATTTCCGATCAAAGTGTCTCGACCTCATTTTAACCAATTACTCAAGAAAATCCAAGGGAGCATTGTAAAGAAATTACAACTAGGAGTGGTAGAGTTGTTGATGAGAAAAAGAAAGAAGTGGAGGGAAAAGACCAAGTGGTGAATGATGAAGAAATTGATGAATAAATAGTTGTGGAGGAAGTTTTAGTTGAAAAAAATGATGAGAATGTTGTTGTGGGAGATGTTGAAGTTGAAAATAATGTTGTAGTTGAAAATGAAAATGTTGATAATGGTGTAGTTGAAAAAGAAAATGTTGAGGAAAAGAAGAAGAAATAGGGAAGGGGAAAGGAGAAGGTAGTCACTCTACCGTTACGTAACTTGCCATATCCTCATGCACCGTCTAAGAAGGATGATGTTTGGCACTATGCTCGATTTATGGATATTTTCAAGCAATTACAAATCAAGATTCCATTTACCGAGGCATTGGAGCAAATGCCAAAGTATGCCAAATTTATGAAGGACATATTGACAAAGAAGAAGAGGTATATGGATCAAGAGACTATCATGGTCGATGCAAGTTGTAGTGCGATAATTATACGTACTATACCCAAAAAAGAAAGCGATCTGGGGCATGTAACTTTTCCCGTTACAATTGGAGATGTCTATGTTGGCAAAGGATTGATCGATTTGGGATCCAGCATCAACTTGATTCCATTATTTATTGTAAAGAGGTTGGGGGATATTGAATTAAAATCTACAAAGATGACTTTACAATTGGCGGACAAGTCTATTACTCACCCACATGGTGTAGCTTTAGATTTGTTGGTTAAAGTGGATAAATTCTTTTTCCCGTTGATTTTGTTGTGATAGAAATGGAAGAATACTTGGATGCACCTTTAATTCTAGGCCGGCCATTCATGAAGACCGCGAGAATGATGATTGACATCGATGATGGTTTGATGAAGGTGCGGGTGCAAGACGAAGAGATTTGTTTCAATCTTTTTGAAGCAATGAAGCATTCAAGTGATAAAAATGATTGTTTCAAGATAGATGCTATTGAAGAAGCAATAGAAGAAGTCACTAGCCAAGTTCATCTTACAAATCTGCTTGAAAGAACCTTGATCGAAGCCTTTAATGTGGTTGATGACGGTGATAGGCGGGAACTTGAAGAATGTTTAGAGGGGTTAGAGATTTCTAAAGAAATGCAACCATGGGAGGAGGAAGTGGAGAGTTTAAAGAATGATCCCAAAGTAGAAGAATCAAAATGTGAGTTGAAAGCACTACCTTCTCATTTGAAATATGTGTTTCCAGAGGATGGTGGTAACAAACCCATGATTATTAGTAACACTTTATCCGAGAAGGAGGAGGGTAGCTTGATTCACGTTTTGAAGACTAACAGAGATGAAATTGGTTGGGTTTTATCCGACTTAAAAGGCATAAGCCCAGCTTATTGTATGCATAATATCATGATGGAAGAAGAATTCAAACCGGTGGCCCAACCTCAAAGGCGCTTGAATCCGGTTATGAAGAAAGTGGTGAGAAAAGAAGTGGTCAAGATGCTGGAAGCCGACATGATTTATTCGATCTCGGATAGCACTTGGGTTAGTCTGGTTCATATGGTCCCTTAAAAGGGAGGTTTGACGGTTGTATCAAATGATAGGAATGAATCAGTACTGACACGAAAAGTAACGGGTTGGAGAATTAGCATCGATTATAGAAGGCTAAACAAAGCCACTAGAAAAGATCACTTTCCTCTTCCTTTTGTGGATCAAATGTTGGAAAGACTCTCGGGGCAACAATTTTATTGTTTCTTGGATGGTTACTCGGGGTACAATCAAATTTCGATAAATCCGGAAGATCATGAGAAGACGGCTTTCACTTGTCCGTTTGGAATTTTTGCGTATAGACGTATGCCCTTTGGCTTATGTAATGCGCCGACAACTTTTCAACGATGCATGCAAGCCATCTTTGTCGACTTGATTGAGAAGACGATTGAGGTATTCATGGATGATTTCTCCGTTTTTGGAGCATCATTCAATTTGTGCTTGGAGAATTTGGACACCGTCTTGAAGAGGTGTGTTGATACAAATTTGGTGTTGAATTGGGAGAAGTGCAATTTTATGGTGACCGAGGGTATTGTTCTCGGCCACAAAATTTCTTCAAAGGGGATCGAGGTTGACAAAGCCAAGATCTATGTAATAAAGACGCTTCCCCCACCAACAAATGTTAAAGGCATTTAGAGTTTTCTAGGCCAAGCGGGTTTCTACCAAAGATGTCTCCAAGATAGCAAAGCCATTGAGCAATCTTCTCAATAAAGATAAGTCTTTCATTTTTTATAAAGATTGTTTAGTTGCCTTTGAAAAATTAAAAGAAAATTTGTTTAATGCACCGATAATCACCGCACCAAATTGGAAATTAGATTTTGAATTGATGTGCGATGCGAGTGATTATGCGGTGGGAGTCGTACTTGGTCAAAGAAAGAACAAATATTTTCATGCAATACACTATGCGAGCAAAGTTTTAAATGATGCTCAAATAAATTATGCAACAACTGAAAAAGAGTTGCTTGCTATAGTGTATGCATTGGAAAAATTTTGTTCTTATCTTATCGGCTCAAAAGTAGTGATTTTCACGGACCATTCGGCTATTAAATATTTGCTCACCAAACCGGACTCCAAACAACGATTAATCCGATGGATTCTTTTGTTGCAAGAATTTGATTTGGAGGTCTGAGACAAAAAAGGTTCAGAAAATTTGGTGGCAGATCATTTATCCCGCTTGGTGAATGTGGAAATCACTGACAAAGAAAGGATGTTAGAGAGGAGTTCCCGGATGAAAAATTATATGCTATCCAAGAGTGGTCGTGGTTTGCCGACATGGCCAATTACAAGGCCGCGGGATTGATTCCGGAGGATCTAACGTGGAATGAGAAAAGAAAATTCTTGGTCGATTCCAAGTACTATGTTTGGGATGAACCTTATCTATTTAGGTTGAGTAGTGATAGTTTGTTAAGGAGATGTGTGTCCAATGAAGAATCTAAGGACATACTTTGGCATTGTCATAACTCCCCTTGTGGGGGACATTACAACGGATTGTGAACGGCCACTAAAGTCCTTCAATCGGGATTTTTTTGGTCTTCATTGTTTAAAGATGCTTATGCACATGCAAAGAATTGTGACAAATGCCAAAGGAGTGGCGGAATAGGGAAGAGAGATGAAATGCCTCTCAATAATATGTTGGAAGTTGAAGTTTTTGACTGTTAGGGTATTGATTTTGTTGGCCCATTTCCCTCGTCTTTTTCAAACGAGTACATCTTAGTGGTCATTGATTATGTGTCTAAGTGGGTGGAGGCCATTGCTTCACCTAAGGCCGATGCTAAGACCGTGATAAATTTTTTGAAGAAAAACATATTTTCACGGTTTGGTGTGTCGAGGGTGTTGATAAGTGATGGTGGTTCTCACTTCTGCAATACACTATTACAGAAAATTTTGAATCAATATGGTGTAAGGCATAAGGTGACAACCCCCTACCATCCACAAGCAAACGGTCAAGCAGAGGTGTCGAATAAGGAGATTAAAAAAATTCTTGAAAAAACTATCTCTAATTCAAGGAAGGATTGGTCATTAAAACTTGATGAAGCTTTATGGGCGTATCGAACCGCCTATAAAGCTCCTATTGGACTAACCCCTTTCAGGTTGTGTACGGGAAGACTTGTCACCTTCCAGTTGAGATGGAACATAGAGCTCTATGGGCTCTTAGATTCTTGAATTTTGATTCTTCTCTGGCTGGTGACAAGAGGAAAGAGCAACTCGTGGAGTTGGAAGAATTGAGAGATGGAGCATACCACTCAAATAAAATATACAAGGCAAGGGTTAAAGTGTTTCATGACAAGAAGCTCAAACACAAAGACTTTCAGCTGGGGAAAAGTGTCCTTTTGTTCAATTCTCGGATGAGACTTTTTCTGGGAAAATTGAAGACGAAGTGGACCGGCCCTTTTGTAGTCAAGGATGTGAAAGATTATGGAGCAGTTGTTTTGCAAGACCCTGAAAGTAAGAATGAGTGGACGGTAAATGGACAAAGGTTAAAAAGGTATGTTGGCGGCGATGTGAGTCGAGAGATTGCCGCATTGTATTTTAATGATCCATGATCATCATGAACCGTCGAGCTTGAAACGACGTTAAACAAAGCGTTGGTTGGGAGGCACCCCAACATTGTAAGTATTTAATGTTGTAGTCATTTTATGAGTTTTCATATCAATTTTCTGTTGTTTAAACTGTTTTTGAAAATTCTGCAGATCACGCTTAGTGCGGCCTTGGTAGAACGTTTCGTGCTTAGCGCGGTCTGAGCAGGCTTAGCGCGGTTTCTACCCCATCTGGCAGTAACTTTCGTGCTTAGCACGATGGGGGCCGCGCTTGGCGCGATTTGTACTTAAAAAAATAAATTAAACAAGTTTACCTATGCCCAACTTGTTGGCCTGGTTCGTTTAACTAGAATAGGGTTGATTTTCTTTTTTTTTCCCATTCTCACCAAGAATACCATTCCTCTCTTCCTCTCAAGAAAGTTTCCTCAAACCCCACAACCCCAAAGTCAAAATTCTTGCAATTTCCTAGTGTTTTCTAACCATTCAAGCATCAAGGTTTGTTTCTCTTTCATTTTCCCTCTTTAATTTATTGTTTTCTGCCTTTGCATGTTAGAATTTAGGATTTTAGGGTTTTAATCATAGAATTAGGATGTTGTGAATGTATATGTTGTTTAGGAAGGGATTTTCGCAATGCATAGGGTTAGAATCCTCAGCAAATTCTGCTATGTGCAGGAAAAAAATTTCTACTATCGCAGACCGCACTTAGCGCGGTGAGCAGGCTTAGCGTGGTCTGTAGCATGTTGGAAAAAAATTCTGCTGTGTTTTTTGTTACTTTGTTAATTTTGTATGCTTGGTTTGGTTATTTTGCACTGCTGTTTGCATGACACGTCTCTAACAGACATTTCGGTGTCAAATTTTGTTGATTTTTGGTGTTGTTTCAGATGCCTCCCAAGAGACAGAGAGTCATGTCTGCCGGAGCAGGGTCATCAAGACCTAATCCTTTTGATGGGACACGCTTTCTAGGGCCTGAACAGGAGGCCAAGTACAAAGAGTTGAAGGAGAGAAACATATGGACTGAAAGATTGATTCGCCTGGGTGATTATGGGCACTACTCTCGCTGTGGTGCTATTCTGGAGGATTATGTTTTGGGAGTTCTTTGTGAGCCCCAATCTAAGGTCAATGTGGATCTTGTTCGCGAATTCTATGTGAATGCTCTACCAAAGGAAGGGAATCCTTTCCAGTTTTCCACTATGGTCCGGGGCAAGGCTATTTCTTTCTCTCGCTCCTCTATCAATAGCTTTTTAGGCAATAATTGGACTGCCCCTGAGGAGGATTTAGATGTATACCATGAGCAGCTGGCTCGTGGTAATTGGGACTTTGAGATTTTAAGGAGTAAAATTTGTTTTCCTAGGCATTCGTATGAATTGAATAGAGTTGGCCAACCCTTGAAGTTCAACAGTTCAAGCCTAAAGACAAATGCTCGGATACTCATGTGTGTGGCTTTGTATAACTTGCGGCCCAGAAGTCACACCTCCTCAATTCCTGTGGAAACAGCCGACCTAATTGCACACATGCTTGATGAAGCCCAAATTGATTTTGGTCGATTGATTGCGAACGAGTTGAAAAGGGTGGCATTGAGTTATACCTCCAAGGGTGAGCGACTCAAGTGTGCCCTTACTTATCCAGGACTGATTATGGGACTCTGTAGGCGTGCCAGGGTTGTTTTTCCTGCAGTAGGTCACCTGACAATAGATGGTGTCATTGATGACAGCTACTGTGATTCTTATTGTCAGGCTGATGACACTAACCCTACTGCCCAGGTCGTCCCTGTTGCTGCTGCCTTTCCTCATGTCGGTCCAGAAGCCCAATGGAACCAACAGATGCATTTTGCTCATCAGAGAGCATTCATGTTCATGCGTCAGAGCATGGAACAGTTGGCGCTGCAGATGCGAGAGCCTACGGTGGATCATTTCACTCGCACGTGTCAGCAGTTGAGAGCCTATGCTAATTGGCCCGGGGCCGGGCCAAATGCTGAGGAGGAGGTAGGAGATGGTGATGTTGATGAGGATGAGGGTGAGGATGATGATTGTGATGATGGTTCTAGTTCCAGTACTCCGGGAGATTCCATTCTAAAGGATTCTGACTGATTTCTTTTGTTTCTTTTGTTTTTTATTTTAGTACTTTTAGTTTTAGTTTATTTTTTTGTTTTAGTTTCTTAAGACATGGTTGTATTTTGTTGGTTGCCATCATTTTTAGGATGTGTTTTGTAATTCCAAATTTTACATTTTAAGGCAATATGCCTAAGTACATTTTTATTTTGAAACACCATTTTGGGGTGTCTTTTTTTATTTATTTTGCCTTATCTTTTTAAGTTATACCATGTTTATTTTAATTGTATTTCTTTAAGTTTGTCCTGGTTATTCAATGGTGCTCAAAAGCAAAAGTAAGTGTGTTTTCACCAAAAAGTGATGGTGATGATATTATTCTCAACTTGATCCACAATTAAGGTACATTTTTAATCGTTTTGTAGAATGTTAACATGTTTATGAAATTTGTGCTTTATGCAAAATATCTTGGCACGTAAATAAAAAAATTTGTGTTCATGTTTGAATCATTAGGACTTAAACCACAAAGGTGAGAAGCTTTCCACCTTATACAAAAATTGAGAGTTCTAGTAGTTATGTTAACTCGTTTGATTCATGTTTAATCTTAATTTGTTGTTGACATTATGGAAACTTAGAAAGGACCAAGGCAATTTTTTGTGCACTATGAGAAAAACCATCAATTTCAAAAGGGCTTCAATTAACCGTGAGTGAGTGAATCTTAGTGAACCCTTTTGAGCTTAAAAATTGAATTCGTGGAATGAATTTATCAAGATCAACTAATTGTTAAGTAAGCCACTTAATAATTATTGATAATCTATGAAAATTCAATGATGATTCATTCTATAAAAAATTTCTTGTTTGTAAACACCAACCCTATTGTTGATTAACCCTTTGAAGAGCATGTTCTTAAATAAAAAGGATTGATGAATTGAAAGTTGGGGAGGTTGAAAAAAAAACCATGAATTAATGACACTATGATCCTAAAAAAAAGAAGAAAAAAAAGAGATTGAATAGAAAAGAAAAAAATATGTATATGAAAAGAATTTGAAAAAGGAAAGAAAAGGAGGATCATTGTGTGAGAAATAGAAAGAAGTGGTTGTGATAAATAAGAAGGAAGTGGGAATGATGTTGTGAAATGCTCTTCATTATCTTTACCCAATTTTGTTTCAATGGCTTTGTACATAAATATCCTTTGTTTTTAACCCAATTCAAGTTATAACCCTTGAAAGTCCTTAGTGATCTTTGTTTCCATTTAAATTGTTTTGATGAATGCATGAATTATTTCAGATGTGCATGATTACTAGTGAGAGTGTTTAGTCCTATGTAAATATTGAATTTTGTTATTCAAGGTATATTGAAGAAATCTTTAGGTGATTCAAGTGTGAACATGTCTTTTGTTTTGTTACATGTGTCGATATAATGTGTTTAGAACTTAACTCATATCCATGTTCTGTTTCGAAGAAGTAATTATTGTGTATCTATGCCGGGTATGTTGAGTTTAAACCATCCTTTTGTGTTGATTTGCATATTTAAATTTTGTGATCTTGTTTGCTTTTTGAGTTTTTGACTTTTGTTTGAGGACAAACAAAGAAGTAAGTTGGGGAGAGTTGTTAAGGACCAAAACGTAGATATTTTGTAGATCATTTTGTGGTCCTTTACAATATCTTTTGATTAATTAGTAGTCTTTAATATAGTATTTTGGTATATTTATGTTTTTATTTAGTTTTTGATTATAATATATTATTTAACTTTGTTTATATTTAAATTGTAGGTTTTTGGTATTGATTCCCTCAAGCTTGGATTCAAGGAAGCTTGAAGAGCTACTGAGATATTTTCAAGCAATTTTTGGAAGAAGAAGCATGCTACAGGTCGCGCTCAGCGCGGTTGCAGCATGAGCGCACTTAGCGCGGTAAGCGGGCTTAGCGCGGTGAGCGGGCTTAGCGCGATCCGCGATATCAGAAAAAAGACAATGACCCATGCTTAGATCTTTTTCTCACCAACTCTCTGATTTGAACCACTATTTTGTGCTAGAAAACCAGAACCACACTTCTTCTTCATTATTCATCATCATTGTAAACTAGGGAATTGGAATTAGGAACTAGAATCTTGTTCTTCTTGATTTTTCTTCCATGTTCATGATCTTCTCTAAAAATCTTGCAAGTGAAGCTACCATGAGAATGAGTAGCTAAGCTCCTTTTGTGTCAAGATTAGAGGTAGTTAACCTAACTTTTATGTATTTCTTTTAATCTCTTGGTGTGTGAACTTGATTGATGATTTATATATGTTGAATATCTTTGTTCTACTATCTCTTGATGCTTTGAATCATGATTGAAAAAGTATGTTTTAAAGTTGACCTAAGATATTCTTCCACTAATGAACAAATACTATAAGTAGATTTGTGAGCTAGTGTTTACTTGTATTGAACTTCATTATTATCATGTCAATAGTTATAGTGAGAAATCATTTAAAGATTTACATGATAAAACTCACAATCTTGGTTTGAAATCAACAAGGTTGAGAGGATACGTAATTATATCGATCATCAACTAGTTCATCCGCTTGATTAATTGAATTTATATGAAATTAGGTTAATGAAACTAATCTTGACATGCTTTTATCAATTGAAAACCACTCAAAACTCTCTTTAATCCAAACATCTCTCTTTTGAAAAGGAAACTAAAGTTATTTGATTGAAATTTATGATACTTGTAGTTAGAAAACAAAACTCTTGTGTTACCTCATCTTAAAATACGCTTTAACTATTGAATGACGACAATATCACATCAATCCTTGTGGAGACGATAATTAAAAATACTTGATTCATCAAATATACTAACAACAAATTCCACGTACGTGCTTCTTAGAACTTCGATGCCCTAAGCTTTTATAGTTCAAATGCCCCCAACATCTTATGCCACAACTTACTATCTCCTTTAGAGCCTTCTGCACTAAGACACTTTGTTTCAATTGTTTCTACATTCACCTTGAATGTTCTGTTGCTTCCCTGTTCAGATTGCATAATCAACTTCTGATTGGAATCATACAACTTCAAGAGGTTGTTCTTCATAAAAACTGAAAAACCTTTCTCAATCAGCTGACCCACACTCATCAGATTGCTTTTGATTACATACCAAACATCCTTGATCAGAACGGTCTTCCCATTCTTCACTTTAACTTTGACATTTTCCATGCCTTCTGCATTAAGATACTTATGATCAGCACATCTGATCTTTGTCCTTCTTCTAGAGTCAAAATCTATCCGCCATTGTTTATTTCAAGTCAATTGATTTGAACAGCCAGTGTCCATATACCACCAATCTGCCAAACATCTTCCACCAGACTCACAAGCCCTCAATAACACAGGTTCATCATCTGAATCTCCTCTGACTATATTTGCTTCTTCTAATTTTCTTCCCTTGTTTGACCAATAATATCTAGCAAAATGGCCAAACTGTTTACAACAGTAACATTGAACTTTCTTCTTCTCCTTTCCCTTATGATATTTCTTCTTTGAGGTTTCTGACTTCTAGAATCTATCACCACGTCTGTTCTTGGCCTCTAACCAAGAATGCTTCTGGTCCTTCTTGACAAAAGAAGCTTTCAGAACCTTCTCAACTTCCTTCTCAAAAGTTCTTTCAGTCAGACGCAACTTATGCGCTTCTAGACTACTTTGCAGCTCTTCTACCCTCATGGTTTCCAGATCTTTAGAATGTTTAATTGCTACAACAATGTAATTAAATTAAGGAGTAAGTGACCTCGATACCTTCTCTATGATTACTTGTTCATAAAGGGTTTCTCCACGAGCCTTCATCTCATTAGTGATCAGAATCACTCTAGAGATGTACTCTGAAACCTTCTCATTGTTCTTCATGTTGAGATTCTCATATTGCTTTCTCAGGGACTGAAGTTTCACCTTCTTCACTGATGCGTCACCACCGTAACATTTGATCGGTGTGTCCCATGCCTCATTTGACGCCGTCGAATCAGCAATTTTCTCAAACACGTTCACATCCACACACTGATGGATGAAGAACAATGTCTTCTGATCTTTCCTCCTCTTGTTTCTTTGCGCTTCTCTCTCTTCTTTTGTCGCATATGCTGCAACTGGAATATACCCATCAGTAACAAGCTCAAGAACATCTTGAGCTCCAAATAACAAGTGCATCTGAATCACCCATATGTTCCAGTTCTTGCCATCAAAAATTGGAAGTTTGGTACTCATATTTTCGTTTTCGTTCATCTTCAAGATTGTACAGGACACTCAGATCTTCACTAAACACAATGTTTCTCAATCCCACAGAATTAGAAAATGTGATTCTGTTACAATTTTGTTCAAAGATTCAGCACAAACCCTGAAACAAAATCAATCACACAACACAAACTCACGTTTCACTCGTGTTTCCCTGTGTTTCGAATCAAAGCTCTAGATACCAATTTGTTGGTGCACAAGAATCAAAGATGATAGGAATAATGAGAGAATAATGAAAGAATGACGGTTGCGCAAACGGAGAAAGAAATAAGATTGTTGTTCTAAATGACATCTATGACTAGTCTATTTATACAAAGAGAAAATTGTCAAATAAATCCTAATAAAGTAAACTTAATAACCAAGATAAAAGGTACAAATTAGGAAATACTAAATTACCCCTTCAATACATTTTGGAACCTACCTTGATTATCATATTGGATTCAGGAAGGAGCTTATATAATCCAATTTATTATATGATCCAAAATTGTGACATCCTTAAAAAATAACATTGAGCAAGAAATTACGTCATAAAATTTTGAATAACTTTGTTACACAGCATAACTTATATTTTAGGATATAAAGAGAAAAAAACTTATACTTTCAATGTATACACAAGCCATAAATGATACAGCATCATCCAAAACCCCTATTATCTCCACCAACTCTTTTGTTTTTGTTTAAACTTGTTCTCCTTTAACTCTTTCATGAGGACTTTTGTTTAAACTTGTTCTCCTTTAACTCTTTCATGAGGACTTGATCAAAACTTTGGCCTAAGACTGAAAACAAATCCAATAAAGCATCTAAATAAAGATTGCTTGTGATGTAAGTTATCGGATTACCAGTTCTTCGAGCCTTAATCTAGACCCTTAAGTTATCCGCTCTTCCTTCAGCCTTAGACGCGCAACATGTTGTTGCTCATTTCCACCAACGCTACCAATGTTGCCAAAACTAGGCTGCTCAGGAATGGTACTTTGTGATTTTAACTGTGAAGCATTTTTGTTGGCAAAGGTATGGCTATTGGTCTTAGCTGCCGGAACATCATGGTTGTGTTTTCCTTCATATGTCGTTATGACTGCTTTAAGATCTGTCGAAGCCCTCTCTACATGCTTGCGAACGTTGCAACCTGGTGTTGTACATTTATAATAGCTCCTAAACATTATATAACTAAGTATCAGTAATTTTCCAAGTTAATGGTATCGATATCATATCAGTGCATTATGCAGTAAAGCATGGTATAATCCATGAATAGATCAATTAGTGAAATAAAAGTGTAAAGGAGAATCAATTTCACCTAGGATAAGGGTTGCCTTTGACAACTTTCTGTCCATATTTTCGCCATCTATAACCATCATCTAAGAGATCAACTTCACTAGTCGTTTGCACGATGATTCTAGGCTCCGTGACAGTCCTATGTGAAGAAACTATTGGATCTGAGACAGCAACTTCTGTATTTCTACATAATTACAACAATAACAAGATATCATAAACATATTTACTTATTTAATAGAATTAGTCTTTTTATCCTATTAACAACTTTGAAATATACCAGAAATATTTTCTACAAAAACTTACCTCCTTTTGGAATCAGGCTCAATGTTTTTCTCTTCCGCTTCAGTTTCAAGATCCCCCACTTCCTCACTATCGCTCCGTCCATATAGATGTTCACCTGTTGCCTGACTCGATTCTGGATCCATCACAGACCTTGAGTTTGTATTCGTCCGTTGATAAGACGAATCAGCATTCCCTTGCATATTTGAATTATCATTAGCATCTTTCGATCGCTTGTTAGGATTCGGAAGTTGATGATTGTGCTCTCCTTTATAAATAATCGCGGTTACATGACCCTCAAGCGACCGCTCGACCTTTTTCTTGACAGGACAGCTAGCATGTGTGCACTTATAATAACTTCGAGGAAACTCGCTACCTTTCACCTGTTTTTGTCCATACTTCCTCCAATTGTAACCATCATCAGCAGGCTTATCAACACTCAGCGAAGAAGGTTGCAGCCTTTGTTGGACGAGAGGAGCATGATCAGCTTGGTTATACATATTTGTGTTGGATTGTCCTCCTTGAAATGAGACCTGTGTCTGTGCCGGTGTCTGATGGTGTGACAATCCAAAGGACACCTGCATCATATGAATATTGTATGTCAAATTCAAATATCGGAATCAATCTCTGACAACAACATTTATTTATATTCCATCGTTAATATAAACAAGTTGTTGATATTTATAAATGTTTATTCACCTGAGGATGTGAAAAGAAGTCCGGTGAATCATGAGCGGCAGCGGTGGCTGCTACCGGAGACACCATGGCACCAGCGAGAAGCTGAGAGAACGACTTGCCGTCATCACCGTCTGTCAATAAATTAGAAAGCAAAGTCATAGGACCGGGGCTAAAACTGCCGCTGAAAAGAGCATCCGTACGTGGCGGCAAAGTTAAATTCGGTCTTTGCGGCGGCTCACTTTCTCCACCGCCTACCGCCGCTTCTTCTTCCTTCCACGGTAGTCGGTCCATTTCCAACGTTGAACATCCAACTTGGTTTGACTTTTCAACTAGAGAATTGAAAAAGAAAGCTTCAAAGTTCAAAAATGGATAGAAAAAAGTTTGGTATATAATCAAACGTTTGTGTCTGTTTTTTTTTTTGTGAAAATTATGAAAAGTGTTGAAACCTTTGTGTTGTTTGTGTGTGTCTTTTGTTATTACATGTTTATGCGTGTTTCTTGCTTTTTGAGGGGGTTGAATTTGGTGGATCTGATAAAAACAGGACAAAAAGTCTACGCTTTAGTTACTCCTCAACTAATGTTCTGTTAAGATTTTCCCACTCACAAAAGGTGTATTGTAATTATTTAATTTTTTAATGTTTTTGTTTATTATATAGTCCTTCATTTGCTTATCAGAAAAGACTTTGGATGAGACAAGGAAGGTATCTCTAAGGTTATTTAGAAGTTTCAAGAACAATTATTGAAATACAATAATGTTGCATTTTGGTGGTGACCAACATGTTCTATATCTATCCGAAATAACACATGATTTTTTTTAATTATGTGATTGTTTTAAAAATTGGATAAAAAATTGAAGTTGAGTTTGGTTTGATAAGTCTTTTAAAATTTTCTGGTTTTAAACTTGTTAGAGTTTGAACAAGAGATAGAGAGAAATGAAAAATTGATAGGAAGATATCATTGTGAAGCATTGCTTTTTATAACTATTTTTATAAGAGACAATTTATTTTTATTATTTTATAAATTTAAAATGTCACTTGTCTTTATAAAAAGAACGAAGATAATATTTGTTATTATCGTTATAAAATAGTAAACGTGATCTTATATTTGTATTAACATGATCTTTTGAGTAGATTTATCTCATGTATAAGTTAATTACAACACTCTAAGTAACTTCTTAATTATATTAGCTATCTTATTTGGGGAATTCACAAGTTAACTTGTGAGTTCACCCAATATCTCAAATTTATTAGGATTAAAATACAATTTATATTTATTATTTAATGCGTAAGTTAACTTACGAATTCACTTTATTTCAAGATATTTCGTAGGTGCACTTACGAATTCGCCTAATATCTCAAATTTATTAGGATTAAAATATAATTTATATTTTATTATTTAATTAAAAAATTAATTATTAAATTTATTGTTTAATTTTATATCATAAATTTATTTTAATAATTTTTAATTATAAATTTAAATTATTTTTTATTAATAATAATTCAATTTAATTATTTTGTTAGAAATATATTATATAATTAATGCATATCAAGTAAATCAAGACAAAAAATTAATTGTATCTCTTTATATAGAAATTGATATTAATAATATTAATATGATTTTTACTATAGACCAAATTTGATATTAATATCAATTGTATTAATAGATTTTATGATTATATATATATATATATATATATATATATATATATATATATATATATATATATATATATATATATATATATATAAGAAAATAGAATTTATTATATTTTATTTTATGTGATTTTCATTACATATATACACGATTTCACGTACTAAAAAAACAAAAAAATATATGCATTAAAGTCTAACTTATATTTTGGCCTATAATAAATTTAGCCTATAATAATAAAATCTATTAATACAATCCATATTAATATCAAATTTCACCTATAAAAAAAATCATATTAATACTATTGATATCAATTTCTATATAAAGAGATACAATTGATTTTTTGACTTGATTTCCTTGATATACATTAATTATATAATAAATTTCTAACAATATAATTAAATTGAATATTATTAATAAAAAATAATTTAAATTTATAATTAAAAACTATTAAAGTAAATTTATGATATAAAATTAAACAATAAATTTAATAATTAAATTTTATAAATATAAATTATATTTTAATCCTAATAAATTTGGGATATTGACCGAATTCGTAAATGCACTTACGGAATACCTTAAAATAAGGTTAATTCGTAGGTTACCTTACGAATTCTCCTAAAAAGATCAATTCGTAAGTTAACTTATGAATCCACCCAACAAGGTAAATTCTTAAGTAGGGGTGAGAATAGGTCAGGCTGGCCTATAGGGGCCTATGACCTAGCCTATATGAGGCCAGACCTGACTTATTTCCTAAAAGCTTAGGCTATTAAAAAAATCTATGAAATCTTATTGGCCGACTATATATATATATATATATATATATATATATATATATATAAGAAGTCTAAATAGACTAACAGATGTATGCATATATATTACAAAATATGTTAAATAGGTTGACCTATATATGCACATATATGCCGATCTATAAGGCTTCTTAAATAATATAGATTTATTGAAAACTTTAATGAGAATGAGACTTTTAAATAGACTTTCAGACCAGGTCAGACTTTTATAAAGACCAGATAAGACTAAAAAATGAGCATATAGAAGGTCATAGGCCAGACTCATGTCTTGTAAATTTATCGTAGGTCAAACTTAGACCTTATAAAACCTAACCTAGTCTATTTTCATCCTTATTCGTAAATAACTTACTAATAGTATTTTTAGTTTTTCAGATATTTTGGAAAAATCCAGTAGTTGGTTGAAGAAATCTATTATAAATCTATAAAAATGAAAGTACCTGGATATTACCACAACACCCCAGCTGAAAAAATCTCTTTTTGGTCTATTCTATTAGGGTAAAATTGGAAACTCCAAAATATCTTGCACCACATTGATTTGAATCTGATGTGGCACTCCCACAATTTTTCACCACTTTTTCAATATTTTTTTTTACCAATAAATCCCACATATTATACTGTTTTTTAAAATAAAAAACCATTTGAATTTATTGTGCAGGCAGCGTGATCAACCCAACCATGGGGAATACCAATTCATTATGCCTTGCCATTCATTGTGCCTCTCTTCCTCTTCCCCATGCCAATCCATTATGCCTCTCTTAATCAGAATTCAAATTCTAATGGAACACCAAAAGTTTTTCACTCTTCCTTCAAACCTTCCCCAATGTGTACTTATGTATAACCTCCATTGCTTAACATTTATGTTGCGCATTCCACCAGCCCACTCCTCATCGTCTTCCTCATCGTTATCACCACCTAACATAGGTCCAGGTTTCCGAACTTGAACTTTTCTGGGAGTGGGTGTTTGTCGCTTCCGTTTTATATTTGCTGTATAGAGTGAATAATCCATTGTGTCGTCCTTCAATGCATTCTTAAACTCTTGATATCTTTGAATGAATTCTTGTGGATTTGCAGGCAAACTGAACTGAGATTCACCAATATTAAATGGAATACTCTGTCTTGAGAAACAGATCCTCTTTTGAGAAGGATAAGGTATCTGCAAAACCTGCATCATGTGGCTTTACTTTTGACCTACCATTATGTGATAAAGGAGAATCTGGCAAATACCCATTTGTTCCATTTAAATCCACAGAAGTCGTCTCATCGAGAAAGATGGTGAGTGGACTGCACCTACCATTGCTAACCCAGAATACAAGGGACCATGGAAGCCAAAGGTTTGTGTGGAAACATTGATTGACGGTATATTACAATATGTTTGGGGGTGGATTTCTTTACTAACTCGTGTTTATGTCCTGCGAAAATTAAGAACCCTAACTACGTGGAAAGTGGAAGGCACCATTGATTGACAACCCGTTTACTTTCATCATTGCATTAACAGTTAATATGTAATTGTTTGTTATGGTGTATTATTCTTAACATTTGAAGTATATATATTTGCGGACTTCAAGGATGACCCGACCTATATGTGTTCAAGTTGAAGTATGTTGGTATTGAATTGTGGGTAAAGGGTTCATTATGTTTGCTTTACATACTTTCATTTGAGCCTTAATTATCCAATTTCGACCAGAACCTTCTTAACTTGATAGGGGAAATCTGGAACATTGTTTGACAATGTTGTTATCACTGATGATCCCGAGTATGCCAAGCAACTAGCGGAAGAAACATGGGGCAAACAGAAGTATCTACTGCAACTTTGACTTTTATTTCCTTCATGTCAACTATCACAATATAAACTACATATTACCTGTCTATCTGTTGCAAGGTTGATACATATGTGCTTTTTTTATGCAGATCTATGTTGTTGATAGTTTGGACCGCGAGAGAATTGGGAAAGCAAAGCAAGAATTTTGTTTGATTCAAAGGTATTATAAAATTTATATGTCAGTGCTTATACACTTACTGATTTCAAAATACTGTTGTTACACCCTTACTGATTTCAAAATACTGCTGTTACACCCTTACTGATTTTAAAATACTGCTTCTATAATCTGTTATTCTGCTTTGCAAACACTTCTTCCAACCGAAAGACATCAAACAATAATTCTTCAGGCTCAAAGTTTTCATCTAAAGAAAACATCAGGTGTATGACTTAAGATATTTGTATGGATATTCGTTTAACTCTTAGATGATGCAGAATCATGTTCTCAGGGAAACATGACTCCTGTAACCAAGATTTATTACTTTGTTGTGTGTTTTTTCATTCTTCAGCTGACATATTCTTTATTATTTTTTGCATTTCCACCTACAATGCTAAGTTGTGTGTATAATTGTTCAATTTTCTTCTGTTTTTCTACAGGTTTCACTTAGAAGGAATTTCTTAGATAGAGAATAGCATGACTATTATAGAACAACTTACAAGGAATTTCAAACAAAATTTGATAGGCATGCCATTCTTTTTCTTAGCAGACAACAAAAATACTATGAAGTGGTTTAACTAATTCTCATAAGGCAAAAGGACAACTTGAGGAAGGGGTATTCATCTTTAGAAAAATAGATACATAAATCTTGATTGTTTTGGTGATATCATGTCTTCTTCTATACATAAATGTTAGCAAAGATACTATAAAACCTCATCACACTTTTGTGTCAGGTGGATAGTTTTTTATTACAGTAAAATAGTTTCTATTTTTTTCCATCTGCATTACAACTTTTATCTCCTACTATATTTGTAATCTTGATTAAGAGTGGCATGAATATGAATATTCCAAATTTCATGTTTCTCACATGCAATCATAACATGAATATGAGTATTCCAAATTTCATGTTTCTCACATGCAATCATAACATGAATATGAGTATCGTTTGTTTCTTTATTTTGTTTCTTTATTAATTTTAATGGTCATATATTTCCTTATATGATAAGGATAACTGATTAATAATCCGAAAATTTAAAAAGGTATATTATGTTATTCTGTGTAAACAAAATGTTACATTAAACAAATAGTACTATTTCATTTTACCTATTTTATTTTTGAATTGCCTTTATCAAATTCTCTGTGTTATTGTAGCAACTATTTGAAGTTTCAAATCAACAAGAAAGTGGAGGATTTAATGGATTTGAAGCTTTTTTGGTATACGTTTTTTACAAGGATGTTTAATTTATGAAGTTTTAAATAAGTGTGCGTGTTTAGATTATATTTTTTAAAAAAATGCTTTGGTTAGTTTTTCATTTAATGTAATCATTTATAATAGAGATTGAACAACATAAATGATAGATATTTGCTCTTGGAAAGAAAAAACCAAAAACCAAAAGAATGATTCAACATCATTTTACTTGAGGCACTTAAAAACAAGAAAAGTCTATCTATTAGAACAAATTTTTTTTTATAAACGGGGATAAGTTACAATTATTTTCATAAATGGAAAATTAAAATTTGATAAATGATAATATTATTTTCATAAATGGAAAATTAAAATTTGATAAATGATTTTATAAATTGGGATAAATTACAATAATTTTTATAAGAAGAAAATTAAAATTTGATAAACGATTTATAAATTGGGATAAATTACAATTATTTTTATAAACGGATTTTATAAGTTATATATTATGTGAATATTAACAAATTAAAGTATGAATTCAAACTTATAAATGAGTGTTTAGCATATGTAAATCCAAAGAAGCTCCATGCGATAACACAGGTTAAATATTTAGTTTATCATTATAAAAATATATGAATACAAATTATTTTGTAATTATTTAGATCCTTATATGAAATCAAATATATTTTGAAATTATTTAGATTTTTATAAAAAAGTTAACAAAAGAAAACAAAATCAATTGAAATTTTGTATGGAGGTATTAATATGAAAATATGAAAAAAAATTAAATCAAAACTTTACAAATATATCTTTTGAATGGAGGTATTAATATTATTTAATTTTATTATATATAGAAATTATTTTGAATGGTAACATTAATACATTTTAATTTTATGCATGATTTGATTTCAAAAATTTATGATCAATAAATTTTGAATGGAATTATAATTTAACCAATAAAATTTTCTACTGACTTCTAAATATATTTGTGTATATTTTTTGAAATGTTACATTTATATTCTTGAAAAAATTAACGTAGTTTAAACGATGTATTGCTAACTATAAATATATTGTTAATAAAATTAACAAAAAAGTATATTATAAATATATAAAAGGTAAAGTAAATAAGAACTCTAATATTTATCTTAAATATTTAAAGCATATCACAATCTTTTTAAATTAACTTTAAAATTGTAATCATGATAAAAAAAATGTTAAATTGTAGTCATGAAATTTTAATGAAAAATGATAATCATAAAAATTAATAATAAAAGGTATAAATTTATTTACAATCCTTTTTATAAATTGAATAAGTTACATTTTATTATAGTTTAAATAATATTTTGTTACTAAAAATATTTAAAATCATATATTTTTATGAAATATTAATAAAAATCATGTATTTTAAAGAAATATTTATTTAACTAACCATTTACTCGATTATATGTATAGTAACTTTATTAAAGAGTTAATTGATCAATTAATTCAATTAAATTATTTTTAAAATATTAGTTGATCCATTAAAAATCAATTTAATGTAAATAATGGAAATAAAATATATAATATTGGTGTAATTTTAAATAGTATTTAGAAAGTAGTTTAAGAAAAAACTATATGATTTTGAATGTTATTGATATATGTAAAAAAAAAATGAAAGTCATGTCATATCCACAAACATTTCTATATGATCTTTTACAATATCGATTTTTCTTGATTTAGTACATTTCTATATGATCTTTTATAATATCGATTTTTCTTGATTTAGTTGAATATATGTTTTGATTTAGTTGAATATATGTTTTGGGAAGAATTTCTCTAATCAAGGTTGTTGTTAGAGCCTACAATATTCACAATTTAGCTAATGTTAAAAGACTACAATTTGACGAGGAGTTCTTATATATTGTAGGTTTGGAAAAATTGTAAATATGATATATAAAAAAAAATTAAAAGTGCTTATACATTGTCATTTTCATTAATTATAAGAATGTTAACCGATTGGAGAATGAATTCAAACTTTACAAAAGATAATTTGGTAGACATGTAGTGTGAATCACGGCTGGAAGTTGTCATACATTTTATATTTGGAAAATATGCTAATATCTAAAATTGGTTTAATAATACATTTTTACAATTAATTATTTGGATTCAATTAGTGTTTCATAACTCATCGAGATTCACGGGTAAAATGTGAACGTATGACAATCAACTATTGACTGCTCATTTTAATATCTATTTGTTTACTATTTTTTTAATTGTTGTCTTATATAATTGAAAATACGCTGTCATATTTAAAGAATATAGGAATATTCTATTATACAAAGTTAGTTAGTTATATGAAATTGAACGGCGACAAAGACGGGTTATTTACTAGTTCCTTATAAAACTACTACTTAAAAAAAAAAATTATACAACAAACACTACGGACACGGGGCTGCACGCTAGAAGAATAATCTATTCATTAAAGTGTGTCACGAACAAGTTTAAACTTCAACCATTGTCCATGTCATAAGCAACAATTTCAGTATTCATCTCACTTCCATTCTTCCTTTGACTATTCACTTTCCTAACTCATAAATGGCGCATAACAAGAATCAGAATCAAACACAAACATCTCATTCTCCCTTCACTCAACCTATCCGCTGTATTGTAAAATTGGGTATCACTCTCTCTCTTTCTCTATGCACTTGCTTCATTTCTTTTCAAACAGGGTTTCTTTACAATGTTGATTATCTATAGTATCTCAACTTAAGCATTTTTTTAGTGTATAAGCATCTAGGTTCTCTTGTGTTTCTGCTTCTTTTTTTTATGATTAAATGACCCCATAGGACTGTTCTCTATAATTTTTTACATGTTTGGTTGCTCTCTAATAGAACTGATTGTGCTTTTGCAATAATTTCTGAAGTATATTTTGAGTCTAAACACTTACGGTTCAATAGACTTTTGCAATAATTTATCCTAATATAAATCACTTTCCCTTCGACTCACTTTTAGCCCTAATCAATTTATTCATGATCATTTTTTTTATTGCAGAACCAAACATATTAAACTATATGTAAAATTGAGTTGATCAATAAATTTCAAAGGAAAAACCATGTTTAAACTCAAAAACTACACATTCTAGCTTCAAGTAAAATCAATTCTAGAGGCAGAGTTAATTTTAATTTAGAAGAAACAAACATCTCAAAATCATTCCAAAATCAATTATATACTTTTACTATTACTTTTGACTCTTCCAAAAGTTAAACCAAACATTCATTTAACCTTTAACCTATAACCTATGACGCACAAACAAAAATACATGAATGATATTGACTCTATATGTAACTACAAGTGTATCGTGTTGGTGTCTATGGATGGTAAAATGAGTCTGATCCGCTGGGCATGCCCGTTTTGCGGGACAGGTCAAGATTTTAGGCTCACACTCTCTAATATATCCATCCCACCTCGTTTTTTTGCATGGCTTTTGTTTGGTGCGAGCATTAACATAAACTTCCACAATTTTAGGCTTAAGATTTTAGACCCGAGTCCTCAGCTATGACC
Organism: Vicia sativa; assembly: GCA_021764765.1. Classification (NCBI taxonomy): domain Eukaryota; kingdom Viridiplantae; phylum Streptophyta; class Magnoliopsida; order Fabales; family Fabaceae; genus Vicia; species Vicia sativa. Next base: position 121,765,186 of record CM038792.1, on the reverse strand, counting down.
GCCCTGCCCTTTTTTTTACGGATTTTTGCAGGACGGACATGTTCATTTGCCATCCGTACTGGTGTCAAAGCCTATAGCCAACATGTCTGAGACACTTAGGCACTGCCATCAATTTGAAGTGTCGGTGCTATACTGTGTTTAAGGAGTTGAGGACTTTTTTTACTTATCCACAAAGTTAAATTCTTTTGTTGTGATATTCAGGAGGTGCTGCAATAACATGCAAAAATGAGTTAGAGAAGATAAATGAGGAAATTCTTCACAAAGTTTCAGAACAGCTTAGGCAAGCCATGTTTGCTACTTCTGAGAAGCCTCCAGGGATGGATTGGAGCAAGAAACCTGGTGAATCAGAAATATGTTGTAAACCAGAAGATTTTGGAGATGATTATGTCTCCGAATGTAGCCGTTTCATTGTTGTTCATGGAGCAGGTTCCTCGATATGTTTCCCTCTTTGAGTTCAACATTTTGGTTCAATTAATGATAATATATGATGAATTGTGTATCTATGCTTATATTGGTATGTCTTGAACAGATAGGATTTAACCCATTGTGGTATAAGGGGTGACTAGGTAAAAACTTTTAAGGGGTTATTCAATAAGCACTTATCATAGAGTTTGTGAATGAATGGTTTTTACAATTGAATACGGAATCAGGGTAAACTCACCATTAAGTCATTAACTCTTTATAAGTTGTTTTTGTAAAAGCTATACGTGAGAGTTTATGAAAATATGTTGAAAACAGCTTATGGACATAATATAAGCTATTTTTATAAGTTCTTCCAAATACTATATAAGTGTTGGTGTCATAAGATAAGTTCAATAAGTTTTGTCCTTCAATGATAATCAATTGCATCAGTTTTGTCCTTTGACCTTGTCTATAAGTTGTTTGCAGCTTATTGAAACAGCATATGACATGTCTATAAGTTGTTTCAGCTTATTTCCATAAGTTCTCCAGGATAGCTTATAAAAATAGCTTATACCTTAATATAAAAACAGTTTGACTTTATTTTATCTCTTGTTATATAAATGATTATGCTATAAGCATTTAATTAAGTTGTTTATTGAAAAAAGACCTTAAGAACTTTTGTACTCGAAGTGCTTTATTTACAATTTTGATTGTGATTTGACAACCTTGCTTCACATTGTAATGTTTAAAAACTGGAAATTAATTCTTAATGATAAGCAACTAGTTCATATTAGTTTCTATGGTGTTCTCAGGTTCCTTTGGGCATTTCCAAGCTAGCAAGTCAAGTGTTCACAAGGGACATCTGGATAAACCTCTTGTCAAAGGCGGATTTGTTGCTACGCGAATATCTGTATGTAATCATTGCCAATTTTATAAGATCTCTAACAGTTGTATTTGTGGAATGTTTAAATACGAGTTTGGCATTTTGACTGTTATATAAGTGCATCTTCCTCCTATGAGCTAATATCTTTCTCCAAATTCAAGTCGATGAACTTGGCAAGAATGTATAGTTTGTAAAAATGTTCTGTTTTATTTTCATCACTCTCGATCCTTATATTTTGGTATCTAAGTGTGATACCATGCTTAGCATTCCATTTAATTATGATTCAGGTAACCACTCTCAATCTTGAAATCGTTAGAGCACTGGCCAGAGGTAATTTCATAACTATTGCAATCTATGCTATATATTAATTAAAGTTTCCTGTTGGATGAAAACATTGGTTATTTATCTTAAGTTTCAAGCTTTTCTGCTATCATGTAGTGTGTAGCACCGACACCTCTGAAAAAGATGTCTATGTCAATGTCGGAGTCTGAAACCGACACCGACACTTGTGATTATGTTTAATTTATTTATTTTCTTAAATTATAACCGGCATCGACGTGTCAGTGTCGTGTTTCCTGTGTCCATGCTTCACTCAGATGGTCATAAGTAACTTACCGAATGTTATCATTGATTAACATGACACTCTCGTCTCCTTACATTACACTAAAACTTAATGCTCGAAGCTATTTGTTACTTTTACTTCGCCCTTTTTTGGCTTAAAACTCTTTACAAAAAAAGTATTGAAATTCATTATTTTCTTTTCTTTTCATCTTTGCAGAGGGCATTCCTTCAGTTGGAATGTCACCTTTCTCATGTGGATGGATCACTGGTGAAAGACATGTTAGTAAACTCTTAATTGAATACATGCCGGATCGTATTCATTAAAAATGGATTATCGTCTTGTTTTGTCTTCCTTTTCAGATAAAGTTAGTATTCTAAGTTCATATTCAACTTGTGCAGATATCTTCAGCCGATTTGTCTCCCGTGGCTAGGGCTATTGATTCTGGTTTTACACCTGTAGGATTTAATTCTTCAGTTTATAAAACTTCTTTGAAACTTTTTACTAATGTTTTACCACTATTGTAACCTTTCCTTGTTACATTTTGTTATTTTACAATCTTCACACCGAATGATATAGGTTTCGTTGCAATTTGTCTAGGTTCTGCATGGAGATGCAGTGCTTGATGAGATTCTGGTAGAAACTCGGTCTATTAAGTTTTGTCGTTCATTAATAACAAAAATTGAAGTTTTCGCATTAACTCTTACTTTTCAGGGATGCACTATTTTGAGTGGAGATGTTATCATAAGTCATCTTGCAGCATACTCAAAGCCTAAATATGTTGTTTTCTTGGTATCCTCCATATGTCATGTATATCCATTTTTATTCTTGAATTGCAACATGCTATACAACTTTTAAATCTCTAATATTAGAAGTTGTTACATGAATGAATGTTTTCCATTAATCATGAGTGAAAGACAGATGTATATGGAGTGTATGATCGTCCGCCAACAGAGCTTGACGCGATACTCTTGAAGGAGATTGGTGAGCCATTGTTGTAAGATTTACTTTCCATATGACCTATTTTAGTTTCTTCATATGTCAAATTTTTCAATAATGACAGCTGTTGCTGAAGACGGAAGCTGGTCAGTCATAAAACCGAAGTTACAGAACTCAAGTAAGCAGACTTGGAATCAGTTTGGATTAATTTCTCTAGAAACAATTGTAAAAACTGAGTAACATAAATGAACAATTACGATTTCATTGGTATTTCGACTTCTAATTTAGTAAGTGACTAACATAACGTGCAAGCATCTGTTGATTATGCGAGTTGAATGTACGGATTGATTTTATTGGCTGTGTGATTGATATCTGCAGTTGAGCTAACTGTTGCTGCCCATGATACAACTGGTGGGATGAAAACAAAGATCTCAGAAGCTGCAATGATAGCAAAACTAGGAATTGATGTCTACATTGTAAAAGTAATATTCTGTTTATGTTTCACATGCTTGTTTTAGTTATATCATAGAGCTCCTAATTTTGAAAACATGAAACTGTATTTCAAACTGTATTTCAGGCAGCAACAAGCCATTCATTAAAGGCCTTAAATGGAGATCTTAGAAACAACATCCCTGATGACTGGCTTGGAACGGTCGTTCGATCATCAAGATAGCCATAATTGAATCTTCTGCTCAAGTCGATATCATCAAGAGGAATTAATGATTTTAGACTCAAGCATGTGAGCTAGATGATGACCATTTGACAGAGATGTTTTGCTTAATTAACCAACTCAGACTTGAATTTGATGGTGTACAACTGTTATGTATATCTTTTTTGCAAGTTTATTCTGAGTGTTTGTTCTTGTAGCAACTTTGATATATTTATAGTTCTTCTATTTGGTAGTTTTCCATTGAGGGAGTTGCAAAATTTTCTCATTTTGATGAGAGCTAAAATAGTAATAAGTGGTGAACACCAAAAAAGACCGTATGCAAGAGTAACACAGAATTTATGATGTTTAATAATAGGGTTAAATATATTTGTGGTCCCTATAAATACAATGAGGAAATCTGTTGATGATTGGACATATACGTAGTAGTGCCAGTGTGGCAAAGATGGTGATGTATCATACCACATGGTTAAGGACAACATCACATTTGAACCTATAAAAATTTGCGGCTAATCTCTAACAAATTCAAACACAATTCTTGTCCTTTTGAGCTCTTTGGTCCAAAATTTTCTCTAGCTACCATCCCAGCCAAAACATACACTGCTATGCATAAAATAGTGCTACATTATAGAAGAAAATCTGCCAACAGGGCTTAAGGAAATAAATCTGTATATTTACCTATTTTGATAGATTAAAATAGAAGATGATTGTGTGTTTTTGCTATCAAATTTATAGTCACTTACTCTTACTCTTCAAATTGTGGATATATTTTTCATCTTATAAATTTTCAATCTGATATAATTTTCTGAATTTAGGGAACTGCCTTTTCCATGACCGAACGAGATCATCTTGATCTACGAGGACTGCTTCCTCCAAATGTCGTGTCTTATGTAGGTGTCAATTTCTGGCAGTGCTTCCCAAAATACTAACAATGATCTAGGCTTCCATGGATATACATACCTTAACGTAAATTGCATCGACAAAAAAAATATTCTATAGGTGCAACTACAATTTATGGTGCTGTCTTTTAGTATAGTATTAGTGGCCAGTAGTCTTTGGTTCATCCAGCCATAATACTAGTAAATTTGGGAGCTTTGGATTAGGCTCCTCCATCTTTTAGAAGGGTAGGGGGTAGTTACACAAACTTTTTGGAGTTTTTTTGCAACTTTAACTGAGTGATATGATTCAAATATATGTAGCATTGACTATGAGAGAATACAAATGTCCTCTGAATCTTTTGAGCAGATTTGTGACATGTGTGTTTTAGGAGTTGTATGTTTAGATTCTTTTTAGTTTTATTACAGACCAGAATCAGTTACTAATGTCAGTATACAATTATAACAAAATTGAAAATTGTCATAACTCAATGTTACATGTCTACAATTCTGTCTAGTACTTTTTACTATATTTTTCCTTCTTTCTAGCATACATTGCTATCATTAGGAGGCTGGGGAAGGTAAACTAAAATGTAAATGACCTGAATATAGGGCGAAACTAACATGTTTCGTAGGTCAGGCTTAATACCTTATCCCACTCCACACAGAAACACGGGTGAAGTGGACATGTGAAAACACATGTTAGACTCGATTTACCACTCCTACCTACAATTGGCTGCTACATAACACCAACCGTTGGCCGCAGAAGATCTAAATCCTATTGAAAGTCCACATGAGATAATTGAAAGTTTTTTACACTTAGACCTTCTATTGAGCAATGAATAATCATAGTTTTGTTTTTCCCTTAACAGAGCATAAACTGAGGTGCAAATAAGAAATATATATTAAATTGAAGAGAATCGTAATAGAAACGTTAGAGTGTCTTATAGATAAGCACATATAACTTCTTCACATCATAAAACAGTCTTGGTGGTTTTGGTATTGATCTCTGACCACAAAAAATAAGTGGTCAAAAGACTCAATAAACTCAACCATTACCATATCTTGTAAGTTTGTAAGAATTGCACAAATATAATAGCAAACACGCAGAAATATTAAATATATCATCTCAATTCCAAGCAGCGCTCATCGATTTATTACTTAGGGCCAACATCCTTAAGGCCACAAATCTGTTCCTCGCCCATGGCAGACATGACAGACACAATCAGATCTTTACCTTCGTTAAATCCATCCTTGATCTGCATCACAGAATTTGAAATCAGTACAAGAAAGTAGCAAATATCACTGATTAATCTCAAGCAACTATTCAACACAACATGTAAAAGCTATCCAGATTATCGAACATACTAACCTGCGAAAGCAGACTATCATCGGACGGAAGCTTAAGGTCATCCTTTGTACCACCACTCTCAGTCAGCAGACTCACCTAACATATTCAATGAAAAATATCTTTGGTTCAAGAGACAGTGTCACAAATTATCAACCAATTTAAAACTTTAACCATTATCTTGAGTAGCTTATAAAAATAAGGTAAAAACAACTTGAGAACATGTTAAAAGTTCTCTCCATAAACTCTTAAAAACATTCTCACAAGTGATTATATCACTAGTAGAGCCCTTTTTGAGGGCGAGCAACCAAGCACAAAATTATCACGATTAAGTTTTAACTAAATAGGGTCTCAGAAAATATTTGTCACTTTTGACCGTAGTTAAATAGGGCATCTATTGCTTAGCAATGGTTAAACTGCGACTAATCTACACATGGCGTCCAACAACTTGAGAGGGCTTTGTCGCTCTGATCACTAGATAAGATCAGATAAGTTAACCCAAATAAAGCTTTAGATCATAAACCTACTTCAAGACAATAAAAAGGAATAAGGTTTGTGTGTAATCTTACAAATCCATCCTCTGAAATATCAATGAGCTGGTAATCAGTACGATTAACATGAGGAACCTGTTGTAAACACAAACAAACACATCAACCCAAGTCAATTAACCAAGCAATTAAAAATTAGACACAAATTCAAATCCAAAAAAAACACTCTTATATCAAAATCAGAATCATACATCACAGTTATGAGAAGAAGGAACAATATCTTCAAGCTTTTTCCCAGTGAAGATATCAATAGCAACAAAGTGACACTTAGCATGTCCATGTTTCCCAGTTTTGGAAGTTGAAACCTCAACTACCTGTCTCCAACACAAACAAAATCACAAAACAAAAATCATTATATAACCTAATAGGGTTTGATTCATCATATCAATTATTGCAATTTCAATTTAATTGAAAAGTCAACTGCAAATAAAATTGATCAAAATTGAAAGAAAAAAAAAGAAAGATTAAGGAACCTTGCAGGGTCTGTTTTTGATAACAATGTGACCATTTTTGCGAATGGTTCCAGCTTGTTGTGGATATGTCTTGGATGCTCCAGCATCAGCTTTGGACTCGAAGTGGTGTTCCTCGTCAGACATGTTTGTTTCACACTTGTTGTTCTTCACACGCCAGTACTTTTGTTTTTGCGTTTTCTTTTATAAGCATATATAGTGTAACAAAAAAAAACTATCTGCTATTTTTTAGTGATAATTAATTATTCTCGCTATTTTTTAGTGATAATTATTCAATCTCACATCCAATCATGCTTACCCTTTTAATTTTGTTTTGGAATTATTTTATTTTTTTTGAAAAAGAGTGTTGCTCAATATACGCTGAGGTGCCGGTTAGTATGTTGAAATTTTAACCATGTTAAAATTATTTAAAATTTAAAAAATATGTAGAAAGAGGAAATTGTTATTTATTCAATTTAAAATTATGATCATTTAAAAAAATAAATTAGGTTAAAAATATGGTAGCAAATGAAAAACCTCTATGATTCGACCACAAGACATATATTATCTTTAGGTGGTAAACGGATATTTCTACTCGGTTTAGATTGTATAATAAAAGTTTGTAAAAAATGAGGTAGACAAACATAATTGAGGTTGTGAGTCAAAAATTTTAGTTGGTTCCGCAAAAAAAAAAGGGTGGGGCAAATAATGCTTGCAAATTTTGCATCTGTTAGGTCTAAAAATGTAAAATTTTATATAAATATACATGCTTGCAAAAATTCGTAAAAAAATCGGACGGAATAGGACAAACATATTTGAGATTGGTAAATTGCGAGTCTAAAACTTTAACTCGCCCCGCAATAATTACAGACAAAACGAGTATGTTCAATAGGTCGGATATGTGTTGTCATCCCTAATGTATCTTGACTAAAGTGCTCAAATGAATATTGTTTGAATGATATTAATATATCTCATGTTCAAAAATAAAAATTAATGTTAACTCTACGTTGGAATATTATGTCAATATTTTAATATGTGGAGATGAATTTCAAAAAACTCTTTAAATCAAGGCTCGTATTGTGTGTTAGTTGAAAAAATCCATTAGTTTCACACGATTTAAATGAGATATTTTAGCTAATCCACTTTATTTCCAAAATAAGTCAAAACAAATTTTTGTTGAGGGTTTTCTTCCTTATTCTCATAACTCTGCATTTTTCAAATCATCGAAACACTAATTTCTTCCCTATTTTCTTACTCGTTGAACTTTTCGAATATTTTTTTAATTCTATTTAGAGAATTAAGTTAATTTCTCCTTTTTAAGTTGAGAAATTGCAAATACTTTAGAAACTCTATTTTAATTTTTGAGAAATTGCAAATATTGTTTGAATGAGCTCAATTAAAAATTGTTTGAATATAATATTTTACAAATGTGTTTTTAAAAACTGTTCATTTTTCAGTTTTTAAAAACAAAATACTGAAATAACTAAATTGTATTTTGATTTTCTTTTCAAATTTTAAAAACTAAAAAAAAAAACTATTTCAAACAGACCCTTAATTTTTGGATTCTCTTTGCTGAATCATTTGAATTTCTCTTGTTTGAGAAATTATTTTGAGTGATCAAATGACAATTATTTAATTTTTTTTGGAAAAGAATTGTTTGAGAAATTATTGTGACTGGTTTATATACCAGATACTATGAGTGATTTTTATACCATATTTGGTTGGTCTTTGTGTCATCAGGTGGTGTATTTCTAAACAGATTATCTATCGTGCAAGTAGTAATCGTATAATATATAACTGAACTGTTTTATTCCGGAGGCGACGTGGTTTAGTGACTGCTTTGCATAATTTTGGATAGTGTCACGAAACATCTTAAAGAAAGCAAATTGTTCCGCGACTCATCTCAGTAATTTTTTAGGGGCAAATTTTTCAAAACTGTAAAACAACAATTTTTTCAGTAGTCATGGCAGTTTGAAACGTCTTAAAATTGTTGGGATTGATAATTTAATACTGTAGTACACTAAATGCATGTTAATGCAGTTTTTTCAAACAATGACTTAGAATAAGAAATATATATATATATATATATGAACCAACTGAAAGAGTTTGTGATTCATGGAGAAGAAAATAATGTTTGCAAGTTAGAAAAGTCTTTGTATGGTCTAAAACAAGCTCATAAGTAATGGCGTGAAAAGTTTGATAACTTAATGATATCAAAGGGGTATGAAGTGAATGAAAATAACAAATGTGTTTATTACAAAGCTGAGAATCGCATTTGCACTATCATATGTCTCTATGTAGACGATCTACTCATATTTGAAATCAAATATTAATGTCGTTAATGACGTGAAATCATTATTGTGCAACAACTTTGATAGGAAAGACCTCAGAGAAATGAGTGTGATTCTTGGTATCAAGATTACGAGATCCAAGCAAGGAATTTATTTGGATCAATCACACTATGTGGAAAGATCTTAAAAAAATATAATTACTTTGACTATAAACATGCGAGCACACCATACGATCTAAGCATGAATTTAAGAACACTGATGAAAGTGTTAGACAAATAGAATATGTGAACATCATTGACAGTCTTAGGTATGCCATTAATTGTACTAGATCTGATATTGCATATGTGTAAGATTGTTGTGCATGTTTAATAGTAGACTAATTAATGAGCATTAACAAGTCATTGAACGAGTCATGCAGTACCATAAAAAGACTGTGAATATCGGTTTGCATTACCATAAATATTCTATTGTACTTGAAAGATATAATGATGCAAATTGGAATACCTTATCAGATATTTCTAAAGCAACTAGTGGCTATGCATTCAACATAGTTGGAAGAGTTGTATTTTGAAAATAAAAGAAATAGACTATCCTGTCTCACTCCATGATGGAGTCTGAGATGATAATATTAGTGATTGATAATGAAGAAGTAAAGATGCTTGTTAGCTGAGATTCTTTATGGAAAAACATATGTCAGTTGTGTTGATCTACTGCGATAATGATGCGGCTATTGTAAAAATTGAAAATTATTATTATAATAGTAAAAGACATTAAATTTTAAAAAAATACAACACTATTAGAAATTCACAAATGCTATTATGACACCCATCTTTACATTCACACCTTATTTATATACGGTATAATTAATTTTTTCTCTTATTTTATTGTTAACATGTGCATTGAAATTTGTGTTGCTTTCAAAATCATGCTTAAGGTTACAGTCTAAATGGATACGGTGTAAAAATTTGATGTAAGCATAGCACTCCTCAAATTCACAAATGATATTATGACACTCATCTTTACATTCGCACTATATTTATATACAGTGTGAAAATTTGATGTAAATACGAATTATGTGCGTATCGATTAAAATTTAATAAATTCTTTGACAAAATAATTAATTAGAGATAGTCTATAATACATATAAAAAAAAAAAAAAAAGTGAGCATAGAAAAGAAAAGGTATTGAAATGTGGTTCTCCGACAGCAGTTCCACGTGGGGGTTTCTGGTTGTAGCGTTTTAAGAACGCAGACTCAAAGCTGCACTCAGAGACAAAAAATTCCAAAATCGACGTGTTTAACTCCATCTTTAAATTCCACACTGTCCCATCAATGCTATAATATTGATTTTTAAGGAATTCTCATGCTTTCTTTCTTTTCATAAATACTTAGGAAATTTTTATGAATAAAAATTAAAGGATTCGGGGGAAGATATGCATACTGTTCATGATACACTTCGTGAAAAATTTGAACGGAATTGAAATAAAAATATAAATTTATTTGAATTGAAGACAACTATTTTAGTCTATTAAGAATCGAACCAAATTTTAAAATTTCAAATCTTATTAAACGGTTAGAAAATAAATTTTTCCAAATCAAACAGTTTATTGAAGAATAGAATGTTTAAGTTATTTTTCAATTTTTATAAAAATTTAACTTGTTTTAATTATTGTTTATTTTTAATTTTGGTTCAATTTGACTTCATGTTTAATTTCAATTCGATTTCAGTTTCAATTAGGTTTTAGAATTGTTTGCGCATTATGGTTTAGTTCATTAATCAAACATAACAAATCGATTATTATTTTTAGGGTTAAATATGTTTTTGGTCCCTCTAAATATACCAAACTTTGATTTTCGTCCTCCTAAATATTTTGTTTAAAGAATCGTCCCCCAAAAGTTTTCCGTCCTAATTATCATCCTCGTTTGTTTCACTTGACACATGTGGCACGTGAAATGGCATTTCTTTTAGTTTTCATTTATTTTCTATTATCCATGTGTATTAATAGTATCAAGACATCGGTGGGTGTATCAATTGGGATTGTTCCAACCTAATTTAGGGTTTCCAAATTTTATTCCTCGCTCCATTTTCCAATCGTTCATCTTCAATTTCATCCCTTTCTTCGCTTCGAGTTTTGTTATTGGAAGATGACGTCTTCAAGATCGTGCAACGAAACCTAGCAAGATCTCTTCATGCTCGTGCGGCCGAGGACGAAAATGTGGTTGTGATGCTCGTATGGTCTCGCGTTTGCAAGAATGGTCGTAATAAAGGTAGACTTTTCCGGAGATGCCCATTTTGGCGAGTGAAGAAACTTGTGATTTATTCATTTGGGATGAAGATCTTGTCACAGAAGACCTTACTGTTGTTGAAGAGGTAGAAAATTACAGGATGAAGGAATTGGAGACAGTTGAGTTGTTAAGGGAGCTATATGAAGGTTCCAAAAGAAGAATATGAAGATGCAAGACAAATTGAGAGCAGAGGCATGGAAAAATAAAGCTTATCTTTTGTAGTTTCATTGATGATCAATGTTATCCTTTTAATGAAATGTAAATGTTGAAGTTAGTAGTTATCAATGTAATTGAATTGATGCCTTTGAACATTGTTTAGTTTGAACATTATGCATGATAACTTTGAATTCAGTTTATCATTTCTTAGAGATAATGTAAAAATACTTATTTAATAGAAGTTTATGTTATCAGTTTGTCCAAACAGGGCCTAAATTAGTGAGATAGAAGTTTATGATCTGGTTTATTTCTCCCACTTGTAACTACCCAACAAGAATGGTTAGGGAGCAGTTTGTATTCATTTTGTAAATGTTCAAATTGGAACTAACTCCAAACATATCATAATGAATCAGGCATTTTACTTCAGTTAAATTTTAACTTTAACCTATGGTGCAATTGTGCACAAATTAATTTCTCTGTCAAAAGTTCTGCAAAAGATCCAATAATCACAGTTTTTTGACATACATAAAAAAACATCATCAAATAATATCAGCACAATTTACTCTAATGCCAATGCTCTAAACCAAGAACCTTAAATTGATTTAGGAAAAACCTAATTCCAATGAAGACAGAAGAACCAGACAGCACATGTCATGATTTTGGTTTGTAAACAAAAACCAGGAATAATAGTACAGTACATTACATTGCCAAAAGATAGACTTAGTTTGATCATTGTTTAGGATCTTTGCCAAATTTAAAATTACAAGTAACTGATAAGACAGTACATTGCCAAAATATATTGTTCAATTCTTCAAAATACTTATGGAGAATACATCATCTTCACTATGCTAGACTCGTGCCATCTTCTTCAGGTATTACCACTGGATCATCAGCCTTCTTTCCAGGTCCAGGGATGTTCTTGACCTTCAAAGTCTTTAGCCTATCAGACTGTCTCTTTTCAACTGAGCCTTCAGATTGAACCTGAGTCTTGTACCTGCTCTGTTTTTTGAAGGCTGATGATCCACTGCAAGTTGGACTTGATAGTACAGTCCTAATACCAGGTGGTTTGTAGGGTTTGTTAGTAGCTACTTGTGGCTTTTTACCAAAGAAAACCCTTGGACCAGTTGGTCTTGGTTTAGCTGCCTTTGCCTTGAGAGGTGAAGTGTCAATATTCAATGGTTGAATGTCCAAGACATCAGTATCCCTTAACAATGCAGCCAAAGTTTCATCCAAACTTGTTGGCTTGGGTACAGCATCATTCAACACAGTATCCTTTGGCTCTGCATCATCCACAACAATATCCTTTGGCTCTTCATCATTGACAACAGTATCATTTAGCTCTGCATCATTCACAACAGTATCATTTGGCTCTGCATCATTCACAACATTATCCCTGGGCTCTGTATCATGCACAGCAGTGTCCCTAGGCTCACCATCTTTCACAACAGCTACTCTTGGCTTAACATCATTCACCTCCTTAGTTTTGCCTTCTTTGATTCCTTGTTAGTAGACCTTTAGGCCTTCCCTGTATCAAGTAATCAAAGCATTATTTTGTATGATAAAAAAGCATGTTAGAAAATTATGATTATTTTCAATACCTTTTTTTTGGGTGCCAAATTTGCTTGGCTTGTCTGACTTGCTTGTGTAGGAATTTTTGCCTGGCTTGCTTGTGTAGGAATTTCTGCTTGACTTGCTTGTGTAGGATGTTTGACTTGGTCTGCTGCTTTGCTGTGTAGGAACAACCATAATTTGTTTGTTTTTCTTGCAGGTTCTTTTGTTGTGCCCAAGTTCAAAACATAACTTGCATCTATGGTTTGTATTGGTTCTTTTCCATCTTGTTTGGCTTCCTTCATCAGGTTCCCTCCTTCTAAGTTTCTTTGGCCTACCTGGGCCTCTTTTGTACAAAGGAGGAAATATTATTGGATCATCAGTTTTTGGCCACTTATTTTGGCCATTTAAGGGTGTGATATCTGCTTCATAGCATTTGATATATGTAGACTTGTGGTAACATTTATGGACATAATTGATGGGATCATGTACTGCCCTATGGATTGCAGAAACTGCATGTCTACATGGAATTCTAATTAGATCCCAATAATTACATGAACATGTTTTCTTAGTCAGATCAACCACAAAACTATCAGTAAACATGGCATGGGTTACTTGGAATGTTAACTGTCCAGCATAAGTAGCTATCCAACTTGCACTCTTTTCAATCTCTCTATCTAATCTCTTCATTGGCTTTGACATTACCCTACCCTTATAACCCTCAACCTTTTCCCTTAAAGTTGCAAACCTTCCCATTAAATAATTCCTAATCCATTCAAACATTGTAATTATAGGCTTGTCCCTCTGAAGCAGAATAGTGGCATTAAAGGATTCACTCAGATTATTCATCAATACATCACACTTAGAAAACAAAGGAAATGCATGCTTACACCATTTAGTTTTTGGAATAGCCTCTAACCATTCAAAAGCATCATTGCTTACATCCTTGATCTTCTTCATGTATTCTTCATGAGCTTCCAGGTATGTTGCCTTTGCTGCAGCCATCATGAGATCCCTAAAAAGGGTTCCACCTCCAAACTTCTTTTTAAAGTTGGCATAAAGATGTCTCAAACAGAACCTATGCTCAAATGCTGGGTATTCTTCCTCAAAAACCTGGACAAGTCCCTGTATGCAATAATAAAAACTTATGCTCAAGTGTTGGTTCAATAAGTCCCTGTATGCAATAAATTCCTACACAAGTGTTGGTTCAATAAGTCCCTGTATGCAATAAATTCCTACACAAGTGTTGGTTCAATAAGTCCCTGTATGCAATAAATTCCTATATTGCATCCCACCTCTTCCTATTTCATGTATGTATCAATGTTGAGAAACTATATCTGGACTATAAAGATACTAATGTTCTGGACTATTCCTGTTTCTGATACTTATTCTGCAACACAAAAGGGTACCCCTAACTTGCAGTTCACATGTTTCGTTTGGTATGTCCCTGTTGGTTTCACTATTTTATTCATGTTTTGCATCCACATGAAGATATTAACAATTGGGACAGTAGGATGCAATTAAAATTTGGAATTGTTTATGAACAGGATGAACCACACTAAGATGCATATTACTTGCTATGATAAATGGTTCAACAAAGATGTCTCAAACATGTCAAACACACATATAAAGATGTCTCAAACAGGAGTTATGCTCAAAAGCTGGTTCAATAAAAATGATATACAAAGATGAAATAACATAAGTTTTACTTACCTTTTGTTGGTCAGATATGAAACACCATCTTTGTTTACCAATGTCTTCAAGAAGTAGTTGCATGAACCACTCAAGTGTCTTTTGACTCGGTTCTACAACTCCAAATGCAAGTGGTAATCTTGGTCATTAGGATCTCTTCCCACACTATCAATAGTATCCCACCATACTTGTGTTTTAGATGACAACCATCTAATCCAATAAATGGTCTGCAAGCAGTTTTCAGGGCCTTCTTTGTTCCATCATAGCACATGTAGCACCTTTCAAACCTTGGCAATAAACCATGACCTGGAGAAATAGTATTCATTCTGAAAGTATTCCCTAGAGAAGCCCTCCTCAATTCAGCCCCATATGACCATAACAAACTATATTGTTTGCTACAATCTCCTCCATTATCCTCTTAGCAATCTTTCTTGCCTTAAAAGCCCTACAAGGAATTTTAGCATACCTAACCCTAACATCAAGAATCACATCATTCAACTTCATTTTGTTATTATTCTTCATCCTATCAACAATCACCTTTGCAACCCAATCACCTTTGCACTTTTGTTAAAAATTGTCTTCCACACTTATG
This sequence comes from Vicia sativa, assembly GCA_021764765.1. NCBI lineage: Eukaryota > Viridiplantae > Streptophyta > Magnoliopsida > Fabales > Fabaceae > Vicia > Vicia sativa. The sequence goes on along the minus strand of CM038792.1, from coordinate 121,749,952 downwards.
TTTATCATACAATGTCTTGATTCGAAGGTTGTTGATGTCAATACTCTCTGCATAGTAAAGATAGTTGCATTGAGATTTTCCTTACAAATCACCCTACATCTCACACCATCATTTTCGAAATCTAACTTCCTCCCATTCAACACATTATGTTCCAAGATAGCATCCTTGAATTGTCTTAGTGATGAAAACTCCATTCCCACCTTGAACCTAAAGTCCTTTGTAATTCCATCTCCATCATTGAACCTTAAAAATCTTGGCCTATCATCATCACTATCATCTTCAGCACCACTATCAAGCTCATCAGTCAAATACTCTTCTTCAATTACATGTTCCTTGCCCATCTCTGGTGTAATTAAATTTGGTCTTACTGCCTCACTACAACCAGCAACATCATCACCAGGCACATTATCAGGATGGTCATTAAAACCCTCATCAAAACCATCATCAAAAGGATTCATCCTTTCTTCTTCACTATCCTCGAATTTAACATCCTTAACTGACTCATCACTGGAACCATCATCACCACTACAGTTATCAATAACCTCTTCACATTGTTTTCCCTTCTTCCTTTTTCTTACATTCTCCATAAAAGTTGCAGCCCCATTACTTGGAAGTTGTTCAGAGTATATTTCAATCTCAGGCTTGCATTCATGAATAAAGGCTGCAATCTCAAATGCATCACCATCATCCTTAAATGGTTTTAGATCATTTTCTAAGGTACCTTCAACATGTTTTCACCACATCCTTACACTGCTGTAATCAAACCTGTGTTCCATTGATTTAATAAGGTCACAGCATCGAAAATGACCAACATTCGCTATCTTGACCATTAAATGCATATGCATCCCCACCCTCATATTTTAGCAAGCGGTTTTAACAAAACAACCCTTTGTGTAAAAATTACCTTAAAGAAAACCATCCTACAAAATGAAGGTACATTGACAGTCAAACATGGGCCCACGAAAAACCCTTAATATCCTACCAATATACTACACTTGCTGTACAGAACTTTAATAAAATGGAATATAGTGAAGAACATGTGGACCTACCTCAAGTTCCTTGTCGAGGGACCACAGAAAAGCTCCTTTGCAAAGTAGAAATGGGACCACTCACAATAACTGCAAGGATTATCAACATGCAATAATTATTTACAAAATAGAACAAGCAGAACAAGCAATAGAATGAAAAGGAGAATGAAAAGGAGAATGTCAAGCAATAATTATCTTACCTTCGAAGGAGACGGTGAAAAGGTTAAAAAGAAGGAGTGAACAGGATAAGAAGGAGACGGTGAAAAGGAAGGAGTGAAGGAGGAGTGAAACGAGGAAGAAGGTGAAAAGGAGGAGTGAAAGTGAAATTGAAATTAGGGTTTTCCAAACATATATCCTACGTGGATATGATTTGTCAATAGAAAAATAAATGAAAAACTAAAAGAAATGCCATTTCACGTGCCACATGTGCAGCCGTCAAGTGAAACAAACGGCAGGGATGATAATTAGGGACGGAAAACTTTTGGGGGACGATTCTTTAAACAAAATATTTAGGGGGACGAAAATCAAAGTTTGGTATATTTAGAGGGACCAAAAACATATTTAACCCTTATTTTTATTTCAGTTCGGTTCTTGATTTTTTGAAAAGTCTTAAGTATACAAGTAACACTTATATTTACGCTTAACTTAATGAGTGTGTGAGTCATTTCATTTATAAAGTATTCAACCTCTATTTTTTACAAACAATGACTTGCACAATTCACATTTGTTTCTCAGTAATCTCTCCCTTGAGTGTGAGTTCATTCACCATGTTTCCCCTCAAGTGAGAGCTCTTTCACCCACATACTTGTATCGCCGTTGATATAAATCCTTACCACGTCATATGCACTTCAATGAGACATGTTGCATGATCACCTTAATGTCATGAAGACTCAATATAAGGAGTCGGTCTTTTACTCGAACTAGACTCTGATACCACTATTGGATCATCATGAGGAGGAAACATCCACATTGGATCAAAGATTCATCAAATAATCAAAGACTCACCCAAACAAATGAGAAAGACATCACATATTCATCCAAAACCTTAAGATATTTTTTCTCTCTTATATTTTGGAATCGAGGGGTATAATTTAGTGGTTGACATTTTTTATTTAACAACTATTTGATCTAAACAAAAGTTCCCCCTTTGTCACATTATTCACTAAGAGATGATGTGACATAATTAACAATTATTGCGTGGACAAGACAAACATTTCACGCTTAAATAGAAAAATAATCGTTGTAAACCCTTTTTGACTTGTGAATGAGAGAAAATTCATTAAATCATATTAAATCAAGAGTTAAGTATGTTTTTGGTCCCTATAAAAATATCTCAAACTTCGTTTTAAGTCCTTATAAAAAATTTCTTCAAAGAATGATCCTCCTAAAAATTTTAATTTTAATTTTTGGTCCCTTGTGACAAAATGGTAGCTAAATAAAAAATCGTCGCTAAAATCGTTGCTAAGTTGTAAAAATCGTCACTAAAATCGTCACTAAGTTGTAAAAACTGTCGCTAAAATCGTCGCTAAGTTGTAAAAATTGTCGCTTAAATCGTCGCTAAATTGTAAAAACCGTCGTTAAATTGTAGGAGGGACCAAAAACATGAATCATGAACCACATTTTGGTAGACTATAGGTGATACAATACCCATAAATTATTGTGGTCTAGAACTGTACCTGTATCATGACCTGTCAAGATGAAATAATCAGTCTAGATTGAATAAGAACCATCAGAACTGAATTTCCACACAAACTTGTCAGTTGCAATATATTATAGCATTACATCATTCAAAATGAGCAAAAAAGATTATAATTCTACCCTTGCATCCTTTAATATAATTCATAAGAAATATGAAAATACCACGTCCAAGTATAGCCCACATATAACCCACGTTCAACACAATGCCTCAATTCTTGGTGGACAATTAGAAAACTAATAGGGAGGCAAGCAATAAAGGTTCTGACCCCAACCACTTGTGTCTCCAAAGAAACATTTGAGCTACCTGATCCAACATTACAAGAAAGACCATTATTTAACCAATAAGTTCCCTCTATAAGCTGCTTGTCAATGGACTTGATATCCCTCCACCAAAGAGAAACATTGGTGTTAATTTTTATCGACTCCCCATCCTCTATCATTTGAGATTCCAACTTGCCATATATATGGCGGAGGATACCATACCAAATGGATTTTTTATCCGTTAAACACATTCATCTCCATTTACTAATTAACACCAAATTAAACGTTTCAATATATGTAATGCCTAAACCTCCCTCCTTTCTAGACCTACGATTGTCCTTCCAACTCACCCACCACATCCCTTTCTTCTCATACAACCATTCCACAAGAAATTCCTCTGAATTTTGATAAAATCTTTCACCACCTGCATTGGAGCTTTAAAAAAGAGAGAGTAAATAGGCAAGTTGCTCAAAATAGAATTGGTCAGAGTGATCCTACCACCAAACGATAATAATGTGGCTTTCCAAGAAGATAACTTCCTTTTTAAAGATTCCACAATTGGCCTCCAATTTGAAACTCTCCTATGATTGGAACCAACTGAATGCCTATGAATTTGAAGGAAATAGAAACCAAGTCACAGAAAAGGATATGAGAATGGTGTCATCTACAACTTGCAAAATATTGTACTTTATCCTATCTCTTTGCTTTAATAATGGTTAAAGCGAGTGTTTCCCATTGAAAAACCAAAACACGATTAATTTAGATTATGGGTGAAAAGTGGAATGTGCTAGTTGTAATGTAACACAATATATTTATTGACAAAAATAAAATGTAGACAATGTATTCTTTACAATCTAATCTAGCAGTGTCTGATATAATCGTAATGTGAAACTTTACTTTGAACCCGAATACAAATTTGTTATTGATCCAAAATGCATAAAAAACACAAGGAACACAAAAACCCTAGTTAGGATCATCTTTGAGGGGAATAAGGTAGGCTGCCGCACAAAACTCAAAATTTGTCACGGTAAAACTGTGATTAAATAGGATCCTCAATTATAATTGTAATGTGAAACTTTACTTTGAATCCAAATAGCAATTTGTTATTTATCCAAAATGCATAGAAAACACAAGAAATACAAAGACCCTAGTTAGAACCGTCTTTAAGGGGAATAAGGTGGGCTACCGTACAAAACTCAAAATTTGTCACAATAAAACTATAATTAAATAGAACCTCAGAAAATATTGTCATAATTAAATTGTAGTTAAACCTAGTCTATTTATTTTGTCATGCTTAAACTTAAACTAACCTATACAAGACTTCAAAAAATTTGAAACAACTCTGATCCAAGCTAGTCCAATCAATGGCCATGAGCTTCATGAAGAGAAACACAAGAAAATAAATAAATGGCTTAGGAAGAAAGGATGGAGAATGACCTTACAATCAATTTGAAAATGAAGGTTGAAAAGTCAAAGGTGAAATCAAAATGATAGTAAAGATATCATTGCCAAGATTCAATGAGTTAGTTTCCAAGAACTTAAGAGGAAACAATATGCTTTACTCAATTCTTGAGGAAAATTTTCGATAAATCAAAGCCAAGACAAATGAAGTTACAAAGCTTACATAACTAAGGCAAGTCTTCTCCATTTCCTAAAATGGGCTTATCTAGGCTCCATTTACTAGGACCATACCAAACTATGCTAAGTGTAAAACAACAAAAATATTATATTCTCTTATACGTATCTTCAACTAAAAATAAATAAAAATAATAATAATGAACATATAAACAACTAGGCTGCAACTTCCTCTACAAAATGGACTTAGAAGAACTGAAATAACTGACACTTTCTCTTCAACTTTGGCCCTCTTTTTCCTAGACCTTGTTAAAGCCTTCCAATCTTTTCAAGTCATGTTATAGTACACTTTAGATGCTTCTTTGAGATCCTCATCACCACCCATAATGAATTCCTTTTCAATGGAATAAATAAATAGCTAAGATTACCATTTGAAAGCATGTGATAATGCTTAAGTTTTCCTTCATGCAGAACTTGATCCGAAGTCAATGCCATCTACTTTATGTATAAACACTTGAGGAGGCTCTACTCTTCTGTAAGTAGCAAAGAGCAAGAGATGTAATCAAATGAGCCAAAATAAAAGTAGTAGAAACTGCACGGTTCGTGAAAATGAAAAGTTATAGAACTACTCACTTTTCTTTTGCTTCTCCTAAAGTATAACTCGATGCTACAGCTAGAAGGTGTCCCGAATGGTTGTAAGATAAGGATGCGACACTATTTGAGTATCTAGGAAACTGAAAATGAGAAAAATGTAAGAAAGCAAGAAAAATACTGAGCTGATGACGAACATCATAACTAACTAGCAATTCATGAGTAAGATGGTTGGTTGGCAAATACCTCGATCAGTCTTTTTGTACTTCTAGCATCCCATATGGAAACATAACCCTCATCATTACCGGTGACAAATGAACCAGACACACTAAACAGAAATTATACAAATCAATCTTCAAGTTTTATTATTTATAATAATTTAAAATGGAAGCTTAATGATAAGAAGGCGCATACAGTGGACTGAACGCAATGTCATTTACAGATACCAAATGGTGTCGACCATCCTTTGATTTCGGATGATACCGGAATGTAAATCTGTCAGAGGTTGATATAGCAAATTATTAGAACTTGTGGCTGTTGTTAATGAGAAATTTCAAACTCCAAATATAAAACATTTTGATTCAAGTTATTAGAGAGGTTGTGTTAAATACGCATACGAGAAATGGAAACAGACCCAATGTCATTTAAATTTGATGAATTTGAAACATGCAATGCAACTCGTCCATCCACTGATCCGGCTGCAAATCCTGCAAGATCACTAGTCAGTGTAACAGTTTGTTTCTTACTATTTGCATAGCTTTTAAGACATGGTTAACTAATCAATATAACTGTATGTCTCAAGTTTCAACTATCCCAAAAGCTTAACATTGTTTATCATGCAAGAGCCTTTTGGACTTGAGTTGTGGATTGTGAAACTTGATTTTTTAGAAGAATAGGAGCAAGTAGCAATCAAACTCTAGAGCTCGTGAAGCTTAGACGTTCCTTTAGAATGGAGAATTCACTGGGCCTAACTCAAGACTAGCTGAAGGATATGTGAAATCTACACAGTAACGTGTTCCAAGGTTGACAATAAAATCATATAGATTTGATAGTACATACCTTCTGCATAAGGAATCAAACTGACACATCTTAATTGTGCACCACTACAAGGCTTCATTGACAAAGTTGGTTTGTCAAAGTTTCGTAAATCAAAAACATTGGCAGCTGCTCCAATGCCTATAGTAACCTTAAACCCAGAGACAGACATGGATTCTATCTCTGCATCTAAACTCCTCGACAATAAAGAAGCCTTCTTTGTACGAACATCCCATGACAATAACTTGTTGTCAAATCCCGAAGTAATTAACAAACCTGCAATAACCCAGATCATAATATGAACTTATTAAACACCTGTGTTATAGAAATACGTAGTATATCTCAAAGCTTGAGAAATGGTCAAATGCTTATGCATAGAGGTACAAAGCCTGAGAAGTGATCCTTGGGATGCAGAGATTTGAACAGAAAACCTCAAAGGGGTACCAAAGTTTAGTTTATAACAATAGCAACTAACATGTAATAAGTTATTCACATTCATAAAACAATTGAAAAACAAAAAAGGATAAATTTTATAACCGAAACAAATAGAAACAAGGAGCAGAGCTTACATGTTTCATTGGAATATCCAATGCAGGTTGCCATATCGTCGTGATTACCCATTTGGTCAACAGTTCCAGTATGCAAGTCATACCTATAAATTTGAGCTTTAACAGAGGTCAAAAACAAACTAAAGAAAAAGCAAAACGCACATGCATCATCAACAAGAAAAGCTCGTAACAAAATATCACTAGGATTCTAACAGAAAGCCATGTTTTTGAGGGCCACCAACTACACCTCAACAAGATGGAATATTACACAAAATATGCTAAACAATCCACTCAAAGAATTTTCCATTTGCTCTCAAAATTTTGACTATTTAGAATCCAATACCTTTGACTGGTTTTTTCTCTCATCAACTACCAGAAAACAATGTTTCTTAACAAATAAACTTCTTACCTCTAACTTACAATCTATGAATCACAGACACCCTAAACATGACCCCGACACTGACACGGCACGACATCAATAATAATAATTTGAAAAAATGAATAAATTAAACTTAATCTATGTCATTCATTTTATTAGCAATAAGTTTACCCTAAAAAATTCATTAACAATAATTATACCAAAAAATTTCATTAATGTCGCTACTAATAAAAAAAATTGGGGGTAGATTTTGCCCTTATTCAACCACAAGAATAAATAAGATAACAAGGGGAGAGAAAGGAAAACCTTGTGATAAATCCAGCAGAATCAGCTGCGAAAGCAACTGTATCATCCTCTGTGAAGCAACAATCAAGAAGAGCGAATTGTGAAGGAGATTCGAGTCTGAGAACGGAAGCGTCGAAATCGTATAAACGAAGACACTGAAAAACCCTCGTAAAGAAATTGATTCAGTGAAATGAATGAATACTTGTTCAATTAACAAGAATTTAAGGAAAAATAAAACTTACAGTATCCCAAGATGAAATGAGAAGGTTGTTAGAGTGAGGAGCGAATTGAATTGTGGAAATAGCGTTTTCAATTGGAATATTCAACTTCGATTGCGAGACATTTTTGTACATTTTTCAGTTCACGGTTTCGATTGTACTTTCAACCTTTGAAAACTAGTTCTTCGCGCTTTTGTGTCTTTTCCTAATTCTTTTGTTGGGGAAACATTTAAAGATACAAGTATGAGTTTGCTAAAACAAAGTACAACAAGTGGATCTGTGGCGCAATGGTAGCGCGTCTGACTCCAGATCAGAAGGTTGCGTGTTCGATTCACGTCAGGTTCACACGTCTTTTGATAATTCACTTCTTTTTTGTTTTTTTGTAGCACGATTGTCGTTCCAATAATAAATAAAAAAGATGCAGTTTCACTACTTCAAGGACTACTGTTTTTTCAAGAACTACCTACTTTGTTTTAACTTTAAAAAATGCATTTTATTTTCTATTTTTAACAAAAATATTATAAAAACTTTTAAAAAAATTAAATTTGTATTTTAAAAATTAAAAAGATTAATTATGACCTTCTATAATATAAATATACACTATTAAAGATTAAAAAATAATTAAAATCACAAAATTTTCAAAATAATGTATCTTAAAAATAATTTTCAAGAAAAACTATTCAAAATAACTTAAAATTTAAGTAATTTTTGAATTTTAATATCTAAAAAAAGTTTTAAAAAAATGTGAAATATCAAAATTAACATTTTAGAAATGATTATTTAAACTATTTTTTTTATTTGAAAATGTTTTTTAGAAACTTTTTTGTAAATTTTATTTCTCTTTCTCAGCTCTAGCAAATTTTTAACTATTACTCGTTTAGATTATACAGACTTTGAGTTTTAATTCTCTTTCTCAGCTCTAGGAATTCTTTCACAGGGCAAATGTAGATTATGGTCACTTGAAGAATGTCAAGGTCTCAGTCATATAGATTCTTCATGGTTTGAATGGAGAATCCGATGATTTTAGCTATTTAAGGAAAAAATGATTATTTTGGCTTAATTAATCTGCATCTGCTCAGGCTTAAACTATCAACTTTCCAATGAGAAACAACTACAAATTCCATTTATAACAATGATTCATACAAAAACAACAACAAATTCCTATCATAAAGTTAACAACAGTGCATCAAACCAAACTAACAGATAAAAGGTGGTACAGAATTTCTCATCAAAATCTAGTTACCCACCCTAATGGAAGCTTCAACTTGCAAATATATACAGCACTCCAAATTGGCTTCACCGGTAAGGGTTTCGAACTCTACCTTCTGGGAAAGAAAACGAGATTCAAGACCCTTTTGTTGCAAAATCAAGATGTTTCATCCGGAACATAGAAATCAAATCTAACATCAACAGAACCTGAAATATCTCCGGTATCCTTATACTCAATATTTGTTATTGTCCCAGCTTCATCGATCTCTTGATATTCTGGCTTAACCCGCCGTACAGGCACTGTGACAGAGTAAATGGTTCCAATATCTGTATCAGCAGAGACACTCAACTGAACTTTATCCTGTGACTCAATTTCCACAAAATCGGATAGAGCGTGCACTATGTTGTTAACGATTTTTCGCTTTGCCTCATCACTTACTTCACATCGGTCGGAGAATAAAATCATTTTCAAACGTTGCTTGGCAATCCTAGCATTGGAGCTTCTCTTAGACACTGCTGATGGGAAAACTATCTTCCAAGCCAGATTTAAACGCTCAAAGAAACTCATATTAACAGCATCAAGGAGAAAGTTCTCGGCTTCTTGGCTAACTGACTTTGATGAAAATTTAGAACCTCCAAGAACTGCAAATACTGGCTTGTAATAGCCACGCATATTGCTTCGTACAGTGGCAATGGTAGAATGTTTTGGAGTGAATTCAAATCTGTTGGATCCTCCATTTACGAAACAATGAAAGTCCACCTATTAGACAAGAAAATTAAGAGATGAACAGGATGTCACTTTCAACATTATATAAGGATTTTTATTTGCAAAAAACTTGAACATTTATCAACAATGAACATTTAAGAAGTCAAGCCTCAACTAACTAGAAAATTTTCAGCAATAAATATAATTAAATAACATTTAATAGAACCATTTTCACCTATACGAAATATCAGAAAGGAAAATAGATGTATCACATTCTCTTTTAGTAACTAAAGTAAACAGCATAAAATGGCAAAATGCTAAATATATATTCTCCAATTTCTCTATGGGGAGAATACTGTCAACTATAGATTACACATGCTTCCAATCAATAGAATAAGGTGGAAAAACGGTTATGCATTCCACTTAGGCCTGCTCAAAATTTAAGAAGACCCCCGCCAAACCTATGAAGTATGAACTGCATCAAACTGGACTTAAAATAACCGATTTTTTGGAGCATCTCTTAAAACTTGGTTCGGTAAACTGAAACTGCTTCAAAACAATATCAGTGAACCATGTGAACCTGAAGCAATCAGAAGTTTTCTATCACTCTTCCAACTCAGTAAACTGTAATGGAACGGGTAAGGTCAACAGCCTTAAGCTTATTACACTGACTTAAAACATTATCAAATGAGACTTTAGCTTGAATATAGCAAATGCTGAGACATGCGGAGAATATAACATACTAATATTTATTAAATATGACTAAAAAATTGTTAAAATTATGACTTACTTTAAATGTGAATAATGTACACGGAAATAAAGTGTCAAAAAAATGCACCTACTTTTTATCTTTGGGTTGGTCACCGATTCACCGACTAGCCATTGTGCATTTATTCAATAAAAAAGTGATACTTTAGTCCAGAACTCTTTTTGTGTACGGTTACTGCAGAACGAAAGCTATCGCATAAAAATCTCGCGTATCAGTTCAGTTCAGTTCAGTTCGGAAGTGTTTACAATAGTGAACCGATTTTAAGAATCAGTTAAATTCAGTTCAGGGTACAAACTTATCAGTTCAGTTCCAAGTACTGAATTGATTTCTAGTTCAGTTTGGTTCCAAATTGTCCCCTTGAACTAAACCATGGCCTCCCCTAATTCAACTGATACTTTGGGTCTAGAGGGCCATGAAATAAATACAGTTTCACATTAATGAATTGTCGTTAATCAACAATCCCTGTAGAGTGTAGACAGTAACATTACATAACAAAATAACATCTCATTGAAACTTTGAAACCCTTTTCCCCTTTTGTCCTTTTCACTCAAATATGTGATATAATTTTCAACAAATTCTACCATCAGCTAAAACATCCATAACAAAGAGTACCATGGTTTTAGTCTTTTTTGGATAGATGGTGAGTTTGATACATTAATAACGGACTTCCGAGATTTTGGCAAAAACTAAACTTGGAAACTTCAACAGAATCACAATGCCACATTAATTTCGCAAAACTCACCATCAATCCAAACACACATTTAAAGTATGATTTCGAGAGCAACATTTATCTAAAATTTCAATTATCATAATCACAATTTCAAATTGAGGATAAAACTTCACCTATTTACAATCATATCATGCTAATTTCCAAACCAAACTGAATGCATGCATCAAAATAACGTTTATGAAGCTCGAATTTACAGAAACTATAATGAATTCAAGTAAATACCAAAGTCAAAACCCTAATCGAAGGAAAAGGAAACGGAACCTTTTGAGGAAGGAAAGAGGTGGTTGGAAGAAGAGAGTGAGAGCGACAGAGTGGAAGAGATGATGTGACTCTAAGGTCGCCGGAAATCGCCATTGTTGGCAGGTTCGGATTCTGCCGCTTTTCCCAACGGATTTTCAGTGGTTCTGTTCACTGTCGCTGGTTGTACCCTATTTGCCCCTCGATTCACCCGTCCAACACGTCGTCGTTTTCCCTTTTTTTTTTGGTTCATTACATTTTACTCCCAATCTATTAGTAGTTGAGTTCTCACATAGATTAATCATTAAACTGGTTTAACTGCATTTTTTGTCTTTGTAAATAAGTTTTTTATTTGTCCATTTTGGATTATTTTTAAACTCTTTTTAGTCTCAACTCAAATATTTTTCAATTTTAAATTGAGTTGACAATTTTCTTAATGCAATTTTTTTTAAGTGATATGGACATTTTTACAACAATTATTATTTGTAAGACAATGAGGACAACAACTAACATTTCAATTAGGGATGGGAAGCAGAATCAAATTTATGGGATTCATCTGTATCTGAACACGAATTAACGGATAAAAATTTGAATTGATTAGTTTGAATTTGGGTTTTATCCAAAATCGAAATCATACTCGCTTAGACATTAAATTACATAAGTATCATTCTCTCTCTCTCTCTCTCTCTCTCTCTCTCTCTCTCTCTCTCTCTCTCTCTCTCTCTCTATATATATATATATATATATATATATATATATATATATATATATAATATAAGTGTAAAAATTTAATTCCTTAATTTCTTTGAGAGAATTTGATGGAATTCTTGTGTTTTAAATTTCAATGTTGTTGTTGTATTTTTTATGTTTTTGCTATGGATTCGAGTTTGGATGGAAAAACCTGAATCCAGCGGGTGTAGGCGTGAGTGTTATTTTTCTACCCGAATAGTCTTTGAGTTGGGTTCGAGTCTGAGTGGTGATTTTGAGTGCGGATTTAGGTAGTGTGAAACTCGCAACCGATCCTACTCGTTTTCATCCCTAATTTCAATGAATATGTTTGATCTCATATTTTAAATTTGGTTGATTCATGAGAGGTAATGTTTCAAGAAGTGAAAACAAATGAAAATTATGAGTTTTTTTATAGATATATTAATCAAGGAAAATAAATTTAAACTATTCGTCATTTTAAGTCATAAATTAGGCTTCAGAGCTTGGTTGAAATGGAGGTTGACCGAGAAAATTTTACCCTATACCCCTACAATTGTTCTGATACCCCTGCAATTTTTTTAATATTCCAAATTTATCCTTTTATTTTTTTTATTTTTATATGGAATTTTTTTTATTTTCACTTTTTCTGAGAGCGTACGGAAAAGCCAAGGGAACAGAAACTTAACAAACCGGATAACCCAAAATGGATACATCCGGTACGTATTTTTTCAGGAACCGGATAACATGGCATAGCTAAATCCGGAATGCATTTTTTCCGAAAACCAAGCCATAAGTTATCCTAATATTAACAAACCGGATAACCTTGAGTGTATTCGTTTGTATTTGCCAACCGGATAACATGTTGTGTAGTTATCCGGTTCATTTTTTTTTTTAACTTTTTATTTTTTTATTTTTTATTTTTTAATTTTGTTAAACAGTGTTATTCCTCGATATGCAATAAAAATCGACATGCGTAGATACCACCGATCCGCTTACATCGTAACATTTTGCCACAAGAGAAGAGGTGATAAGATGGGTTAAGGAGATTGGAATCAGGAATAAAGTGACCGTTATAATAACACGTTCAGATACCAAAACAGGCAAGAGAGGAAGAAGTGATAAAGTAATATTTGGTTGTGATAAAGGTGGAAAATACAAAGAAGAAGAAAGTGAAACACAGAGTGCTAGTAAGAAATGTGGTTGTCCGTTCAAAATTAGATCCACACCGTCAAAAGATGGTTCCAGATGGAAGATTGATGTAAAATGTGGAGTTCACAATCATGGGTTACGTGATACATTTGAAGGGCATCCGTTTCTAAGTCAACTTAATGCATAACAACAACAACATATTGTTGATTTGACAAAACGTCATGTTCCACCAAGACACATACTTTTGTCGTTGCAGCAGCGAGATCCAGAAAATGTTACTCGGATCACGCAAATATATAAGCACAAGAGTAAAATACAGAAAGATATAAGGGGCCTAGAAGAAATGCAACATTGTTTAAGTGGTAGAGGAATCGATTATGTATGGAGCGGAAAAAGATGATTCAAGTTGTGAGGGATATTTTCGGGCTCATCCGTAATCGTGAAGTTGTTGAATATGTTTCTGTTGTGTTGATTATGGATATCACATACAAGACAAATAAGTATAGACAACCTCTGTTTGAAATAGTTGGTGTGACATCCATCGAGTTGACATTTGTTGCATTTGCATATATGGAATCGAGATCGAAAATTTTGTTGGGTTTTGGATAAGTTGAAACAATTATTTACTAAGAACGGGTTTTGGCCACAAGTGGTGTTGACGATAGAGATCTTGCCTTGATGAAAGCAATTGAAACAGATTTCCCAAAACAACTAATTTGCTTTGTCGATTTCACATCAACAAAATGTGAAAGCGAAGTGTAAGGAATATGTGTGGATGACATGCGGAGTCGATAGAGAAAATATGGTATGAACTTGTAAGGGCTAGTAATGAGGTGGAGTATCAACAACGGTTGCAACAACTTGAGCATGCATGTTGACTTTACAACATTTATTGATTATGTGAAAGATACATGGTTGTCTCCGATAGACATAGATTCGTCAAGCATGGACTAATCAAGTGTTGCATTTGGGAAACACCACGACCAATAGGTATGCATATGTTAATATATCTTGATTTTAGTCAATGTTTTTATATTAATTTTATTGTCGGCTTACTTGTTTTTAATTTATTTAAAGGGTTGAATCCGCACATTGGAAATTGAAGCAAATGTTGGAGAATAGTTTAGGTGATATGTGCAAATGGGAGGCTATGAATGGAAATCTTAAGATACAATTGGGAAACATTAGAGCTTCATTTCGTAAGAGTTTTATGAAGTTGAACATGCACACACTAGCCCATTTTATGGAAATTTGTGTGGATCTCAGATCTAGAGTGCTTTGAGGCATATTGTCAAGAGTGGGTGAGGTTGATATTGTTGGTACAGACACCCAAAAGTGGGTGTACTCATAGAAAAGTGTATGGGTTACCTTGTGCTTGTGAGTTAGGGAGATATACACCGAGTGGTGATCCAATACCAATAGAGGCTATTCACATTCATTGGAGAAAGCTAAGTATGGAAGGCAAACAAGAGGTGGATGGATGATGGATCGAGTTGGACATGACCCATGCAATTGAGGAAATTTGGAAAAGTATGGGCAGCAGATGTTGTCGAAAAGAGCATTAAAGAGTAGGTGTGTGAAATTGCTTATCCCACTACATCAAAAATGTTTCCACCACCGAAAAATAAAACCAAGGAGGAGTGAAGAAGAATGGGAAGAGACTCGGGATATGATGTTTATCGTGATCCTTCATATCACGAGTATGTTGATCGAGCGCACTCGAACTCCCAAAAGTCTTCAAAGAGGGTATGTTCACAGTTATCCCAAACCTTTGAGAAGAAACCATGTAGTAAATACATTACACAATTTCCAGCACATATCAGACCATTTATTGATGACATTGTTGATGTGATGAAGGATGGAAATTGTGGGTTTAGAGTCATTGCATTGTTTCATGGTTATGGATCGGATGGATGGTCAATTGTTCGTCGTGATTTGGATAATGAACTTAAAGGTCCTAGAAGAGAGTTGTATGAAAAGTTATTTGGACCTCGTTTTTCGATAGTGAGAGATTCGTTGATGATATCAAAGTTAGGTCCTCAACCACTAGAGAAATGGATGACATTACCTGAAATGGCTTATGTAATAGCTAATCGGTATAATATCATTGTTGTCTCTTTGGGTTTTCCTTCTTTAATGTTCTTTCCTATGACGACTTCACATTCACCTAATGTGTCCATTTACTGCATTGGATTTGTAGATGGAAATCATTTGGTACAGGTAATTATTTTTTAAGTTACGCTTATACTTATTTTTTAAGTTACATATATACTTATTTTACTTATTTGTTTTTTACGCATATACTTATTTGTTCAATTACTTATAACCAGGTAAACATGAACGAAGGATTTCCGTTACCACCCGTCACATTGGCTTGGAAACAATTTCGCACAAAAGAGGCGACTTCTTGGATGATATGATTTGGCGGACGACTACAACATTGGCAGCGTCTTACACCGGTAGTAGCGCCACATATTATTAAACTATAATTGTTATGTATTGTTTTGTTTTGTATTCATTTGACATTTTTATTTCATTTTAATATTTTGGATTCAGATGTCTTTGTTTTGTTTTATATTCATTTGACATATGACTTTCATGCTAGATTTTGGATTAAGTTGACATATATCTTTCATGCTATATTTTAGATTTTATTTTAATTTTTATATTTAGGATTGTGGAAAGTATAAATATTAAAAGAGTGCACAAAGCAATAGATAAGTCTAACAGAAATACATAAATCGTAGGATAATACATGTCACAAAATACAATATAAGTCTAAAAATAATAAACAAGGCAAATCATGGAGATGGGTAAGGTATCGGTCCTCCCTGAGGTAGTGGTCCGCCCTGAGCTACACGTAAGGATCGAAAGATCTCAATGAACTCATCGTCCTCCTCATTTGCACCGTGACGCTGCAAGTAGCGATGAAGCTTGTAACACCCCATCTAGATACCCCGAATATATTAATTAAATTAATATCTAAATCATCTTTAATCAGAGTTAACACGGTATAATACGGGATGTCACAATTAATAATTAAAACAACTTCATCAAACAGTAGCCATGCTACACTGAGGATCATCATCCAACAATTCAAATCATCATAAGACCATGTCTTACACAGCGGAAATACCAAAATCAATCAACATAAATAAAACATCATAGTTCTCAAGGAATTCAAACCAAACTATTAAACAATACTGATTCTCTTAACTAAGTGTTCCCTTGTTACAATCTAATCGAGCATGACACGACACACGGACTAAAAGATAAGCTCTAGAGCCATCCTCACCGACTCCTCACCGCTAACTCAATGAAATGGTAAAGTAAGGGTGAGACTTCTCATAATTAAAGCACATTATAAGTCTTTCAATCAATAATATAATACAAGCATATTATTCCACCACTTAACACCATTCGTAATCCAACGCACAACCATAATCATACAATTCATCATGCATAATCAATAAACAATAAAAGAATTGCAACACCGAAAACATCCTAACATGTTACAATTCCATACAAACACAAATGCACTCAATGCATGCGGTACCGACTCGTGACCAAGTCACCCAACACCGATCCATTATCAATCGGATAAGACCATCGATTCGTCCATAACCACTGGACACGAATCCAACAGAACCACCCATCCTCACTCTGTATCGGTTATTGGCAATCCAAGTCAAATTCGCACAATGGGAATTAACTTCACCAAAACAATGCATATGCACGCACATCAATAGCATGCAACATTAATCGCCTATGCAATACATCAATTCAACATAATCAAACAACCATCCAACATGATATCTCAACCAATCATGCATACAATCAACATCAGATAAACATGCAAACCAATCAACATGATACATCAACCAATCATGCATACATCTAACCTCAGATAAACATGCTATTACACCTACACATTACCGTGTCCTCATCACAAGGTTACTCTACTACACATACATCCTTATGTGTCTCGTTAAAATCATTTATTTCAAATCCAACCCCTTTCCAAAATAATTTCAAGTTTTTAAAATATTTTCATTTCATAAGGTAGAGCATAAAATTTAGGAAATAACGTCCAAAACGGCGCTCAAAAGGACTTACGGTTTGAAAGTTATGAATTTTTGAAGTTTTAAAAATTTTCAAAATTAAACAGTGGAACCCGGTTCCTCCTTGGGAGTAACCGGTTCCCAGAATTTCAAAATTCAGCGCCCCTGGAAAAATGTATGGGGAACCCGGTTCCTCCAGGTAGGGAACCGGTTCCCAGAAAATATTTTCAGTTTTTCTGGCAAAAGTAACGTGGAACCCGGTTCCTCCCACACAGGAACCGGTTCCTGGGTTCAAAAATACCATTTTTATCAGTTTGAAAAGCTGGAACCGGGTTCTCCCACTGGGGAACCGGTTCCCACGACCATCAGACCCAAAAATCTAGTTTTTGACAGCTTATTTTCCCAAAGTTATTTCTCATTCATTCCAAAACGTACCCATGTATTCCAACACCATAAAATCACTCATTCATCATCAATAACCCACAATATAACATGTTTTACTCACAAGAATGATCCTACATCATGCATCCATTAATCTATACATTCGACACATCCGACACCTATAGGGACACATTCATGGAACCCTATAAATTCACAAACACAATTCTCTAACATGCTATACCCTATATCATCAACATCAAAACCTATAATAAGCAATAATCAATCGAAATCACCCCTTACCTTGTGGGTTCTTCGAGATTCTGACACTTCTAGGTTTTCCTTCTTCTTTCTCCTCTTCTCACTTCTACGTAGTCTTGTTTCCTCCAAAATGAATCTATTTTTCCTCTTTCCTTATTTAATTCCTTTTATTCCTTTTAATCATAAGTAAAATAAATATCATTTTCTTCTCCAATTAATTTCCATCATTTAAACTTAATAATCCAATAAACTAAATAAATTATGACCTCAATTAATTTAATAATTAAAAATCATAAGTATTTATTTATTGCATTATTTTGGGGTGTCACAACTCTCCCCAACTTAAAAGAGTTTTCGTCCTCGAAAACATACCTTAGACGAATAGTTCGGGATACGAGTCCTTCATCTGACTCTCCAGCTCCCAAGTAACATTTCCATCAGCTGGTCCTCCCCAAGCCACTCTTACCAATGCAATCTCTTTGCCCTATGCTTTCAACTTCCGATCCTCAATTCGCCCACATCAAATTCTCCCGTACCTGTATATCATCTACCCGAATCTCATGAGACGGATCAGCAATGTACTTCCTCAACTGAGACACATGAAAAACATCATGCAGATTTGCAAGTGACGGCGGCAAAGCAATCTGATATGCAACCTTCCTAACTCTCTTGGTAATCTGAAAAGGACCAATAAATCGTGGAGTCAACTTTCTTGACTTCAAGGCTCGACCAATTCCAGTCATCGGAGTAACCCGCATAAACACATGCTCTCCTTTACTGAACTCAAGGTCTTTCCTCCTCTTATCATGATAACTCTTCTGACGACTCTGAGAAGTCTTCATCTTCTCCTGAATCATCTTAATCTTTTCCGAAGTTTGTTGAACAATTTCCGTCCAATCAAGATTCTCCTTCATACCAACACAATGGTGTCCGACACCTCCTACCATACAATGCCTCAAACGGAGCCATACCAATACTCGAGTGAAAGCTATTGTTGTAGGTAAACTCAATCAATGGCAGATAGCTATCCCAAGTTCCACCCTTCTCTAACACACAAGCTCTCAGCAAATCTTCCAACGACTGAATCGTTCTTTCCGTTTGACCATTTGTCTGCGGATGATAAGCGGAACTCAAACGCAACTTGGTACCTAAAGCTTCTTGCAATCCTGCCCGTAACTTAGATGTAAACCTCGGATCTCGATCCGACACAATGCTAGACGGAATACCATGCAAACTCACAACCTTTTCGACATACAACTCTGCTAATCTCTCCATCGGATAATCCATTCTTATTGGAATAAAATGAGCAGATTTTGTCAACCTATCCACAATCACCCGTAGAATCACAATTTTAGTTGTCCTCGGCAAACCGGACACAAAATCCATTGAGATTCCATCCCACTTCCATTCTGAACAAACAACGGTTCCATCAATCCGATGGTTTCGATGCTCGATTTTGACTTGACAAATATACACAAACTCAATTTCCTTCTTCATTCCGCCACCAAAACAACTTTTTCAAATCATGATACATCTTAGTAGCACCGTGATGTATACTCAACCCGCACGATGTCCTTCTTCCAAAATGCTCTTCCTAATCTCGCAACATAACACACACCGATCACCAAATCTCATAACACCATTCTCAATTGAACTCACCTCCTTGACCTTGGTTGATCAATGTCAACTTATCAACTAAACCAACATCGATTTTGCCCATTTCTAATCTCTTCCGTCGCTTCAACATTCCCAATTTCACACTATTCGAGTAGTTTCACAAACCAAACTTAGATCTCGAACTACTCAACTAAATCTAACTCACGGACCATCAACATCGACATATGCAAGGACTTTCTACTTAAAGCACACGTTTGCAGGATGGTAATTCAAACCGAAATCATAATCCTTTAGGAATCTCTTCTCCTCATGTTCACTCTTTCGATTGAAGAGATAGACTCTTATGATCACCGAATACCTCAAACCGAGAACCATATAAATAATGTCTCCACAACTTCAAAACAAACACGACATGAACTCTAAATCATGAGTCGGATAATTCCTTTCATGCACTTTCAATTGTCGCAAGCATAAGCCTGCTTATCTTGCATCAACACACCACCTAATCCCATTAATGATGCGTCACAATATACCACAAAAGACTTAGTCGGATCTGCAAAATCAAGATCGAGCACTTGTCAACCTCCTCTTCTCTTGAAATCCTTTCTCACATTCAACATCCCAAACAAATATCGACCGGTCAACTTAGTCAATGGTAACGCCAGCTTGGAAAACCCTCAATAAACTTCCGATAATAACCGCAAGACCTGAAACTACGGATCTCAAGCATTTTTTCTGCGCCCCAGACACCGCTTTTAGGATCCACAAGAATTCCATTCTTCTTGGAAATTACATGATCTAAAACTCACTCCTCTAACAATTTTAAAGTTTCTTTTTTAGAATTCCAACACAACTCGCATGCTCCTCATCGCTTTTGAATAAATCGAATATCATCAATGAACACTACTACAAACTTGTCAAGATATGGGTGAAATATCCTGCTCATATACTCCATGAAACACACATTAGTGCCGATATGTAATATTCATAATGTCCATATGCGGTTGCGTCAATATCCTCGACTTCACGCGCGATGATATCCGCAATCGCACATGCAACGAGTTGATCCATCAAATCATCAATGGGATGATTGTAACTTTATTGCTGTAGTCAACACATAACCTCATTGAACCTTCCTTCTTCTTAACCAATAACACCGAGCACACGACACACGGGATAAACTTCTTCTCAAGCAATTCCTCTAATCGCTTCTTCCGTCGCATAATGCGATCCATCGACTAGTTCCGTGAATCGATCTATAGTAAATTCTACCTCTCTCGTGTGGTAACGCCTCGAAACACGAAATTCATTTCGGAAATCCATCACTGCCTTTCTTTTCGCCATACAACATAAACACCATGCACCATCTTTCACCAGATTCACGGCATATTTTCGCTTTGCTTAACCTCTTCAAAAATGACCGATTAAATGTTGAATGAACCGAATTCCAAATGGATGATATCAAGATGGTAGGCACACTAAATCCATACCCCCTATCAAAAATCACAACAGACAATTCCTACAAACATAAAGTAGTCCGAACGCAGAGTATCAATAACCATACTTCCATCCATATTGAAATTTCCAAATTCAATCTCTTAGCACAATCTAACGCAATAAAAGAATGCGTAGCTCCAAGATCAATAATCGCAATCAAAGGTATGCCATTAATAAAACATGTACCTTTAATCACCGATCATGGTTTAGTTTCGATCCGCATAATGCAAACACTTTACCACCTGCTCTTTCTTGGGTTTGTGCATGGGAGTATGACCCTCTTCACCACAAGCAAGTCACCCTTTCACTAGTCATTGGCCACATGGCCGAACTTTCCACACTTGAAACACTTCATTGCTCTTACCCACGATGTCCCGTCACCACACTTATAGCACCTAGCGGAAGAACTAGAATCTCCTCCACCGCACTTCTTCCAACCTCCGATTATTCCTATCATAAGGCTTACCACGATCTTGCTTACCTTTCCTATATCGAGCATTCGACTTAGTGTTAGCAAGATCCTCCTCAAGAATTCTACTACAATCAACGGATCGAAAATGGGATATACCCGCTTAATCTCGTCACGAAGACCATTCTCAAACTTGATACATTTGGAAAATTCTCCATCTACATCGTTGGGGTAATGAGTAATACTTTGCTAACTCGAAAACTTTGAAGCATACTCACCGACATTGTTACCTCGAGTTCCAAAACTCAATCTTCTTCGACATCTTCAGAAAATACCTCTTCCGAACACGCCCAATTCAATGCAACACCATCTTCTTCTAGTTTAGCTCGGGTAGCAACCCACCACCATCGCCTTCCTCACCAACATGTGAGTTCCATATCTCACCTTCACCCTCCGCATAGTCAATCTCAAGATCCTCTCGATCTCCTTCAACCACTTCGAGCACCTTCGGATCATGCGTGCCCTTGAACAATGGAGGATTATTCCTCTGAAAATTCCCCAATTGTTTGTCAGCACCAATCACAGCTCCCTGCTGGTTCCCTCCGAGCACTCCAGCCAACATTCCCAAAGCCTCAGCAATGGCATCATCATTCCTTCCGTTACTTCCCGCCATTGTTCAGTAACATAACAAAACAATTTACATCAGCACACAAGTATCGATAGTGTCACTTCACACTAGTCGCATACTAAAGGGATAACGACACAGGACAAGACCGACTATGCTCTGATACCACTATTGTAACACCCCATCTAGATACCCCGAATATATTAATTAAATTAATATCTAAATCATCTTTAATCGAGTTAACACGGTATAATACGGATGTCACAATTAATAATTAAAACAACTTCATCAAACAAGAGCTATGCTACATCGAGGATCATCATCCAACAATTCAAATCATCATAAGACCATGTCTTACATGAAATACCAAAATCAATCAACATAAATAAAACATCATAGTTCTCAAGGAATTCAAATCCAAACTATTAAACAATACTGATTCTCTTAACTAAGTGTTCCCCAGTGTTACAATCTAATCAGAGCATGACACTAACACACGGACTAAAAGATAAGCTCTAGAGCCATCCTCACCGACTCTCACCGCTAACTCAATCAAATGGTAAAGTAAGGGTGAGACTTCTCATAATTAAAGCACATTATAAGTCTTTCAATCAATAATATAATACAAGCATATTATTCCACCACTTAACACCATTCAGAATCCAACGCACAACCATAATCATACAATTCATCATGCATAATCAATAAACAATAAAAGAATTGCAACACCGAAAACATCCTAACATGTTACAATTCCATACAAACACAAATGCACTCAATGCATGCGGTACCGACTCGTGACCAAGTCACCCAACACCGATCCATTATCAACCGGATACAGCCATCGATTCGTCCATAACCACTGGACACTAATCCAACAGAACCACCCATCCTCACTCTGGTTATTGGCAATCCAAGTCAAATTCCGCACAATGGGAATTAACTTCACCAAAACAATGCATATGCATGCACATCAATAGCATGCAACATTAATCAGTCTATGCAATACATCAATTCAACATAACTGAAACAACCATCCAACATGATATCTCAACCAATCATGCATACAATCAACATCAGCATAAACATGCAAACCAATCAACATGATACATCAACCAATCATGCATACATCTAACCTCAGCATAAACATGCTATTACACCTACACATTACCAGTGTCCTCATCACCAAGGTTACTCTACTACACATACATCCTTATGTGTCTGTTAAAATCATTTATTTCGAAATCCAACCCCTTTCCAAAATAATTTCAAGTTTTCTAAAATATTTTCATTTCATAAGGTAGAGCATAAAATTTAGGAAATAACGTCCAAAACGGCGCTCAAAAAGGACTTACGGTTTGAAAGTTATGAATTTTTGAAGTTTTAAAAATTTTCAAAAATAAACAGTGGAACCCGGTTCCTCCTCTGGGAGTAACCGGTTCCCAGAATTTCAAAATTCAGCGCTGAAAATATGGGGAACCCGGTTCCTCCGTGGAACCGGTTCCCTAAAATATTTTTTCGCAAAGTAACGTGGAACCCGGTTCCTCCCACACAGGAACCGGTTCCTGGGTTCAAAAATACCATTTTTATCAGTTTGAAAAGCTGGAACCCGGGTTCTCCCACTGGGGAACCGGTTCCCACGACCATCAGACCCAAAAATCTAGTTTTTGACAGCTTATTTTCCTAAAGTCATTTCTCATTCATTCCAAAACGTACCCATGTATTCCAACACCATAAAATCACTCATTCATCATCAATAACCCACAATATAACATGTTTTACTCACAAGAATGATCCTACATCATGCGATCCATTAATCTATACATTCGACATAATCGACACCTATAGGGACACATTCATGGAACCCTATAAATTCACAAACACAATTTCTAACATGCTATACCCTATATCATCAACATCAAACCTATAATAAGCAATAATCAATCGAAATCACCCCTTACCTTGTGGGTTCTTCGAGATTCTGACACTTCTAGGTTTTCCTTCTTCTTTCTCCTCTTCTCACTTCTACGTAGTCTTGTTTCCTCCAAAATGAATCTATTTTTCCTCTTTCCTTATTTAATTCCTTTTATTCCTTTTAATCATAAGTAAAATAAATATCATTTTCTTCTCCAATTAATTTCCATCATTTAAACTTAATAATCCAATAAACTAAATAAATTATGACCTCAATTAATTTAATAATTAAAAATCATAAGTATTTATTTATTGCATTATTTTGGGGTGTCACAAAGCTCACCTGATATATAGGCCTACCTCTCGTCTTCTGGTCCCTCAGCATACACAGGCACTGGGATCTCTCTCACCTCATTTTCTGACGGTGCTACCAATCGTGGATGTGACACCATATAATACCAACCCAGATACTCATCAACTACATCATAGGGTCGAATAGCAAAAACGGCATCCCGAATAACATCCAAAACCCCCCTGAACATAGCTTAACCAGTCTACATCCACATCAAGAGACTCAACAGCAGGAGGATGGTGGGGTATGTATTGTTTGTATCCAAACTGACGCAAACATTTGTCGGGTAGATATAGCATTATTGTACCATATCATTTCAGACCACCCTTGTATAAACATATATCATCAAATGGACATATATGTCGGTGATCCTCAAAAGGACGCCAAATGACATCATCCGGTGTCAATGCATCTAACTGCACCCTATGCTGCTCGACCTTTGTAGTGGATTGCCTGTAACACCACTTCATCGCCCTCGAAATTGGACTACCTACACCGCAAATCCCAGATAGACCTCTTTTCCCAATAGAGGGAAAATACTCGTGGATCCAAAGATAATATAAATAAAATTCATAAATAATAAAATATATATATATATATATATATATATATATATATATATATATATATATATATATATAATAACTAAAGATAAAAAATATATATATTTTTTATACCTGTAATAGGGAGGCATATCCACCCAACTGTTTGCAGGAATAGAAGGAAGCATCACCTAAATAGCGGTAAAGATTAACCAGTGTCGCCACTCCCCAACAATATCTACCACATCCATCCAAATCCCTAAATAGTGATAAATATTTTGCCTCCACCAGAGTAAAGGTCTTATCAGTCAGAATGGTGCAACCCAATAACAACATCATGTACGCTCTGGCAGCACAATCAAACCTGTTGGCAGCCCGCTGACGCTCAAAAATAATCTTTAACCAATCCAATCTATAGTAAGGACCTCTACAAAATTGGACCTCCTCAACAATCTCCTCCAATGAAACTCCCATAAGATCAATCACTAATCTAATAGCGTCATTATCAGTAAACCCTTCTGCAGGGTCAACCAACTCACCCCTAATAGGCACGTGAAGAAGACATGAAACATCGTCCAAAGTAATGGTCATTTCACCAAATGGCATGTGAAATGACGATGTTTCAGGATGTCATCGCTCTACAAATGCCGATACCAGATGTTGGTCGATCCTCGACAAACTGGTTCTTTGAAGAGATGATAAACCAGAATTCAACAACCAGTTCTCTATAATAGGAGGAAGCATATGTGGAACCCAACCGATCAATTTGCTGCCATGTGCAGCAACCTTCAACTCCTTTTTAGGATGCCTCTCCTGAAAATAATTTATACCAAACATGTTATAAAATATATAAATTTTAACAAATAAAAATTATTCAAAATAAAATGATATATATTAACTTACCTCGCCAAACCAAAGATGACGAGCAACGTGACCATCATATCTGATTAAAAGAGAAGTATCGGTGGGTCCTCCTGGAAAAGGTGGATGCACCTGATCCCCTGCAGGCGGCTGATGTCCCTGTGCATTGTCTGCTTCACGGCGACATTGTTGCTCCTCTATTCTTCTACGTACATTATTGTCACCCGCTCCTCGTCTGCGAACCACTGGAAAAAAAGAGAGTCAAAAAACCAGAAAATTTAACAAAATACGCAGCAACAACCCGAATAACCCAAGCAGTGGTTATCTGGTATGAACGGAAGCAAACCGGATAACCTTGGGACGTGACTTTCGGAGTGTAAATCCCAAACCGGATAACTCACTCACGTGACATCCGGTGTGTTTCAAAATTTTCAAAAACACACCGGATAACCCACTTACCATGTTATCCGGTTTGTAAAAATACATCAACGCATAAACCGGATAACTTACTCTTGAGTCTTCCGGAGTAAAAAATAAAGACCGAATGTTGGCTTTCTGGGTTCTCCAATTTGTCAAAAAATTATCTTTCCCTCTCGTTTTTCAGAAGTTAAAATGGTAAAAGTGAAAAAAATAGGTAATTAGTATTTATACAAGGGCAATTTCGTCCAGATGTCATAATTGTAGGGGTGTGGGAATAAACGTAGGGGTATGTGGTAAAATTTTCGTTGACCGATGGTTAGAAGAAAAAATACTAGCAAAAATTTCTTAAAAATTCTTAATGAAACCCCTACAAGTTGAAAGCCTTACACTATTAAAGTAGTACTCATCAATATTGAACTTGAAAAAAATTAGTTTTGAGCATCTGGAAAGTTAGGAATGCCAAAATATTTCGCAACATAGAAGTGGAATCTGAAAATTTGATTAAGGACACTATCGAAAATTCATGGAGGTGGTTGTCCACAAAAAAAAAATCGATTTGAAATTCAACTATGCCCAATGAAAAATAAATTCATGGGCTTTCTTCGTACTTCTTGAAATTTAATTCTCGAGCTTCAAGTGTTTTCGGGTAGGGGTCTGTCATTGACGATCATCGCTTCTGCATCAGTGGCGGCTCATGGTCTGATTCCATATACTCAACTGGTTTATTTTGGGACTCTCTTTGTCTATGTTTGCCTCTAATTGCTAGTTTGGAGCAACTTGGGGATTTTATGTATGTTATAATTATGTACTACCTCCGTTTTTTATTATAAGTCGTTTTAGACTTTTCACACGTATTAAGAAAAGTAATAATTATTGTATGAAAATGAGAAATTATAAAGTTTTTTACAAAATTGTCCTTCGTTAGTGGTATAGGGAAGATACATTTATATGATTGAAATGAGATAGAATAATAAATATTTAAGGGTAAAATAGGAAAAACAACATTAATTATGCATTGATATTGTAAAGTGACTTATATTATGGTACCATTTTATTCTAAAGTGACTTATAATAAAAAACAGATGGAGTAATAATTATGTAATAGTTTTTATTTTGGATAGTTTTGGTCTGAAACATTTTGTTGCAGCGCGTGTTGCTGATGTACTGTTTTGCACCTCTGGTGCTACTGAATAAATCCATTGGCTGTTTCAAAAAACAAGAACATTTATTTTAGGGTTAAATAAGTTTTTGATCTCTATAAATATCTCAAATTTCGTTTTTAGTCCCTCTAAAATTTTCCTTTAAAGAATGGTCCTCCTAAAAATTTAAATTTTAACTTTTGGTCCCTTGTGGCAAAATCGTAACTAAAATGGTCTCTAATTCCGTCGCTAAATAAAAAACCGTCGCTAAAATCGTTGTAAAAACCGTCGCTAAAATCGTCGTAAAAACCGTCGCTAAATTGTAAAAATCGTCGCTAAATTGCATGAGGGACCAAAAGTTAAAACTTAAATTTTTAGGAGGACCATTCTTTAAAGGAAAATTTTAGAGGGACTAAAAACGAAATTTGAGATATTTATAGGGACCAAAAACTTATTTAACCCTTTATTTTATGTTTTCTTTACTCTACACAAGAGGATGGATGAAGGAAAATATAATGATAAACATAGTGTAAGTACCTCTAAAGATTATTCAAATTTTGCTTAGTATAAAGTGAAGTCTTTGTAAAGCCTAATTAGTTTCTATTTTGCCAAAAAGTATTATAATACCAAAGTGTTGTGCCAAATTCATTTATTAGTACGACTAAAGACAATTAAAGATGAAGTTATGATATTTTAAGACTTCTCCCTTAATCATTACCCGTGCTATACTTCTACCTAAGACTCACCTAGGTATGAGGCCCTCCTCAAATCTCCTTCAATCATAGACAATGATTGGACAACAATTGGAAGACATACTTTCATGACAGTAAACAAGAAGACATACTTCGATGACAATACCTAGCTAAGACACAAAGGTAAACTCCCACGTTTACAGCCTTACTCCTAACTAAGAACACAATTGGGAGTTGCTTACAAGCTTCATCTAAGAATAATACTCACTCTTGCTTCACAGCTTTGAAGAGAACACAATGACCATCTCATACCCCGAGTGGTTCACTTACACCAACTCTCTTAGAGAGTGGCTTCAGACTCATCCCGAATTACTATATCATTATAACCTACGGCTGGTACAAATCCTAGGTTACAAAGCTTCTACTTATAAACTAAGTCTCAACTGGACTTGGGCTTCTAATCACAGCACAATGGTTGTTACAGTTTATCATTAACTTCTGCTACAAACAAGGTCTTTAATCATTAGTTTCCAAAAATATCTCCATATTTAGAAACTGCATAAACTTCAATATTATGACTTGATTCTTTCAGACCTATAAAATAACGCTACATAGGATAATATAATACCCTAACAATAAATTATGTCATTTGTGACTTAATAGAATAAACACGTCTTCCAGCTCAGGTGCAATGTCGAATACCTTGTATAGGACATCTTGTCTGACATATTGTTTCAGATGTTGAAACTTCTTCAACTCAACATGTCGTGGACATAATATAGGACTTTTTGCTCCACTTGTTCTTCACAGTAATTAAATACATCATATCTAACATATTACTGCTATATTATTTTTACCAAACATAATGTCAATCATCTAATTCAGATAATTAACAATAGTGATAAACGTATCTTGTAAATTCTTAATTGTGTCTCGTTCACTAAAAATATACATAATGATCTCATGGAATTTCATACAACAGAGACAAATGTCATAATTTGTTATGTCACAATGTTTCCTTTCATCAAATCACCTTTGAGTTGAAACCATCTAACCTCGGGGCCTTGTTTTCTGATGGGAAAAATAGCAAGTGTGTTATTTTTGCCTCTTGTAATAATAGGAAAATTCCCCAAATACCGATCTCAAGGACTACGTATATGTATCGAGTATAATCTATATATCAATTAAACAAAAACTTCTAAAGTTTAGGTTTGATTTTCTAAAACAAAATAATTGCAAATAAATGCTAAGGACTGTTTTGACAGATATGAGTTACATTCTAGGGAAGATGTATGATTTCCCTATAATAACCTTGAATCCTGATTTTTTTCCAACAAGTTCATAACATTCAATTACCAGCCCTTTAGGCTATTTTCCCCTAAGTCATTAGTGGGAAAACCTTTGAACATTCAATCCAAAATCCTAAGTCCTTAGAGATCTATGATGAAATCAAGCCTTTGTTTTATCAAGGGTTAAATCTGGTAACTATAGGGTATCCCTAGTCCTAGGTGATATATACTATAGTCTAATCGTACAAAAACCTTAACAATCACGATCCAATTGATTATTAACCATAAATTAATTCTTGTTGGTCCGACAAAGAAAGCATTAAAAATATTGCACGATTAAATTAAATAATAAAAACCATGAAATTGATCACTCGGGAATTCAACATAGTTATAGAGTCAAATTAGAGACACTCCCTAGCATTGGGGTTTTAGATACTCATACTACTCAAATAAATCAAAATATAAATTGTAAATATTACAAGTATTGAGGAGAAATTTGATCTTCAATCAAGTCCGTTCATGAAAATCTCTTTCCTCCGAAACCCTTGTTTTCTCCAATCTTCTCTCCTGGAATTCTCTGTTGGAAAAAGTACTTTAATTCATCTTGGAAACTCCTCTAAATAGAAAAAACTCAATTAAGTCGATTGGAAATGCCCATAACACCCCTTTGGATACTAAATAGTCAAAAATCACAAAAACAATAAAAATCAGCGTCACTGGTTGACACTGTCACCCGTGTCAGCTTCTGGAATGTATTTTCCAGCTTCAGGCAAACTGACACGGCCTGTGTTAAACGACGCGGCCGCCCGTGTCAGCTTATGTTCCACCTTCTCCATCCTGACACGGCCCGTGTCATGGCTCCAATAGCACTTTCTTCGAAATTCTGAATTCTACACTTTTTCGCCCCTGATTTGTCCTGTTTTATTCTTTTGAACCTGAAAACACTAAAACACAAAACCAAAGCATAAAACATAGAAAAATGAAGTAAAACACTTGACATAATAAATAAACAATAACTAAAATCAATTGTGAATAAAGGTGGAAAAACCACTGATCAAACTCCCCCAAACTTAAATCATTGCTTGACCCCAAGCAACCATTACAAGAACTTATGAACAACACAATATCCTCGTACTCATACGTGAGACATCTTTTAAAATTGATCGAAAGGTTATCTATTTGGCATTCACGTGACAGAAAGAGTTTTTGTAAGAACTTTTCAACCGTAAGCTTCCTCTTCAAATACCTCTCTGACTATGCTTTGTACTTAAGTCTCTTTCCGATTTTCCTCCTCTTTCATTCAGACAATTAAATTAAGGCAGTAAGAATTATAATTATCATCACATGTGAAAGACTGATCAATATTTCATTTTGTTCAGGCACCAGATAAGCAGCATTTGCTACTTTTAATTATTGATGAAATTTTCAAACTTTGCAGTTATATATTGTCCTTTATGGACGACGTTTGGGGATCAACTCCCTTTGGGATGAATAACCTGGTAAGGGCTACCCAACTTAGTGAGCTAGTGGCCTTTTACCGCCTTTTTATCATTTGGTGCCAGCTTTAGTTAAATTTGTAGTTTCATCCAAAACTCGACCATCTTCAAGTTTCCTTATCTGTTTTTCCCCATCATTCTTGTTTACCTCAAATGTTTCTATTCTTATTGCATCTTGGTCATCTGATGTTATGCAGTCTTCTTTTGGTTTCAGATCTTCTTTTTCCAACTGTAACTTTCGCCACAGTCTTACCTCCCTCCTATATCCGATAAAAATTCCAGTCGTCTCTTCAAAAGTTAATCCTGAATAAGGCGTCCAACATGCAGGAGAGACGGGTGGCAATGTATCTAAATAATACATGACTACAAAACTCAGATAAGTTATTAGTAGCAAAGTATAGAAGACTTCATGAAGCAAAAATAATCAGATTTTTTTAATTTTTATAAAATTAGAAAAAAATAAAATAAACTTAAACAACATTAAAACAAAATTTTAGTTGACGAGTAACAAAATTTTAATTGAACAAAAATTAAAACTCTATACGTTTGCAATCTCTGGCAACGGTGCCAAAAACTTGATGGGAAAAATAGCAAGTGTACTTTTTTTGCCTCTTTTAATAATAGGGAAATTCCCCAAATGTCGATCTCAAGGACTGCGTATCTTTGTCGAGTTCAATTTAAAGATCAATTAAACAAAAACTTCTAAAGTTTAGGTTTGATTTTCCAAAACAAAATAATTGCAAATAAAATAAATAAATGTTAAGGACTGTTTTGATAGATATGAGTAACATGCTAGGGAAGATGTATGATTTTCCGTATAATAACCTTGAATCCTGATTTTTTTCAACAAGTTCATAACATTCTATTATGAGCACTTTAGGTTATTTTCCCCTAAGTCCTTAGTGGGAAAACCTTTGAACGTTCAATCCTAAATCCTAAGTCCTTAGATATTTATGATGAAATCAAGCCTTTGTTTTATCAAGGGGGAAATCTGGTAATTGTAGGGTATTTGTAACACGATGGGAGAACTGACTTGTTTGTTTTGCATTTTATCGCAAATGTTGCGGATAGCAAGAATCGCCACCGACTTTTATTTTATCCAATAAAGGGAAGGTGAAAAGAATAGAAAAAGATCTTCGTTAGATTCTGAGTACGGGAGGCAGTTATGAAAAGGGAAGGTATTAGCACTCTTTTCATCCGTAGTTATCTACAGGCTCTTAGTTGCTTAGCTCACTTTTGAAAAATTGCTTTCTGTGTTTGTGTAGTTTGAGAAGTATTTTGAAAAGACATTTCACTTTGACTTCGTAATGATTCTCGTTGGAATGTATATGAAGTGTTCGAAAATGTTTGTTTGGAAAATGTTTAACTTTGTAATAATTCTCGTTGGGATGTATACAAAGTGTTTGAATAGTTTTTGAAAAATGTGAGGTGTGAAAAGTATTTTGATTGAGCAAGCAACTAGGAGTCTATTACCTACTCAGAATGATCATTTCCATGTTATTTTTCTTCTCCTTTAGAATAAGGTTATCCATACCATTAGTTGGTAGGTAACTTTACTCGTTTGGATGTGAAGGGACAATCGAAGGGTCATTGTTTGGTCATAAAAGGTAACATGTAGGGATACCTTAACAATTCGTAGGGATGATCATCACTTTTCATAGGCAACAATCGAGGGACGAGATCATATATTCGTAGGCAACATCGAGGGTCATAGAGGGACTATGTGTAACACCCCAATATTTTCAATATTATATAATTTGAATTTGAATTATTAATTTAATTAAAATTAGAATTTTGGTATTTTTGGAGTAATTGGAAATAAAAGGAGAAAAAGAATTGGGCTTATGTGGTGATTAGTAGAGGAGAGGAGTGTATGGAGTAAAAGCCTCTAATTATTTTGTTATTATTATTATAATAGATTAATAAGAAAGAAAAAGGAATTGGGAAAAGTGAGAAGAGGAATCCTACATGAAAAGAGAAGAAGAGCAAAGGAGGAAGAGGAACCTAAAGCTCAAGGAGGATTCAAGATTTTGACTAAGGTAAGGGGTGATTGCTCTAATTATAATGTATTATGAGTTTTGAGAATGCTAGAATAGAGTAAGAGATTAGGAATCCAATTTAGGATTTTTAGGTTTATGAGTTTAAACCCCAATTTTATGATTTTTGATGTTTTGATGCAATTTGATGTTATGGAGTTGTGGTAGGATATTTTGGTGTGTCATTGTTGCATTAGAAACATATAATGGGTTCTATTTTGGTGTTAATGTGAATTGAATTCGTATTGGTATGACTTAGTGAGTTGGAAAAATAAAGGATGCTGTCAAAATAAGGATTTTCTGCTACAGACGTCGCATGAAGCGGTAACTCTCTAGGAGGAACTGGGTTCCTCATATAATTTCCAGCAAAGTGGTCTTTTTGAGTCGTGGGAACCGATTACCCTGTGGGGGGAACCGGGTTCCTGGTACATTTTCCAGAGAGATGATTTTTATAAAACGTGGGAACCAGTTATTCCCTGGGAGGAACTGGGTTCTCCATACATTTCAAACTATGATATGGGAACCGTTACTGGAGGAACCGGTTACTTTTTGAAAAATACTAAACTTTGAAAATTCATAACTTTCAAACCGTAAGTCCATTTTAATCGTCTTTTTGGACATTATTCCTTAAATTAAATATTCTATTTTATGAGATGAAGAAAATAATAGTAACTTGATTTTATTTTGAAAAACGTTGATTTTCCAATTATGTGATTATTCTTATGTGCATATTGATGTACATGCAATGGTATGTTGATGTTGTGGTGATGTATGAGTGCATATTGATGGTTGTATTCATATGTTGGTGATAGCATTACGATTGAATATGTAATTGTTTGTGCATATTTATGCGATTGGATGTGTTCATGATAAATGATTGTATCATGTTTTAGATTGATGATGGTTTATGATGTATGATGTTATCATAACCGTGTTGAATGTTGCATGCTTTTATGATGTGCATGCATATACATTAGGTGGTAGCTAATTCCCATTGTGTGAAATTAGTGAGTATTGCCAATAACTGTTCCGGGTGATTATGGGTGGTGAGGCTGGATTCATGTCCGGGTGATTATGGACGAATCGATGGAACTGTATCCGGGTGATTATGGATCAGTGTGTGACTTGGTTCACTTTTGGTACCACATGCATAGAGTCTTGCATTGCATTTTGTATGGATTATAACATGATAGGATGATTTCCAGTGTTATAATTGGTTTGTTGAGTTTGATGCATGAATTTGGCAATTGTTTTGTGGAATGAATAATTGAATCTGATTATGCTAAATAGGGTGAAATAATAGCTTATGAAATTCTGTTTATTTTATGAATTTATAATGCATGTTAATTATGATGTAGTCTCACCCTTACTTTGATGATTTTAGATTGAAGCTTTAGCGGCTTAGGAGTTGGTGAGGATAGCTCGTAGAACTGTGCTTTATTTTATCGTGTGTCGGTGTCATGCTCTGATTTGCAACACTGTGGAATGCTTGTCTAAAGTTATTATTAAACTCAATTTTTGTTTTATGTTTAATTGGATAATTGTTTTGGTGATTCAAGGCGTTGACCTTTGATATTTAATGTGGGATTTGAAATTATCCAAGTTCAGATGTTATTTTGTTGTGTTGAACATGTGTATTTGATAATTAATTGAATTATGTTTCTTAGTAAAGCATGACATATGTATGGAATTTTATTTTTTAAATAATTGTGACGCCCTTTAATACATGTTAACTTTGAATCATTTTATTATTCGTGGGGTATTTTAGAAGGGTGTTACACTATGATATTTGTATCGAAGGGACTATGATGATGTTATTTGTAGGCAACTTTGCTAATGGTATCCTTACGTTCAAGGGACATGACCATTGTTTATTCGTAAGGCAAAAAGAGAGGATACCGTAAGGTGGGTGCAAGTGTGATAGAGTGTGTTGAATTCAATTATATTAGTCTTGAATTAGGGTGATCTAAGATTATTTTTATTATTGTCATACACTCCTAATTACTAGCAGTTAGATATGTACAGAAAAGTAAAGTGCGTAATGTAAAAGCAGAAATGTAAAGTGCGAAAAGTAAATCTTACGCTATTACATGGCTTTGGGGCAGTTACATAATATAGGAGTGCAGAAATTAAAGGCAGAAATGTAAATCTACACTATTACATAATAAACTTTGCGACCTATACATCTTTTCTAGAATTTAAATGCGAAAATAATAGAAATAAAATAGAAGAATAATGTCTAATAGTTAAAGAAAAATATCTAAACCCTAATTGCAAAGGAAAAATATTTTTGGTATTTTGGAAATTGATTTTAATGTGAAAATCTTAATTCTAGGTTAATTATTAATTAATTATGAAAAATAATTTAAAATTATGAGAAAAATAAATTATTTTTATGTCAAAAATTAATTAAATGATTAGCTAACCTAAATCTGAAATTAAATTATTTTTGTGATTTTTGAAAATAGTTTAAATAATTATTGAAAGAAAATTAAATTAAACTAGAAAAATAAGAAATAAGAGAAAAGGTTAGAACAAATGGTAAAAATTAAGTTTGGTCCTGCCATGGTTTGAACTCATGACCTTGAGGTCATGGGTTCAAAATTTTGCCACTGGACCACATTGCACGTGGTGTTAGAGAGATGGCTCCAATTGATTTTATGTGATATCTTGCAAAAATCAAATGTTTGTGAAAAATTGCAAAAGCTGGGGTTCAAACCCGCGACCTTGGAGAGGGCAAAGGACTAGCGCGCGTATGGTAGACCGTTGAGGCGGTGATACATCCATTGATTTGGATACAACCATAAATATGTAAGTGATATTAATTCCTGAAAATTAAACTTAAAACAAAAACGCGCGCGTGGGTCCCAGAAAATTCAAATCGGCCAATCATTCGTAGCCACGCCTGCCTCAACCGGTCAACATAGAGTCAGAGACGTTGGAGCCATGCTCCAATTGTCTTCTCCGACCACTGGAGACTCCAAACCTATGAAATCAAACGAATAAAAACAAGTAAAAGACCTTATCCCCTTAAATCGACCCCTGCGAATCGATTGGTGGTGTCCGTTTGACCTGAAAATCCATGTATAGGGAGATACAAAGCTTGCAGTTTACTATGCCCTAACAATGGCGTTTTATGATTAATCCATGAAAATCTTGTAACGATGGCCCATACCTGCTCTAATAAACCTCATGAAACGATTAACATTGTTAGTTTGGATCAAAACATCATAAAAACAGAAATACAAATTTAAGAAAAATATGTAATCAGAGCTTCATGATGCATGCGATTCAGGATGTTTTGGCCATGGATTTTGATCCATACTTACCCTATGTTACCTCAGGAGCACGATGAAGTGCTTGAAAGTGACTGAAAATTGAGTTACGATTCGCCCAAGTTTCTTGAATTTTTTGAGAATTTAGGGTTTGTTTTTTAGGCAAGAATTCGTTGTGTTTGATGTCTGAATGTATCATGTATATAAAGAGGATGAAAAATAGGTCAAGAGTTATGAGGAAAATATATGCTTTTAATGCAAGAATATTTGATTTTTAATTTTCATCAAATCTTTCCAAAAGTGATTCAACCTTTCCTTAAAGCTCATTGCACGAATTTGGAAATTCTCATTGGCTATCTTGGACCTCATGGGCTGGATTCAACCTTTGTATGTTATTTAATTAAAATTGAATTTTAATCATTAAATTCAAAAATAAATTGAATAAATAAAATATGACCTTGAATTTGAGTTTTCATGCCATGGATAATGTCAATATTAAGTTTGGATCATAAAATCTTAGGCCCATTTGGAAGAAATTTGAATTTGCTTGCTCAATTTTCAACATTTTTAGGTTTTCTTGGACTTTTTGTAAAGTTCAATATGTCCTCTAAACACTCCTTTTGGTTTCATATTCATTGAAGTTTCCATGTTCATGTACACTTCCTTGCAAAAAGATGACTTTTTGTTGACTTTTAGAAGGACCTCTAATATTTTGATCCATAACTCTCAAATGAAGCATTTTTGGCCAAAGCTTGTGAGACATGAAGTTGTAGAGAATTGAATCTTCTTCAAAATAAGGTTTGGTGGAAAAATTTCTGATAAAGTATGTGAAAGTTATCCCTGGTCAAAGTTATGTTGACTTTTTGTCCAAAAACCCTAATTTGGAAACTTTGACTTTTGATCAAATCTTGACTTTTCTTGATGAATCATGATCAACCCTTGATCATATGATGAATGTGACTTCAAAATATTGATGTTGACCAAAAATGATGAATTTTGACTATATGTTGACCACAGTTGACTTTTTGTCCAATACAACTAATTTTCAACCATCTTATCAATTGATTGAGCAAACTTGAGCTGTAAGGCTTGAAACTTGACATGGTGATCCCTTGGGACATATGAGGAGGTATGATGACCACTTGAGGTACTAGAACTTGATTTTGTCTTGAGAGAAGCAAAATCCTAGTTGCGGGTTGATCGCTTAGGAGAGGGTTCATCTGATCAACCCTTGAGAAATTCTTGAGTATGGAGATGGGGATTGTCTTGAGAAATAGGAGGGAAAAATTTGGGGTATAACAGTATCCCTAATCCTAGGTTATATCTACTATAGTCTAATCGTACAA
Organism: Vicia sativa; assembly: GCA_021764765.1. Lineage (NCBI taxonomy): Eukaryota > Viridiplantae > Streptophyta > Magnoliopsida > Fabales > Fabaceae > Vicia > Vicia sativa. The sequence continues at coordinate 121,712,616 of CM038792.1, read as the reverse complement.
AAACCTTAACAACTGCGGTCCAACTGATTGTTAACCGTAAATCATTTTTCTTGTTGGTCCAACAAATAAATCATTTAAAACATTGCACAATCAAATTAAATAATAAAAACCATGAAATTGATCACTCAGGGATTCAACATAGTTACAGATTCAAATCAGGGACACCCCCTAGTATTGGGATTTTAGCTACTCATACTATTCAAAGAAAATAAAAGATAAATTGTAAATATTACCAGTATTGAGAAGAAATTTGATCTAAATCCTGCCCATTCATGAAAATCTCCTTCCGCCGAGACCCTTGTTTTCTCCAATCTTCTCTCTTGGAATTCTCTGTTGGCAAAAAGTCCTTTAATTCATCGTGGAAACTCCTTTAAATAGCAAAAATTCATTTAGGTCGGTTGGAAATGCCCATAACGCCCCTTTAGATCCCCAAATAGTGAAAAATCATTAAAAAAAACAATAAAAATCAGCACTGGCTGACACAACTGTTTGTGTCACCTTCTGGAATGTATTTTCCAGCTTCAGGCAAATTGACACGACTCTTGTGAAAACACACGGTTGTCCGTGTCAGCTTTTGTTCCACCACGCTTCCCCTTGACACAACCCGTGTCAGGTGACACGGCCAACCGTGTCAGGGCTCCTGTAGCACTTTCTCCGAAACTCTGAATTCTGCACTTTTTTGCCCCCGATTTGTCCTATTTTATTCTTTTGAATCTGAAAACACTAAAACACAAAACTGAAGCATAAACCATAGAAAAATGAAGTAAAACACTTGACAGAATAAAGAAACAATAACTAAAAGGCAAAATACTTTTTTTGGTCCTTTAACTATACCTCAGGTTACATTTTGGTCCCTTATCTCTAAAAAGTGTCAAAGTGGTCCTTTAATTGTTCAAAAAGACCATGTTTGTCCTTTTAGTCCAATTTTCACTAACGGTGTCAACTTTTGCACTAGTGATATATGACGTAGCACTTGGTCATACGTGTGGCATCTATTTGTCCTCAAAGGTAAGCATAATTTTCAAAAACATTTCAAAATTTAGCACCAAGTTAAGATTCAAACTTGAGATAGGTTAATTGCAGCAGAGATTGAACAAACTGCGTTTATCCATCCTGTTTTTCATTTTTTACATTATGTTATTCCTTGCAAAGTTAGTTGTCATTATTGTTGACTTTGAATTCTTATAACAATGAGCATAAATAATCTTGTGTTTAGTAACATGTACCATTTCCTGTACATATCAATAAGAAAACAACATTATATGGAAAAAAAGTTTTGGCATTTCAATCCTTGCTTCCGCTGCTATTTGATTACCCGAATACATAGATGAAACAACATTAATATCACAAATCAAACATAAAACCCACATGATTTACATAGATGCTTTATACAAAGCATCTCTTCAATATAATTAATTGAATAAAGGTAAATATCTCTTCAGGAAGGTGTGGGAATAACGGTTAATCAACTACATTTGTTTCCTCAACATGGGTTCTTCAACCTGGGTTTCAATATCATGAACCCTAAAGCCCCAAATTGATAATATACTTTCATGGGTTTCACATGATTTATTTTTTTTAACCTGTAACAACAATTCTAGGAGTTCTAATCCATATCCGTTCTACTTTTCAATTTCATCAATTATAACAATAATTCCAATATCATCGATTCACTATTGAATTTTTCTACTTCGAATTCACCGATTTAGAATTCTCATCTGCATGATTATTTGTTTTTTAATCAAGTTTAGCGGTTAATTTTAGGGATTGTTAAAAATAGATGAAAACATTAATGTATTCATTAGGAGAAATTTTTCTGGAAATTGTTGATATTTCACCGTACTACATATTCTTCTTATGAAACCAAAAGAGAAGAAGATGGCTTAGTGGTAAGTAATAGCGAAGAAGATGGCTCATATTTTTCTTGAATGCAAAACTAATAATTAATAGAGAATTGGGTCAGTGGTAAGTTATTCTTCATGCAACCATGGTGTCCTGGTGTAAAACAAATGCCATGTCGTATGAACATATGACACATCTGATGCCAGCATGGAAAAATTAATGTCGTTTGTGAAAATTGGACGAAAAGGACTAACGTGTACCTTTTTGAACAATTAAAGGACCACTTTGGAACTTTTTAAAGATAAGAGACCAGAATGGACACCGAGGTAAACTTAAGGGACTAAAAAAGGTATTTTGTCTAACTAAAATCAACTGTGAATAACGGTGGAAAAACCATTGATCATTTTCTCCAATAGTATTAATGTCATCCTTCACCTCTTTCTCAGTTATGGGCATGATAAGGTCATTTTTTCAAGTCTTGAAGCTAAGCACGATTCGTGAGAACCTCAATGTTCACATGTAGAAGACTAAGAGCATTTGATCCTACTAATTCCTTGTAGATTCTCAACAATACAGTTTCCACTTCCTTCATATCAGTGATTGTTTTGCCATCTTTATTGTGAATACTATAAATGCAGTTCATCTTATTTTCCCTCTGATAGTAGCATGGAAATATGCATTTTTATCATTTCCCAACTTAATCCAATTCAAATTTGATATTTGTCTGAGCACTTTTTGTTATTCCTCTGCTGTCTGCATAAGTTTATCTCTCCAATAATTTATTTCTTGCATAATCTCAAAGTTAAACAAATCACCAGTTAACTTTTGTTGGGATTGGCAAGGTTCACTTTGTACTCTTGAATCTTCTTAATCTCATCAACGATCCTTCTATTTAGTGCTCTCAAAAAAGGTTACAACCTCTTTAATTTTCTCCATAATTTGGACATAGCTATGCCAATTTCCACCTTGTTCAAACTATTTTGAACCACCTCAAGGAAATTAGGTTGTTCCTCAACATTATTCAAAAACTTAAACCTTGGTTGTTGGAGCCTAGATATAGTCATCTGGAAGCCCTGCAAATTGACCCTAAGAGGTGCATGGTCAGAAATTTGAGTAGTCACCACCCCAATATCACAATTTGGGTATTTCAAAAATCAAGCCCTATTACACAAAGCTATATACTCCCTCCGGCCTGGTTTATAAGCAAATATTCACTTTTTAGGTTCATTGAATAATGAACGTATCTGGTCTACTATGCAGACCAGATATATTCATTATTCAATGAACCTAAAAAGAGAATATTTGCTTATAATTAAGGTCGTAGTAGTATATCCTAGAGTAGATATTCCAATCACATGTTCATTTGACCAAGTAAAGTGTGTCCCTCGAGTTTCATGTTCAAACAAGTTGGAATTGTGCATCATCACTTCAAGATTTTCAAATTTGCTACCTTGAACCAGATTCCTCCCAATTATGTTTGCACTTGTGAGAACATTGTTGAAGTTGATGGGTTATTTTGCAAGTGCACAAAAAATATCAAAGTATTATAAAGAGTGCCAAACCCACGAAGAACTAATAGTCAAGTTATTATTTTCTATTTCTACAGTGTTTATCTAAGGAGATTAAAATAATGATTGGAGATACGGAAAATAAAGTAGAAATAAAAGAATATAATTATTTCAGAAAAGAAATGTTGGAATGTGGATCTCATCAATTCATTGATACTCTTGTTGTTCCTAAACTTAACTACCTATGGGGCAATGTTTTCCTCTTTGAAAAAGAACTAATTAAAAAGGAATCATCGTTATCGCGTGATCGAAACAGGACTTTACCTTCTAATTTATATTGTCTGTTGTCGCGTGCCCGACACGTTTTGCCTTAAAGAAGTAAATACTTTTCTTAGAAATAATTTTTTTTAATCAGATGAAAAATAATTTTAACTGAAAAAAATAGATTTAAATCCTGACACTCGATCAACCGTATCTTAAACTCATAAATGCGTTCGAAAATGGGTTTAAAAACACTTTTCTAAAAATACTAACTTCCCTAATTAATTAACAAAGAGCTTTTGCAGTATTTATCAAATAAAAACTAAACGACCTTAACCTGTTGTACCGAACAACTTTCAATCTTACCAGACATATAAATGGTTCTACTTTCGTAGTAACAGGACAAACTAAGTTTAGAAAAGTTATTATAAAATCAAAACAAACCCGTAAGCATTTCTCAAAGAACAATAATTTAGAGTATTGTTGAATCGATAGTCCTCACATTCCAAGACTTATAATTTAGCTAAACATAACTTTAACAAACGATAAAACAATTTTGACACAGGATAAAAGATAGAAAATAAGGTTTGAAACATGTGATTGATAGAAATTAAATCAAAGCAAATAAAATGCAGATAAATAAAAAGGAGATAAAATAAAGGTAATGTGATAAAATAATAACCTGGTTTGAATATGCAATAATCTAGTATAGGAAATAAATCAACGGAAAGACTTTTAATGTGGGAAATAAAATGACGACAAGATTAAAACTTCTACAAGGGTTGCTCCAAACTCGATACATACTCAATCAACGGTGTTATAGATCTCAGATGTAAAGAACTAAAGCTTACAAAAATTCAACAGTATATGACTTAAGTTTGTATTAGGCTTGGAGCCCGTGAAATTGAATGTTAAAGACCTATTTATAATGAAAGTAAACACCTAGAATGCTGGTGTAAGTTTTTGAATTCGTGTGAGGTAAAATATGAGAAAATTAAGAGAGTAAGAAGACCTAGCAAAGCCCAATTCAACTACAACGAAAATCAAATGATGGTGAATGTCATCCCCCGGTGGCAAACTCCACCTTCTTAGAGTGGGCATGACTAGGTATTTTGACCGTTGAGACATAGGACACGTCATTCTCTTGGTGGCCACCTCCCTAGCAAACGCCAGAATGGTCGCCTTGAGTGCAAACTGTTCTATTTCTCATGTTTTTTTTTTTTTGTCTTTTTTGCTTTGTTTCTTTGCATGTGACTCTTAACTAGATAAATACCTGAAACACACACAAAATACCAGCATAAAAGTGGAAATGTAAAACAAAATGACAATAAAACATGCTCAAATTAAGTAGAATAAACAATATAATATGGTGTATAAAAATCTCCCACACTTAAACCGTTGCTTATCCTCAAGCAAAATGAAAGTAAACAATGACACTTGATAGCTACTTTGGGATTAAAGACTCTATTTTGAACAAGGTTATGTTGATAGGTACTAATTCTTACAAACAAGGGTATCATAATAACACATTCCGCATTTAGCGGGCATAAGTCTCCTTCATATACAAACCAGTCAATATCATGTTATTATGCTTAAGCCTAACTTACTTGTCTCATTTTTCATCCTTTTTTATTCAGGTACAATCACATTAAGCCTGTTATCCGAACATACTCATAGTAAGGCGGTCAATTAGTAATTTTGATCCTTTGCACGAGGTTATGGTACTTTAAGTGGTGTAACCCCTTTAGTTTCCCTATTGTAGTTCTGGGAAATCAAACCGTAATTCACCCTACCAAGTTCAGCACCAAAAACCTCTGAACCAACTAACAACGAGTGTTTATTCTTTTTTTGTAGGTTCTACCACTATTGGAATAAGCGACCGGGTGAGGGTCACCTAACTTAGAAGGCAAATCGCCTATTTTCAATTAATTATTGCAAAGAAAATTAGGATCATTACTTATATTCATTGGCTTCCCTATGTAGAGCATATGCTTAAGCCGGTGGTGATTGTTAAAACATATTACTTAAGGACTTATTATTGGGTGATAAATTAAGGCCAAGGCATAACAATTATCCATATAAATCTCTATAATTAAGAGACTTACAGTGTGATGAAGCTGTTGACATTTTAGGATATTTCCCAAGTTTCTATAAACTGCCTTGAGCTTGTCTGATATCCTACTAACACTATTTCTTTTTTAAAAATAAAATAAAAAATTGGTATGGCTCAAGAAAAGGAGGAAATTCAATAAACAACAAATATCACACATAAAAACTCGACAACACATGCACTGTTACTTTTTGCTAAAAAATATGGTATGGCTCAGGAAATGTAAAAATTCAATAAACAACAAAACCACACATAAAGACTCGCCAACGCATGAAATAACTCGATTAAACAAACTAAAACTAACAAAAGAAATCCTAAACAGTTATACTAGAAAGCAATATCTAACAAGAAACCAAGTAAAATAAAAGCTCCTCTACCACACTTAAACCAAACACATTCCTCGATGTTTTATTAAAAGTGGGAAAAGGAATAAGAACCTGATCAATGCTTGCCCTGGTAGTTTTCTGCATGCAGCTGATAGGTGTCAGCTGATCGATATCTTTATTTTCTAGAATGGAAGCACTCATGGTAGTTCTTTAGAGAATGATTCCTCAGTTGAAATTTAACAATATTAGATTTTACATGGATAATTATCAAGACATCTCTCATATCCATGACCTTTTCTTTTCTTCCTTACGTATGATGCATGGTTCATACTTCTGAACTTGTGGTGGTGGTTTTGGCTATATCCTGAGTATCAGCTTCTCAGAGTTAGGTGTAATTGTTTCATCCACCATCTTAAAGGTTAACATTTTCCTCTTAACACTAACTATTTCCTTAGTTTCATGGTCATCTAATTTTCTATTTTTATGCAAGACCTCAGATGAAGGAACATTAGTGTGGATATTTTCTAATATCTCCACATACCTTTTGGATTGGGATTCTACCTTAGCTTCCACGAATATTAGGGGGGACTAGTGGATTGTAGAGAGGGATATAATATAAGGTGATTCCTTCTCTGTCTCTTTGATAATCTCTCTTTCGGGTGGTGTCGGTGGATTTTTCTCACTTTTTACTCTTTTCTCACCAAAACTTTCCTCACCAGAACTTTCCTCAACCTCATTATCACTCTCCTTATGATTTTCAATGTGTCCTTCACTATTGATTGTTACAACATTTACACGTCTCTCAAGGAAGGATCCTAGAGGTGTCTACACAAGTAGGGAGATTTGAGTTTTCAATGCCTTGTTGCTAGTCCCGAGGACTCGACCACAATGCTCAACTGCCTAAGGGTTTCATTACTACAGAGGCTTTGCTTTCTAAATTCTTTATTCTAGAGAGTTTGTGTTGCCATAAACCTCATCCTCATATATTATAGCCTACAAAGAGTTTGTGTCTCAATGAAATTCTCCATTATCATTTCGAGGCCGAATTTATGGAAATTTTGTGGTTCCTCAAAATACTGGGAGTGATAATTATAGAGAAAACTTGTGTGATCCATCCATCTAAGAGTATAGTAATTTAAACAAAATTGCCTTAGTTTATATAGTGAAACAACAAAGTTATGACATTTGTTGTAATTTCCTCGACAACGGCGCCAAAAACTTGATGGGTTATTTCACAAGTGCACAAAAAATATCATAATGAGTGTTGAATCCACAAAGGCCTAATGAGTGTTGAAATTGGAAGAATGATACAAGTATTTGGGCAAGGGATAAATGAAAAAGGAGAAGGGAAAAGGTAAAGTATGTGCCGATTGACACAAGTGTGGATATAAGGACCCTGCCGACCGGCAGGGAGGTGGTGACGAACGGTGAGAGGGACAAGGCAAGGGTGCCGATCGGCACACCTTGGAGTGTCGTGGGGCACAACTTTTTTTGCCTCATGTTTTTCCTTTGTTTTGTCTTACTTACTGTTAGTAAGGTGATATATTTGATACATAGTTTTGGGAAGTTTGAAATTTAACAATTTACACATGGTATATGCATTACTTACAGTAGGAGTATTATTAATTAAGTATGACGAATTAGCCATTGAACGGTAGAACAAACATTAGCAGGATTTAAATAAACTGAAAATCAGAACCAGTAGCAGAAGACAGAAGCTTAGGAACCGTGTCTTAAGAATTGTGTCGTGACAATAAAAATTAGTAGTAGTATAACATTATAACAATAGGATAATTTTAACATATTCAATAGATTAATTGGTATTAACTAGATGGATATTAAAATAGTCCGTTTGGTCGAATTAGCCGAATTAGGCGGTATAATTAGTTGTCCGGAATTTAATGAAAATTTACAAGGTAATTAAGTTTAATTAGTAGGTAATTGTGGTTGAATTGTTTTATCGAATTTGTGTTGATTAAGCTGACTTGCAGGTACAGCTGGGTAAGTTGATTCGTCCAGTTTATGGACACTGTTGTTGGTGGGTCTTATGACCGATGTTTTGTGTTGATATTGATTTTGTTATGATGTTGTGATGTTAGTGATGAGAAGATGAATATGTTGTGAATTGTGTTGATTATGTTGATGACGTTTTAGGCCTATGGCCAGTGAAGTAGTAATATAGGCGTATGCCTCGTGAAGTGATTTATGATGTTGTTGTATGTGATTGTGTATTTATTGAGTCGCATACATTTGCATTTGTGAAGGCCTGTATTGGCGAATTTGTGACGGCCTGTATTGGCAAAATGATTACGTTGAAGGCTTATGCCTTGTGCCTCAATAACCTGACAATTGTTTACGTTGGGAGTTTACTCCACTGGTACCACATGCATGTGCATTGTCAAGAGTCACATTATAAATGAATTTGTTGCTAATGCTTTTGTTGTAATAAGTGTTGTATTACGTTGATGATGGTTTTGTTGTAATATGTTGTTGAGGCTTTTGTTGTGGTAAGTGATGTATTACATTGACTATGCTAACGTTGTGTTAAGACAGGTACTGTTGAGAAGATGTGAAAATAGTGATTATAACTATTATTATGATTGTCGTTGTTGCTAAATGTTGTTGGTTTGTTGTTATAACTGTTGTTTAGAATATATGAAGCGTTGAATTATATGATCTAAATTTTAATATATTATTTATCATGAATTCGATTATATTGTTAGATATCTCACCCCTTTCATTTGTTTCTCCGTTGCCTTTATACTGGTAACATGCAAGTATTCAAGAATGGAAGGATTAGTTGTCGTTAGTTCAAGTCGGTGTCGTTGCTCTGATACATAGCACTCGGGGGGACGTTTAGTCCATGTTGTTTACATTGTTGACTTTTGTTGTTGTTAGTATAATTTGTTGAATCATGAGTGATGTTGTGAAATAAAAGTTGTTAAGTATGTTGAAAGTTGAACAAGATGTTTCAAGTTGTTATTAGTACAATATGTTCAGTTGTATAACTATGAATTCCGCTGCGTAGTAATAAAAAGGTATTTTGTTTGAAAGCCATCGCAAGTTGTTATGTGATCCTCCAAATTAAAAAGTGTTATGTATCTTATCTGTTTATGTTGTTAATGTTAAAATGTGACATCCCATGTATTGTTTGAAATTTTAAAATACTCGGATTTTTTGATATATTTTCTGGGTAGAATTTTGAGTGTTACAGGAGTACCATTGAATCAACGATCCTCACATTCCAATACTTATAATTTAGCTAGACATAATTTTAACGAACGACAAAACAATTGATTTTGACACGGGATAAAACATAATAGACATAGAAAATAAAGTTTTAAATATGCGATTGATAGAAATTAAATCAAAGTAAATAAAATGCAAATAAAAAAGGAGATAAAATAAAGGTAATGCGATAAAATAAAAACCTACTCCGTAGAGCTAATAATCTAGTATAGGAAATAAATCAACGAAAAGACTTTGAATGTGGGATATAAAATTGCTGCAAGATTAAAACTTCTACAAGGGTTGCTCCAAACTCGATACAGACTCAACCAATGGTGCTATAACTGTTTGATGTAAAGATCTAAAGCTTACAACATTTTGACAGTATATGGCTCGAGTTTGTACTAAGCTTGGATCCCGTGAAATTGAATGCTAAAGACCTATTTATAATGAAAACAAAATCCTAAAATGTTGGTGGAAGTTTCTGAATTCGTGCGAGGGAAAATAGGAGAAAATGGAGATAGTGGGAAAACCTACAAAGCCCAATTCAATTGCAACAAAATTTAAAGGATGACAAACACCACCCCTGTGGAGAGTGCCACCTTCTTAGAGTGGCCATGACCAGGTATTTTGACCGTTAATACGTGGTACACGTCATCCTCTTGGTGGCTACCTCTCTGGCGAACGCCAGGCTGGTCGCCTTGAGCGCAAACTGTTTCATTTCTCACATTTTTCATCAGTTTTGCTTTGTTTATTCGCATATGACTCTTAAATTGCTAAATACCCTAAACACACACAAAATACCAGCATAAAGTGGAAATGTAAAACAAAATGACAATAAAACATACACAAATCGAGTCAAATAAACAGTGTAATTTGATGTCATCATAAGTCACCAATCACCATCCATTGGTCCTTACCGCTTCTAGCTAAGTTACTTATGTTATTCCATACAATCTTCCTATTTACTAGTTGGTTGTGAGCATAAACAACAATCAACCAACAAATTACATTTCCAGCACTATCACACACATCACAATGCATAAAACGATCAAAACTATTCTTTAGGGTAATTCTCACATCATTGTCCCTCCACATCCATTGGTATGTTTATCATAATTATAAAAAACAATTACAATTTTTCCCAAACACTTGTCTCACTCTAAGGGCAATATTCCTCTTTAGTTTTGTTTCTAAAAGGGCCACACAAGACACATTTATTACTTTGAGATAGGCTCCAATCTCAATATGCATTGTTTTCTTATTAAAGCCCTTTACATTGCAAGCAAGAATCATGAATGCAAGTAGCCAAAAGCTAAAGGACTGTCCTCCTTATCACCAAGGATTTCAAACCCATTCTTGCAGCCAAAAATCACCTCATTAACTCTAATCAATTGTATTTCATCTATCATATGAGTTTTCCCATATTCCTACTTGATGATCTCATATTTTTTATTCTACTTTGTTCACTTTTGTGTATTATAGTTAGGGTACCTCTACATGTTGTGGCACCTCACCATTTGTGGTATCTCTTCATTAGCTTCTTTTTTTTGTTCCTCTATCATTTGTTGTTGTGTTACTTAACTGCCAATTTCTTTTTATTTTTTATTTTGTTACCACAATTATGTCCCACTTTATTACACGCTTAATAATAAGGGGGCTTCCACTCATATTCTATAGGTTGTAGAATCTGGTGTCTTTGTGGATCTCGAATTGTCACATTTTTCTTCAATTTTGTAGTGATGTCTACCTCTATCACCGCTCCTCTAGGATTTTATTTATTTATTTCTTAACTCTTTATTTGATGATAGAATTTCATTTATATTTTAAATCTTAAAACTGAAAGATAAAGATTTTTTTTTCAATCATTAGGTATATATCTTTTAATTTTATTTATATTTTATAACTTAAATATATCTTCTTCTTTTTACAAAGATGGTCGGAGCCCGAAAACAAACGAAACTACATGCACATAAGACTAGCGGTGGAAACTTTCCTAAAATCCTCCTCAAGCAACTTCATTATGCAATTTGGAACAACATCAAAAAGAACCGTATCATGTTGTATCGCACAATCCACACTAGCAAACACATCAATATATTTATTCGTCTTATAAAAGTGACAAATAACCATTTCTTCTAAATTATCCATAACTCTACAAATATGATAAATAAGCGATAGATTCTCAATTTGGCGGAAGATATAATTTTATTTATATAAATCTTAAATATAGAAGATAATTATTTATTTTCTTAATTCTTTGTTGGAAGATAAATGAGAATAGAATGTGATCAATCAAAGCTAAAAAAACAAGAAGTATTATTAAAATGACTAAGTAAAAAATGAGAATTTATTAAGAGGTGGCGCATGTAAAACAAAATTTCCTTTACTCTTATATATTGATTTTTCGTTACAAATTATATATTGATACTGATTGATATATTTTTGTTCTATATTTAAAAGTTAAATTTGAATATTGATACATCTAATTAACATTAATATATATTTAAGTAACATTAATATATATTGATATTGATTGATATATTTAAGTAACATTAATATATATTTAATTAACATTAATATATACCAAAATTAAGTGACGTAGAAACTCGAGTTTGACAAATTTGTTAATAAGAAATTATGATGAATCTGACATAAACTAATCATTATTTTTTTAAAATCCCTTATGATAGTGGGGTAGCTTCTCTCTTTCATGGGCTTTTATCCTGTTTTATATTCAAAAGATAAAAGTATTTTGTAGAAGAAAAAACATCACTATGTTGATCACATTTTATAACAATAAACCAAACTAAATAAACAAAACAATGACTATAATCATGATTATTATTAAATAAACAATAAAGTTACAAGCTTAATTGTTTATTAAATCTACCACTTTTATTTTTTCCTAAATTTTATCAGAATTAAAAGCTACGGGGTGGTGGTGGAGCAGATGTTCTAGGGTTAGGTCCCGACGGTGGAATAGTAACACCTTTTGGTAACTTGCTAAAATACAAACTAGAATGTTTAGTACTTGCTGTTTCAAATCTATGAGATGGTGGTGGTGGAGCAGATGTTCTAGGGTTGGGTCCTGACGGTGGAACAACAACACCTTTTGGTAGCTTGCTAAAATACAAACTTTTGAATCTATGAGATAATGGCTGTGGTGGATCACGATCAACTTTTTGTTTGGTATTGTAATCAAATTCAAGATCACCCATAACATGAGAAAAAAACAAAAAAGAGATAATGCCAATCATCAAATAAACCATTAGAGTTTTCATCTTCAATAATTTGGTTTATAAGATTGGCAAAACAACGTATAAATAAGGTTGCAATACGACTCCAAAAGGATACTATTTCAAAAGGAAAAAAACAAGTTTTAATGTGTTTATGACTATGATATACGTTTTCTTTTTATTTTTTATTAATGAGTATAAGTACAACCGTTTTAAGTTTTTTTTATCCTTTTTATGAGATTCTCTTTGACTTCAAAGTGTATTAATTAATTATTTTTTTCTAAATATGTTTTTAACCATATTACATTTTTTGTAATAAATATCCTTAATATATAAATGCACAAAACTCAGTCATTCTTTAGGCGCTTAAAAATTTGCAGTCCGCCTAAATGTCAAGCTCATTTAAAACAAAACAAAATATCTCCTATTTTTTTGAAAAACACTTATTCAACAAACAAAAACAACTTATATCTTATATAAAATGCACAATACTATTTATCTATCCACCACCCTTCGTATTCCTTTAGAAAGTAGGGAAAAATTATATAAGATATATTTTAGTAATAACATTATAATTATAATTATAATTATATTAATAATAATAATAATAACAATTTTTTAATAGTCAAATAACTTACATCTAATAATATTATTGAACATTTAATTTATTATAAGATCATTGCCAAAAAATAAATTTTAAATTAAATACAATACTTTTTTTATCTAAAAATAACATACATCTAATAATATTATTAAACAACATTCGATTATTTTGCATTGTCATAATTGCTACACAATACCAATATTATAAAAAAATCTTTAAATTATATACTATATTAAATAAAAAATATTTTTTAAAAAAATATTAGGTTAGTAAATACTGTCATAAAAAATTATTAATGAATTTTTATCAAATAAATTATATAAATAGAATGACCAATCAATTTATTATTAATATTTTAAATACAATTTATTTCCCTTTTTACTGATCCACTTATCTTATTATTATTTCCAATAAAATATAATTTAATAATTATTATTATTTTTATTATTATTATTATTATGTAAATGACGGGTTGGGTTGGGATTTTAGGCCCACCGTCCATCATAGCCCACCCCGCTAAAGACCGCCACCCGCCAACATTCGCTAAGCCAAAACCCACTGTCCGCCAAAGCCGCCGCACCTATTCATTTAGCTATTCTCACATTAAATTCACCTTTTTTAATTAATTATAGTCATTCCAATTCTTGATGGTTTTATTTTATACATTAATTTGTGAATATATGCAATACTTTTTGAAGTTAAATTTGTTAATAAAATACTTTATAAAAAATTATTCTAAAATCTAAGTGAAAAATCTAATTGAAATGTAAAAAAAAAACCTATTAATCTATTTAAAAAATGAAAAAATATAAATAAAAAAGTAGGCGGCCAAGTCTGCCGCCCGTCAACCCGTCACTTTGGCGGCGGGGGGCTAGATTTTTATGCCCATTTCACTAGGCAGGCTTTCCCTCCCCGCTCTTTATTTGGCGGGTTTATGGTGGTGGCTTTGCCACCCATAGTTCAGGGAACGAAGAATTTCCAAAATTTTCCTACTTTACCTTCTCCCAATTCTTTGAATCTGGCTCTTCAATTTTTCTACAATTTTAATTTCATATATTTTTCAACTTCGAATGCAATCTCCAATAACTATACTATTATCATGATTTTATTATAAATATATACGTTCTCCAAAAAAAAATGTTCTCCAAACCCTAAACCCACATCAAAGTTACATTTCTACGACTTAAGGTTCACATATAGAAAATGTCTATTGTGAGTTCTTAATCCATATATATTTTCATGTCTTAATATAACCGTTTTAATTTTTTCGTTTTCAATTTATGCAGAATGACTTTATGTATTAGTATGATTTCTGACATCGTCCCTCCAAAACTTAACTGACAGATTAAAGTTCGTATACGAAGTTTGTGGAAAGTCCATTCTTGAAATGATCACAATACTATTATCATTTTAGAAATAATTTTGATTGATGACAAAGTGAGTGTTACAATTGTTATTTATTAGCTGTCATATGTTATTTATATTTTTGTTAGTTTGTCAAAATATTGCATTTTACCTCTTCCGGTGATGTTTTTCAGTGTTCAAGTATCCAAGCTTCGGCGAAATCGGCACTAATCGGTGAATTTGACTCAAATCCTGAAGAGGGATCTTGCTATATTATTACTAATATATTGGTTGGATTGCATGATCCTAAGTTTATTATGACAGATCATAATTACAAGATTAGCTTCATCAAAACCACAAGTTGTACTAAGATTGGAGATGTTCCATCCATCTCTAAAACTTATTATAAATTTGTAGCTTTTCCTCAAATTTTAACTGGGCTTTACCAAACACGTGCCACTAATAAGACTTCAAATGTTGTTTACAAGGAGATCTTCCAAAATATGAATAACGTACGTTACCTATTCTATGCTAAATTATTATCAAATTTCATTTATTTTTCATTTAACGAGTTATTTTATAGAGTTAATTTTCCTTCGCAGGTTTAGTCCATTGGTTGATTATGCTATCGAATGATATTGGGATGGTTAGAAATTTTTACTTCAATACTTCTATATCTCAAAATATAAATATATGAACTCCATTAATTTATGTGGTGTTTACTTTTTTTTAATATAGGTGGATAGTGCCAACTACAAATTCGAACGGTTTTGATGCACATTATATATTGTGTAAGTTTGTTTAAATTGCTATTTTAATTCCTTTTCAACATTTGTATATTGTCTAAGTTTGTTCAAATTTCTATTTTAATTAACTTTTAACTTTTTATATTGTGTAAATTTGTTCAAATTGCTATTTACTCTTAAATCTCAAAGACGAATTTACATAATTTTTGTTCAATTGCAGGGAAAGTCAGAGAAGAAAGTCAGAGAAGAACAAATTTGTTTCATATTCTTATTGTATCATTGGAATGTTTGTATTATGATATATATATGTGTGTGTGTGTGTGTGTTTTGGTTAATTTCAAACATTCATATTTTTATTATAAACATACAATATTTATCAATAATTTGTCCCGTGCATCGCACGAGTAGAAGTACTAGTATTTATATAAATATTAATTATTTATCTCTTGTAAAATCATACAAATAATCAATAAATTTAATACTCTAATCAACTTTTTTAATTAATGTATTTTAGTTCAGAAAATTTATATTTAAGGATGGGGTAGTAGTAATTAGTTAGATCCGTTGATAGGTGTTAAAGTCTGGTTTATGGGGGTTATGTAACACCCTTCTAAAATACCTCGTGATTATTAACAGATTCAGAGCTAACATGTATAAAAGGGCATTACAATTAACTAAAATAAAATTCATATACGGTCATGCTTCATACTGCAGAACATAATTCAATTAATTGAGAAAATAACATGTTTTACACAGCGAAAATTATTATCAAATTTGGATAAGTTCAAAACCAACAATTATCCAAAACAAATCTAAATGAAATAACAAAGTTTAATTATAACTCTAAATCAAACGTTCCCCAGTGTTACAAATCAGAGCATGACATCGGCACGTAGTAAGTAAATGCACAACTCAATGAGTCATCCTCACCAGCTCCTAAGCCGCTAAATCTCAATCTAAAATCATCAAAGTAAGGGTGAGACTTCATCATAATTAAAATGCATTATAAGTTTCTCAAAAACAATAAAATGTCTCAAGTTGTTAATCCACCCTTTTTAGCATAATCAGATAAGACAATTTTTCACCATTCCAATTCATAATCATACATCAATACATGACAAACAAATTATAACACAGGAAATCATCCTATCATGTTATAATTCACAGAAATGCAATGCAAGACTCTATGCATGTGGTACCAAAAAGTGAACTAAGTCACACACATCGATTCGTCCATAATCATGCGGACATGAATTCAACCTCACCACCCATAATCACTCGGGAACAGTTATTGGCAATACTCACTAATTCCACACAGTGGGAATTAGCTACCACCAGAATGTATATGCATGCACATCATAAAAGCATGCAACATTCAATACAGGTTATGATCATACCAAACATCATAAACCATAATCAACCAAAACATGATATCATCATTTATCATGCACACATCAAACAACATAAACATGCATTTTATCCACCAAAACCTACTACAATCAATTATCATGGATACACCATTGCATATACGCCAAGTACGCACATAATCACAAACCGCATAATCGGAAAGTCAACTCATCTTCAAAATAAAATAAAGTTACAGTTATTTTCTTCATTTTATAAAATAGAGTATTAAATTTAAGAAACAACGTCCAAAACGGAGGTTAAAACGGACTTGCGGTTTGAAAGTTATGAGTTTTTAAAGTTTAGTTATTTTTCAAAAGTTACAGTGGTAACTGGTTCCTCCCAGGGAGAACCCGGATCCCCACAATTGTGAAAAACACGCTCTCTGGAAAATGTATTAGGAACCCGATACCTTCCACCAGGGAACCGTTTCCTGCATAAAAATCAGTTTTCTTTGCAAATTTTACACTGGGAACTCGGTTCCTCCCCAGGAGTAACCGGTTCCTCAGACACAGAATTTCCACACCTCTGGAAATTATACCAGGAACCCGATTCCTCCCACACAGAAATCGGTTCCTGCGACTACCTGTAGCAAAAACTTCAATGTTTGTCAGTATACTTTATTCCAACTCAATTCTTATCAAACCCATGCGAATTAAAACACAAAACAACACCAAAATCATCCAACAATCAGCATTATGATGCAAAACCACACATTCCAACAATACCTAACTATAACACGGTGGGAGAACTGACTTGTTTGTTTTGCGTTTTATCGCAAATGTTGCGGATAGTAAGAGTCGCCACCGACTTTTCTTTTATCCAATTAAGGGAAGGTGAAAAGAACGGGAAAAGACCTTCGTTAGATTTTGAGTACGTGAGGCAGTTATGAAAAGGGAAGATATTAACACCCTTTCCATCCGTAGTTACCTACGGGCTCTTAATTGCTTAGCTCACTTTATAAATTACTTTTTGTGTGTATGTTTGAAAATATTTTTGAAAAGGCATTTCGCTATGACTTCGTAATGATTCTCGCTGGAATGTATACGAAGAGTTTGGAAATGTTTTGTTTTGGAAAAGACTTTGTAATGATTCACGCTGGAATGTATACAAAGTGTTTTGAAAAAGATTTTGAAAAGTGTGAGGTGTAGAAAGTATTTTGATTGAGCAAGCAAAAGAGACTTATTTACCTACTCAGAATGGTCGTGTCCATGTTATTTTTCTTTCCCATAGAACAAAGTTATCCATACCATTAATTGGTAGGTAACCCTATTCGTTGGATGTAAAGGGATGTTCGAAGGGGCATCGGATTGTCATAGAAGGCAACATGTAAGGATACCTTAGCAATTTATAGGGACGATCATCACTTTTCGTAGACAACAATCGAGGGACGAGATCATATATTCATAGACAACAATTGAGGGTCATCGAGGGACTATGATGATATGTTTGTAAGCGTGTTAGCTAAGATATCTCTACGTTCGAGGGACATGAGCATTATTCGAAAGACAACGAGAGAGGATACCCTAAGGTGGGTGCATGTGTGAAGATAGTGTGTTGTATTCAGATATTTATCTTGATTATTAGTGATCTAGATTGATTCAGTTAATCTTGCCATACACGCCTAATTACTAGCAGTTAATATGTGCAGAAAGTAAATTACAGAAAATAAAAGTCCTACGCTATTACATGGCTTTGGGGCAGATACATAATAGAGGTGCGGAAAGTAAAGGTAGAAAATAAAATCCTACGCTATTACAAAAATATCCTTGCGACCTATACATCGATTTCAAGAATTTAAATGCGAAATAAAAGTAAATAAATGAAAGAAAATGTCTAAGGATAAGAAAAAGTGTCTAAACCCTAATTATGAAAGAAAAATATTTTTGATATTTTTTGAAATCGTTTTAGTTAAGAAAAACCTAATTTTTAAGTTAATTACCAATTAATTGTGAAAAATAAGTTAAATTGTGAGAAAAATAAATTATTTTTATGTCAAAAATTAATTAAATGTTTAATTAACCTAAATCTGAAACTAAATTATTTTTGTGATTTTTGAAAATAGTTTAAATTAATTTTTAAAAGAAATTAAATTAAACTAGAAAAATAAAAGAAATAGAAAAGGGTTAAGAGGATTAGTGCTAAAAATAAGGTTTGGGGGTTTGAACCCATGACCCTCAGGTTTTTGGTGCAAAACATAACCACCACGCCACCTGCTTGTGGTGTCTAAACCACACTTCCGTTTGTATGTATGTGTCACCAATTGCAGAACGCCACGCCTAGGGTTTTTGGTCAACTGGCCAAGCCTCACCTGAGTCAATCCTCCGATCATCTTCTCTGGCCAACTCAAAACTCAAACCAAACTAGTGTGACTTGTATGGCTCGATCTGGGATGCTTCTGTTTTGTGTAAGGATTCGTATGGACTCCTGGGACCTTCAGGAACACGAATGGATGAATGAAACAACTTGAAAGTGGCCGGAATTTGAAATACGATTTTGCAAGTTTCTTTGAAAATTTGTGAACTTTAGGGTTGAATTATGAGGCTAGGGTTTCGTCCTTGAGACTTATGGATGTGTTATGTATATATAAGAGGAAATTAGGTTAAGAATTATGAAGGAATCACATGCCAATCAATGAGAAAATATTTGATTTGGAATAAAACCAAATATTGCCTTTTTGAGCCAATTTCAATCAAATCTCTTGCCAATATTCATTATTTCAAAATAATCAGATCAATTGGCTTGCTTGGACCTCAAGAATGAGAGAAAATCAATCTTGCACTTAATGTTTTAATTTTATATCTTTCATTTTAATTAAATTGGTTTTAAATGAATAAAAATCCAAAATAAATAAAAATAAAAGATAAAAAATGTGGCATTAGGCTTGGAGGTTCTAGTTCAGATAGGAAACAAGTTTGAACCAAGAAAAGTTAGGCCCATTTAGAAAAAAATTGATTTTTTCAAATATTTCTCTTTATGCACCTCCTCAAAAATGCTCAACTTGTACAATTCGTATCTTGCTCACTTTTCAACATTTTTGGGTGTTCTTGGATTTTTTAGAAAGCTCAAGATGTCTTCTAAACAACCCTTTTGGTTTCTTCTTCATTGAAGTTTTCATGCTCATGAATACTTCTTTACAAAAAGATGACTTTTTGTTGACTTTTAAAAAGGACCTGTAATGTTTTGATCCATAACTTTCAAATGAAGCATTTCTAGCCAAAGCTTGTGAAACATGAAGTCGTAGAGAATTGAATTTACTTCAAAATTAGATTTGGTGGAAAATTTTCTGATAAAGTATGTGAAAGTTATGCTTGGTCAAAGTTCTGTTGACTTTTATATGAAAAAACCCTAATTTAGAAACTTTGACTTTTGATCAAATCTTGACTTTTCTTGATGAATCATGATCAACCCTTGATCAAATGATGAATATTACTTTAAAATATTGATGTTGATCAAAAATTATGAAGTTTGACTGTATGTTGACCACAATTGACTTTTTGTCCAATACAACTGATTTTCAACTATTTGAGCAATTGGATGAGCAAATTTGACTTGTGAGGCTTGGAACATGTGATGAGGTATGATGAACACTTGGAGAATTGGAAATCCATCTTGACTTGAGAATAGAAAAAACCTAGTTTGAATTGATTGCTTAGGAGATGGTTTGTCTGGTCAACCCTTGTGAAATCCTTGAGTATGGAGTTGTGAATTATCTTGAGAAGTGGGAGGGAAAATTTTGAGGTATTAAAGTTTCCCCTGTTCAATCTTCTTGTACCGGAAGGGTTAGATTGATATGCTTACCTTTCGTGACCTGAAGGTAGAAGATGATTGAACACTCGAGTACACCTGAAAATTTGTCCTCGCTGTCATATGGAATGGGATCGTCAGTTGACAATGCACTGGAATGGGCTTATAGATGCCATTTGGAGAAGCTAATACTAGAGAGTGAGTCGTACGTTAGACCCTGGATTCGTCTTTGGGATGACAGAAAAATTGGAGATGGGCTTAAAGATGCCATCCGGATGGATGAAGATGTATAGTTGGAAATGGGCTTAAAGATGCCATCCAGGGAGATTGATAATAAGAGAGAGTCAGAATAAACCTTCGTCTTAGCTATTTCTGAGATGAATAGTTGTCGACATGCAGATAGTTTTCCCATCTTGTTTCGGGTGTTAATCCATAATCTGTTGCATGGAGATAATTTGTATGGTCATTCAGATAGTTCTCCCGTCTTGTTTTGGGTATTAATCTTTGACCTTTCGTTTGGACAATAGATTTTACCTGTTGGGGAAATAAATCTTGACAGGATATGTTTAGTTCTATCCAAATTATGATTCATGTGAGTATATAACAATGTTATGAATGATATATGCACGCATTATGATTTTTATGAATAATGTATGAATGCAGATGTTGCGGTATTTCAAAATATATCCATCTTGAAGAAAATAGGAACGTTTTTCTAGAGATCTTTGATTTCTGCTTGGGGATGAAGTTGTCGAGAACCCTGGCTGGGAAATAAGAGAGATTCAGATTCCTCCGATGCACTATCTGACCAAGTTTTGAGTCTGGATATTGTTGTTGTTGGGGGAATGATGTGGTATGGAAAAACCTATTATTGCTTGGAGAGTGATGTAATTGGTTGATGTGTTACTGCTGGGGGACCAATGTAACATGGTGAAGTTCAGGGGCTAACGTGATGAAGATGATAGGATAACTGCTCGGGGACTGATGTGATGAAGTTGACAGGATCACTACTCGGAGACTAACGTGACGAAGTTGATAGGATCATTGCTCGGGGAGTAACGTTATGAAGATGATAGGATCATTGCTCGGGGACTAACGTGATGAATGTAGAGGATCACTGCTCGGGGACTAATGTGATGAAGATGATAGGATCACTGCTCGGGGACTAACGTAATGAAGATGATAGGATCACTGCTCGGGGACTAGTCGTACGCTTAAATCCCTAACTTTTGCCTAGACCTCCCTTTCGGGTTTTCAGTCTACCGGGATACCCTTTTTTGCCCAAGCCGCCTTTGCAGGTTTTCGATTTGCCGGGTGTATATTTTTGTATATATATCCTTAATTTTTGCCCAAACCTTTTTGGTTTGCCAGGATGCCCTTATTTTTGCCTAGGCCAGTCAACCTAGCGGGTCTCGTTTATACGTAGTATATTTTGACTATGTCTGCGTTCACAAGGTGCGGGAAGTCTTTTCCATCCATAGTGCTAAGTATCATAGCTCCGCCGAAAAATACTGCTTTGACTACAAATGGACCCTCATAGGTGGGAGTCCATTTTCCCCTGGGATCACCTTGTGGAAGAACGATGCGCTTGACTACTAGATCACCGACTTGGTAGACTCGGTGCTTGACTTTTTATTGAATGCTCTGATCATTCACTTCTAGTATATTTGTCCATGGCAGATGGCTACGAGCCATTTTTCGTCGATCAAGTTAATCTGGTCAAGGAGAGTCTGGATCCATTCGTCTTCGTCCAACTCTGCATCCTGGAGTACTTTGGTTAAGGGTATCTGAACCTCGATGGGTAGGACTACTTCCATACAAGATACGAGAGAAAAGGGGGTTGCCCCTGTAGATGTTCGTACTGTAGTGTGATAACCGTGGAGAGCAAATGGCAACATCTCATGTCAATCCTTATAATCTTCTGTATGATCTACTTAAGATTCTTGTTGGCGGCTTCCAATGCGCCGTTCATTTTTGGCCGATATAGAGAAGAGTTGTGATGTTTAATCTTGAACTGCATGCAGAGTTTGATGATCATTTTGTTATTGAGATTGGTACCATTATCTGTGATAATCCTTTCGGGGATGCCATACTAACAGATGAGACTATACTTGATGAATCGAGCCACAACATTCTTGGTAACAGATGCGAACGAGGCTGCTTCTACCCATTTTATGAAGTAATCAATAGCAACAAGGATGAAACGATGTCCACTGGAGGCGGTGGGTTTGATCTCTCCAATCATGTCAATGCCCCACATTGCGAAAGGCAACTGAGCGGTCAAAACATTCAATGGAACTGGAGGTACATGCACTTTGTCTACGTATATCTAGCATTTGTGACAAGATCAAACATAGCGGAAACAATTAGCTTCCATGGTGGACCAACAGTAACCAGCTCTTAGAATCTTCTTAGCCCTTATATGTCCATTAGAGTGGGTACCGAATGCACCTACATGTAACTCTTCCATGATTCGTTCCGCTATTTTTTAAACTACACAGCGGAGTAAGCACAAGTCGTAATTGCGCTTGTATAAGATGTCGTTGTTGAGAAAGAATTTGGGGGCGAATCTTCTTAAGAATTTCTTATCATTGACAGATGCCCCTGCGGGATATTCCTGAGCCTCAAGATACCTCTTCACTTCATAAACCCAAGGTTTCTCTTCCGTTTCTTCGGTATCAAGTTCACAATAGTATGTTGGTTCGTCTAACCTTTCAATAGTGATTTGGGGAGCTTCGTTATCCCATCTGACCTTGAACATAGATGACATGGTAGCTAATGCGTCTGCCAACTGATTTCCTTCTCGTGGGATGTGATTGAAAGTGATTTCTTCCTTGTAAGGGATCAGACTCAACACGTGTTCTCGATACGAAATGAGATTCGGATGCTTTGTATCCCAATTGCCTTTAATCTGACTAATCACCAAAGCTGAATCTCCACACACTTGCAAGAATTTGATTCTTAAATCAATAACAGCTTTGATACCCACGATGTACGCTTCGTATTCGGCCATGTTGTTGGTGTAGTCGAAACATAGTCTGGTGGTGAAAGGCGTGTGTCCGCCTGTAAAAGATGTAATGATGGCGCCAATACCATTGCCAAGTCCATTTGAGGCTCCGTCAAAGACCATGGTCCATCGGGATCCTGGTTCAGGTCCTTCGTCTGGTCCAGGTTCTTCGTAATCAGTGACTAACATAATATCCTTATCCGGAAAATCGAAATGCATAGATTGATAGTCATTTATGGCTTAATGAGCCAAATGATCGGCTACTATACTTCCTTTGATTGCCTTCTGAGTAGTATACTGGATGTCGTATTCGGTCAAGATCATTTGTCATCTTGCTTTTCTTCCGTAGAGAGCAGGTTTCTCGAATATGTATTTTATCGGATCCATCTTGGAGATCAACAAGGTAGTGTGAGTCAACATATACTGTCTTAGTCGGCGAGCAGCCCAAGCCAAAGTGCTGCAAGTTTTCTCAAGTTGTGAGTATCTTATTTCACAGTTGGTAAATTTTTTGCTAAGGTAGTATATATTGCATACTCTTTTCTACCAGACTCGTCATGTTGCCCCAACACACGCCCCATCGAGTTCTCTAATACTGTTAAGTACATGATAAGAGGTCTTCCTTTGGCAGGTGGTATAAGGATGAGAGGATTTTGTAGGTACTCCTTGATTTTTTCAAAAGTTGTCTGGAAATCGTCGTTCCATCTCACCACTTGATCTTTCTTCAGTAACTTGAAGATTGGCTCACAAGTAGCAGTTAAATGTGCGATGAATCTGGCAATGTAGTTTAGTCGTCCCAAGAAACCTCTAACTTCCCTTTCGGTACGGGGTGCTGGCATTTCTTAAATAACATTAACCTTGGCAAGGTCAACTTCGATACCTTTACCACTGACAACAAATTCCAGTAGTTTACCAGATCAGACTCCAAAGGTGCACTTGTTAGGATTAAGTCTTAGTCTGTATTTCTTCAGTCTATAAAACAGCTTTTGCAAATGATCGAGATGTTCTTCTTCAGTTTGTGATCGAGCTATCATGTTGTCAACGTAGACCTCTATCTCGTGATGAATCATGTCACGAAACAAAGCTACCATGGCACGCTGATATGTGGCGCCATCGTTCTTCAGTCCAAACGGCATGACTTTGTAACAGAATGTGCCCCACTGTATAACGAAAGTAGTCTTTTCCATGTCTTTAGGAGCCATTTTGATCTGATTGTAACCGGAGAAACCGTCCATGAAGGAGAAAACCTTGTGTTGAGCGGTGTTATCAACCAGGACGTCAATATGAGGAAGTGGAAAGTCGTCTTTCGGACTTGCTCTGTTCAGATCTCGGTAGTCCACACATATACGTACTTTTCAATCCTTCTTAGGTACGGGGACCACGTTCGCAACCCACTATGGATAAAAAGTAACAACTAGGAAACCAATATTGAACTGTTTCATAACTTCGACTTTGATTTTCTCGGACATCTCAGGACGCATACGACAAACCTTCTGCATCACAGGGAGAAAACCTTCTTTCGGCGGTAGCGGTGTACCACAATGTCAATATCTAAACCTGACATGTCTTCGTAGGACCAAGGAAAAATCTCGATATAGTCTTGCAGCATCTGGACCAATCTCTCTTTGACATTACTCTCAAGATCTGCTCCTATCTTGATTTCCTTTCTGTCTTTGTCAATACCTAGATTCACAACCCCAACTGGCTCCTCATGTGGATGTATAACTTATTCTTCCTATTGTAGTAGCCTGGAAAGTTCTCCTGGCACTTCACAATCTTCCTCACCTTCGTTTTCGGCTTGGTAGATAGGACTATCGAAGTCATATTTAGTACTAGCAGAGTCGTTATCGACGAGATTCGAAGTGAATTTGAAGTGTATCATGTGGGTATGTGTAAGAACACATAGCTTTTTGAAAGGGTGATAAAGTAAAAATAAAAATAAAGAGCACAAAATTTGAATGCAAAAGTACAGTGATTTATTGAATGAAAATATGCGAATGAAAAATAACAACCCTCACAAACAAACCGTGGTGCCCCGGGTAAGGCACTAGGCTTAAAGTTTATTGTTCAAAGCGTAAAAAAAGTGAAAAGCAAAACAGAAAAAGCAATTACTCCTGTCTAAAGGAGATTGGTATAACATCTTCAATCTTCCAATTGCTGAGTCCGTCGTCTGGAGTTGGGAAGATCCAATTGTTGATGTCGAAGTTGCTGTCGTCGTTTTCTGTAGCATGGACTCCGCTTTTGCTGATGTGGAAAGGAAGTTTGCCTGCGCGTTCTCGGCATATCATCTTCTAACCTTTAATAGTGAAGTTTAAACCAGTCTTGTTAGATTTGAATGGAAAGTCGGGGAGTTGACCCTAAATAGTACAGTCTCTTTCTTCAACCGCAACTTTGGCATCTTTTAATGAGGCCATCTTCGGTGAAACTCTAGTAACTTCAGGAGTGACGGGAGAGTCAACATGCATGACTCGTGGAATTACTTCGAAATCTTGACCGGGAGTTTCGACAAATTCACCTTCCATTTCGATGTATCAGAATGACTGTAGATGGCTTACCATATATTATTCTTCACCGCATATGGTAACAATCTTTCCCTTCATTGGGTACTTCAACTTTTGATGCAGGGTAGAGGTGACAACGCCTGCCCCATGTATCCAAGGGCGTCCGAGTAGGAAAGAGTAAGCTGGACGAATGTCTATGACAAAGAAAGTAGTGTCAAAAGTCTGGGAACCGACTTTAACTGACAGGATGAGCTCTTCAAGTATTGTTCTTTTCGAACCATCAAAAGCTCTTACAATTATGTCACTGGGCTTCATGACCACTTCTCCAGCATTGAGTCGGCCGAGAGCGCTCTTTGGCAAAACATTCAGAGTAGAACCAGTATCCACCAATACGTGAGACAATGTAGTGCCCTTGCATTCAATGGAGACGTGCAAGACTATGATATTGATAATCTTTATCGAAAAAAGTCAAAAGAAAATAGTCGCTACTCAGATCTATAATATGAATAATTTCATTCCCCAGTCACTTCTGTTTCAAACGAGTTTACAAGGCCGTGTATTCATTCTTCATACTAATAAGTTTAATCGTAACTCCCAATTTCCAAGGTTTGACAAATCTTTCTTCTTTTCTGCTTGGAAGCATGAAAAATGGACAATCATATTGACCCATCTTCCATTCTTCTACCAACAGACACTTTTTCTCATCATCCCTTGAGAGATTCTCTAATTCTCCATAAGTCAAAATTACATTCATAATACCATTATTCTTTTCGTCTCCATTAGAATTCTCCATCTTTGATCTTTGTAAAAATTTTTGAGTGTAGAAATTTCTTGATCATTCTTCACCATTACAACCACATCCTCATACGTTAAACTCATGCTCGAATCTTTGAATTTTTAATAACTTCCCATATTTTTCAAACACAAGGATTTCCAGCCATTATAATATACTCCTCTGTAACGATTTATAAACAAATTTTATTTTTTAGACCAAATACATTATGTATTTAATGAATTTAAACCATAAAATTTGCTTATAAATCGGTACGGAGGGAGTAATAAATATTTTAAAAGAACTATTTTAAAACTAACTAATTATTTATTTTGAATTATAACTAGTACTTTAACCCCGTGCGATGCACGTGTTTTGTAACACCCTTCTAAATACCCCGCGAATAATATAATTAATTCAGAGTTAACATGCATACAAGGGCGTCACAATTGATTTACAAATATAAAATTCCAATACATATGCCATGCTTAGCTGAGGAACATAATTTAATCAATACATGTTTAACATAGCAGAATTATTTATTCAAAACTTGGATAATTCAAACCAAATAAACACCAATCTAAAAAGGTCAACGCCTTAATCCATAGAAATAATTATCCAACTAAAACCATTAAACAATTTAGAGTGTAATAGTAACTCTAAAGACAAACGTTCCTCAGTGTTACAAGACCAGAGCATGACACCGACACGTGATAATTAAATAGCATAACTCTACGAGCCGTCCTCACCAACTCCTATGCCACTATAGCTTCAATATGAAATCATCAAAGTAAGGGCGAGACTACATCATAATTAAAATGCATTATACATTCATAAAAAAATAGAATTTCATAAGCTATTATTCCACCCTATTCAGCATAATCAGATTTATTCATCCATTCAACAACACAAGTCATAAATATACATGACACACAACAATCATATTATAACACTGAAAACCATCTTATCATGTTATAATTCATACAAAATGCAATGCAACACTTTATGCATGTGGTACAAAAAGTGAACTAAATTCACCATACTGTCCCATTCTAACTCAGACCCAGTATCAACATCTGCTCCATTTCAACTCAGACACAGATACGCTTCACCGTCCATTCCAACTCGGCAACGGTTATTGGCCAACTCACTAATTCCACACAATACACAATGGAATTAATATATATATATATATATATATATATATATATATATATATATATATATATATATATATATATATATATATATATATATATATATGCATGCACATCAACAAGCATGCAACATTATCAACCAAAACATGATATCAATCAACTATCATGAACATCACCAATAGCATAAACATGCAAGCAATTACCCATCAATCAGTAACGCCATCACCAACACAAGCGTACAACCATCAATATACACATAATACATCAGCACAACAACATACCGTTTCCTATCCACCAAGTACACAAGGTACGAATAACCACAAGGTCGGAAAACCAATACTTCCAAAATAAAATCAAATTAATATTATTTTTCTTATTTCATAAAATAGAACATTTAATTTAAGGAATAACGTCCAAAACGACAATTAAAAGGACTTACGGTTTAAAAGTTATGAATTTTCAAAGTTTAATATTTTTTCAAAAAGTAACAGCGGTAACCGGTTCCTCTAGGGAAGTAACTGGTTCCCACAATCATGTGAAAACACGTTGCTGGAAAATGTATAGGAAACCCGGGTCCTCCTATAGGGAAACCGGTTCCCCCGTTCAAAAATCAAAATTTTCAAATGTTAATACAGTGGTAACCGGTCCCCCCTACAGGGTAACCGGGTTCCACGACCCTGTAGCAGAAAATCACTATTTTGACAGTATTCTTCATCCCTAATCCATCCAATAGTTCTAATTACGAACCCATACACAAATAACACCAAAACACATCCCAATACATGATTCTGATGCCATAACAACACATCACAATATCATACAACAACTCTATAACACCAATTGCATCAAGAATGTCAAAAATCATGCATTTAGGGTCAAAACTCCTAAACCTAAAAATCCTAAATTGAGATTCCTAATCTCTTACTCTATTCTACCATTCTCAAAACTCATAATACATTATAATTAGAGCAATCACCTTACCTTAGCCAAATTCTTGAATTCTTATAGCTTTGGCTGTTCCTCTTCCTTTTTGCCTCTTACTATCTATTCTTCTCACTTTTGGCTTCCTAACTCTTTCCTTCTTATTTTCCTTTTTATTATAATAATAACAATAAAAATAGGATTAGAGGTTTTTATTTCACACACCCCTCACTCCTACTCACCACACCACAAGTCCAATTTCTTTTTCTTTATTTAATTATTTCCAAGAATTCCAAAAATATCAACAATTCAACTTTTAATTAAATAAATAATTCAAATTCAAATTATTTAATAATTTGAAAATATTGGGGTATTATATGTTTAGGCGAGATTTTACTTTAAATTTGGCGCCTAAACATGTATTCTGTTTTAATATATTAAGGATTTGACGCCTAAAGATATATTCTGTTTTAATATATTAAGAATATTTAATTTTAGAAGATCTATAGGAGTATAAAATTAGTTTGAGTATAAATAGTTACCCAATATTTTAGTTATGATGATAGTTAAACCCTAAACCCTGAATAATATTGGGGGAGTCAGTCAGTTTGCAAAGTTTGAGTTATCTATCAAGTGTCCTTTTCCTTCAACCAGCGGCACCGGTAATGTGATTTTTCATTTTTCTTTCACTATCCCTCTTCCTTCCACTGTAGCGGCCAGCGGCTGCTCCGCACCGCCGCAATCACGCCACTATTGGTCGCGATTAGGTTTATTTCATCGACGAAGTGCGACTTCATTGAACTTCCTCTGTCAATTTCCCCCAATTTGTTTGTTTGCTAAATTTTATTGATTTTACCCTGGCCTGCGTTGCTTTCTGAGCGAATACTAACATTTGTATGCTAAATGTTGTTTACAGACTTGTAAAAGACATTTTTCAAATGGAAAGTGAATCCTCTATAAACTTAGTGGATCAATTAGTGGTGAGTGGTTGTTGTCATTTATCCATGGATACAATATGCTACTGTGTATTTATGTTAATACCAATTTTGTCAATGGTTTTATAGTATCCTGGAGATGTGGTTCTTGACCTCTCTAGCATGACAAACCAGACTATTAAGCTTGGAGGCGGTCTACGTCAGGTAGTTCTATTATAGATAGATTTGCATCACAAATCAGAACAATCATTCATAATCATTCATTAGCATGCTAAGTGAAATGTTTCACTCTTTTAGTTCAGCATTAGTGCAGTATGTTATAATGGATCCACTCATCGACACTCTTTTTATGATGCCTTTGGTTGGTTTGACATGAAGCGAGCACCTAGGGAGTGCACTTTGTTTACAATTAATTGATAACTTTCCTTAGATATGCTGTTTGAAAAATGATGATTGCATTGGACTTTTTCTATTAGAGTTTCTGCGTTTCTGCTCTACTATTCATGGATTTTTGTATTTGGAATGTTGGTTGTAAATCCACTTTTCGCCTTTAGAACGGCAAACTGTGTGGAGCTAGCTATGAGAGTTTCTAACATAACATGCCTAGTAAGAGCTGAGATTCGATAATTTAATAGGGGATTAGAGGCCTCCTTTGACAACGAGTTTGGAAAAAGAGTAGACTTCTGTGTATATTTTCAATGTTTCTATGGATGATAGGCTGCTTGAAATTCTCAAATTTCAGAAATCTTTAGACTCAATAGGGTGCTGTCCTTTTAAAAAAAAATGAAAATAGGTTGTCTTTGAACAAAGTGGATTGATATTTTATGAATTAAAACCAAGTTTGAGCATAAACTAAAGGCAAATGAACTCCGTTTCTTTATGAAAATTGCTTTATTTCCGGTTCCTAATCAGCTTGTATAAAATTTTATTTGACTATTTCATCAAGACTTGAATATGCAAATTTTAGTATGATTTTCTATTTTTCACAATCGAGCTGATTCGTAATTATTCTGTGCATGTTCTAAATTCTTGCCTCTGATCCATTCTTTAAATGATTGTACTAGTATTATTGAAATTTAAATCTTTTTCATCCCATCGAAGTTTTCTGCATATAGGGACTTCAATTTCAATTTTGTCCGAACCTAAGATGTCTTGCTGTAAATATGTTATTTTTTATTCATATCCATACTCGGTACCTTATAAAACAAGAAGAAAATAATAAATGATAGGTCTTGCATTTTGCTCATTCTTTCCCATTATATTAGTAACAGATTCTCATTTGTATCAAATTCTAGGACGGTGATGTGATTTCTGTAATGAAGGCCGGCAGGCTTAGGTTCTCCAAGCCAAATAAATATTGGGTTGAAAGTTCTCAAAAGAGGGTGAGTATAGTAGTGTAAAGGCTTCCTCTGACAAATGCGGCAATGTTGGTTTTTCAATGTTACTTGTTCACTTCCAGTATGTTTTATAACATGTTTCTTTTTTCCTTCAATATTCTGATTATGCTGTTTTGTACAGTATGTGCCCCGTCCAGAAGATTCAGTTCTTGGAATTGTTGTTGACTCCAGATCAGATGTAAGTAAATTCATATTTTGTTGTCCAATTATTAAGCTCATACTAGTCTTTGAGATCTGCCCTACTTTCTTGTCAAATGCAATTTTTATAGGTTCTGTTCTATTAACTATAGAGTATCTGGTGTCAATTGGGCAAGTAGTAGTGTTTGGATTTCAATTTTGAAATTAGGGTTTCCAATTTTGGACTTTTGTTTTGGGATTTATTCTATTTTCGTCTGTCTTATTCCGGCATAAAATAGAGATATCTTATTTTGGTGTTTACTTTAGTCTATAAAGATACCTGGGTAGTAAATTCTGGATAGCGGCGCGCACATAGAAGTATAAAGATATCAATGATTGCAAAAACATTTATAAACCTTTTTGTATTAAAATTGAAAGCTTTTTCAATTGACTCATTGGCAACCTCCATTGCTACACATATGACACGCATTGCGGATTTTCTCACCGTCAACGATTCTGAGTGCCATGACCTTAAGGATCCTTAGCACTTCTGTAATTAACCAATTTTCAGCAGTGAACATATTTCTAAGTTTGACTTTTAGTCTTACAAATTAAGAAAAGTGGTAGTAGCAGACCTTCTGACTATGTGTGTAACCAACTCAACATTACCGGTGTTCTTACTCATTATGCTCTAAGTTAATGTGTGGTTATAAATGTAACCTACAAGATAAATGAAAAAAACTATAAAATCATAAAATGAACAAATTGTTTGGTTCAATTCAACTCTTTTACTTTCTATTTCCTTGAAAACAATTGACTTTAGTTTTATTCTATATTATTTAAAATTCTAATTCATATTTGTGCAGAACTTTCTCGTGGATATAAAAGGACCTGAATTAGCATTTCTACCGGTGCTTGCATTTGAAGGAGGAACAAGAAGAAATATACCTAAGTTTGAGGTGTGCAAAAATTATATATGTATGCTATTTGTGTAGTTTATATTTGATATTTTGACGTCTCGACTCGTAGTGGTAGAAATTGTATAATACTTTATGTTTAATTTCTGCATATCGGTTTTCTTTTTATGGCAGATTGAGAACCTCTCTATATAGAGTAGAGATATGTTTAGGATTATTATTTCACTTTGTGCTATACTTTTCCATTTTACGTCATGACAACATCTTATAGTTACTTTGCTTTATGAATTATGACGTTGACAATTATCATGGCTGTTGAGGGATTTGGGAAAGACATTTATAAATTAGGATTTTGTTGTTGTGACTTGTGAACCGAAAGTTATAGGATATGGATGGAGTTCATTTTCTTTAAGAATCAAAACACCACTGCAGTTTAACCATCTGATTGCGGGTGCTATGCCAAAATTAACTAGAATATAGGACTATACACTTGAAATAGTGGATTGAAATAATTCAGCTCAAAAAGGAATGAAATGGGCATATTTACCAATTCTATCCACTATGACCATGATAGCATGTGGATAGTGATCATTATCCTGCACCTCTATGAGGCCCTCTACAAAATCCACAGGGATATCAGCCCAAACCTGTGTTGAAATTGAGAGTGGTTGAAGGAGAACTGTTGGTGAGATAGGATTTGATACTTATCTGTTGAACACTTCACAAGTAGCCACTAATTGTTGATTATCTTTCTGCATACTCTCCCTATAAACAGGCTTCCAGCCTCTTCTATGTTTTAAAAACCTAGAATTGACCTCTGAGTGTTGTTAAACTTTGAGAAATACCAGCTTGCCATTGTATACTAATTCTTCCCCTTGCAGGTAGGTGCTTTGCTCTATTTGCGGGTTGTGAAAGCAAACCCTGGAGTGAATCCTGAGCTGTCATGCATGGATGGTTGGTCTCTCATTCTTTGACTTCATTTTTAAATTCCTATTTTGTGGCCACCTTTAAATCTTAGAGCTTTAAATTCTCTGGTTAATGTTATGTTTCAAACAAAATTCTATCTTTGATTTTTTATTTTATGGCGTTTGTTTAGCCAGTGGGAAAGCAGGAGAGTTTGGTGCCCTAAAAGAAGGCTATATGTTTGAGTGTTCAACTGGTCTCTCAAGAATGTACAGAATTTAATTTTGTTTTTCTATCCATGTATATTTTTAACCGATCATGATACGAGAAATTGTATGTTGTTTGTAGGCTTCTCAGCTCACCTACATGTCCGGTACTTGATACTTTAGGGAAGAAACTCTCTTTCGAGATAGCAGTTGGCTTAAATGGACGTGCTTGGGTATGTGCCTTCAAGTTTCAGCATTTTATTTATTTATTTATTTTTATTTCTTGTCTCGTTTGAAGCATTGACCAATATTTCTGAGTTGGGAGATTTTTGTTGTATTAATTTAAGTTTTATGTTTGAAACTTTTTCATCTAGGTCAATGCCTCGTCTCCATCTACAACCATCATCGTAGCTAATGCACTCATAAACTCAGAGACATTGAGTGGTGTCCAACAGAAAATAATGGCTGAAAAGCTGCTGCAGAGAGCCCAGTGATCAAGTTAATCGCACGCCCATAATTTTGAATCTGGTTCTTTGTGATGTTATGTTGGAAATGTCATCTTATGGCCTTTTCAACTCATCAAGTGAATAATCGTTTGTCTTCCCAAATACCAGCCCTTCTGCAGGACAAGGGCATAGCTAAATGTGCAAATGATTTTCAACTCATTGGCTGTTCAATACAAGTTACATGGCATTTAGATAAAATGATGTGTCATGTATTATTTGGTACTAGGAGTTTAATTTTCCATATTTATTAGAAATTGTTATTTATATTGCTCAGTCATAGAAATACAGTACTTGCAGTTTTTGTCTAATTTAAAATGCGATGGTATTATATTCTGTCAGTGATGCCGTTCTAGCTTGTCTTTTATAGTTTAAAATATGTATGCACCCTTAACTTTTTTAGAGTATATACAAGTTATTCATGGGAATATGCTTCCAGCTGAATCGACAACGACTTACCAAATAGAACTAACCATAATAAGTTTAATACTCTATGTCTTTTATGATGGACCATACAATTTGTTGGCCTTTGGATAATGAATCTCTTGAACACTTATAATACAATTCAGTTCACTTATTATTAGGGATTGCTCTTCCACCCTCAGTTAGACTTTTTGTTTGAGTTTGTCGGGGGAGTGAGGGAGGGGAGAATTTTGAAAAAAAAGGGTAAGGATTGAGTGGAAATAATAGAAAAAACTATATTGGAGGGGAGATTTGGAAAGTTTAAACTAATTGTATAAATATAATTTATGAGGTTATAGTATTTCAAAAATTAAAAATATGTTAATGATAAACACTCTTATTTTATTTTATAATATATTTTTTTTTAAGAGAACGGTTAATATTTCACTAATTTTTTTTAAATAAAAAATGTCAGTTTTTGAAGTGCTTCTCTCTAATTTTTTTTAAATAAAAAATGTCAGTTTTTGAAGTGCTTCTCTCCAAACTTCTAAATAAAACCATTGAAATAATAGTATAGAAGTTAATTTTCTAACGCCTTTCATGCACAGCAAAACACTTTGAGTCATCTCCATTTTGTCAAAATATTTGTCAAAAAATAGTATAGAAGTTAACCTCCATATTCATGAAAGGGTGAGGACGTAGTTAAATTTCAGACTAATCCTTGGACACATTTAGAACTCATGATAATGTGTTTATTTCTTCACTATCAGTAGATAATACAAAAGTTAACTAGTTAACTTTTGCAGTAACTCTCGCAAATACAAAATAGAAAAATGAATATAAAACCATCTTGCATGTACCTCATTTCATGATCATACCACCGTACTTCCAAAATTCTACAAAAATCTCCTTCCCTTCTTAATCAAATTTGGTACTTCAAAATCATATTCTTTAGTTTTTTCATATCAAAAAGAGTGAAAGAAGCTGTAAATTAAGGTACTATACATGAATTTTCTTTCTCATTGTTTGTAAGAATCTTGTAGAGGTGGGAAAATAGAAAAATGGTCAAAGCTTGTGTTATATTGGAAAGCATAATGGATGCCTGAAATGTGATAATAATTTTTTCTACGAAAGAGTTGTATGCCGAATCTGTAATATATTTTAGGAGGGTGTGTGAGAAATATCCAAATTTCTTAAAATATGTTGAAAGTATAATTCTAGACCAAGGAGAAGATTATTTGAGTTAAGACACTTTGAAAATTCAACAACTAGCATAGTTGAATATGCTAATGCTACATTGAAAAATTGATTGGGAAATAGTAAATGTGCTTTATATAGAGGTTGAGACTCCGTGAATCAGATGATTCAAAATTAATATAACAAGATACAAACATCATTTGGTCGCAACATTACAATATTAGAACACATACTCAAAGACAACAATGATTATTCAGAGGTGGATGACAATATATCTTTGAGCGAGATTGAATTTTATTTATTACCAAGCGATAAAAGATAATAGGCTCAAATAGCTCAAATTGTGGTTGTACACTTAGGAAGACGTACAATCTCCCGCGTGCTTGTTTGATTTCAAAGAAGTTGAAACTTGATAGGCTCATACAAATGGATGAGGTTTACACGCACTGGAAAAATCTCTTGTTTGATAACTATGAATTGATAAAGGATGGTAAATCGAATATACTTATCTGGATTGAATGGTAAGTGATTCAAGAAAGATTGTTGAAAGTTGATGACAAAAGGTTCGATCGAGATGGATGTGACATTTGCAAGATTGATCGAAGATATTCTAAATATGTTGAAACATCCTCAACTATCTTTTGATAATGAAATGTAATGTTAGATTTACATTAACGAAAATTTATGTAATGTTACATATTTTATGTATGTCGTAACAAAGATTTATGTTAATTTATTTTTTCATTTATGTAATTGTTTGTCGTGTATGGTAACAGGGAGAATTTCGAAAGTTAACATCAATAAAAAATACAGACATTAATCCCTGAATTTTTCAGCTCTATTCTGGCCTAGCAGTAAAACTTTGTTGTGGTTGCATTTTTTGTGTGTATGAAGATTAAGTTATGGATTTTATAGACATTGTTGATTTATAGGTGCTAGACCGATTATTTATCATGCAAATAATAAACGTACAATATAGAACTAAGTTGCAAATAATAATCGTATAATATAAAACTAAGTTGTTTTATCTTAGAGGTGCTGCAGTAGTTTGAATGTTTTCCATACTTTTGAGCAGTACCAAATCTTGCAAAACCATCCATGCCCCTCATCGCTGCCAAATCTATTTTAAATATATAGATAGAATTGAATGATTATTAACCGGTTTGGTTATTCATCCATATAATTTGAATATAATTAAATGGTTATTAATCGTTTAAATTATTTTTGGTTTCGGTTATAGTCCGGTTATTATTCAAAATCCATTTTTTTCTAGAATTCGTTTAAAAAAGCTTATATTTTTTTAAAATAGGATTTTTTTAATAAAATCGATTATATAATCATAACCAAATTTATAATCGATTTTATAATCAGTTTTGATTAAAATATGGTTATGATTATAAATCCAAACCATTTAAATAGTTTGGAAATAGTTAAAGTTTGATTTTTTTAAATAATCAACCATGCACACCCCTACTTAAAGCTATGTATTTAAATTAACAACAAATTAAAATAATTAGAGAAAATAAGAGATACATTGACAGTGTAAAGTAATTTTACACCGTCAACTAATGAATATTCTGTATTGTATCAAGTCACCTTTATATTTTAAAATTATTTAGATACATGACATATAGTTGATTTATTATTGAACGACAATGTGAAGTTATTTTTATTTTACCAATGCATGTCTATTAAACTCTATTAATTAATCTTAAAATTATTAGACCATTAATGAATATATCATTAAAATTTATACGTAAAATTTGAGATCTTCCTCTTTTCCACTACTCTTGTTTTTCACTCCATTGGCTTTAGCCACAACCTCAATTGCTTTCTTAAGGGATGAATTTTTTCAGGCGAGACAAACGTTTTTTCTCCGCGAATCTTTCCACCTAATACGTCCTTTTTTATGGTCATGACCTCTTTTATGGTAAGCGTCTTCCAGGTATATTCAATGAGTTCCCCTTTCTTAATAAACTTTTTTTTTATGACATCCTTCATATGGATGCAAGCATTTGTATTGTGACCATGAATCTTATGAAAACAATAGTATTTGAACTTGTCCATCACTGTTGATTCTCTTATCGAGTAGGGGTTCTCGATTCCTTATTCCTTGAACTAGATATTC
Organism: Vicia sativa; assembly: GCA_021764765.1. Lineage (NCBI taxonomy): Eukaryota > Viridiplantae > Streptophyta > Magnoliopsida > Fabales > Fabaceae > Vicia > Vicia sativa. Next base: position 121,675,197 of record CM038792.1, on the reverse strand, counting down.
ACATAGTTCTTCTAGCTTTTCTTCCTCAAATTGTTCATATGAGTGTAAACGTTGAACCTAGATCGGGGCCTACGATCCCCGTCTTCTCTACGACGATTATTATATCTTTCTAATGTACGATCGTGTCCAAAGTTCTCTACTCCCCGATCTCTCTTTCCTTTTTCGATCAAGAGCTATTCTTTAGAATTGATATAACGTTGTGCCCCATTCAATAAATCATTTAGGCTACACGCTTCTTCGAGCCCCAAATTTTCCCCGAAATATACAACTAACCTTAATCCTTTCTCAAACAACCAACACTTCAGCCCCTCATCTATTCACCTCACCTTTATGACCATTTTTGTGAATCAATCAATGTACTCGTAAAAGATTTCATTCTTTAGTTGACTGAACCCGCTAAGTACGAATGTAGTTATGGGTTATCGCTTTCAGGCGATAAAGTAGACAATGAAGGCGTTACAAAGGTCCTTTTGCGAATCTATGCTCTAATCTGAAAGGGTGTTGAACCACATCATCACGAATTAAGATTTTTCTATCGAGGATGCAAACAAACAACATATTCTTTTTCTCTATGGAGTTGAGTATCGTTGTCGTATCATTCTCTTGTTTGTGGAGGATGTGCTAGTAAAAGACGGGAGATGAGAACCTCAGGAAGAGTATGGATACCACCCTCTTCAGAATTAGTTACAGAGGTTCAATGTCTTTGATGTCATTTGCAAATTAGTTTCTTCGGAACCTCTCGTCTTGGTATAGTTGTGTCAATGAAGGTCAATTTAGGTATAATAATTTTATTCCCTCGGAAGACCTCCTATCTATCAAAATTTGTGAGCTATGTTGGTGCACTAGAATAGTTTAACATGTGGCTGCCTCCTTGTAGTCTAACATTGAATAATCATTAATTTAATAATTTAAATTTAAATTAGTTTTTTAACCATATATGTAACTAATTATGATTTTAATAATGTAGTAGTAACATTTTTTAAAATCAAAATCACAAAAACTTGAAGAAAAAAAATACCAAGTAGGAAAAATAATTAAAGTAAAAAAAAAAAACGTGGAAAGGAAGAGAGTGAGAGACAGAAACACAAAATGGGTTGAGAAACACGAGAAGACACCAAAACACATAGCAATATCAGAACAGCAACCACCTCCGCTTCCCTTTCAGCGAATGGGTGGAAGATGGATGAAAACCCTCTCTTCCCTTTTCTATAACAACAACAACCGCCGCATATTAACGCCACCTTCTTCTCCTTCACTATCCAAAAAACCTCACTTTCCCTTTCTCTTCAACCGTTTCCTCACTGTCGCCGCAATCCCTTACCCGGATCCGATTGATTTGGATCATACTCGTGGATTCGGTGCCCCGGATGATGATCCGTCTGTTAAGATTCCCATCAAGGCCTTCTTCCTTTCCACCAGGTTTGTTTTTATGCTCTTGTTGGTTTTTGATTTTGTTACTGTTTCATTACTGTTATGTTAATGTCTATTTTGTCCTATCTTATGGTTTTTAATTGTTTATTTGATTTGTATGTTGATGTTTGTTGTTGGAATTTGAAGAGTCCAATAGAATTGGTAAGCCTAGAGATGAGTAAGGAGAGAAAGTTTAGAGAGAATATGAATATTTGTATCATGTTTCTTTGAGGCCTCACTTTCAGATTAGTGTGTTTGTTCTGCGGTGACGAGAATTGATTCGGAGTGATTTGATGTGTATGTTTGGTTCTGGAATTGATTCTAAGTGAATTGGTTACAGTTAAAAGTGAGCTTGTAATGTGATTTATGTTTGGATAGATTTATATAAAAGTGAGTTGAACAACAAATATCTGTGTAAAAATCACATTTAAAGTCCAAAGCTATAAATTGTAGTTTAGTAGAATCAATTATGAAGCTATTCTACTTTAGAACAACCAAGCTCAGAGTTATCAATAGCGGCCACTATTGGCACTATCCCGGGATATCGGCCTGGAACGGTGACCCTCCGCTATTTGATGTTTAGCAGGTAGTGGGAGCAGGGCGCTTCCCAGCCCGAGCGGGTTTGAACTGTTTTGAAGCCAAAACCCAGATTTATCCATAAAATAAATAAATCTGGTTTGATTTTATATTTGTTTTTCATAACCTCTAGTTTTTTTGAGTAATAGTCATTTAATAACTCTATTCCTCTTCTTTGTTTGGTTTTACATTAAATATATGTTTAACACATTATTCATATAATTAGTCTAAAAAATTGTCAAGTAGCGGTTATCCCGCTATCCCATTTTTGGAGTCGACTGCTCTGCTCCGTTATCCTGAACCAAACACCTTAAAATTATTTCAGAATCAACTTTACACCACTAGAATTGCCTTTCACTCTTTCAAAAGCTAAACCAAACATACACAATTTTGTAGAATTGATTTGGGTTAAAAGTGAGTTCAATGTGTAAAGTGATTTATGTAAAATTGAGTTGAACAACAACTTCCGGTGTAAAATTCGGGTTTAAACTCAAAAGCTACAAATCCTAGTTTCAACTATAATCAATTCTAGAAGCATAATCAATGCTACTTTTGAGAAATCTCACATGTCAAAATCAATTTTACACTTCTAGAATTGCTTTTAATATGTTTGGATATGCGGTGAAAAAAAAAAGATTTTGAGTGAATTGATTATGGTTAAGAGAAAGTTGAATGTTAAGTGTTTTATATTTGGATAACTTGATGCAAAATTAAGTTGAACAGTAAATTTTAATGTAAAAATCACGTTTGAACTCAAAAGCTACGAATTCTAGTTTCAAGTAGAATCAGTTCTGAAGGTAGAACCAAACACCTCAAATTCATTTAAAAATCAATTCTACACCTCTAGAATTGCATTTGGCTCTTCCCAAAGCTAAATCAAACATTCACTTAGAGAAGCTTGTCTCTGATTCACCGGTCTTAACAAGCTATTACAGCTGGCACAACCAAATGCTAGAGACTAGAATACAATACAGTTAATGCAAAGTAAAAATATGCATTTATGACAGTATATTTGAAACTTTGAAGTTTTCTTGTCTTTTTTGGTCTTTTTTGTTCCTTTTATGCTGATGCATTATGTTAATTTCTCAAGTTGTTTGGGTTTGAACTGAATTGAACCCCTTGCCCCTCACATGTGTTTTTGTTCTTTTTTGTTCCTTTCTCTATGATTTGGCTGTCTCAGATTCGTGATTTTGGCAGTATAAATTTGAAAGGCATTCAGGCTGACAATCCAAGAAACATTGTACCTCCATCTTCCCGCTCAGCGTTAAACTATGTTGCTCTCCGCTTCTGCAACTTTAATTTGGATGCTAATGTAAGATTGTGTTTTATTTTATTCTCTATGGACCATTTTGTTTTTATAGGCAGTCACAACTCACAACCTTCACAGTAGTACATAGAATTCTCTACTCTTTAGCTATGTTGGTTTTTAGAATACAACACCTCTTATGTTGTTGATGCTTCTCTAGGGAAGAATGTGCACTTCCTGGCTCTGGATTGGGATTATTAGGCAGCTTTTTTATAGCCTGGTAGTGGCAGAATGGGTGTTGTGAAATTGCGGATATAGTTGAGCTATAGCATAGCGTTGTTTTTTTATGAATTTGCTACACAAATTGCGATGCTATCCTAGTTTTGCTATTAGGGCTGTTGTAGACGCTATTCTAGTTTCTGCCTGCATATGTAGCAGCAATAGCAGAAAAAGGAGAATTGTAAGGCTTTTAAAAATAGAAAAGCTGAAGAGTCACAAGAGTCATTTAGTTAGTACGGTTCTTGTATTCACCTTAAGGCCTAAACCTTTCAATATGTAAATTATGCTTTGCCTCCATTCCCTTTTTTATTTGTTAGTGCCTGCCATTTTAAAATATACAATTAACTTATTTCAACCGCTATGCGGCTTCTGCTATTTTCCTGCAACACCATATGCTGTTTCACATAGCTGGTTTTTGGTGTTCTGCAATTCTAACTGGGCAGCACAATTTACTATTTTATTGTGCTAATTTCTTTCTCTTTTTTAAAGTGGAAGTATAGATGCTAAGCTGCTTCCTGAATCAAAATGTGTTTTATTATGGATTGGTGATAAGTAAATGAATACATTCTTATGTCGCTATTTTCTAGAAGGACAATAATACTTGATCAGAACATGATTCTGTGTTTCATAATATAAAGAACCGTTTAAATAGATTACTTATATCTGAACAACTTGAGGCATTTGGTTCAGGGACATGGTTTTCATGTGAAAGCAAGCAGCTGTCGTTATATGGTTGTCTACCAGTATGGATCTGCTGTTTTGTTTAATATTGAGGATCATGAAGTGGATCTTTATTTGCAACTAGTTAAGAGGCATGCATCTGGTTTACTTTCAGAGATGGTGAAAGATGGTAATTTTTCTTGAGAAACTAATGAATCATGTTGGTTCTTCTGACTGCATCTTTTAACTCGTGCTTTATGATTAGATTATGCAATAAGGGAGAAACCACAATTAGTTGAGGATATGCAAGGTGGTCCAGACTACATAGTTCTGAAATATTTGGACACTGATGGCATTCGTTTAATTGGAAGTGTGCTGGGACAAAGCATAGCTCTGGATTATTTTGTCTCACAGGTTGGAATGTGCCAAATGCCTTATTACTTGGATTTGGATTGTGTGCAGTCAGCACATCGGTGACTGTTGGATCGAGATCAAATTAATTTTTTAAAAAACTAAAATACCAAGCTTGAAATTTGGACTGTCGATCCGGAAGCCGTTAATATGTTAACCGCTTGAATGCATGAATTATTGACTGCAGGCAATCCATATTATTTTCCATTACTTTTTTGGCCATTTTTAATCCTAATGTAAAAACATTCATTGAAAATTTGACTTTGGTTTTCACTAATTACCAGGTTGATGGTTTAGTTGAAGAGTTTGCAGGCATAAATCGTGGAATGGAGAAAACCGGAACTTTCACTATGGATAAGAAGAAGCTGCTTCAGCTTGTTGGGAAGGCTAACTCAAATTTGGCTGATGTGATTCTTAAAGTTGGTCTTTTCGAAAGGTATCATGATTATTGTTTTAGTCCTAAAAAAATATGCACTTGATTTAAGCTTACATATCCCAAAATATTCAGAAACAACTTTATTGTGAACTTGTTTTGAGCCCCTTCATTCATCTTTTGTTATGGATTAATCAGATCAGAAATTGCTTGGAGGGATGCAAAGTATGCTCAAATATACGAGTATCTTAGGGAGGAGTACGAAGTAGCACAGCGCTTTGGAAACCTAGATTACAAATTGAAATTCGTCGAGGTATGTAATATGCTAGAATTATTACAGGGGAAGGAGAAAATCAGAAGAGAAATATCATCAAACTACCATTTATATTTAATTATTTTACTATATAGTATGCTTTCTAACTAAGGCTTATTATGTTGAATCGGTTACTTGCAGCACAATATTCATTTTTTACAAGAAGTTCTCCAGAACAGGAAGTCCGATTTCTTGGAATGGTGTATTATTGGTTTATTGACGATTGAAAATGTTATATCCATATACGAGATTCTAAAAGATTCAAATGCAGTTTCGTAGTAAAGTAGCAGAAAGGTTGAAGCTAGATTAAGTTATTGTAACAGTAGTTCTTCCCATTTTTGAGCTAATCATAATTTTTTGTATTTATGATTAAGAAAATTCACATATTCATTGAATCGTGTGAAATTTACAATGGTTTTAAGAATAGTTATACAAGTTGTAACCCCCCATCATCCTCACATAATAAGAAAGAATATCAACTATACATATGAAATTTATGCTTTCTATAGTGAGTGATTGTTGGTCTAAAAGGTGTAGCTTGATTTATCTTTAGTGAAATTATATGGGACCGACAAGTTTGGCAAAATTGCGGTGTGCCACTATGATTTTAGCAAAAACATTTTATATTTTATACAAGATCAGGGTTATATTATTGTAAAATTCAATGTGATTTTGTTAGAGTTGTACTAGATAAGCTAGATTTTGCCCGTTGCAGTTTGTTAAGAATGAGTTAGCTTAACTGTTGTCAGTTGTTTAGAGAGTTAGTTGTTAGAGAGTTAGTAGACTTTGCATCTAACTATCTCTGATACAAATAGACATCATTGTTCATATTGTAATGTATTAAAAACATTAATATATTGAACAGTTTTCTCTCAATCTTGTTGTAAATATTTCCCAATGTGAAATAAAATTGTCCAAAAAGACGGTGGTGGTGGTGGTGGTGGTGAGTTTCGTACAACACTTGGACACTGGTTGTACCTCTTGCTCATCGTGACCCGGGTGGATGCATATGTATGTTTCAGGTCAAAGAAAACCATGATAGCTCTGTTAGCCAAGGCCCAAGGATTTTCATCAAAGGGAAGGTCTTGACTTTAGTAAATGGGCATCAAGCCCTGAAGGCAGGAGACCTACATTAGAGGCATGGACTTACTTGTGCCCTAACATTGTTTCATGGTGGTCCAAAAAACTAACACTAGTGCGGAAAGTTATGATGCTCCGACACACCAAATATAACTTTGACACTAACACGGCGACACCAATAATAATTTGAAAAAATAAATAAATTAAACATAATTACAAATGTCTGACCCCGACACAAATACAAACATGTCTCTTTTTAAAGGTGTCGGTGCTACATAGGCGAAACTGAGCACAAATGTTTGACAAATCTCTCTTCATATACACTTTGGCTTCAATCTCTCCTGTTAAAACTAGACTGCAAATTCAACACACCTCAGACTCTGATAATCTGAGTAGTGTTTCCCTAACATACAACCCCACACTGCACTATTGTACAAAACTCATGGAGCTGAACATCTTTGGAAGAGAAAAAGTACTTAGCAAGAACCTCATAGTTTTACACGTTCCTCCTAAAGATCAGTGGACAAATGCCTTAACTAAACCACTTTCTGCTGCTAGATTCTGCATTCTTCGTGACAAAGCTTCCGATATTTGGCAAATTTAATTTGGTCAAGATACCCTCAACTTGTAAGGGAAACATTAATACATTATACAGTTTTTTCTCAATTTCTCTCTTCTATATCTTTCTACCAGATTTCAAATACACTGGCGCAAGTTTATAGTAAAAAAAAAAAAATGCTTGCTAGTATGTCATTATCTTTCATTTCTGTTGAGTAACAGAGCATCTAGTATGTCATAATGGAGGTTAGAATTTCCCTATCTTTCCTAACCAGGTTGCATTTCTTCATTTCAACCTTCTGGTAATTTCCATGTATGAGAAGATTCATTTGATAAATGCATACAGTTGCACAACTATAGTTACTTGCACAACTATAGTTACTTGCACATTACTCTTCCAATAGTAGTGTCTCCAAACTTACAAGAAACTTGGAACCATTTACTATCTTTTCTACGTCGATTTTCCAGAATACTAATCAAATATTTCCTTTGGTGTTTTTACCGTAATGTTTTCAAAAGTTTTTGAAAATGGAACAATGTTCTTTTTTGTTTCTGAAAATTCATTTTTTTCTTGCTGCATTCTACTTGGCAATTAAAAGTTAACAAGAAAATGAAAAATGCTGTTAAAAAGCAAACGTTCTTAGTATGCACAATTTCAATATGTATTGTGCAATTAGAGCTCCCCAGTGAGCTTACCGATTTAATTTCGTTTTAATGTGAGAATGAATGACCAGAACAACAATACATCCAATATATATAGTGAAAATGATCCAAACCCCGATTTCCAATAATTTAGACTCTAACTATTCCATACTAATAAAATGACAAGGATAACCAATATCACGAACTCAGAATTCCGATACTCTAACAGCATCGCGAGGTGTATCGAAAGCATCCTTTGGCCTTGACTTCTTTACACCAGCAGTAACCCAAATCTTATCAGATTTGTAACCTTCAACTGTCACACTTGTCACCTTAACCCATACAAGAACTTTGGTTTTCATTCCTTCTATTGCTGAAAGCTTTCCCCTTGTAAGAACAGCTTTGACTCGGGTTGCGTATCGCAGTACAGAGGAATCCTTGAAGCTTACCTCACATGCAGATGGCAAGTAGACAATCAGCTTACCCTTGATTTCGTCAAATTCATAACAAATTGTGTTTTGAGGAAATAGTCCCGGCGGTAAATTGAAGTCGCGGAGAAGATCTGGTAAGCTTTTCTGTGGCTTACCTGATGGAAAACATTGAGAACATAAATGTGTCAACAATATTACAGGTTGTTAACAGAATCTAACCTAACAAATAAGACACGTGAAAGGGCCAAGTTGGCCAGTTGGCTAAAAATGCAATGAACATGATTACTAGATCACAATTGAGCTAACTGATTGATTCAGATTTCAAAGTAATAGATGCATTTTTCTCATAGTTAGGGATGCTATGAAGGACTTCGACACATATACAGAGACACGACACGGAATTGAGACACGGACATTCCGACACCGATAATGTAAAAATATAGAACACTGATATCGCTATGTATATGATAGTATTTGAGTTTCATTTATCTATCTATTATTTAAAGAGTTAAAAATATTCTAAACAAAAGGAATGTTTTTATGGATACAATTTTAACCTTTTAGATGCATGTGAGATTTGTACAAGAAATGTATAAGGTGCCTTGAACCAAAGAAAACAACATTTTTTTATGAAACTCTTGTTTGAATTGTCCGAGACATGTTATGAGTGTCATACGGGTGTCAGACAACGATTCAAAGAGTATCAGACATCAGACACTTAACTAACTTTTCCGACACGTGTTGTACATGTTTCATACAAGTGTCGGACATCGACGTGTGTCGGATGCGACACACCTATTCCTAGAAGTGTTGTGCATCATTAGTTAGCATGATCAAGTAACTAGATTATTATTACATTTAAATTGACTTAATCAATTGGTAACTCTTGGATGAATGCGTAAACTTGCAAGAACATTTAAGGTCAAAATGCATCCATACCTTTGAGTTTGTTGAAAACCCATTTGGCCTTCTCTTCAACTGTATTAGAGAAAGTCTGCAAAAGAAATAACCTTATGTCACCAAAACAAGGTAGTAGCACCAAAACAAGAGTTCATATGGTTATTAAACTTGGATAAAGTGAAATGAATTTAAGGCAATTTCCAGAATCAATTCTACACATCAAGCTGAAATTAGAATCAATTCTACACATCTAGCTGAAATCAGAATCAATTCTCAAAACCATTTTTACTCATAACATCCAAAATGTCAAAATCAATTTTACAGATCAAGATTCAATTTGATTCCTCCAAAAGTGGAACCAAACATACAATCAAATTTCTATTCAAATCCTTGGACAGAAGGGAACATTTTCTTCAGAAAAAACAATCAACAAACACAATCCTAGGTTGTTTCACACAAAGAAAAAAACATTCATTTAGATCTCTAAAATTCCAAATGTAAGACAAAACAAAAACAAAAACAGAAAGCATAGAAAGTTACTAACATTGATGTCTTGAGAGATGTTAGAGAACTCTTCTTTAGCTTTCTTAGTAAACCATGAATCTCCGAGTCCAATCTTCAAGCTTGTTACTTTAGTGAGAGCTTTTTCCATCTTGGGTTGTTTTTGCAATGAGATGAGAGAATCTGTTTCTCTCTCACAAACCCAGATGAAGAAAATGAAGGACAATGTGAACACAAAGAACACAGGACAAGAAAGGGAAAATGGGTGTGTGAAGTGATGATAAAGGTTTCACCTTTGCATCCAAAAAAATGTGTAGCTGGCAACAACAAACAGACAAAGTAAGATGATGCGGAAAACACACTTTAATAGGGCGTTTCACTTCACTAGCACTTTTTTTCTTGATCAAAGTACAGTCATTTTATTATTATTATTTCTTTAACTTTTTGTTTTGTTTTTTTGTTATTTTAAAAAGATTTGGAAGGTGGAAGGTGCTTTTTGTCAACAAAATTGTCGTGGAAGCCTAGATAGATACGATGATTCGAATGAATGATCACATGGGTTTGTTCTTTTATGAAGAAAAGATGAAAATATTGATGAGTATGTATATTTCACTATTAATATGTTAAGAACTAAATGTATATCTTTTGAAAATTGTTGCATTGTATTTATTATAAATTTATCATTAATTTTTATTTGTAAATTTTTTAACATGTGCTTTTAAGGTAAAAGTTATTATTTAATTATATTATAAAACTTATCATACTTTATACTTTATAATTTATGATTTATTTTATTATTTATTTTATTATTCTTTCATAATATACATGTATAATGCATTTGAATCGTTGTAGTCTTGTCTTTTTAATATGTCAAAAAAATTTAAAAATATGAAAAGAATAAACTAATAAAAATTAAAAAATATTATAAATAATTTACGATATTGTGGAACAACTTTATTATAAATATTTTTATCAAAACATTATATTATTTTTTGTTAATTTATACTTTACATTTGTTTTAAACGGAGAGATTAGAAATTTGATGATTGAAAATTTAAAAAATAATAATTTTAAAATGAGATCAAAATGTTATTTATAAAATAAGAGAAGAAATAAATATATTTAATTTAAATTGAGTTGCTAGTCTCTCTACCTAATATTATAAAATATTAATTATTAGGTGTACTTTACAATTATGTGTGTATTTTGAAGATCAAACGCTTTTAATTTAAAAAATAGTATATTTTATATTCAACATGAAATTAAAATCATCTAATTTTGAATGGATGGATATAGCAATGTAATCGATTTAGTTTGAAAGATTTTTGGTAAAAAAATATTCAAATCAATGATATTTTCATCGTTTTAATTTGATTTAGTTTTTAATATTTTTTAAAAATAGAATCAAATTAGATTAATCGATTTGATTTGATTCAGTTGATCAATTTATAATATTTTTATATTCATCTTTTTATTCTTTATAAAAATATTTTTTTGGGTGTATTTTATACTAGTATTTTTAAAATAATACATTTAACATAATCACTATCTTGTACTACTTCTACCTAAAAACTTTTTATATTCGAGATCCCCACTTTACACAATCACCTCAGTGACAATAATAAAAACAGAATAACACACTTCCAATTACAATACTTTGTTTTGCTTAAAAGCTTTTAATTGAGAATAATAACTTGACACAAAATCTTCTTTTTTCTTAAAAGCTCATAAGTGATTGACAATTAACAATAAACAATCAATCTACCTCAATGTATCAAAAGATACATGAGTGACATACAAAAACAATCAAAGCACCTTAAATACTTTCAAAACCTTAAACCCTTATTTCAACCACACACGATTTCTTGACGTGAATTCTTACTAATGTTAGGTTTAGTAAATCCTTATATATAAACTCTGGCTGAGATTGGACTCTTCAAACAAATCCAATCTTCTAAAAAATAGAAACAAATCTTTAAAGTTTTCTAAAAAGTCCAAAATCCTTTTTATAAAACCAAATCAAATATGCATTGTTCCTAATAAATTTTTCTTAACCTGCAAAAATAAGTGAGATATATCCAAAAAAATCTCACAAAAACAAATCAAATATGTCAAGAAAATAACAACAATACATGTTGTACATTTGGCCAAGATGTCAAGACATTTGACTCAACATGTGTCTGACTCAACATCAGTACTTTGATAGTTGGTCAAAATGCCATGACATCTTCCTCAACATCTGGATGTGATACATATTTTTTAAATGAAACATGTTTTAACAAAATTGTTGTCAATTATCAAATCACATACCTAACAAAATAGATGTGAGTCAATATGACACACTTAAATAAAAGTTTTTTCTTAGCTAGAACTTACCAAGACACACTTTTGCAATACTATGATTTAATTCCAACAAGAATAGTTCTTTTCTTGTGGAAGATCAAACAATAGTGCAACCACACAGTATATTAAGAGCTTTCTTATGAATACAACACGATAGTTACCTAGAGCTCAGACAGGGCTCTGAGATCACTGTTGGGAAACGACCTCCATAAATTCTCTCCTTCGTGAACTCAAAATAGGCACTAACGTGAAAATGTAAGCACAATGACCCAAGAATTTTAGCGCTAAAAACATTCTTAGTATGAGTAAGGAAAAAACCACAGAACCCTTAGACCTCTTAAACTTGCACTATAATGATAATAGAAATACAACAACTTCACCTTACGTAGACCTCACTAGAATGTATCTCTCAATTTGTGATGAACACTCTCACAAATTAGCTCACTATTTCACTAACAAGAAAACTCTATGAGAATTATTTTTTTCTCTTGAGCAAGATTTTATTTCTCTCTCTTCTTATTGTTCTTCTCTTGTGGTTGTGAATTGAATGCTTGCTCATGATCCTATTTATAGGAGAAACAAGCCAAATGTGTCTTACATGCATAAAACACTTGTTATTTGTCTTCCATACAAAATACCAAGTGTTTTTTGCAAGACGTGCACCATAACAAATGTTCTTTGCAAAATATGCAGCACACCATGTGGACACCATATTTCTTGCTACATGTTATCACATGCAACCTTCTATTTTATTAAATATATATTAGTCTTGTGGAAATGGTTGGACCTGCATAGAGAGATGAGAACCACCATATAGATGAGAGGCAGCCACCAAACTCTAAAAGTTTGCCCAAAATTTCTTAGAGAGGAGAACATCTCTCTAATAGACCGGCAAAAACATGCTTCAAAGCTACTATTTAATTTGTTCAAAATCTTACACTAGAGTCTATTTTTTGATAGAATTTTGTTGCAAACAAAAATCAACACAACATTCACGAGTTTAGATTTCTTTTCCAATCATACATATTGTTTAGGCATAATAGATTCAGGGTAGCATAAATATCATTTTTATGCAACATAGTGGATAATGAATGACTCAATTTTACCGAAGCCGTGAATATCTATTGTCATCGCTAATCATAAACAAGATATTATTCAAATCAAAATCCTGAAAACAACATAATTATCCATAAACAAGATAAATATTCTAAATTATCTAACAAAAAGTTACATTTATTGGGTGGGAAATTCATACAAATATCCTTTATTCTACTCCACACAAGAAATAACTGGAAATCTTTCCTCAACCTAAAGTTCCCGAGTACTGTAGAATCTGTTTGCATGACTAAAAACTTAAGCCAGGTTCTTCTATTAATCAAGTCTTCTCAACAAGTATTCCACCTGCACTTGCTTTGTGAGAGGCATTATCCAATCTACATAAAGATTGCCAATCAAGCCTGACTCGATTTTATAAGCAGGATCTACTACTTCACCTTCTTCAACGATCTTTACGACTTGACCATATGTTTTTGATTTCATTTCTACTCTCTCATGCACCAATGCCTCCACTGCTTCATTCGTCAACAATTCCATCAACCGTTTCGTGTCCTGTGAATCAAAGAGGCCATATCAAAATACATTTATGTAGTGTGTCACTACGTAAAAGAGTGTGTTTAAAGGCAGGTGAAAGCTTACTTTCGCTTTAATGGCTGGCTCATATAATTTCCGGGATTCTAGAAACTTTGTCTCAGCAACAAATTTCCCATAGTGGATTCTCTTTGAGAGAGCCTAGAATGGTACCAAAACATTATAATCATATTTTAAAACAAAACAAAAGGCTTTTGTACTTCTCTCGCGTGATTATAATGTTAAAATTTAGTAAAACAATATTAATAGACCGAACATCATATTTCTCTAGTCAACGAACTGAACATTCAGGACTAAGGCATGACTCGATTCTGATTGATTCAACAGAAATGAGCTTCATGTACTTTTACAATCATTTTGATTACGAAACATGAGAAGCTTAATATGTACCTGCAAGCAAAGGGTGTCACAGACCGCAGCTGATCCACAGTTACCATCATCTCCTGGTTTTACCAATCTTGGCAGGAGATCCTTAAAATACATGTCCCAAATCAACTTGTTTATATTGATTGAATTGGCACACCGATGGAGAACCTAGTTATTTATACAAGAGAAAATGAAAGGTAGATCAGTATAAAAACATGAACTATTGCAAAAACTAAAAACAGGAACTACTTTTTTTTATAGAAGTATTTTTTATCTAATTCTGTTAAACAAAGTAAGAGGGTGCTGCTGTTACTATAACGTAATAGCCAAATAGCAAAAATGTATAATGATAACCAAACGGAAGAATCTGTGTTATTACGTGGCCACTGCCTTCTACTCTTATCTAGGGGTGGTAAAACGGATCCGACCCGCCGGGCATGCACGTTATGTCTGCCACCCTCTAATATGTCTTCCCCGTTTTTCGGGCGCAGACAACATAAAATTTTGCAATTTTCTTGCTTTAAAGGTGCAGCGCCCACAGGGCCACCCCGCCTTCATTTTATTGCAGGGCGGGCCAAGATTCTAGGCCCAGTCCCACAACAATGCTCGTCCTGTCCCATTTCTTGTGGGCAGAAGGCCAAGATTCTAGACCCGGTCCCACAACAATGCTCGTCCTGTCCTGTCCTGTCCTGTTTCTTGTGGGCTTTTGCAGGGCAGACATTCATGTTTGCCACCCCTACTTTTATCTCTGGGCTTGGCTTGACGTGTGACTTGCCAAGTACATTTGAATTCCTCGAAGCATTACATGAATTTCATTCTCACCAAAAGGGGACGCACAAGAATAATCATTAATCGAGTTTCACTCACCAACCTTATCAAAGTAAGAGAAATATTAAATACTCTCGTGAAGTTAAGATAATCTAGAAAATGAAACCGTTTGTTTGTCGAATATCAAATGAATTTTCACTTACTTAACAAGAAAGAGGAAAAGATTTCAAAACCTGTGGGTACTTCAATGGTGGAAGCTGTGGTTCAGGTAAGTATGCTGGGAAGAAAGCATGCTCATCTGGGCTCATATATCTTCCCACCTAATTTCAAACAGAAGCCAAGCACAAAACAGTTTAATAATGAAACCTTTTTTTCTTCCATATTTTCTAAGCTTTAAAAATCGTAACAACCTGGGCATGAAGCTTTTCGCTTTCGCAAACCATGTACTCAACCAAAGAGCCACGAAAACCATCTGCTAAGAGAGCATCTTTGTCATATGTGTCTTCATTATAAGAGTACTGAGCTCTCTCCAGAAGACTGAATATGATGCTATCCTCTTGGCGAATCAAAGAGTGCCTGACGCTCTCTAAAGTCAGACTCTTACTTTCATCCACCCTTATTTTACCTGAATGTCTGACCAAAAGAAACAGTCAGAAATGAATACAAGTTTTCATAGTACAAACAATTTCTACGGTTAAACTGTTCGAATTTAGCAGCAACGTATACTATAAAGACCAGGTTCATCATTGCACGCGGGTAAGGAAGCCTAAAATGGATCCTATTAGATCTAAGAGATACTCCATAATGACTCCATCATCCATGCAGTCACTACCAAGCCATTAGATCTAAGAGAAATAATTTGAATCCTCTAAATCAAGATCTGATTGTTTCGCATCCACAAGTTGTCAGCTCGATGTTAATAACTTTACTTTGTATCTCAAAAAACAAAGTTCAGATTTTCTCAGAGGTGGTTGTAACATAATCACTAGTGTCACTTTAATTATTAAATTTTTCCCACTTTTCCATTTTTTACTAAAAAGATCTCGCACGGCAGCTCTGTGTCATGCAATGAAGCACGAACACCAGAAGAAACACAGACACCGACATTGACACATTGACAACAACAACAATTTTAAAAAAGGAATAATTTAACATAATCACAAGTGTCTGTGTGCCTGTTTCAGACACCGACCCTGACACAACATTTTTTTCCAGAGGTGTCAGCGCTACAAAGGGTGCAACGGCTCTCTCTGGCTTCAAAGCAGTTGGATCTAGGTGCAAGATCCAACTACACCACCTTGCACTTGGAACCAACAATTGTGAAGCTTATCTAGAGGACTCAATTGGCAAATATTACCAAGACTAAAACAGCAAATTAAATTCCACACCCAACAAAATGCATAACCAATTTCAAATGCAAATGCACAATGAAAGCCATAAAATTCACGAACAAACGCATTCCTCAAATAGAAAAAAAAATAGGATCTAGCATAAGCATTCAATAGTTTTCTCTCTAAGCACTACCATCTCTCACCAACCAGCAATAAATGACACATTGATCACAAAAACAGCAAAACATTAAAGGGTAGTTATTGGAAAGAGTAAAAAAAGTAATAAAGAGGGATGTACTTGAATTGAAATGAAGAAGAAGATGAACCAGCACGAACTTGAAGAGGGCGATAGGAAACAGTAAGAATGGGTGATGATGGAACAAAGCTGTGGTGTGTACGAGGTAAAAAGGTGGATTTGGGAACAACATGCGAAATGGGTTTGGTTTGTTTTGAACCAATGTGTGCATGATGATTATGCAACTTCAATTGTGATTCCATTGTTTTTTTTTTTGTTTTTGTGTTTGTGTGTGTGAAGTGACAGATATGGGACAGTGACTATGAAAATAGAGGGTTTTAGAATTAGATTTTATGTTTTTGATTACAAGTTCTATATTATTTGTTGGAGCACAAAATATTTATTCAAAATAAGAAAAACAAAAGAAGAAAAAAAAAAATGTGTTATTTTATTTAGATGTTGAAGCGGCAAATAATTAGTATTTGTTAATTTTCTTCTTAAGTTTATTAAATAATAGTTGTTGGAGCATAAACGCGTTTGTTCAAAAGAAGAAAAAGAAATTGTTGAGATTTTATCAAGATGATGACGCGGCAGATAATCAATATTTGATTAATTAGATAACGATTACCGAAGTTTATTTTTTAAATATATTAAATAATAGTTGTTGGAACCTGTATGTATTTATTCAAAAGAAAAAAAATTATTGAGATTTTATTCAGATGACACGACAAATATTCGATATTTAATTAATTAAATAATAATTATCGAAATTTATCTTCTTAAATTTATTAAATAACAATTATCGAAATTATTGGATAACTATTAGATAAATCATTTATTGGATAAAATTTTAAAACAGTGATTAAAAAGAATACTTAAGAAAGCCAAATAAATAAGATCTTTCGACGGTGAAAAATAAGATGATAAATTTAACTTATTTCTTCTTCATGATGAATTATTAAAATTATTATTGATTTAATAATAAATAAATTCAATAGTTATATTCAGGGGTTTGAAGTCAAGATGAGAGGTGTTTTAGTGTGAAGGAGGAAGTAGAGGCAATAGTTCTGAGGGTGTGGTTTCATGGTTCTAATTTTTTGAAATCCCAGAAGGTACAAAAGTGAAGGAGTTGTTTGACCTATTTGGGTGTGTGGGCAAAGTGGTAGAGGTGGCGATTTCTCCCAGAAGAAACAAATTGGGGAAGCTTTTTGGTTTTGCTAGGTTTTCGGAGGTATAGGATGATCGTTTGCTGGCGGTGCGTTTGGATAACATCCAGATCCTGGGAAAAAATATCCATGTCAATGTACCTAGGTTTGAGAGGAGGTCCAATGGTGTCGTTGCTAACGACAGAGAAGGAGGAAGAAGGAAGTTGATTGCATCCAATCCTCGTGGTGGTTCTCATGGATTTAGGGGCAACATATCTTTTGCATAAGCTCTGACGAACAAGGAGGTAAAGACTCACAAGGAGGAAGGGCCGATTCTCTCGTATGTTACATCGGCGAAGGAGAAGAGGATATTATCAAATGCTTATGTGGGTAAAGTTCTTATTCTTGGGTCTACTTACAATATTCAAATCTTCTTGGAAATGGAGGGAATTTCGGGGATTAAGGCTATTCCCATGGATTTTCATCAATATCGGGTGGTTTCTTGACTCTTTGGAGAATATGAGATTTAGAGGTGCGTTTTAGTTTCAAAGGTGAAGGATATTTGGGTATCAAAATTTTGTGGAAAAACGATTTGTATTACATTGTAAATGTTTATTCCTCTTGTGATATGCGCAAGAAAGTGATTTTGTGGGCTTCTTTATTAGACTTGAAACATAAATATAGATATGAGGAGTGGATTATTGGAGGGGGCTTTAATGGCACTAAATGTATTAGTGAAAGGAAAGGTAGGAGTTCGGTTGAGAATAAGGGAGATATGAAGTCTTTCACGGATTTTATCGGAGATACTCTTTTGGTGGATATTCCTTGTAAAGGGAAGAATTTCACTTGGTTTAGTGGATACGGTAGTTCCATGAGTCGTATTGACCGGTTTTTGGTGGCGGATAATATTATTAGTAGGTGGGTGTGATTGGCCAACTAGTAGGAGATAGAGATATCTCGGATCATTGTCCCATTTGGCTGGTAAAGGACGGTGCTAATTGGGGGCCAAAACCTTTCAAATTTAACAATAATTGGTTCTCTCTAGACTCTTTTATTCCTTTTGTTGAGATGGAATGGAAAGACCTTAGAGTGGAAGGAAGGGGGGATTATGTTATGAAGGAAAAACTTAGGCTTCTCAAATTAAAGCTTAAATGGTGGAATAAGTTTGTGTTCGGTAGAATTAATCTTGATGTGGAGGAGAGAGTGGTGGGCATTAACATGGGGTATGCGTGTAACACCCCTTCTAAAATACCCCGAATAATATTAATTAGATCAACGATTTAAGTCATAATTCATCAGACTTAACACGGAACAGGGATGCCACAATTATTAAATAAAATTAAACCTCCAAATAAACAGTAGCCATGCTACACTGAGGATCATTACTCAAAATAATTCAATTAAATTAAGACCATGTCTTACACAGCATATCATAACCAAAACGGAATAAACCAATCATTATTATTCCCAACAAAATTTAAAGAAACAACTGAACAATATCTAATTCCTCAACTAACGTTCCCCAGTGTTACAATCTAATCAGAGCATGACACTGACACGCGGACTTAAATGACAAGCTCTAAAGCCATCCTCATTGATTCCTGAGCTGCTAACTTTAATCTGAAATTGTAAAGTAAGGGTGAGACTTCTCATAATTAAAACACATTATAAGCTTTTCAGTCAATGATATATCACAAGCATATTATTTCACCCATTTCATCATAAATTCAGATTTTAACACTCAGACACAATCATACAAGTCATTACGTATAATCAATAACCAACCAAAGAATTGTAACACTGAAAGACATCCTAACATGTTACAATCTCATGCAACCACAAATGCAGACTCAATGCATGTGGTACCAACACGTGACCAAGTCACCCAACACTGACCCATCATCAACCGGATACAGTAACCATCGATTCGTCCATAAACACCCGGACACGAATCCAGCCTAACCACCCATCCTCACTCGGGTATCGGTTATCGGCAATACAAGTCAAATTCCACACAATGGGAATTAACTTCACCAAACAATGCATATGCATGCACAACACCAGCATGCAATATTCAACACAGGTTATGACCACATCAGACATCATAAACCATCATCAACCACAACATGATATCATCAACTATCATGAAATAAATCATCACAAAGCATAATATGCCAAACACTTACCCTTCAATTGGTAAGACTATTCACCGATATACCACAACAACAACAACTAAGATCAATAACTATCAGGCATATACAACACCAACAAAACACATGGTATCAATACAATCATGAACACACCGATTATCATAAACCGAATCAAAACCAAAACATGATATCTCAACGATCATGCACACCATCATTAGCAACATAAACATGCTTTTCATTCACGAAATACGAATACCTCCATTCCTTTCCCTACATACACACCCATGTGCATCAGCCAATAATCACTTACTTCGGAAATTCGATTCATTTTCAAAATAATTTCAAGTTTTAGAAAATCTTTTCATTTTATAAAATAGAGCATTAAATTTAAGAAATAACGTCCAAAACGGCGCTCAAAACGGACTTACGGTTTGAAAGTTATGAATTTTCAAAGTTTGATATTTTTCAAAAGTTCTGCAGAACCGGTTCGCCTATGTACAACCAGTTCACGAGTTCAAAATTCACGTTTGGAAAATGTATGGGAACCCGGTTCCGACACATACGAGAACGGTTCTGAGTGTATTTTTGCTGTTTTCATAATTTTTCGTGGAACGGTTCCTACCCGGAACCGGTTCCTCGTCCTAAAAGTCAAATTCGCACTTTTGACAGATTTATTCATTCTCAACCAAAACCAAACATACCCATACAATTGCAACATGAGAAACACCTAAATAAATCTATTTTGCACCATTATAACATCAAACCACAATATTCCATCATTCCTATTCATCAACTGACACTCTAATTGTTTTCGATCTATAATCCGACACAATAGGGATAATTCTACGGAACCCTAACATTCTAAACCGGGATTCCCTAACATACTATGATCATACCATTGAATATCTAAACCGATAATATGCATTAACTAATCAAAATCACCCCTTACCTTGTGAGTTCTTCGAATTCTGACACTTTAGGTTTTCTTCCTTCCTTTTCCTCTTCTCAACTTCACGTATTCTTGTTTTCTCCAAAATGACTCTTTCTTTTCTCTTTTCCTTATTTTATTCCTTTTATTCCTTTAACATAAATAAAATGAATTAAATAATGTGAGTAGAGTCTTTTACTCCCCACACCTTCACTTTACTCAACCCACCTCTGATAATTCCATTCTTTTATTCCATAATTAATCCCAATAAATCCAATATATTAATAAATTATATTCTCAATTAAATTAATAATTAAAAATCATAATTATTTAATTATCGAATTATTTGTGGTGTCACAACTCTCCTCAACTAAAAGAGTTTTCGTCCTCGAAAACATACCTTAGACGAACAGCTCGGGATACGAGTCCTTCACCTGACTCTCCAGCTCCCAAGTGACATTTCCATCTGCTGGTCCTCCCCAAGCCACTCTTACCAATGCGATCTCTTTGCCTCACAACTGTTTCAACTCTTTCTGATCAAAGAGATACTTCAGGCTCTTATGATCACTGAATACCTCAAACCGAGAACCATATAAATAATGCCTCCCCAACTTCAAAACCAATACAACAGCTGCCAACTCTAAATCATGAGTCGGATAACTCCTTTCATGCACTTTCAATTGTCGTGAAGCATAAGCCACAACCTGCTTATCTTGCATCAACACACCATCTAATCCCATTAATGATGCGTCACAGTACACAACAAAAGACTTAGTCGGATTCGGAAAAATTAAGATCGGAGCACTAGTCAACCTCCTCTTCAGCTCTTGAAATCCTTCCTTCCAACTATCACGTCATGTTTGACATCATTTCCAATATCACTAACAAATATCCTTCTTATTCAACCACTATAATCCCACACGATCCATTGCTATCGGGTTAAGAATGCATCAGCTCATCTCACTTCTTACCCCCTTCACTCTAGGATACATGATTTATCACTTCATTACACTGCAACACAATTATAAGAACCTCCACATAACCGCAATGTCCCCAACATTTATACACAATGCCAGTACCACGAGGCTACGTTCCAACGATCGAGCTTCCAAATTAATACATCTATTATAATGGATGTAACACCAATAAGACATAGAACCCTTCACCTAACAATTCTATTTTGAAATTTCTAATAGTTTCATAAACTCCACACCTTCTAACGTTTAATTTGTGACTTCCAAAAATCATACTCGCATAACAAAGTGCATCACATTACGCTTTCGCTACGCGACTCTGATTATTTATCTTAAGTCATTATCTTCATTTGATTCTCATCAACTACCAACTCTACAAGTTTCATATTTATCTTTAGACTCTCTTTAGTATCTACCAGAAAATCATTGTCCACCTTTTTACATTCTAAACCTTCCACTATGCGGCTTCAACTCGCATACACACTCAAGTCTCCGACCTGCTGAATAGTTGCCAAGTCTTTTCCATAGCCCTTTTCCTCTTAGTTTCATGCGAACTGATGAACTACTATCCTCTCAATAGAACGTCAACCACTTCACACACTATCAAGCTTGCAAGGTGAGTCTATTCAATCCAACACGATCCCGTCTATTATCAACAAGAGATTAAGGGTGATCAGTTCCTCAATTTGTCAATAGGTAGCCGGCAATCACAATGGAGTATAAACCACCGTACCAAACTATAATAGCGTTCCTTTAGAACTCGTGCTCGAAGTCACCCAAGCACCATGGTCCAATCATCTTCTTTTAAGGTTTACAACTTCTTCCACACTTATTTCTCATTTGATATCGACGATGAGATACCATCGATCAAACAATTTACATAATCTTCTTCACACTCACTTAGCATCACACAATTGTTAAGTATTTCCCCCCCATGAGATGCTAACATACCAAATACACCATAACTCATTTTGTTCCCATTTGAAGTCCTTATCCATGCGGAGAACTTTAACGACATTCACAACTCTTAGACTTCCTTTAAATCTCATAACATCTAGGATCCATATATGTTCAGTCTGAATCTTATTTCAAATGCAATCTCGGTAATACATCTCATCATATGATCGGTAAAAGAAACTTCCAACATTTTCTTAACACATGTCAATATTTTGACATCTTAAACATGATTGCATTTCCTATCGAATTTATTTTTCCTCTAACATCACTTATCTTTTCCTCAGAAGCTAACGTCACTTATTCATCCTCAATCGACATAAGTTGCATCTCTAATACTTTCGCATTCTTACTAATACCAACATCTCATTCATTAAGAATATATCATTCTTGACCTCGTCTCAAATAAACTGCGACTGTTACTGGTTATATCCATAAAATCTTCTAATACCCGCAACTAATTTTGGATTTTCCCACTACAACACTACGTCAGCCTCAGATGGGTCTACCGCATTACCGTCACTTGAGATAACATGATAAAGAAAACTCATATCCTCATACCGTAATATACACCATGAAAACTTAATAAAATTCTACTCCCTTTCGAAGTTGGAATTCCCTCACAACATTCAACATGCCTATACCGAGTTCTAGAAGCTTCTCTCTAACTATCTTCATCCTTAACCTGACCACAAAGGTAAGTTAACCTCAATTCGACTGTACTGAAGACATACTTTCTAACCAGTTGATCCATCAAATCACCAATAATTTGAAATAGATATTTAGTCTCAACCACTACTTAAATCAGTTATCAGAAATCCACACGCAATTTGTGCTACTTTCTTTCTCCTTGACTAAGGAAATTAGAGCTCCCCAAACAATACACTTGGTTTTACAAATTTATTTCTCTGCGTATCTTCCAATAGCTTCTTCAATTTTTCTAACTCAAAAGTTGACATCTTGTATGGTGTCATAGAAACAAGTTTTGTACCAAGAACGACATCAACAACAACTCCGATTCTCCTCAAACATCACTACATGATAAATAAATTACTTCCAGGTGCTGGGACCATTTTTAAAACAAAGTTCATCACATTATCTTTCCAACGCTTCAAACGGAACTCAAATCAGACATCCAAAACTCAAGTTATGAATTTTACAAGTTTTCGGAAGAAATGCTGTCAGCTTCAGGAAATCAATTCCCTGTGATAGGTAGTCGATTTCCACCTTGTGGGAGTGAGAAATCCCAAAACATCATAGAATACAAAATTTGAGATCCTAACTTCAACATACCGCAACACACATCATTCCCCATGATTAATTGCGTCAAGTTACAACTCCAATAATTAATTCACACCATTGCATACTTTATATCAACCATTGACACTGACACAATTAATCTTTTCAAGAACACAAAGAGGTAACTCACACAGACAGCTCCACAATCAACCGGAAGTGTTGCAACATTCCAACCACACCAGCTTCATCTTCTCAGAGTCATCCTTCTTAATTACCAAATATCTTCTAGGCCAAGAATATGCATCGACTCATCAAAACGATTCATAATCACTTGGTTTAACTTCAAACATTCAACCAAGGATGATCTCAAGCTAATCCAACATCTTGCTCAAACGATGAGTCGCTATTATTCCCAGGGGAACATTAGAATTCACACCTAACTGGGACACCATTATCCATACCATCGTCCTCCACTCTCAATGATACGAACAACACAAGTACTTAATTGTTACCCCTTAAGAGAACTTGATCTGACCGTTATACTGAATTTCTTGAATTCGTAATCCCTCCGAATTCGGGAAACTACACTGTCTAACCAACATCTGCACTCATGTAACCAATAACACATCGATCCAACTCTTCACACCAGAATATCTTGGAGAAGTAAAGTTTCTCCCCCACTTGCTTCTAAACCACTCCTGCAATCCGGTAGTTAGGAAAAACAAGCAAGTACCGACAGTGTTTCACACACATGTCGTATACAAAAGGAATACTGACATTAAGACACTGGTCACAACGACCGACCAGGCTCTGATACCACTATTGTAACACCCCTTCTAAAATACCCCGAATAATATTAATTAGATCAACGATTTAAGTCATAATTCATCAGAGTTAACACGGAATAGGGATGCCACAATTATTAAATAAAATTAAACCTCCAAATAAACAGTAGCCATGCTACACTGAGGATCATTACTCAAAATAATTCAATTAAATTAAGACCATGTCTTACACAGCGGAAAAATATCATAACCAAAACGGAATAAACCAATCATTATTATTCCCAACAAAATTTAAAGAAACAACTGAACAATATCTAATTCCTCAACTAACGTTCCCCAGTGTTACAATCTAATCAGAGCATGACACTGACACGCGGACTTAAATGACAAGCTCTAAAGCCATCCTCATTGATTCCTGAGCTGCTAACTTTAATCTGAAATTGTAAAGTAAGGGTGAGACTTCTCATAATTAAAACACATTATAAACTTTTCAGTCAATGATATATCACAAGCATATTATTTCACCCATTTCATCATAAATTCAGATTTTAACACTCAGACACAATCATACAAGTCATTACGTATAATCAATAACCAACCAAAGAATTGTAACACTGGAAGACATCCTAACATGTTACAATCTCATGCAAACACAAATGCAGACTCAATGCATGTGGTACCAACACGTGACCAAGTCACCCAACACTGACCCATCATCAACCGGATACAGTAACCATCGATTCGTCCATAAACACCCGGACACGAATCCAGCCTAACCACCCATCCTCACTCGGGTATCGGTTATCGGCAATACAAGTCAAATTCCACACAATGGGAATTAACTTCACTAAACAATGCATATGCATGCACAACACCAGCATGCAATATTCAACACAGGTTATGACCACATCAGACATCATAAACCATTATCAACCACAACATGATATCATCAACTATCATGAAATAAATCATCACAAAGCATAATATGCCAAACACTTACCCTTCAATTGGTAAGACTATTCACCGATATACCACAACAACAACAACTAAGATCAATAACTATCGGGCATATACAACACCAACAAAACACATGGTATCAATACAATCATGAACACACCGATTATCATAAACCGAATCAAAACCAAAACATGATATCTCAACGATCATGCACACCATCATTAGCAACATAAACATGCTTTTCATTCACGAAATACGAATACCTCCATTCCTCACAGTTTCGCTACATACACACCCATGTGCATCAGCCAATAATCACTTACTTGAAATTGATTCATTTTCAAAATAATTTCAATTTTTAGAAAATATTTTCATTTTATAAAATAGAGCATTAAATTTAAGAAATAACGTCCAAAACGGCGCTCAAAACGGACTTACGGTTTGAAAGTTATGAATTTTCAAAGTTTGATATTTTCAAAAGTTCTTTGAGAACACGGTTCCCGCCTATGTACAACCGGTTCCGAGTTCAAAATTCACGTTTCGGAAAATGTATGGGAACCCGGTTCCGACACATACAGGAACCGGTTCCTGAGTGTATTTTTGCCTGTTTTCATAATTTTTCACTGTGGAACCCGGTTCCTACGTCCTAAAAAGTCAAATTCTGCACTTTTGACAGCATTTATTCATTCTCAACCAAAACCAAACATACCCATACAAATTGCAACATGAGAAACACCAAAATAAATCTATTTTGCACCATTATAACATCAAACCACAATATTCCATCATTCCTATTCATCAACTGACACTCTAATTGTTTTCGATCTATAATCCGACCAATAGGGATAATTCTGGAACCCTAACATTCTAAACCGGGATTCCCTAACATACTATGATCATACCATTGAATATCTAAACCGATAATATGCATTAACTAATCAAAATCACCCCTTACCTTGTGAGTTCTTCGAATTCTGACACTTTAGGTTTTCTTCCTTCCTTTTCCTCTTCTCAACTTCACGTATTCTTGTTTTCTCCAAAATGACTCTTTCTTTTCTCTTTTCCTTATTTTATTCCTTTTATTCCTTTAACATAAATAAAATGAATTAAATAATGTGAGTAGAGTCTTTTACTCCTCACACCTTCACTTTACTCAACCCACCTCTGATAATTCCATTCTTTTATTCCATAATTAATCCCAATAAATCCAATATATTAATAAATTATATTCTCAATTAAATTAATAATTAAAAATAATTATTATTTAATTATCGAATTATTTGGGGTGTCACAATGCGAGTTTGGAAAATGAGGTTGAGGAGTTGCACCCGAAGATTATCAACAAGAGGAAAAAGGCTTCTAGTAGATTTTGGACAAACTTGAGAATCAAAGAAAACATGCTTGTTCAAAAATCTAAAGTAAAGTGGCTTAAAGAAGGTGATTCCAATAGCGTTTTTTTTTCTTTTCATAAAGTGATGAAGGAGAGAAGAAGATTTAATCATATTGGTCCTGTGGCCTCTTTGAGAGGCTTGTTGGAGTCAATTGGTGAAATAAAGGAGGAAGTTTTGCATCATTTTGAAGACAAATTTCTAGAAGCGGTTGTAGTTAGATCGTTGTTAGATGGGATCCTTTTTGACAAAATTAGCATATCGAATAAGGACTTCTTAGAGAGTTCTTTACTTGATGAGGAGATAAAGTAGGCTATTTAGAGTTGTGGGGTGACAAGAGTCCGGGTCTGAATGGCTACACTTTTCTATTTTTCAAAAAGTGTTGGCCTTTTTTGAAAGAGGATTTTGTTCAGTATTTTAATTATTTTTATAATGGGAATGCTATTTCCAAAGGAGTTACTTCATCTTTCTTGACCTTGGTTCCTAAATCTTCTAATCCTATTTGTTTGGATGATTATAGACCAATATATTTGGTTGTTTGTTTGTACAAAGTGATGAGTAAGTTGTTGGCGGGAAGGTTGAAAAGGGGGTTGGAAGATATCATTTCTCCTTGTCAAAGTGCCTTTGTTCCGGGTAGACAACTTCTTAATGGGGTGTTAGTGGCTAATGAAGTGGTTGATTTTGCTATAAAGGAGGGGAGAAATTGTCTTCTTTTTAAAGTCGATTTCGAGAAAGCTTATGATAAAGTTAGTTGGAATTTCTTACGTTATTTATTGAGAAAGATGGGGTTTGGAGAGAAATGGAGGAATTGGATGGAATTATTGGTTTTCCAAAGCTATATGTCGGTGTTAGTCAATGGTAGTCCTACGAAGGAATTCAAAGTTGAAAGGGGGTTAAGGCAAGGAGATCCTTTTTCTCCTTTTCTTTATGTTATTGTGGCGGAAGGTTTAGACGATTTGGTGAGAAAGTTGGTTAATTTCCAAAAGAGCAAATTGATTGGTATTAACTCTAGCAGTAATTTCTTGGAAGACGCTTCTTATGTGTTATCTTGTAAGGTGGAATATAGTAATTTTTCCTTAGGATTCCCATTAGTTCTAATCCTAGGAAGGAGTCAACTTGGAATCCGCTTCTAAACAAGTTGAATAAGAGGTTAGGGGGCGGAAGAATCAGTTTCTTTTATTTGGAGGGAGAATTACTCTTTTGAAATCTATTTTGTGTTCGTTATCCATCTCCACTATTTCTTTTTATAAGATGCCATTGAAAGTCGTCAAAAATTTTATTCGGTTACAAAGTAACTTCCTTTGGGGGGTACGGAGGAGAAGAGGAAGATTCATTGGGTGAGGTGGGAGAAGGTTACTTTACCTTTGGAGAAGGGTGGTCTTGGCATAAAAAAATTGGTGGATTTTAATGTTGCTATTTTTAACAAGTGGAGGTGGAGAATGATTCAAGGCCATAATGCTTTATGGTATATGGTGTTGAAGGCCTGCTATGGTAATTCAACTACGAAGGCTTTATGTGGCGATGTCTCTTTGAACAAATCTTCTTGTTCATTTTAGTGGAAGGATATTCTCAAGATTTGTAAATAATCTAGTGAGGATCTTATTATTTCTTTTTTCACCTTTAGTATTCAGAATGGATTTAAACTCCATTTTGGGAATCTAGGTGGCTTGGAGACACTTCTTTCAAAGAAGCTTTTCCGAAAATTTATTCGGTTTCCTTATTAAAGGAAGTGGCGGTGGCGGGTATGAGTGGTTGAATTGATGGAGAGTGGCATTGGGGGGATTTGGGTATTTCCGAGAGTGGGGCGGAACCTTTGGAGTTTTTGCATCAATTGTCTATTTTGAAAAGGAAATTGGAAGAGATTGGTAACTTAAAAGATGGAACAAATTTAGTTTCTTGGAAATTGAATTTGGATGAGGAATTTTCCGTTTCTTCTTGTTAGACTTATTTTGCTAGTAAGAGGATTCCCTTTGGTCCTATTAATAAGTATGATGGAGATTTTGGTTTGATTTGGAAGATGGAAGTCCCTTAAAAAATTAAATCTTTTGGTTGGAGGATCCTTCTAAATAGGCTTCTAACAAAAGATTTATTGACAAATACAAATATTTCTTTTCCTTTAGACTCTTTATTTTGTCGCTTTTGTGGTATTCAAGTAGAAAACAGGAACCGTTCTTTCTTCTTGTGCAACACCATTAAATCTATTTGGTTAGAGGTTTCTTCTTGGGTGGGTAAATTGGTGGATAATTTTGAGGAATGCCTCCATCACTTTATAAGTTGGTATTGTTTTGGTAGAGAGAAAAAGGTGAAGAAAGGAAAAGAGGGCGTTGTTTGGTTAGCTACGGTTTGGTGTATATGGTTGGTTAGGAATGGTAGTTGCTTCCGAAATAAAGGGTGAAATGTGAATAATACGGTTTGGAATATTAAAACTATGGTTTGGAAATGGTCTTTTTGCAGTAAAATTACGCATCCCACTTGCAACTTCTACGATTTTTGTAAGGATCCGTTGTATTTCTTATCATAGTTTCAATTGGTTTGTAATTTTCTGGTCTTTTTGGCGGTGTGTTTTGCCCGCTTCCTTGGTGTAAAAGGTCAGAGAACGCTCAATTCTCCGTTTAATATATCCCTTGCTTACACAAAAAAATGACACAACATATAATCAGTATTTGAATGTTTAGTCCATGATTTTCGAAGTTTATATTTTATGTTTATTAAATAATTGATTTATTGAATAACTATTAGATATATTGACATATAATCAACAAATATATAATTATTTAGTCCACAATTTTTTAAAGTTATTTTTTAAAGTTTATTAAATAATAAATTTATTGAATAACTATTAAATATACCGACATATATAATTGACAGATAATTGATATTTGATTATTTAGTTCTTCATTATTAAGGTTTATCTTTTTAAATTTATTAAATAATTGATTCATCGACATATAATCGTGTTTTAGTGTAAAAATTGTATCAATTGATTTTTATCTCATTTTGTAGGTATTCAAGCAATTATGTTTAATTATTATAATATAGAGCATTGAATAAATTTTCCAACGCTTTTAACTGTGTATAAATCAGAGTTACGGTTCTCAAGTTATGACAAAAACAAAAGCTGATTTTTTCTAGACACAGTAGAGCGCGCTCTGCACGGGCTGAGCGAGATATGTGTTTTTCTTAAGAGTATAAATAGAGTTCTGGACAAATTTTTAGGGTAAGGTTTTGGGTATTTTTACTCACAACTCCATCAGAACCATTCTTTGAGTTTAGAGGCTAGAAAACAACATTGAAGGTTACATCTTGAATATCTGGAGGTGGATTTATAACAATCGCGTGGACACCGTGGGAGTTGTTGATTCATTTTCTCTCTTCTCTTTGTATTCTCTCTTGTTGGGTTTTGTATGTAAGTTTATTATGATTTTATGTATATGTATTGATCATGACATTGTATAAAATCTATTTTACAAATCTTTATTGATGTTATCCTTGTTTGCTTATTTTATGTTTGGATTTGATTTGCTATACACATATACTCTTCAAATCTGAAACTAAGATGAACATTTATTAGGTGCTAAGCTCTAGAAATAGATTTAGATCTAATATTCACATGGGGGTATTAATGCTTAATGCTCCATGTTGGTTAGTTGCGTGAGCCATCACCGACGAGACAATACTGTAGAGTTCTTATAGGTGCTTCAAACATAAACACTAAGGTGAGGGGTGTATGATGACATTGACGAGTATTTTCGGTTGCATACAATTGATTTGTAGATTTAAGTATTTGATAGGTAGATGACATCCAAAACTTGACAAGTTCTTTCTTCTCTAAGAATACATTTATTTTCTTTTTCATAAGTTTAATTGTTGCACTTTAATTTTAAACTATTCAAAACTCAAGCTCAGAAACATGGAGACTGTTGAATGATATTCTTTCTCTCGCACTAACCATATGGAGACGATAAAATAAAACTAAAAATACTACTTTTTCTTACTACTTTACCGCAACAACACATCAACCCTAGGGTAATTGATTGATGTTTTCAGATGTGTAAAGCATCTCAAACAACACCCATGGAATATTTAGGCTCACTCATTGTTGAGGGTAATTAATTGCTTTAGTTGAAAGTGCAAAACGTATCTAACAGCACCCCTGAAATCTCTAGGCACACTCGAAGTTGAGGGAAATTTATTGCTTTAGTCGAACGTGCAATATGTCTCCGACAACATCTTGGAATCTTTAGCTCATGCATTTGTTGTATTTTGTTTTGCTATTATGTGCATTCACTCACATTTTGGTGCTCTAAAGAGGGTAGAAGACAAAAAATAGAGCAACAAGAATATAATAGCAATATATAGTTTGCATTTAACAACTATATCAGTAATTTCGGTTAGGAAATATATATACAAATACATTAATTAAGTCTTGCGGTTGACCACAAGTGTATTCCGATTTCTAACCCTTAAATGTATTGTCCAAGAAATTTGACTATCAGTTAATCTGGAGTACTGGGTCTTTAGCTTGGGAGACATTCGACCTCCGATGGTTATGTCCGATTATGCTTCTCGGTGTCAGGATGGACCAACGTCTTTGGACTTGAATCTTTATTGAGATGATTGGTTTCGTTGTTGTTCACCCGGGGACCAATGGATCCTACTTGTTCATCCCCTTCTTAAATAGAACTGTGATGAGCTTCTCTAGTGAATCTGCCCCACTAGAATGTTGGATAGTGGCTGATCATGGATACCGACAAGTCTCTTAGAGGGTGGGGTTTGATACATATCTCACGGGCCATTTCTAATGGACCCATGCTTTTCCTTCTAGTACATGGTGAAAATGAGGAAAATACACAAGAAGTGGGGTTGGATTGTGTATATCAAAGTTTAGTTTTTTTTTGTAATCTTGATTTAAAACCTAATTAAAAGAGGTCAAATTCTAAGTCAAGAAGAACTACGTTAGACCAGAGTCTAACTTCAGAGTTATGTGTCCAACGGAATAAATAAATGCATAAGTAAATAAATTGACATGCGATATATCTTGGTTCCTCTCAAACTGAGAGTAGTCCAGTCCCCTTGCAACACAATAGATTTTCACTATAATCAGTCATATTACAATTTGCTCAATCAAACTAGAAAAAGATATTTCCTTGCCCAAACTAATTGTTCTAGACTTCTTGCTTAAGTCCTAATACAAGAGACTTCCTTGCTTAATTATCCATATCAAGACTTTATGCTCAAGCCCTCAAGTAAGAGACTTCCTTGCTAAGTTTTCATATCGAGACTTCCTGTTCAATCCCTCAAACAAGATATTTTCTTGCCCAATCCTCAGATCGATACTTCCTACTCAAGCCCTCATGCAAGAAACTTCTTTACTCAATCCTCAGACCGATACTTCTTGCTCAATCCCTCAAGCTAGAGACTTCGTTACTCAATCCTCAGATCGAGACTTTATGCTCAATCCTTAAAGCAAGAGACTTCCTTGCTCAATCCTCAAATCATGACTTCTTTCTCTATTTTTTATGCACAAATGATCTTCATTTGTTGTGCCTTATTGTTCTATTGATTAGTTTGATCATATTCACATATTCTTTACTTTGACTCTTCTAGTCATATATGAATATCTCCCACTCTACTTTCTTCTCTCTTAACACACATTAACCCTTCTAGTTATATTTCTTCTTCTTTTGTGCATTTCTCTCATCTGTGTTTTCTAGGTAACACATTCTTGTGAAATCAATCATACATATACATATTTCATTCTTCATTCTTATTCTTCTTTTATAGATTATGAAAATAGATCCGTTGAAGATTTAGACTTCCCATAGTACATGTATCCATTGAAGGTTGAACTACATGTAGTATAAGTAGTCGTTGAAGATCTTTAGCTAGAACACGTAAAATGTAGTTTAAACTTAGATAGCATAAAGATGTTCAGATGAGAAAAGTAGAATATGTAGACCAGCTGAAGAAACGAGATCCTAACAAAGTTACTTTCTTGATTAGTCATTGTTATCTATTATACTTAACTTCCTGAATCAGAGGCTTATTATAGAATTAGTTAAAGATTGATCAGAAGTTAGAGTGAGTCTTTAGAACCTGGTTAGAATGAGGCTACAGAGTCTTGAGTTTAAAGGTTCTGAGCTTTCCTTTATCAGTGTTTTGATAAGAACTAATCTGGATGAGTATTTTCATAGTTATTGACTTGATTTTGTTTGGTAAATTATTTTGAAAAATAGTTTTAGGTGTGTGTGTTTTAGCCTTGTGATTTAAAAAAAAAACCCTTATGCCTTACATTTTTTAACTCACTTACTAAATTAGGGGGCTCGGGGACCTCTTCAAAACCATTGAAAGGCAAATCATCAGTCATTAGCAAGTCAATCCAAAAAGAGTACTCTTCTAAGGTGAGAACCAACTGATAATTAAGGAGCGTAAAACAGTGGTAAAGAGGATCATAACAGTGAACAAGAGTCTCAATAATTCCCTCAGGAACCTTAACTTGGAGAATACTCAAAAACCTTCCGTACAATTTTCTAAAATCTTCATGATCATACACCAAAGACACTAGCTTTCTTAACTCTCATAATTCAGGACTTTTGAATCATACTTCTTAGTGTTCCTCTTTCCGATATCTATGATCTCAAATCCTATTCATATTTTCAAAAAGAGTTTTATAAGTTCCTTGAAATCCAAAAAATATTTTTATGAATACATGAATGCATGTTTGTGCAATAATTACAAACATGGTTTTAAGGTATCAAAGTCCCGAGTATGGAGCCAAAGGTAAGAATCACCCCCAAAAGGTATGTACTATGGGTTCATTTGTACATGTAGAACAAGGTTCTAAGTACTCTCAGAGTCGCGATTCTTCTTTCAGATATTACTGATTCACACAACTACTTGTGAACACCAATAATATTCTCAAGAAAAACTCGTATGAGCGTAGCATTACGTAACGACTAATTCAAGACTATTTTTGAATCGCCACCACACTACCTCCTAAAGTCCAATATGGGTAAAAGGTTCCTACGACTTCTCAACTTCTCAGGATCTTAGGTTGAAAGTAACAATGCTTTAACAACTGGTTTGTTTAGCAATACCACCCCTAAGGAGGCCTCCAATGAGTTCGGTTATCATATGCTACTTATGTCAGGATTACTCTAGTTATGTAACTTTTGATTGTACCACCATCCTAATTCTTGTGTGTTACTTAAGTCCAGGTGTAGGACTTGTCCTTTTAAAAATCAACAAACACCCCCCAAATATCCACAAAACATCACATACACACACTCACACACATATAAGCAAACAAATAAAAGAA
Organism: Vicia sativa; assembly: GCA_021764765.1. Classification (NCBI taxonomy): domain Eukaryota; kingdom Viridiplantae; phylum Streptophyta; class Magnoliopsida; order Fabales; family Fabaceae; genus Vicia; species Vicia sativa. The sequence continues at coordinate 121,641,289 of CM038792.1, read as the reverse complement.
ATTAGGCCCTAAGCCTCTTGAGGGCCATATTCCCCAATGAAGTTGTCATTTCTGTTGCACTGAAAAATCAAGGAGGCCAAGCTATTGAGGAACTTGACTGACAAAGACTTAAGAAGTCACCACCGAATTTTATTATTTCCAAGGAAAAGGGAAAAGATCGAAATCCTATTGTTTTAACATGCAATACGAGAAGTAAAGATTAAAAGCAAAGCATAAGGTAGAGATCCAAGGTACATTGGTCAAATTATATAAATGGAAGATATTAGCATCATATGTATCTTTTGTACTCTACAATAACCTTTTATATTATTTGTTTTTGTTAAAGTTGTTTGTTTTCCTAAATGAGTGCGGAGATGGGGAAAGAAAATATATTTTATTTATATTTTTTTTTGGAAAGACATTGTATACCTACGTACCAATTAAGAATCAAAACCTCGTAGTTCGTGGTAAAAATAACAAAAGAGTTTGTTGTTGTTTATTTTAGGAGAAAATATATTTAATCATATTTAAGAGATAAAGTTTACTAATACCATCACAAGTATGAGAATACGAGTCTTGCATTATCATCATAAAGGAAATGCTACTAACAAAGATAAAAAGATCAAAAAGTTGCCAACTAACATCTTCATGTGGAAAAAAACATATTTACTTCAACAATTACTATGTGAAGAATCATGTCTCAACTATGAAGAGGATTTATATACAATGTTTGAGAAAATGTTTTAAATTTAAAATCTAAGTGGCAAAAGGATTTAAGTGAGGTTGAATCACTTTTAGTCTTTTGAAAATGTTTTCATATTCTTAAGTATATTGAAACATTTAATTTGAAAAGAAAGTTTGAAAATGCAATGACACAAAGTCAAGGTTTTTTATATGAAAGTGGTGAAAGTTTGAAAATTGAGTTTTTAGGGTTTAAGCACAAAAGTTTTTAGAGTACATGAAGATAGATAGGATAAACATTCACAAGGGGTTTTCTTAAAGAGGAATGCACATGCATATGACTATTAAAGTCAACAATACTATCATTTATTTGGATTTGGAGTGTTAATATAAAAAAATATTAATTACTAATATGATAGCAAGATGCACACATCATAAATGTTAAAGTGGACAAGTCATGGATAATGCTTTAGGGTTTTTAGACAAGTTATAATCAACCATCAAAAAGTCAAGTCCAAAACCTAACAAAAATCAAGTTTTCACTGTACAAAAATACACAAGGGATGTGGTATTAAGCAACATTTATTAGAGACATGATATGATTATTTAACATGGGTTTATTCAAGGAAACAACAAGAAAACTAAAGAAAGATATTTTTAAACAACTAAAAAGAACTTGTTTTAAATTAAATAAAAGAGGTGAAATAAATTTTTTTTTTTTGGGATTTCTCAAATACTCATAAATAGGGTAGATAAATAAGAAGTGTGCAAAAAAACAACTAAAAAAGAGTTGTTTTGATTGATAAAAAAATAGTGAAAGTTTGATAAAAAAATAAAAGAAAATTAGTGATAAAAATTAAGGAAATGGGCTGCCAAGGCTTAAACATGCATCTTCAAAGTGATAGATTAAAAACATTACCACTAGGCCACACGCAATACCTTGTAATAAATAGGCATATAGTTAAAATTATTTGAAACAAAGTCCTGAAAATCATAAAACAGAAAAATATGAGAAAATAGTAAAAAGATGGGTTCATATTTGTTCAAACCCGCGCCGTTTGAGACATAGTGACATGAAAACGCGCGTTGCTGCCACTGGGGTGATGATACATCCATGTATTAAACGACAAGGAATTAGTTAAGTAATAAAAATTGCTTTTAAAAAAATTGAAGATGGCAGCACCATCATCTTCATCTTCTTCCTCTTGACAACCAAACTTGTGATTTTCGAACTCCTTCATCTCTCAACCATTTACAAAAATGTAAACATGAAAGTTGCTTGAAATTTCATCAAGAATTCAATGATTTAATTTACTTAAGCTAAGACTCAAAGATGAACACTAATTTTCACCGTTACAAAACAAAACCCTAGCTGACAAGTTTTATAATTCTCACCACACAAGCAATATATTATAAATACATGGTTAGTTTGAGAGACGTCATATCTACATTTTTTAATCACCTATTTAATCTCAATTAGTAAACACAACTAATACTCCAAAAATAATACTCCCTCCGTTCCTTTTTAAGTGTCGTTTTAGAAGAATTTTTTTGTTTCTATTTAAGTGTCATTTTAGAGTTTAATGTCATTATTTATCAATTATACCCTTACTTTCTCAATAAATGAGAGAGAGTGCATGAATGAATTTATTAGGAATGAGAAAATAAATGAGGGTATAATAGAAAATATAACTTTAATAATCCACTATCTTGGTTGAAGAGCTTTATGCTAAAATGACACTTAAAAAGGAACGGAGGGAGTAATAAATAAACACAACTAATTATTGTTCCTTACATTTTGGAACATGAAAAATTATTGTTTTTCTTACCGCGAATATATTTTATTTTCATTATGAATTATATTTCTACATACTAATCTACTGAAGACTATTTATGGTAGATTTATAATAAGATTGTGCGAATCTACGAGTATGATTATTTATTTATCTTTCTATTAAAAAAATATATTTTTGACTACTTAATATGTATATTTTATATACAATTTTTAGATATCATTATATTATATTTATTTACTATTTATAACGATATTGTATTTCTCATATGACAATTATAGTTTCAAATATTAACTAACCATCACTATATTATATTTATTTACTACTACCTCTGTTCCTATATATAAGAGACAATTCATTTTTTATATTCATTGAATAATCAATGTATTTGGTCAATTTATAGACTAGGTACATTGATTATTCAATGAATCTAAAAATTGAATTGTCTCTTATATATAGGAACGAAGGTAGTATTTTTTAACGGCATTGCGCGACCCACAAACACACGAATAGATGACTACATAATAATAATAATAATAATAATAATAATAATAATAATAATAATAATAATTATTATTATTATTATTATTATTATTACTAAAAATATACGTTTTTTTAAATAATCACTATACTATATTTATTTATTATTTATAACTATATTTTACGATCAATGTAAATGCAAGGGTAAATGATTACTTATTATTTTATTTATTTTTTCAACTAAATTATACATTTTCGATTGAACAAAATTATTTAATTTCTATATCTTTTTTATATAAGTTTCTTAATCATGACTATACTAAATTTATTTATAATTTATCTCTCAATGCGTGACCCATACGAACATACGAGTATATTAAATTAATATTTATATAACAATCATAGTTTAAAATATTATATGTTTTTAACTATTACTATACTACATTTATTTATTACTTTTTTGACAGTATTGCGCGACCCGCAAACACACAGATAAATGACAACGTAATTATTATTATTATTATTATTATTATTATTATTATTATTATTATTATTATTATTATTATTATTATTATACATGTTTCTTAACCATCACTATACTATATTTATTTATTATTTATAATGATAATTTACTATCAATGTAAATGCACAGATAGATGATTAGTTGATTATTTTATTTAATTTTTTCAACTAAATTATACATTTTCGACTGAACAAAATTACTTAATTTGTATATTTTTTATATAAATTTCTTAACTATAATTATACTAAATTTATTTACAATTTATCTCTCATTGCGTGACCCATGCAAACTTATGAGTATATTAAATTAATATTTATATGACAATCATAATTTAAAATATTATATGTTTTAACCATTACTATACTATATTTATTTACTATTATTTTTAAGGCATTGCGCGACCTGCAAACACACGGATATATGACTATGTAATTATTATTGTTATTATTATTTTACTAACTATATATGTTTCTTAACCATTACTATAGTATATTTATTTATTATTTATAATGATATTTTACTATCAATGTAAATGCACGGGTAGATGATTACTTAATTATTTTATTTAGTTTTTTCAACTATATTATACATTTTTGATTGAACAAAATTACTTAATTTGTATATTTTTTTATATAAATTTCTTAACTATGACTATACTAAATTTATTTACAATTTATCTCTCGATGCGTGACCTGGATGAAAGTACGAGTATATTAAATTAATATTTATATGACAATAATAATAATTTAAAATATTTTTTCTTTTTAATTTGTGTATCTTTTATATATATTTATTAACCATTATTATCTTATATTTATTTATTATTTATGACGACATTGTGCGACCAGTGCGAACACATAGTTAGATGATTACTTAATTATTTCCTTTAATTTTTTACTTAATTTGTATATATGTTATATACATTTTTAACTATCACTATATTATATGTATTTACTATTTATAACGACTTTTCATGGACTGTGCGAACGCACAAGTAGATGATTATTAATTTAATTGATTTTATGTGTCTGTGTGAAGTGTACCGCACCATATCAACATAATTTTTATGTATATCTATCTACTATTACAACCTGATAAATTAAATTAATATAATATGACAATAATCATTTAAATTATTTTTATCTTATTTCGTATATATATATATATATATATATATATATATATATATATATATATAACCATAATTATATAATATTTATTTAAAATTTATATAGAGATTGCGCGACCCGTGCGAACACACGGGTCCTTTACTAGTATGTTAATGAAAGATAAACACATGGTTAGCTTCAGAGACATCATATCTACATTTTTCTTCAGAATGTATGCACAAATGATGCATCTATAAAGATTTCACAGTTCAAGTTTTGTTACTAATTGGGGAAAGTCCAACGCTTCTTTCAGTGACTCCATGTAGTTTTGGAGTCCGCTCAGCAACGTGGTCCCGCTCAGCGTGCTGAACATGGTTTTGATATTTTGCTGAGGGCGCTGAGATATTTTGTTCAACCACTCCACCTTTTCCATCAAAAATCATATTTAGGGCATAGAAACTCATAATTTTCTTCATTGTAACTCAAATTCATCGAAGAGGATCTTGAATCTTTGCTTGTTTATTTTCCACCCATGTTCATCATCATCACTCCATTTCTTGCAAATCAAGCTACCATGAGAATGAGTAGCTAAATTTTCTTGTGTCAAGATTAGAGGTAGTTAACCTAACTTTTATGTATTTCTTTTGATTTCTTGGTGTATGAACTTGGTTGATGATTAACATATGTTGAATATCTTTGTTTTACTTGTACTTTTTATGCTTTGGGTCATGATTGAGAAATATGTTTCAAACTTGGCCTAAGATATTCATCTACTAAGGAACAAATGCTAGACATAGATTTGTGAGTTAGTATTTACTTGTATCATGCTTAAAGATTATCATGTCAATAGTTAGAGTGAGACATCATCTAAAGATTAACATGATAATACTCATAATATTGGTTGGAAATCAATAATATTGAGAGGATACGTGAATATATCGATCATCAACTAGTTCATCTGCTTGGTTAATCGAATTTATATGAAATTAGGTTAATGAAACTAATCTTGACATGCTTTTACCATTTGAAAAACCAACCAAAACTCTCTTTAATCCAAACAACTCTCTTTTGATAAGAACACTAAACTTGTTTGCTTGAAATTTATGATTTTTGTGACTAGGAACCAAAACCCTTTTGTAACCAAATCTTAAAATACACTTGAACTATCAAACGACGGTGATATCACACCAATCCCTATGGAAAACGATAATATAAAATACTCGCGTTAGAAAATACGTACAACAATACTCATAAAAAAATGAATATCTTACACAAAGGGTTTGAAGCAAGTGATATATATACAAATAAAACACAAACAAAATTTCTTAATCAAATATATATTATTGCTATGTTTAAATATAATGATACAAATCCCCAACAATGACGTCAGTTGATAGTCTACAACGCTATCAAATTATTTTTAATTATTAAATCTACTTAACTGTCAAAATGCTTTCACTTTCTATACTCTAATAAGGTCTTGTTGTCATCATAAAACACGTTAGGAATCTTGATGTCATCATAAACTCAATACTTTCTTGCATTCATAGTGATGTTATTGCATATCAATGTCACATGGTTGATAACAAGGCATGATAGATTGCATATCAATGTCACATGGTTGATAACAAGGCATGATAGAAACATGTGAGAAATGACATGAGAGGATCCAAATCCAAACTTTAGATACACTATACAACATATGAATCATGAACAATAGCCGAAATTGATATTGCTTTTACATGCACAAGAGAATATCCACCTTGATGTTAAGACAACGCTCATACTTAAATATGACCAAAACCTATAAAGAAAACACATAATCACTTAAGATATGGGACAAGAAAATATCTTATATTTTTATTTGTAACATAATCATTGAACCTATAAAGAAAACACATAATCACTTAAGACATGAGGCACATAATAAAATAAAAGACAAAAAAAATTATGGGAAAAAAGTTTAACAAGGTATCTAACTAGGACTAGTATTCATAAATAATGTAGCTTTTTTGTACACTTCTGTCAAGCATTTTTTAAATCTAATTAAATCAATTATCACATTTTGCTTCTTCAAGTACACTAGTTGTTTAGCCCATTTACCATCACGAAAAGTTTCTGGATCTTTCATCACTAAACTATCAACTCCATATTTCCAAGACAAGCTACTTTCATTTGCCTTTACTTTGTATTCAACATATTCCAATCTCAAAATCTTGGTTGGTTTGTTATAATAAGTTTCTGAAGCCCACTCAAGTCCAACAGGCACAATTTGAACCGACACCGCGCCTTGTCTAAGAAATAATAAATTTGTTAGACCTGCACCATGCACCCCTAACATTACATGACTCGAATGAATCAACTTATATGTATCGGCTACCAATGAGTCTCTTGTTGTCTCTAAAACATGTACATTGAATCCTATATCTTCAGCTAACTTGATGACTTCTTCTTGATTCAAAATCACACGTGAATTTCCTTTTCTACTCACCAATGTTAAAAGAGGCCTACCCTTATTATCGCGATGCATTAATGCAGAGTCCTTTTTTATATATGCATTTTCCAGGAATGCTTGAAAATCAGCTAAGGTTTTAGGGGATGGTAACAACTTAGGGTTTATGATCAATTGTCCATGCTTTATCAAACCTATGATTGTTGATGGAAAACAATGCGTGGTTAAATTTTTTGCCTCAGTGATTATGCGGTGTGTACTAAATGCAGATAATAAATCATCATACTTTTTTAACCACCAATCCTTACTATCTACAATTACAAGTATCACATCTTGATTAGGAGATAATGAATTGATAGTTGTAAAAAGTGATATGAAAATTTCATTCATATCATGATAGAAGTTTCCAGTGTATCCACTCCCACTAAATATGATTGCTGGACTATGATGTGTGACACCACATTGAGATGAATATTTTTGTGGATATGATGTGAGAGTGAATTCACTAATGGAAGACATTGCATCTTTACTACTTTTGAGAGGATAGGGTTGAATTTTCTCATGGAAGTGGGGTTGGGTTCTTATATTTGAGTTCAAGGGAAAAAGAGTTAATGAAGTTTGGTCTAAAAGTGTTGGACCACTCATAGTACATATATCAAAATCTTTATTAGAACGGTCACATGTGATTGTTGTTGTATTGACTTCCAAATCCAAATTTTTGTTCAGGTTTGAGAGCATTTGCCTAGTTACATCTGCATAGAGAAAATGAATATAACTTTATATAAAAATAAATAACAAATTGATATCTAATATTTTAAGATTTTGTGAAATTTTTTCCATAATTACTTGTTATTATATTAAAAATTAAAATAAAAAATAATTTATTTTTATATATAATAATTAATTTTGTTTCTAAAAATAAAATAAAAAATATTTAACTTATAAAGGCAAAACAAGTATAGAATGAAATTATATAAATTAATTATTCTAAAAATCGCTCAACATATATGGTTAATCTGAAAAAGAATAAAGGTATTTTTTCTTAAACATAAAACAATAAAATTAATAAATAATTTACAAATTATCATAGTACATCCTTCTATTACTATTATTAATTTTTTTTGTTAATTAAACAATTGATATATATATATATATATATATATATATATATATATATATATATATATATATTAGGATCAACTTATTCCAAGAGTAAGTTTTTTTAACTTAGTCCATAAACTTTGCCTTTAAATTAGATTTAATCTAATGGTTAATACTTATTACAATCTTTAACCATTAGATTAAATCAAATTTAAAAGTAAAGATTGTGGAGTAAATTAAAAACTTACTCTTAGATTAAGTTGATCCCCACTATATATATATATATATATATATATATATATATATATATATATATATATATATATATATATATATATATATCAATTGGTCTAATTAAAAAAAAAGGACCACAAATTTAAATTATCGTCGACTTTGACTTCTTTTATAAATATTAAATAACGAGTACTATCAAATTTGAGTATTTAGTCGCTGACTCTAAAATTTTAGAGTTTTATTCATACGAAATTTAGAATTTTATCCCAATAGACTGAAATTTATAATTAGGTCTTTTAAACCTAACAGTAACATTTTTAGTAAAATTAATATATTTTAACTTAATTTTTAAGGTATTTTCTATTAAAATTATTCATTAAATTATTTTAATGGTATTTTTTAAATTTATAATAAAGTCAATTTATAAATTATCTTCTCAATATTTAAAAAGAATCATAAAAAAGCATTGTCGAAATTTCTAACAATAAAAATAATTAAATATTAAGAATTTTATCATACAAGAGAAATTAAAGAGTTTGTTTTCTATAAATGTAATTTTTTAAAATGTTCTTAATATTTTTTAAAAATCTTATAATTAAAAAAGCATTGTCAAAATTTCTAAAAACAAAACAATTAAATATCTAGTATTTTCTATAGAAGAGGACTTAAAAGTTTGTTATCTATAAATGTAATTTTAAAAAAATGCTCTTCAGTTTTTAAAGTGATGTTCTTACTTTATTGCCATGAAAATTTATCAACCAAGTTATTGATTTTTTTTTAAACTACAGAACCAACTAAAATCTATCATATGAGTAAATTAATTTGTATCTAGCCATCTAAGAATTGTAACCATCTAAGAAAAACAGCAAGCATAAACAAAATGATAAAGTTAAACAATAATTTAATGAAGTCTAAAAAATAATTGTCGTTGTTAAATCATGATAAAATAGAATTATTTATTTTGCCATGCATAAAGAGTGGTTAATCTAAACAAACTCTCTAAAAACTTAAAAACAAATTACTTGCTTAATATGATTGATTAATACGGGGTTTGTGGATTAATTACCTCGCATAATAGTGAACTGGAGAATGAAAATGAGTCCCAATAGTGCAAACCATGTACCCCATATTGACAATAATACTGTCTTCCCTTCCATCACAGCACCCTGAAAGAGAAGCACAAATTATGAATAATTCTTGAAGGATTATTTGCATGGAACTCAATATTTAAATAAACAAAAAGTGGATTTGAATGAAACAAATTATTCTATATAATTAAAAGTAAATTGATTATCTAAATGGAAAATAGCTCTTAGTTACCTGATAGCTAGCAGCACTGCCTCTCTGGTTTAGCTTTCCCCACATTTCTATCTATATATAGGTAACAAGTTGATAAGGAAAGTATAGATATAAAACTTATATGGGCCTGACTCATAAGTATTATTACTTATTTTATTGACTATAATTATATTGTTAGTGTAAAAAATAATTGTACACATATTTAATTAGAATATTTTAAAGTGTTAAATCATAAAAGTATTTTAAAATTTACAAGATAATTTGACGTATTATATAATTATTATTGATTGACCGATATAAATATTTTAAACTTACAATGCACCATATTATTTTCGATTTTATTTGTTGGTTGATAACTTGAGTATTATTGTACTTCTTAAAAACATTTACCACATAATTTTCAAAAAATTTTAAATAAATATAAAATTATTTTATATGTCATTTGCATAAATTTTGTTGTTGTTTTGATATATATATATAATAAAATAAAATATTGCTGAACGTTGAATCTTCATTTTTGAAGAAAAAAGAGAGACAATTCAATGGATGAGTCAATAGAATTTTTAATTTTATTTTCTGAAAATGAAATTAGAGTTGTTTCTCTATTGTATTTGACCAATGTCAATATTATTAATATTATTAGGTGAATACTATTATATGTATTGAATAAAAAGTTTCAGTTTTGAATTTCTTTCACTATCAATTTTATTAAAAATAAGTTATCGGACACTATTTCGATCGATTTCAAACTTGTATCACGATTACCATATATTGTGTAATTTTTATGTGATAGCTCTTCACTACGATATTATATATAAATTATTTTTATTCTACATCTTAAATCCTAAATATTTTTATTATCAACCCTAACTATTTTAACTAGTTCAAAATATACACAAATTATTCTATTATAATTGTATCACAATACATGTATAGTTAAGTCACTTTAGTTGATAATTTTGCATGAGTGAAATTTGAATGTGGAACAATTATTTGTCACTTGATTATTAGAAAAAAATTATATCATATTTTAAAAATTGAATTAGAGATATAAAATATTTAGGTTAAGGTTTAATTAATTCAACAGGTTAAACCTAAGACGAACTATTTATTAAATAAATTAATAATGTAAAATTAAATTTTATAGATGTTACACACGATCATATATTTACAATTTAATAAAATAAATATTTTAAAAATCCATTACAAACTTAATACAACAATATCAATAATATATATAATAATATAAATTAGTTATACGCTTCATTCAACTTTTATTTAAAAATAATTTGAACAAATTAAACTAATTAAAATTAAAATTAAAATAATAGTAATAAATTATAATAACTAATATAAAATTTAAATAATTAAGAATACTTAAATTAAATAGGATAGAATATAAAAAATAAATAATATAATATTTTAAATTTTGATATTGACATAGTAAACTTTTTTAAAAAAATGACCAATTCGATGCATTTTTTGATTTAGTTTTATAAAATTGGCTCCGGTTTGATTAGCTTTGAACAGTTCAATCTAGTTTTTTGATTTCAATTCGGTTTAGATCCACTAACGATTTAAAAAGATTGAACCAATCAGATTTATCTTTGGTTTCCGATCTAATTGGTTGAACCGACCGATTCGATCAAAATTTTAAAATATGGGTTATTAACACTTTACCTTCTGTTATATAGGTCACTTTTAATTTTGCCTCTATAATTTTAAAAAAAAAACACCCTTGTCATTTCAAAATACTAACAATTTAGTCTTTAAAGTCAAAATCCGCAGGTAAATCCGAAATAAAATCCGCAAGAAATTTGCAGATTTATTTGCGAATTTTGACTTTAAAAACTAAATTGTTAGTATTTTAAAATGACAAGGGTGTTTTTCAATTTTTTTTTTTACAGGGACAAAATCAAATATCTCCTATATGACAAGGGAATAAAGTAGTAATAACCCTTAAAATATTGATACAATAATTATAAATTTAAAGAAAACCAGTAAAAAGATTAGGAACATATTATAAAATTAATGATGTAAAAAAATAATTTTGAGGTAAGAGATCTGCGAAAAGGAAAACTTTAAAATTTAAAGACTATTTATAAAACTACTAATATTTATTAATCAATAAAGATTTGAAAATATAGAAATACATTGACAATGTAATTTAATTTAACATGTTCAACCAAAAATAATAACGTATTCTATTAAATTAGACGAAAATTTTTAAATTTTTTATGTGATATAACATAGTGATATATTTCTATATTTCTATATTTTTATTAAACTTTAAAGATTTTATTTCGATGTCAGTGATCTAAATTCTTAAAAGACTTATAAAAACTTATTCATTACCAACTGAATGAAATTTGTTAACATATTTTGTTTAGAAAATTAACTATTACCAAAAATACAAATGAATGCTAACATATTTCAAATTCTAATTCTCATGTCATTTATAGGATAAAGCTGTATTTATTCAAAAAGCATAAATAAACATATTAAATTATTGATTTATCAAATTTTTTTCTATAACCATTCACAAAATATAATTAAATTTCATTTTTTTTGTCATATGACATTATTTTCCTTAAAAAAAGCTCTTGCACATTTTTATTTATTCTAAAAAATTGCAAGTTTGTCAATTGTTAATAATTTTGTCTTTTTTATATCATTTTATTTATTCATATTATTTTATTAGAATTTTAAATATGAATCATCAAAAGAAATAGTTAAATATACAACATTATATATAAATTATATATTTAACAAATGTTTGAAGGTTACTTATTAACTAGTTAAGTGTATTTTTTTTTAATAATCTTTCGTTTCAGACGGTTAAATGTAGGATGACAATAAAATCCATACATACGGGTACTCATCCGAATCCGTTCTGAAGTTGATAGAGAAAATCCATTTTGACTAGATTTGAGTTTGGATTTGAGTTTTTCCGATTATAAAATATGGGGACAGATCGGATAATGGGGACACTAGTATCCACCCGAATCCATCTCGTTTATTTTATTATATACATTATTATTTATTTGTGATAATTTAGAATATTAAGTATGTGATCAATGTTTTGTATTTATTATTTACAATATTTGAAATGTATGTATATATGAATTTTTTTGAGATTGTTTTATTTTATAATTTATAATGTAATTTTATTTTGAAAAAATATAAATAGTTAAAATATTGATTTTACTAAATGGATGGTGGCGGGTCGGGGATACCTGAACTCAATTCGAACCCGTTTGAGACGGGTTTGGATTTTAATTATTCATCCCCGTTTGGGTTTGGAGCGAGGAACGGGGATTCGTTGAGGATCCGGGTTTAGGTTTGGGGGAGGTAAAACCGTTCCCAACCCGCCCCGTTACCATGCATAATTAAATGATGACCAATACAAATAAGATTCAAATATCATGTTCGAGAAGACAAAGCCTATTTAAATTATTCATTATATATAAGTGGTTACGTAAAGACAAAATATATTCTCTTTTCGTACTTACACTTTTTATATATTTTTGGACTATGTAATTAATTTGGTAGTTGGAGTGTAAACTTTGTATGTCTATTCCTGCATCGTGCTGACAATACACACCTTTTAATATTAAGTAAAAGTCACTTTACAACGGTTGGAAAATAGATATCATTACGTCTGATCAACTGTTGTGAGGTAGAGTGTGCTTATATATATATGGTGTTTTCCACCACGGTCATGTGACCGTAGTTATAAACTAGGTAGTGCACTACCTAACACAACAGTTACTCCAAACAACCATTATGATATTCTTTAACGCATAACATTTAACAACGATTGTTCTAAATAATCGTTGTGATATATACATTGAGTTCATTATAAATTAGGTGAAATACTTATTTCGTCAATGCTCAATAAACATATAACCTTTCAATATAATCCAAAACATTATAATAAGATAAATTAAGTTAGAAGAACAAGTTACACCGTTCAATTCTAGACAAGAATTCTTCAGCCCTTATCCGCATTTCACTCTTTAATAGTTAGAACTTGATTTAATTCTCCTAGTTCTTCAACCTCCCCTTCATTTACCTCTAGATTATTTTGCAAAATATTATTCACTTTGCAAATTAAATTAGAGGTGGAGAAAGGAGCGGTTGAATAACTAGAAACATTATACCAAGTTTTAACGGTTAAAGAGTGGAATGCAAATAATAGGTTGAAAAATTCTTGTCTAGCATTAAACGATGTAACTTGTTTTATAATATAGGTTTATTTATATTATATTATAATTTTGTAATGCAATCCAAAAAGTTATATATTTAGTAAGGGGTTGGAAAAATACTTAAACCACATAAGATATAATAAAATAATCTTTTAAACAAACATTAACAACATTCACCAATAACAAACTTTAAACAACATGCAAGATACAACAAACAACTCTTATTAAAAACAAATTTTGTTTTATCAAAACATAGCATAAACTACATACAACATACAACTTTATTATGAACCACAACAACATATCAACTCATAAAATATTTCTGAAACTTATCTGTCACATAATGACATCCACAATGAAAGAAGGATGAAGTTGAAGTGAGTGTTGCAAACTTGTGTTAAATTTGAATGAATGTCATTCTGGGTCTTTCACACAAGTTTGCAACGCTCACTTTAACTTCATCCTCGTTAATTTTTTTCATACACCTTCCCTACCTACAAGTGAAAATAAGCAAAAAGTTCAAACATTAATAAACAAACTACTGAAACGTGAACAATGATACATAAACATATTTTAAAACATAAATTGTTGTGAAGATGAACCTGTAAGGTAGATATTTCCTAAGATTTGATGCAACAAAGATAACTCTTCAAAGAAGACGAGTTTGCTGCATGAGTTTGGGGTTTCCATATGAGAGATACAATTGAGAGATATTAGGATTTTGTTTTGAGAGAGACAACTAGTACGTATAGATGCGAGAGAAACTTTAGCTTATATATAAATATGTACGACCTTTCACCGCAGTTGATTATACGAACCGTGGTGATATATAATGACAAGCCCATTTTGTCACAATAAATAGAAAATTATTGGTTCTGGTATTTGAACCCTTTCGCTTTTGGTACATTTCACCATGATTGTTAACTATGATTGTAGTGAAATATCTTTTAGTAAATACAAAACAAAATGTCAAAAAAGAGTTATTACCACATTTAAAAGGAAGGGTGTTGTAATATGGTGTTACAAGAGGTCTATTTTAAAATAGTGTGTGCATGAAGAATCAATCAATATGAATTAATCACAATTTTGGTTCCCATACAAAAAATTGGCATTGTCCGTGGGAAGTGATAGTTGATTCTTGCAAAAATTCCACGATCAAATCTCAATTTGTATACAAGCTAGGTTGCGATTGAATCACTATAAATGAGAAATTCATCCCAGGCCTTACACGATCCCAAAGCATCCAGAAACCGCTTCCCTAAGTGCACCGATTTGGTAAAGGTTTCTTGAAACTCAAACTATTGATTCATGTAAAATAAATCATGTTTATACATTCATACATGTTCATGATGTTATTTAGAGTCAATTTGATGCTTTGCTTTTGAGGTTTAATGCAGGAACAAG
Organism: Vicia sativa; assembly: GCA_021764765.1. Taxonomy (NCBI): domain Eukaryota; kingdom Viridiplantae; phylum Streptophyta; class Magnoliopsida; order Fabales; family Fabaceae; genus Vicia; species Vicia sativa. Next base: position 121,626,026 of record CM038792.1, on the reverse strand, counting down.
TGTCTGCCATTGTTAGGGCAAAACTGGTGGAGAGTTTCGAAGCTCATGATGTAGGAATTTTCAGGGAAAACTGATACCACCATTGAACTCGCAACTCTCGATTTAGGGGGGTAGGATCCCTTTGTTTGAATTTATTTTCATTATTTATGCAAGTTTGATTTTGGAAGCAATCAGAGAAGATGACCGGAGCTTCTCCCCCGGCGTCTTTGACTGTAGGTCAACCGGCTGGATTCCCAGAAGTTCCAGAAGGAACACCTCCAAAAGTTCCAGAAGGGACACCTCCAGAAGTTCTAGAAGGAACCTCCGTGCCAGAAGGAAGGAGATTCCGTGCCAGCCTCCAGAAGCTCTGGAAAACAGGTTTCCAAAAGTTCTGGAGGGAACATCCGTCAGAAGTTCTGACGGAAATCTTTTTATTTATTTTGCTCCTAACTAATTTATTTTCTTTGAAATTTTCTTTAAAGCTATTTTTCTAAAAAACTCTAAAAAAGGTCTAACTTTAGGATTTAGGTTCACAAAAAACCTTTATTTAATTTTTTCACAAAAAAAGCATTTTCTTTTCAGCAGAATTAGGTTTTTTAAATCAATCACAAAAACTCAAAAAAGATAATTTTTAGTAATTAGGGTTGCAAACTTAAAACTCTTTTTCTACTAACTTTCAAAACATTTTTCAATAACATTTTCTCATTATTCTATTTGTTTGCCTATTATTCCGAATTTAAATTCTAGAAAGGTTGTATAGGTTGCGAATTTTTTATCATGTAATAGCGTAAGATTTACTTTCCGCACTTTACATTTATGCCTTTACTTTTCGCACTCCTATATTATGTATCTACCCCAAAGCCATGTAATAGCGTAGGACCTTTACTTTCCGCACTCCTATATTATGTATCTGCCCCAAAGCCATGTAATAGCGTAGGACCTTTACTTTCCGCATTTTACATTTCTGCAATTTACTTTCTGCACATATTTAACTGCTAGTAATTAGGCGTGTATGTCAAGATTAAATTAAGAAATATAGATCACTCCTAACACAAGATAAATATCTGAATACAACACACTTTTCACACATGCACCCACCTTAGGGTATCCTCTCTTGTTGCCTTTCGAATACATGGTCATGTCCCTTGAACGTAGGGATACCATTAGCACAGTTTCCTACAAATAACATCATCATAGTCCCTTCAATACAAAGATCATAGTCCCTCGATGTTTCCTATGAATACATGATCTCGTCCCTCGATTGTTGCCTACGAAAAATGATGATCGTTCCTACGAATACGCTAAGGTATCCTTACATGTTGCCTTCTATGACCATACGATGAACCTTCGAACTTCCCTTTACATACAACGAATAAGGTTACCTATAAACTAATGGTATGGATAGTCTTATTCTAAAGGAAAGCAAAATAATACGGAAACAACCGTTCTGAGTGGGTAAAATAAGTCTCTTTTTCTTGCTCAATCAAAATGCTCTTTACACCTCACACTTTCTCAAAAAAATCTTTTTCAAAACACTTTGTATACATTCCAGCGTGAATCATTACAAAGTCATTTCCAAAACAAAAACATTTCCAAACACTTCGTATACATTCCAGCGTGAATCATTACGAAGTCAAAGCAAAATGTCTTTTCAAAATATTTTCAAACACACACACACAAAAAGCAATTTATAAAGTGAGCTAAGCAATTAAGAGCCCGTAGATAACTACAAATGGAAAGGGTGCTAACACCTTCCCTTTTCATAACTGCCTCCCGTACTCATAATCTAACGAAGGTCTTTTCCTATTCTTTTCCCCTTCCCTTAATTGGATAAAAGAAAATTCGGTGGCGACTCTTGCTATCCGCAACATTTGCGACAAAATTCAAAACAAACAAGTCAGTTCTCCCACAGTGTTACAACCTTTCAAAAAGCTATGTGTTCTTACACACACCCACATGATACACTACAGATTTACTCCGAATCTCGTCGATAACAACTCTGCTATTGCTAAATATGACTTTGATAATCTGATCTACTAAGCCGAAGATGAAGGTGAGGAAGATCGTGAAATGCCAGGAGAACTTGCCAGGCTACTACAACAGGAAGAGCAATTCATATAGCCACACGAGGAGCCAGTCGAGGTTGTGAATCTAGGTACTGATGAAGACAGAAAGCAAATCAAGATAGGAGCAGGTCTTGAGAGCAAAGTCAAAGTGAGATTGGTCCAGATGCTGCGAGACTATATCGACATTTTTGCTTGGTCCTACGAAGATATGCTAGGTTTAGACATTGACATTGTAGTACACCGACTACCGACAAAAGAAGGTTTTCTCCCTGTGAAGCAGAAGGTTCGTCCTATACATCCTGAGATGTCCGAGAAAATCAAAGCCAAAGTTATGAAATAGTTCAATGCCGATTTCCTAGTCGTTACTTCTTATCCACAGTGGGTGGCGAACGTGGTGCCCGTACCTAAGAAGGATGGTAAAGTGCGTATGTGCGTGGACTACCGAGATCTAAATAGAGCAAGTCCGGAAGACGATTTCCCACTTCCACATATTGACGTCCTGGTTGACAGCACCGCTCAACAGAAGGTTTTCTCCTTCATGGATGGTTTCTACGATTACAATCATATCAAAATGGCTCCCGAAGACATGGAAAAGACTACTTTCGTTACACAGTGGGGCATATTCTGCTACAAAGTCATGTCGTTCAGACTGAAGAACGCTGATGCCACATATCAACGTGTCATGGTAGCTTTGTTTCATGACATGATTCATCACGAGATAGAGGTCTACGTTGACGACATGATAGCTCGATCACAGACTGAGGAAGAACATCTCGATCATTTGCGAAAGCTGTTTGATAGACTGAAGAAATACAGACTAAGGCTTAATCCTAACAAATGCACCTTTGGAGTCAGATCCGGAAAACTCCTAGGATTTGTTGTCAGCAGTAAAGGTATTGAAGTTTACCCGCCAAGGTTAAAGCTATTCAAGAAATGCCAACTCCCCGTACCGAGAAGGAAGTCAGAGGTTTCTTGGGACGACTAAACTACATTTCCAGATTCATTGCACATCTAACTGCTACTTGTGAGCCAATCTTCAAGTTACTAAAGAAAGATCAAGTAGTGGAATAGAACGACGATTTCCAGACAGCTTTTGACAAAATCAAGGAGTACCTACAAAATCCTCCTATCCTGATGCCACCTGTCAAAGGAAGACCTCTCATCATGTACTTGACAGTATAGAGAACTCAATGGGGTGTGTGTTGGGGCAACATGACGAGTATGGTCGAAAAGAGTATGCAATATACTACCTTAGCAAAAAGTTTACCGACTATGAAACAAGATACTCACAGCTTGAGAAAACGTGCAACGCTTTGGCTTGGGCTGCTCGCCGACTAAGACAGTATATGTTGCTCACACTACCTTGTTGATCTCCAAGATGGATCCGATAAAATACGTATTCGAGAAACCTGCTCTCTCCGGAAGAATAGCAAGATGGCAAATGATCTTGACTGAATACGACATCCAGTATACTACTCAGAAGACGATCAAAGGAAGTATAGTAGCCGATCATTTGGCTCATCAAGCCATAGATGACTATCAGTCTATGCATTTCGAGTTTCTAGACGAGGATATTATGTTAGTCACTGGTTGCGAAGAACCAGGACCAGACGAAGGACCTGAACCAGGATCCCGATGGACCATGGTCTTTGATGGGGCCTCAAACGCACTTGGCAACGATATTGGCGCCATCATTACATCTCTTACAGCCGGATACACGCCTTTCACCTCCAGACTATGTTTCAATTGCACCAACAACAAGGCCGAATACGAAGCATGCATCATGGGTATCAAAGTTGCTATTGACTTAAGAATCAAATTGTTGCAAGTGTATGGAGACTCAACTTTGGTGATCAGTCATATTAAAGGCGATGGGGATACGAAGCATCTGAATCTCATTCCATATCGAGAGCATGTTTTAAGCCTGATCCCTTACTTAGAAGAAATCACTTTCGATCATATTCCACGAGAATAGAATCAGTTGGCAGACACATTAGCTACCATGTCATCTATGTTCAAGGTCAGATGGGACAACGAAGCTCCCCAAATCATCATTGACAGACTAGACAAACTAGCATACTGTTATGAACTTGATACCGAAGGAACAGAAGAGAAACCTTTGTTCTACGAAGTGAAGAGCTATCTCGAAGCTCAGGAATATCTCGCAAGGGCATCTGTCAATGACAAGAAGTTATTAAGAAGATTCGCCTCCAAATTTTTTCTTAGCAACGACATCTTATACAAGCGTAATCACGACCTGTGCTTACTCCGCTGTGTAGATCAGAAAACAGCATAACGAATCATGGAAGAGTTACATGAAGGCACATTCGGCACCCACTCCAGTGGACATACAATGACTAAGAAGATTCTAAGAGCAGGTTACTATTGGTCCACCATGGAAGCTGATTGTTACCACTATGTTCGATCTTGACACAAATGCCAAATATACGCAGATAGAGTGCACGTACCTCTAGTCCCATTGAATGTTTTGACCGCTCCATGGTCTTTTGAAATGTGGGACATTGACATGATTGGAGAGATCAAACCCACCGCTTAATCCTCGTTGCTATTGATTACTTTACCAAATGGGTAGAAGCAGCCTCGTTCGCATCTGTTACCAAGAATGTTGTGGCTCGATTTATTAAGCATAATCTCATCTGCGGGTACAGTGTCCCCGAAAGGATCATCACAGACAATGGTACCAATGTCAATAACAAAATAATCACCGAACTCTGCATGCAGTTCAAGATTAAGCATCACAACTCCTCTCCATATCGGCCAAAAATGAACGGCGCAGTAGACGTCGCCAACAAGAATCTCAAAAAGATCATACAGAAGATGACAGTAACCTATAAAGATTGGCACGAGATGTTGCCATTTTCTCTCCATGGTTATCGTACCACAGTACGAACATCTACAGGGGCAACCCCTTCTCTCTCGTATATGGTATGGAAGCAATCCTACCTATCGAGGTTCAGATACCCTCAACCAGAGTACTCCAGGACATATAGTTAAACAAAGACGGATGGGTCCAGACTCACCTTGACCAGATCAACTTAATCGATGAAAAACGGCTCGCAGTCATCTACCATGGACAAATATACCAGAAGCGAATGATTCGAGCATTCAATAAAAAAGTCAAGCACCGAGTCTACCAAGTTGGTGATCTAGTAGTCAAGCGCATCATTCTTCCACAAGTTAACCCCAGGGGCAAATGACTCCCACCTATGAGGGACCATTTATAGTCAAAATAATATTTTCCAGCGGAGCCATGATACTAAGAACCATGGATGGAGAAGACTTCACACACCCTATGAACGCAGACATAGTCAAAAAATACTACACATAAACAAGACCCGCTAGGTTGACTGGCCTAGGAAAAATAAGGGCATCCTGACGAACCAAAAGGGTTCGGGCAAAAGTTAAGGATATATATATATATACAAAAAAATGTACACCCGACAAGTCGAAAACCTGAAAAGGCGGCTTGGGAAAAAAAGGGTATCCCGGTAGACTGAAAACCCAAAAGGGCGGTCTAGGAAAAAGTTAGGGATTTAAGCGTACGACTATGTCTCTTCCAGATCACCTACTTACAGATTACACTATTATCACCTTCAAGATTCGAATGGCACAGATCAGTTCAATCATTTTCTTCTGAAAACAAGGAGATGAGATAGTTGAAAATATATGAGCAATAACATAGTTGAAACTCGACAAGATTGTTTCCACATAGCTTTTTACTATTATGACAATTTCCTCTTACTAGGATATTTGTCTCTTGTATACAAACTGCCTGACTATAGGCCACTTTTCAAATTCAACGCAAATATCTCTTTTCCAGTTCCATTTTTATTGTTTTGTTTGCATAAATTCCAATGATTGCTTTGAATGATTATATGCATCTTACAATAATCATTTGTTCACAAACATATGAAAAGCGAATAGAAACAGTAATTACTATAGGCTCTAGGAATTGAGATGACGACTAAAGTCACCAATACACCCCCACAAAGTCACTTTCATAAAGTATACCTCTACAAAATCATCTCATCAATCCCCACAGAGCCATCATTCTCCCTACAAAGACAAATCTTCTCCAACGAAGTACAAATCTCCTCCCAACAGTGTTCCAACACTTTCAACTTCTTCACGTTAGTCCCCGAGCAGTCATCCTATCAGCTTCAAACTTCATCACGTTAGTCCCCACGCAGTGATACTATCATCCTTATCACATTAGTCCCTGAGCAGTGATCCTCTACATTCATCACGTTAGTTCCCGAGCAGTGATCCTATCAACTTCATCAACTTCAAACATTCATCACGGTAGTCCCTGAGCAGTGATCCTATCAGCTTCATCAGCTTCAAACTTCATCACGTTAGTCCCCGAGCAGTGATCCTATTAGCTTCATCAGCTCCAACTTCATCACGTCAGTCCCCGAGCAGTGATCCTATCAGCTTCATCAGCTTCAAACTTCTTCACATTAGTCCCCGAGAAATAATTATATCATCTTCATCACGTTAGTCCCCGAGCAGTGATCCTATCAGCTTCATCACGTTAATCCTCGAGCAGCGATCCTATCATCTTCATCACGTTAGTCCCCGAGCAGTGATCCTATCAGCTTCATCACATTAGTCCCCGAGCAATGATCTTATCAGCTTCATCATGTTAGTTTCCGAGCAGTGATCCTATCATACTTATCTACATTCTCAAGTCATCCGATTACATCAGTCTCCAAGCAGTAACAAGTTATTTCACGTCATCCCCAGCAAGGTCTATGCATAAGATCCTTAGCTGAGTACCTCTCAATGATTATTATTCCCCCAACAACAGCAATATCCCAACTCAAAGCATGGCCAGATAGTGCATCAGAGGAATCTGAATCATCTCTTATTCCCCAATCAAGGTTTTCAACAACTTCATCCCCAAGCAGAAATCAAAAAATTCCAGCAGAACGTTCCTATCTTCTTCAAGATGGATATGTTTTGAAATACCACAACATCTACATCCATACATTATCCATAAAAGTCATAAAATGTGCATATATCATAATAACATTATTCATAACGTTGTCATATACTCTCATGCATCATAATCTGCATAGGACTAACCATATCCTGTCAAGATCCATTTCCCCAACAGGTAAAAGCTATTTTCCAAACAGGAGGTCAAAGATTAATACCCGAAATAAGACGGGAGAACTATCTGAGCGACCATGAAAATTATTTCTAGACAACATGTCAAATATTAACACCCGAAACAAGACGGGAAAACTATCTACATTCTGACAACTATTCATCTCAGAAATAGCCAAGACGAAGGTTTATTCTGATCCTCTTTTATTATCAACTGCCCTGGATGGCATCTTTAAGCCCATCTCCGATTTCTCTTTCATCCAAAAGAAGAACATAGAGTCTAGCGTACGACTCACTCTCCAACATCATCTTCTCCAAATGGCATCTGTAAGCCCATTCCAACGCATCGTCAACTGACAATCCCATTCTATGCAACAACGAGTGCAAATTTTTAGGTGTACTCGAGTGTTCAATCATCTTCTACCTTCAGGTCACGAAAGGCAAGCATACCAATCTAACCCTTCCGGTACAATAAGATTGAACAAGGGAAACTATCATACTCCAAAATTTTCCCTCCTACTTCTCAAGACAATCCACAACTCCATACTCAAGGAATCCACAAGGGTTGACCAGACAAACCATTTCCTAAACAATCAATCCAAACTAGGGTTTTGCTCCTCTCAAGTCAAGATGGATTTACAGTGCTCTAAGTGGTCATCATACCTCACCATATGCTTCAAGGGATCACTATATCAAGTTTCAAGTCTCACAAGTCAAATTTGCTCATCCAATTGCCCAGATGGTTGAAAATTAGCTGTATTGGACAAAAAGTCAATTGTGGTCAACATGCAGTCAAACTTCATAACTTTTGGTCAACATCAATATTTTGAAGTAATAATCATGATTTGATCAAGGGTTGATCATGATTCATCAAGAAAATTCAAGACCTGATCAAAAGTCAAAGTTTCTAAATTAGGGTTTTTTAGACAAAAGTCAACAGAACTTTGACCAGGCATAACTTTCACATACTTTATCAGATTGTTTTCCACCAAAGCTCATTTTAAAGGGAATTCAATTCTCTACAACTTCATGTATCACAAGCTTTTGCTAGAAATGCTTCATTTGGAAGTTATGGATCAAAATATTACATGTCCTTTTAAAAGTCAACCAAAAGTCATCTTTTTGCAAAGAAGTGTTCATGAACATCGAAACTTCAATGAAGATGAAACCAAAAGGGTTGTTTAGAGGACATCTTGAGCTTTCGAAAAAGTACAATAACACCAAAAAAATGTTAAAAATTGAGCAAGATACAAGTTGTGCAAGTTCAGCATTTTTGAGGAGGTGCATAAAGAGAAATACTTGAAAAAACCAAATGTTTTCTAAATGGGTCAAACTTTTCTTGGTTCAAACTTGTTTCTCATCTGAAGTGGAACCTCGAAGCCCAAGGCCACGTTTTTATCTTTTATTTTTTATTTATTTTTGATTTTTATTCATTTAAAACCAATTTAATTAAAATAAAAAATATAAAATCAAATATTAAATACAAGATTAATTTTCTCTCATTTTTGAGGTCCAAGCAAGCCAAAAAGATTTGATTATTTCGAAATAATGGAGATTGGCAAGAGACTTAATGGAAATTTGCTCAAAAAAGGCAAGATTTGATGAAAATTCCAAATCAAATATTCTCCCATTCAAGGCAATGTATTTTCCTATTATGCTTGACCTAATGCACACTCCTATAAATACATGACAAGATCAGATCACAAGAGGAGGCTATAATAGAAAACCCTAGCCTCAAGAACAACCCTCATTCTTACAAAAAATCTCAAGAAACTTGCATCATTCGAAACCTAATCTACAGTTGTTCCGAAGGTGATTGGAGCACTCCATCATTCTCCTGAACATCCCAGGAGTTGATTCCAGGCCTTACATGATCCCAAAGCATCCAGAAACCGCTTTCCTAAGTGCACCAATTTGGTAAAGGTTTCTTGAAACTCTAGCTATTGATTCATGTAAAATAAATCGTGATTTTATTTCTAGTAATTAGGGTTGCTAACCTAAAACCTTTTTCTACTAACTTCCAGAACATTTTTTCACTAACATTTTCTCATTATGCTATTTGTTTACCTATTATTCCGCATTTAAATTCTAGAAAGGTTGTATAGGTTGCAAATTTTTATCATGTAATAGAGTATGATTTACTTTCCGCACTTTACATTTCTGCCTTTACTTTCCGCACTCCTATATTATGTATCTGTCCCAATGCCATGTAATAGCGTAGGACCTTTACTTTTCGCACTTTACATTTTCGCAATTTATTTTCTACACATATTAACTGCTAGTAATTAGGCATGTATGACAAGATTAACTTAATAAATCTATATCACTAAATCACAAGATAAATATCTGAACACAACCCACTTTTTACAAATGCACCCACCTTAGGGTATCCTCTCTTGTTGCCTTTCGAATACATGGTCATGTCCCTCGAACGTAGGGGTATCTTAGCACAGTTGCTTAGAAATAACATCATCATAGTCCCTTCGATACAAAGATCATAGTCCCTCGATGACCCTCGATTGTTGCCTACGAATATATGATCTCGTCCCTCGGTTGTTGCCTACGAAAAGTGATGATCGCCCCTACGAATATGCTAAGGTATCCCTACAAGTTGCCTTCTATAACCATCAAATATCCTTCGAATGGCCCTTTACATCTAACGAATAAGGTTACCTATCAACCAATGGTATGGATATCCTTATTCTAAAGAAAAGAAAAATAATACGGAAACGACTTTTCTGAGTGGGTAAAATAAGTCTCTTTTGCTTGCTCAATCAAAATGCTCTTTACACCTCACACTTTCTCAAAAAAATCTTTTTCAAAACACTTTGTATACATTCCAGCGTGAATCATTACAAAGTCATTTCCAAAACAAAAACATTTCCAAACACTTCGTATACATTCCAGTGTGAATCATTACGAAGTCAAAGCGAAATGTCTTTTCAAAACATTTTCAAACACACACACAAAAAGCAATTTATAAAGTGAGGTAAGCAATTAAGAGCCCGTAGGTAACTACAGATGGAAATGGTGCTAATAACTTCCCTTTTCATAACTTCCTCTCGTACTCAGAATCTAACGAAGGTCTTTTCCTGTTCCTTTCGCCTTCCCTTAATTGGATAAAAGAAAAGTCGATGGCGACTCTTGCTATCTGCAACATTTGCGATAAAACGCAAAACAAACAAGTCAGTTCTTCCACCGTATTACAGAGGTACATGACCATTGTGTTCGAAAGGCAACAAGAGAGGATACCCTAAGGTGTGGGTGGGTGCAAATAGTGTGTTCAATTCAGATATTTATCTTTGATATTAGCGTTATTCTAGGATTGTTTTTAATCTTGTCATACATACCCTAGTTACTAGCAGTTAAATATATACAGTTATAGGGTGCAGAAAGTAAATGCGGAAAGATAAAGTCCTATGCTATTACAAGGCTTTGGGGAAGATACATAATGAGAGGTGCGAAACGTAAATTGCGAGAAAAGTAAATCTACGCTATTACAAAAATATCCTCGGTGACCTATATATTGATTTCTAATATTTAAAATGAAAAATAGTAAATAAATAATCGAAAATGTTTTAAGGTTAGTAGAAAATATTTTAGGGTTAGTGAACTTAATTACTAAAGAGAAGAATTTTTTTTTTTTGGATTTTTGGATTGATTTTAATTAGGAAAATCAATTAAAAGTTAATTTTAACGGTTAATTAACAATTAACAAAAATAAAATAAAAATAAAATATTTTTTTATGTCAAAAATAAAATAAAGATTTTTCTAACCTAATTCTGAAAATAATTTTTTTTTGTGATTTTTTATGTATTTTAGAAAATATTTTAAAGGAATTTAAAAGAAAATTGAAAATATGGAAAATAGGTTAGTTTTGCAAAGTGATAAAAATAAGGTGGGTGTGCCAGGGTTCGAACCCCTGACCCTGGGGTTGTCAAGCAAAACATGTTGCCATCTGAGCTACATGTCGTTGGTGTTAGTATAATGGAACAAATATAATATATATATAACGAATTTTAAAATATATTAAAAGAAAACCTACATCGACGGCTTCGTCCCCGATTTGAATTTTCTGGGAATTTTACCCACGGCTTTTTCGTGGGTAAACCTACATCGACGATGCTTGTCCGTAGCTACATCCCTGCAAAAATCAAAACTTGAAAAATACGAATGATAAATGAGATGTGAGACTATAGATCTATTGAAATCGATCGTCTGAATACGATGGTGCCCATGGTTTGGTCCAATCTTGCCTAAAATTGAAAACCCCAAATCGAAGCTTCAAACCCTAGCATGGTGAATCTCTATTCCTGCATTAAAACTTAAATCAAGCTATACAGAAAGCATCGAAATCATTTAAGGAATACAAATATATAGTCAACTCATGTTAAAAATGAATGTATATATGAAATCGATTTTGAAAATATGTATGGAAACCGAAACTGTGTTTTTACGTTTTAGAAGCTTTGGATCGCTTGTGAATGCCTGTAATGGATCAAAGGAACACAATGAAGTTATTGGAATGCTTGGAACGACTTGAAATGATGCAAAACCTGGTCTGTAAGTAACTTGAATAACACGGATTTTTGAGACTTGGCTAGGGTTCTTGGCTGCAAAATTTTGTCCTCCCACCATTAGGGTTCAATGTGCACATATAGTAGATGAATTTAGGTCAATAATTATGATCAAGAATCAAGCCTTGAATGCAAAAAATATTTGATTGAGAATTTGCACCAAATATTGCCTTTTTTGGATTCAATCATGTTCAATCTCTTGCCAATCAATGATATTTCGAAATTGCTAACTCTTATTGAGTATCTTGGACTTCAAGGAACTTGATTTTATAGCTTGCATTCATCAATTTGATTTTTGGTATTTTATTTTAATTAAAATTGGATTTAAATGAATAAATTCCAAAATAATTGAAATAAAATAAAAAGAGGCGTGCAAGGGACACTAGCTATGCTATGGCTCTATCTCTAAGGGAAAACGGAAAAGTCTAAGTCGAATCACGTCTGGGTCTATTCTGTTGCATTTCAGAGTGTCAGAATATTTGACAAAGTTCATAGGTGCAAATTAGGATCGTGTGTTGGCAAAAAAAGAAGTCAATTTCCCAATGTTCAATAGATAAGGTGTCAACTCAAAATTGTTTTCTACTATTGCAGGACGAACAATGCTCGAATGAGATTCTTCATTTCAGGATACTTCAACTTTTTTTAGAGAATGTTTATTGTTATTGGCTATCGCTTGTTGGATTCAAATCAATCGACGTCTCTCGTAGAGATAACACTTTACTTTGTTGATTGGGTCAACGAGGTTACCTAATTAAACTCTAGGCTCTTCATATACAACCAGAAATGAGAAAATTTATGAAAAATAATAAAATGAAAAAATTGCATTAGTCTAAATGGTGAAACAACAAATTAACGATAATGAGAAATAGGTCCCCAATAATGGAGCCAAAAATTTGATAGGCCATAAGTATACGACTATACCGAGTAGTATAAAAAGTATCGAATCTACAGAGATTAATGATCAAGTGTCATTTTCTATTGTTTATGTGTGTATCTAAGCCTTCGTGTAAAAGTAGTTCGTTTACGTGAGAATATCTTTAATATTAAAACAAGAGTTTAAAACTATTATTATTTTCTGCCGACTTTAATCATATGAATTCCATATCAATCATAACGAGAATTATAATTTTTGTAGAAAATATCGAAACTGATGGAACCAAGAATGAATAACAGAGAACAACTCGAGAATTGTTAGGAAGAATGCATAAGAGATTAGAGTTAAAGAGAAAGAGAAAGAGAAAGAGAAAGAGATAAGGAATAGAGTTGCAAAATTTTATTGATGATTGGATTAAAACTTTACAAGGCATAAGTTTGTTATTTATACATCAAGAGATTGGATAACTTGTTGTAACAAACTACCAACCAACAAACACTAGCTTCACGAGCAAGTAACTACAGTTAGATGCCTTTCATGCAAGTTCCTAATCTATCTAACAAACTAATTATAACTAAACTGAATTACTAAAACCAATACACCTCCTTAATTCATTTAGTTAGATGCTTCAACCATTCCCAGTTTCATCTTTAAGTACTCAAAGCTACTTGACTTCAAAGGCTTTGTAAGCAGGTCAGCTATCTGCTCATCTGTCTTGCAGTACTTCACTTCAATCTTTCCATTTTTCACCTGATCTCTTAAGAAGTGGAACTTGGTTTCAATGTATTTACTCCTACCATGTGCTACTAGATGCTTTTCCAAGTCTATAGCTGACTTGCTATCGATTTTAAGTTCCATCCTTTCATTCTTTACCAGTTTTAACTCCATCAGTAGCATATTGATCCATTGAGCTTGACATGCAGCCATAGAGGCTGCAATGTACTCAGTTTCACAAGAGGATAATGCTACCACTGATTCCTTCTTAAAACTCCATGAAAAAGTCGAGTTTCCAATCATAAACACATAGGCTGCAGTGCTTTTCCTATAATCTTTATCACCACTCCAATCCGAGTCTGAATATCCTACTATCTCTCCCTCTTAATCCTTATAGTATTGAATACCATAGCTGCTTGTACCCTTCACATATCTTAAGATTCTCTTGGCTGCCACTAAGTGTGAGGTGGTAGGTTTTACCATGTACCTACTAACCAAACCTACACCATAAGAAATATTAGGTCGTGTATGGAAAAAATAACTCAAGGAACCCACAAGTTGTTTGAATAGAGTTGGATTCACTTATTTCTTATCATTTGTCAAGGAAAATTTCACTCCTTTGTCAACTGGAGTTGAGATTGGTTTGCAGTTTAGCATGTTAAACCTCTTTAAAACATCTTGTGCATATTTCATTTGGTGAATCACAACTCCTTGTGAATTCATTTCAAACTCAATTCCTAGGAAATATGTAAGGTTGCCTAAGTCAGACATCTCAAACATGTTCATCATATTTCTCTTGAAGTTCTCCATATCTGCTTCATTTCTTCCAGTAACTATCATATCATCTACATATAAGCACACAATGAGCTTATCAGTGGTGTTTCTGCAGTAAATTCCATGTTCAGTTACACACTTAATGTAACACCCCATCTAGATACCCCGAATATATTAATTAAATTAATATCTAAATCATCTTTAATCAGAGTTAACACTGTATAACATAGGATGTCACAATTAATAATTGAAACAACTTCATCAAGCAGTAGCCATGCCACACTGAGGATCATCATCCAACAATTCAAATCATCATAAGACCATGTCTTACACAGCGGAAATACCAAAATCAATCAACATAAATAAAACATCATAGTTCTCAAGGAATTCAAATCCAAACTATTAAACAATCTGATTATCTTAACTAAGCGTTTTGTTACAATCTAATCGAGCATGACAACGACACACGGACTAAAAGATAAGCTCTAGAGCCATCCTCACCGACTCCTCATTGCTAACTCAATCGAAATGGTAAAGTAAGGGTGAGGCTTCTCATAATTAAAGCACATTATAAGTCTTTCAATCAATAATATAATACAAGCATATTATTCCACCACTTAACACCATTCGACATCAACACATCTATAATCATGTAATTCATCATGCATAATCAATAAACAATAAAAGAATTGCAACTGGAAAACATCCTAACATGTTACAATTCCATACAAACACAAATGCAGACTCAATGCATGCGGTGCCGACGTGACTAAGTCACCCAACCGATCCATTATCAACCGGATACGGTACCATCGATTCGTCCATAACCACTCGGACACGAATCCACCTAACCACCATCCTCACTCGGGTATCGGTTATTGGCAATCCAAGTCAAATTCCGCACAATGGGAATTAACTTCACCAAAACAATGCATATGCACATCAATAGCATGCAACATTAATCGATCTATGTAATACATCAATTCAACATAAGCGAAACAATCATCCAACGTGATACCTCAACCAATCATGCATACAATCAACATCGGCATAAACATGCAAACCAATTAACATGATGCATCAACCAATCATGCATACATCTAACCTTAGCATAAACATGCTATTACACCTACACATTGTCCTCATCACCAAGGTTACTCTACTACACATACATCCTTATGTATGCATTAAAAATCATTTATTTCAAATCCAACCCTTTACAAAATAATTTCAAGTTTTCTAAAATATTTTCATTTCATAAGGTAGAGCATAAAATTTAGGAAATAACGTCCAAAACGGCGCTCAAAAAGGACTTACGGTTTGAAAGTTATGAAATTTTGAAGTTTTGAAAATTTTCAAAAATGAACAGTGGAACCCGGTTCCTCCCTGGGAGTAACCGGTTCCCAGAATTTCAAAAATCAGCGCCCCTGGAAAAATGTATGGGAACCGGTTCCTCAGAGACCGGTTCCCGAAAAAAATCCCATTTTCTGGAAAAATTCACGTGGAACCCGGTTCCTCCCACACAGGAACCGGTTCCTGAGTTCAAAAATGTCATTTTCACCATTTTAAAAAGCTGGAACCCGGGTTCTCCCACTGGGGAACCGGTTTCCACGACGTTCAGACCAAAATTTCGGTTTGTGACATTTCTTCCATTACAACTCAATCCACACATACCCATACGAATCCCATCATAGGAAACACCAAAATACATCATTTCGCATCATTTCTCACATCATTTATCATCTTCCTATCAGTCATAATTGATATCTGACACCCTAATCAATTCATACCTATCAATGACCTGGCCGACACCTATAGGGACACATTCATGAACCCTATAAATTCACAAATACAAATCTCTAACATGCTATAACCTATATTATCAACATCAAAACCCATAATAAGCCATAATCAGTCGAAATCACCCCTTACCTTGTGGGTTCTTCGAGATTCTGACACTTCTAGGTTTTCCTTCTTCTTTTCCTCTTCTCACTTCTAGGTAGTCTTGTTTTCTCCAAAATGATTCTATTTTCCTCTTTTCCTTATTTAATTCCTTTTATTCCTTTTAACATAAATAAAATAATTATTTATTTCTCATTCTCAATTAATTCCATCATTAACTTAATAATCCAATAAACTAAATAAATTATGACCTCAATTAATTTAATAATTAAAAATCATAAGTATTTATTTATTGCATTATTTTAAGTGTCACAACTCTCCCAACTTAAAGAGTTTTCATCCTCGAAAACATACCTCGAACGAATAGTTCGGGATACGAGTCCTTCATCGACTCTCCTCCCAAGTAACATTTCCATCATTGGTCCTCCCAAGCCACTCTTACCAATGCAATCTCTTTGCCCTTATTGTTTCAACTTCCGATCCTCCTTCCGATCAAATTCTCCGTGTATGTCATCTACCCGAATCTCATGAGACGGATCAGCAATGTACTTCCTCGGTGAGACACATGAAAACATCATGCAGATTAAGTGACGTCAGCAATCGATATGCAACCTTTCCAACTCTCTTGGTAATCGAAAAGGACCAATAAATCGTGGAGTCAACTTTCTTGACTTCAAAGCTCGACCAATTCGGTCATCGGTAACCCGCATAAACACATGCTCTCCTTCATGAACTCAAGGTCTTTCCTCCTCTTATCATGATAACTCTTACGAGAAGTCTTCATCTTCTCTGAATCATCTTAATCTTTTCGAAGTTTCTTGAACAATTTCCGGTCCAATCACAACATTCTCTCGGTTTCATACCAACACAATGGTGTCCGACACCTCCTACCATACAATGCCTCAAGCGAGCCATACCAATACTCGGTGAAAGCTATTGTTGTAGGTAAAATCGATCAATGACGGATAGCTATCCCAAGCTCACCCCCTTCTAACACACAAGCTCTCAAATCTTCTCCAATCGTTCTTTCCGTCGACCATCATGCGCTTCTTGCAATCTGTCCAGAACTTAGATGTAAACCTCGGATCTCGATCCGACACAATGCTAGACGGAATACCATGCAAACTCACAACCTTTTCGACATACAACTCTGCCAATCTCTCCATCGGATAATCCATTCTTATTGGAATAAAATGAGCAGATTTTGTCAACCTATCCACAATCACCCAGATAGAATCACAATTCTTAGCTGTCCTCGGCAACCCAGATACAAAATCCATCGAGATTCCATCCCACTTCCATTCTGGAACAAACAACGGTTCCATCAATCCTGATGGTGTCTGATGCTCGATTTTTGACTTCTGACAAATCAAACAGGCATACACAAACTCAGCAATTTCCTTTTTCATTCCAGGCCACCAAAACAACTTTTTCAAATCATGATACATCTTAGTAGCACCAGGATGAATACTCAACCCGCTACGATGTCCTTCTTCCAAAATGCTCTTCCTAATCTCGGCAACATCCGGAACACACACCCCGATCACCAAATCTCATAACACCATTCTCGTCAATTCGGAACTCGCCTCCTTGACCCTGGTTGATCAACGTCAACTTATCAACTAAACCAACATCAGATTTTTGCCCATTTCTAATCCCTTCCAGAATACTACTAGTCAGCTTCAACATTCCCAATTTCACACTATTCGGAGTAGTTTCACAAACCAAACTTAGATCTCTGAACTGCTCAACCAAATCTAACTCACGAACCATCAACATCGACATGTGCAAAGACTTTCTACTTAAAGCATCTGCAACCACGTTTGCTTTACCAGGATGGTAATTCAAACCGAAATCATAATCCTTTAGGAATTCTAACCATCTTCTCTGTCTCATGTTCAGCTCTTTCTGATCAAAGAGATACCTCAGACTCTTATGATCACTGAATACTTCAAACCGAGAACCATATAAATAATGTTTCCACAACTTCAAAACAAACACAACAGCTGCCAACTCTAAATCATGAGTCGGATAATTCCTTTCATGCACTTTCAAGTCATGAAGCATAAGCCTGACCCTTATCTTGCATCAACACACCACCTAATCCCATTAATGATGCGTCACAATATACCACAAAGACTTAGTCGGATGCGGGAAAATCAAGATCGAGCACTTGTCAACCTCCTCTTGACTCTTGAAATCCTTTCTCATTCAACATCCCAAACAAATATCGACCCTTCTGGTCAACTTAGTCAATAGTAGCGCCAGTTTGGAAAACCCTTCAATGAACTTAGATAATAACTCAAGACCGAAAACTACGGATCTCGAAGCATTCTTGGCGCTTCCCACTGAGACACCGTTCTACTTTCGTAGGATCCACAGCAATTCCATTCTTGGAAATTACATGACCAAGAAAACTCACCTCCCCTAACCAGAATTCACACTTGGACAACTTCGCATAAAGTTTCTTTTCCTTCAACAATTCCAACACAACTCTGAGATGTTCTGCATGCTCTTCATCGCTTTTCGAATAAATCAGAATATCATCAATGAACACTACTACAAACTTGTCAAGATATGGATGAAAGATCCTGTTCATATACTCCATGAAAACACCAGGTGCATTAGTAACTCCAAACGGCATAACAGAATATTCATAATGTCCATACCTCGTTCTAAATGCGGTTTTCTGAATATCCTCTGACTTCACGCGAATCTGATGATATCCAGACCTCAGATCAATCTTACTAAACACACACGCTCCAACGAGTTGATCCATCAAATCATCAATCCTCGGCAAAGGATACCGATTCTTGATTGTAACTTTATTCAACTGTCGGTAGTCAACACATAACCTCATTGAACCTTCCTTCTTCTTAACCAATAACAGCCCGAAACACTCGGGCGAATAAACTTCTTCTCAAGCAATTCCTCTAACCGCTTCTTCAGTTCAGCTAATTCAGATGCCGACATGCGATAGAGCGCCATCGACACCGGACTAGTTCCAGGAATCAGATCTATAGTAAATTCTACCTCTCTCTCAGGTGGCAATTCACTAACGTCTTGGAAACACCTCGGAAATTCATTCTGCTGGCAATCCATCGCTCTTTGCCTTTCCCCGCTTCAATCGCGAATACAACATAAACACCTGCACCATCTTTCACGCTAGATTCATACGCTTCTTGACATAATCTCACTTTCGATCTTAACCTCTTGGGAAAATGACCGTCTTCTCAAAGCAGTTGATATGAACTGGTTGAATTCCAACGATTCATTCCAGGATGATATCAAGTTGTTCTAGCGGTAGGCACACTAAATCCATCCGAAACCCTATCAAAATCACAACGGGACAATTCCTACAAACATACGAAGTAGTCAGAACCCGACGGAGTATCAATAACCATACTTCCATCCATATTAGAAATTTCCATATTCAATCTCTTAGCACAATCTAACGCAATAAAAGAATGCATAGCTCCAGTATCAATAATCACAATCAAAGGTATGCCATTAATAAAACATGTACCTTTAATCAGCCGATCATCTGGTTTAGTTTCTAATCCAGACAATGCAAACACTTTACCACCAGCTTGCTCTTTCTTGGGTTTTGTGCGAGGGCCAGTATGACCCTCTTCACCACAGTTGTAGCAAGTCACCACTTTCACTCTGCAGTCATTGGCCACATGGCCGAACTTTCCATACTTGAAACACTTCTTATCATTGCTCTTACAGTCCACCATACGATGTCCTGTCTCACCACACTTATAGCACCTAGCGGAGGAACTAGAATCTCCTCCACGAGACTTCTTCCAACCTCGGATCTCGATTACTCCTATCATAAGGCTTACCACGATCCATCTTTCCTATCAACGTACCCCGAGCATTCAACTTAGTGTTAGCAAGATCCTCCTCAAGAATCCTACTACAATCAACGGATCGAAAACCGGATCTGCGCGAATACCTTAATCTCGTCACGAAGACCATTCTCAAACTTGATACATTTGGAAAACTCTCCATGCATCGTTAGGGTAATGAGCATAATACTTTGCTAACTCGAAAACTTTGAAGCATACTCCGGCGGTCTTGTTACCACGCAGTTCCAAAACTCAATCTCCTTCTTACCTCGACATCTTGGAAAATACCTCCTCGGAAAAGCTCTCGAACACCAATTCAATGCAACACCATCTTCTTCTAGCTCGGCTCGGGTAGCAACCCACGGTCATCGACTTCCTCGGCCAACATGTGAGTTCCATATCTCACCTTGACCCCTCTGCACGTCAATCACTGAAGATCCTCTCGATCTCCTTCAACCACTTGAGCACCTTCGGGATCATCGTGCCCTTGAACAATGGAGGATTATTCCCGAAAATTCCCCAATTATGCATCGGCCAATCACGACTCCCTGCTTGGTTCCTCCGAGCACTCCATTAACATTCCCAAAGCCTCGGCAATGGCATCATCATTCCTTCCGTTACCTCTTCCGGCCATTGTTACGTAACATAACAAAACAATTTACATCACACAAGTATCGGCGGTGTCACCACACTAGTCGCATACTAAAGGGATAACGACACGGACAAGACCGACTATGCTCGATACCACTATTGTAACACCCCATCTAGATACCCGAATATATTAATTAAATTAATATCTAAATCATCTTTAATCGAGTTAACACGGTATAACATAGGATGTCACAATTAATAATTGAAACAACTTCATCAGCGTAGCCATGCCACCGAGGATCATCATCCAACAATTCAAATCATCATAAGACCATGTCTTACGGTGAAATACCAAAATCAATCAACATAAATAAAACATCATAGTTCTCAAGGAATTCAAATCAAACTATTAAACAATCACGATTATCTTAACTAAGCGTTCCCAGTGTTACAATCTAATCGAGCATGACCGACACACGGACTAAAAGATAAGCTCTAGAGCCATCCTCACCGACTCCTCATTTGCTAACTCAATCGAAATGGTAAAGTAAGGGTGAGACTTCTCATAATTAAAGCACATTATAAGTCTTTCAATCAATAATATAATACAAGCATATTATTCCACCACTTAACACCATTCACATCCAACATCTATAATCATGTAATTCATCATGCATAATCAATAAACAATAAAAGAATTGCAACACTGGAAAACATCCTAACATGTTACAATTCCATACAAACACAAATGCGGACTCAATGCATGCGGTACCGACTTCGTGACTAAGTCACCCAACACTGATCCATTATCAACGGATACGGTACCATCGATTCGTCCATAACCACTCGGACACGAATCGGCCTAACCACCCATCCTCACTCGGGTATCGGTTATTGGCAATCAAGTCAAATTCCGCACAATGGGAATTAACTTCACCAAAACAATGCATATGCACGCACATCAATAGCATGCAACATTAATCGATCTATGTAATACATCAATTCAACATAACTGAAACAATCATCCAACGTGATACCTCAACCAATCATGCATACAATCAACATCAGCATAAACATGCAAACCAATTAACATGATACATCAACCAATCATGCATACATCTAACCTTAGCATAAACATGCTATTACACCTACACATTACCAGTGTCCTCATCACCAAGGTTACTCTACTACATACATCCTTATGTGTGCATTAAAATCATTTATTTGAAATCCAACCCCTTTACAAAATAATTTCAAGTTTTCTAAAATATTTTCATTTCATAAGGTAGAGCATAAAATTTAGGAAATAACGTCCAAAACGGCGCTCAAAAAGGACTTACGGTTTGAAAGTTATGAAATTTTGAAGTTTTGAAAATTTTCAAAAATGAACAGTGGAACCCGGTTCCTCCACAGAGTAACGGTTCCAATTTCAAAAATCAGCCCCGGAAAATGTATGGGAACCGGTTCCTCAGGTAGGGAACCGGTTCCCGAAATAAAATCCATTTTGGAAAATTCATGTGGAACCGGTTCCTCCCACAGGAACGGTTCCGAGTTCAAAATGCCATTTTCACCATTTTAAAAGTGGAACCGGGTTCTCCCTTTGGGGAACCGGTTTCCACGACGTTCAGACCAAAATTTCAGTTTGACACATTTCTTCCATTACAACTCAATCCACACATACCCATACGAATCCATCATAGGAAACACCAAAATACATCATTTAGCATCATTTCTCACATCATTTATCATCTTCCTATCGGTCATAATTGACATCGACACCTAATCAATTCATACCTATCAATGACACAAGCGACACCTATAGGGACACATTCATGAACCCTATAAATTCACAAATACAAATCTCTAACATGCTATAACCTATATTATCAACATCAAAACCCATAATAAGCCATAATCAGTCGAAATCACCCCTTACCTTGTGGGTTCTTCGAGATTCTGACACTTCTAGGTTTTCCTTCTTCTTTTCCTCTTCTCACTTCTACGTAGTCTTGTTTTCTCCAAAATGATTCTATTTTCCTCTTTTCCTTATTTAATTCCTTTTATTCCTTTTAACATAAATAAAATAATTATTTATTTCTCATTCTCCAATTAATTCCATCATTAACTTAATAATCCAATAAACTAAATAAATTATGACCTCAATTAATTTAATAATTAAAAATCATAAGTATTTATTTATTGCATTATTTTGGGGTGTCACACTTAATGAAACCTTGTTGAACAAGAAAGTTGTCTATCTTCTTATTCCAAGCTCGTGGGGGTTGCTTCAATCCATACAAAGCTTTATCAACCTTGTAGACATACTTTTCACTTCGAATGGTCCACATACATCAGAGTGAATTACCTCAAGTTTCCTGGTTGCATTGAATGGTACCTCTGCGTTGTATGAATTTTTGGCTTGCCTTCTAGTGCAACACATATCACACACTTTATCAGGAGGCTTTGTCTTTGGTAGACCTTGCACCATTCTCTTCTCATAAAAAGCATATTCATCTCTCTAAAATCAATATGCCCATATCTTTTATTCCATATCCAGGTTTCATTCTTAGTTTCTGATAGCAGGCATTGATCTTCAATCACACTGATGTTGATTCTGAAAGTTCTTTGCTTTGATAGTGGAGACTTCAGAATCAGTCTATTATTGCTATAAAAAACCTTCATAGCTTGTGCCTCCATATTCGTAGTGTAGCCCTTTTGTAGTAGTTGGCTAATACTTATTAGGTTGCTTTTCATACTTGGTACATATAACACATCAGTGATGCATGCTCTCTTCCCATCCTTCCTATGAATCAAGATTTTTTCCAATTCCAGCTGCACAAACTATGATATTGTCTGCAGATATTATTTTCCAATTATCTGAATCATCTAATTCATAAAACCAAGACTTCTTGCCTGTCATATGATTTGAACACCCAGTGTCCAAGTACCACTCATCACTTTTTTCTTCTTCCTCCTTAACTGTTGCCATCATAAGTACTTCATCCGAATCTGAGTCCTCATTTTGAGCAAATTGAGCTTCATCTTTGCTCCTTGGGACTCTCTTTGATCTACATTCAGCTGCATAATGTCCCCACTTCTGACAATTATAGCACTGAATATTTTTCTTGTCTTTCTTGAACCTTCCTTTCTTCATATATTGGGCCTGCAATGCTTGATTAGAGGCTGGCCCTTTACCTCTTTCTTTGATCCTGTCAGTCAACCTCAATTCATGTGCTTCCAGACTTTATTGGAATTCTTTTATCTTCATGGAATCTAGTTCCTTAGATTCTTCTAAAGAAACCACAATATGATCAAATCTTGGTGTCAAATTTCTGAGGACTTTCTCAACCTTCATCACATCAGTGAAAGCTTTACCATTCCTTGTCATCTGGTTTATGAGACTGATCACTTTATCAAAGTATTGACTGATAGTTTCTTCTTCCTCCATTGTCAACACTTCATATTGTCTCCTTAATGCCTGAAGCCTCGCCTTCTTCAACTTACCATCCCCATAATACAATTTCTCCATTGCATCCCATGTCTCCTTTGCATTTTCATAACGCATAATCTTCTCAAAGATCTCATTGCTTGCACTTTGATGAATCAAGAACATGGCCTTTGATCAGTGCGTTTTGATGCACATTACTCTACGGTTGTACTTATACATTTCCATGGTTTGCTTGTCTTATTTTTGTATTTTATAATGTTTTTATATTTTAATTTATTTTTATTGTTATTTGATTTTCGTATTTAATTTTCAGCTTTAGCAGTCTGCACGGAAACGATTATAACTTGAGCTACAGGAATCGGATTGAGGCGTTTGACCATGCGTTGGAAAGCTAAGAGAAAGATATACAACTCTCTAGTTGTGGCCAGAAGCTGATTCGGACTGTAGCAAGGTTGAAAAAGTCGTTGAAGTTGCAGCATTTTTTATATTTAAGTTTTGGGTCATTTATTTTGGGCCTGAGTTGTGTTTTTGACCCAGTTGGGTTATGACCCGAATCCTTGTCCTTGCTATACCTAGCAGCTGCTACAGTAATTTGGGATTACCTTTCATTATTCATAAAAAATACTATTTTGCTTTTGCGATTATGATGAGGAACTAAACATCTAGAGTCGATCTGTATTCGGGTTCCAACACTTGAGATTATTATAATGTTAATTTCGGTTTAATTCCTTTCAATAATATTTTGTGTTATTGTATGCTTAATTCAATTGCATGAAATATATTGATTCAATTTAGTTGATTGTATGATCCTAACTTAGACTCATCGCGTTTGCTTAATTCGTTGTTGTGTCGATCAATCATGTTTGCTTAATCCTTGAAAATTTATCTCGTTTGCTTAATTCGGACAATAGGATCGTACATCTCACAAACTTCACGCGCTTGTCAGGGTTTGTATCCAAATAGGAATAGATAATCCGCTTGGGTATTAAAATTATAATAATCGATGATAGTAGGAACGAATCGGTAGATTGACTTATTTTATAATCACTTATTTTAACCGCTTATTTTCGCTTTTCTTAATCGATCATCAAACCAACCCCTAATTCGATTTACCTTGGTTAGTAATAATCAAGAATCCTTGTGAGACGATTCGAGTCATTGTCGCTATACTCGTTTTCAAAAATTACTCGTTATGCATGGATCAAATTAGGCCGTTGGGATTCTTGTTGTTATTAACTAATTTTAGAGTCTTAGGATTAGTGTTCTCGCATTTAGGCCCTAGTTTCCTCACGGTTTTGGCCAATTCGCGTTTAGAGTCGGGGAAAAAAACAGGTTTTAGAAAATTTATGTCCGATTGTATAATATTTTTGCCTCTTGAGCAGAAAAATCGTGCGATCGATTCTCCTTACTCTAGAAGAGTAAGGTACTCGACGTCAAATTTCCAAATTCATCATTTTCTATTTTTATGATTTATTTACTGTTTTCATAGAGTCGAAAAAATCATCAAAATTCTATTTTTACGTCATTTGATTATTTTCGTGTCGGTTTAATTTTTGAATTTTTTAATCGATTTTCTTCATTTTGTTTGTTTTAGGGACATAGTTGGCATTTTCCGATTGTTTTGCATTTGTGCACTAGTCACAGCTACTAGGTCTTCTTGTCTGAACTTGTTGCTTTTGATCCCGAGGTAGAAAGAACCTTGCACACACTTAGTAGAGCGGGCCGGCTAGCAATAGTTCACCTTCAGACCATAGTTGAGTCGATTACGAGTCCGACTATTTGCATAACTTGTTTGCTCGATTCGAATTTGCTTTTGAAATGGTGACAATAGAACTCTAAGATAACTTGCAGCCCCGCGTGAATTATAATGGCTTGTGTATTGAATATGATGTTGTTCTTTGTTCCTTTTGAATTAAAATCGGGTTTAATACACTTGTTGCCAAAGTTTAATGGTCTTGCGGTGAGGATCCGCACAAACATTTGAAGGAATTCGGTGGTGTGCTCTACACCATTGAAGCTGAAGGGATCATGAAGATCATATCAAACTTCGTGCTTTTCTTTTCTTTGGTGCGCGAAGGATTGGATATATGATCTCGAACCGAATCAATCACAAGGTGGAATGCTCAAAAGAGTGTTCTTGGAGAGATATTTTCGCCTCTAGAGTTGCTTCAATCCGAAAAGAGATTTGTGGCATTAGACAAGATAACGAGTCATTTGAGTAATGGGATAGGTTCAAGAAGTTAGTTTCAAGCTGCCCTCGACATCGATTACGAGCAACTCCTCATTCGACTTTTATGAGGGTTGTCACCTATGGATAGAAACATTCTTGATCTTGCTAGTGGTGGAGCACTTGTTGACAAAACTCCATGCTGTGGCCCTCATTAAAAATATGTCCTTAAATTCCCGGTTCACCACTCGAACCAATTCGTCCGGACCAAGGGTGTACATCAAATTCAAGGTTCCTCGAGCGAGCTTTAGAAACCGAATTGATGGTGACCGCTTTAGTCAAACAACTTGCGGCGAAACCTCAAACAAAGAATCGTATGTGGCATTTGTACGACTCATGATCATTCCACGATACTTGTCCACCAACAAATATCACCCCGATTGGAGGAATCATCGACCTTCGATATGGAAATCAACGACCCTCACAACAACAACTCACCGTTCCACTACCCCCACAACACACCCCTCCACTACTACGGACCATCCTTGGAAGATCTTGTTAAACAAATGGCCGTGAACAACCTTCAGTTCCAACAAAGAACCGACACTAGCATTCAGACCTTGACCACACAGATGGGACAACTTGCTACTCAAATAAATAATATGCAAGCTCAAGGTTCGAACCAACTTCCGACAAATTGTTGTCAATCCGAATGGTAATGCTAATGTGAGCGCTATTTCTTTGAGATCCGGAAAGGTTCTGAACCAGCCACAAAAAATAAAAATCATTGACGTAACCGAACTTTCTCCATCTGAACCTTCCCCTGCTGCACTTTCTTCTCCTTCTTACATTATGGTGGCCGAAAAAATTAGAAAAGGAGTATGTGCCACAGTCCCTTCCACATAGAGTTCTGAAAAATAAAAGAATTGAGGAGGGAGACAAAGAAAGAGAGATTTTGGATGTGTTTCGAAAGGTGGCGGTAAATATTCCGCTACTTGATGTTATAAAACAGGTTCCTAAGTATGCAAAGTTTCTGAAAGATTTGTGTACTAACAAGAGGAGGATTAAGGGAAGTGAAAGAGTGAACTTAGGACGAAATATTTCTGCCTTTATTCAGCCCAAACAATCATCTGACAAGGCTGTAAGTGAGCAAAATGTTTCAGCCCTCACTACTCAGGTGCTGCCACAAAAGCAGAAGGATCCGGGAACATTTGCTATTCCTTGTACCATCGGGGATAGTAAATTTGAGAATTGCATGCTTGATTTGGGAGCGGGCATTAATGTTATGCCTACTTCTGTTTATAATAACCTTTGTCTTGGCCCTTTGCGATCTGGTTTAATCATTCAATTGGCAAACAGAACAACGCTCGACCAGGGGTTGTCGAAGATGTCCTTGTTCAAGTTAACGATTTGATTTTTCCTGCATTTTTATATTTTAGACATGGGCGAAACCAAGACAAGCGAGCTCCCATAATTTTAGGCGACCGTTCATGAAAGCGGCAAAACGAAGATTGATGTTGTGATGGAACCATGTCCATGGAATTTGGTGACATTGTCGCAAAATTCAACATCTTTGACGCCATGAAACATCCCTTGGAGGAGCATTCCGTTTTTCACATTGAGTTGATTTCTGAACTAGTTGATGATAGTTGTTCTGAATTATTTGCACTTGATTTTCCATCTCTCTCTGATTTTGATGATACTTATTCATGTCACGATTTGCGACACTAACGTTTGTGTTCTTTGTCTTTGAGATTGATGCTTCCTTGCAGCCTGATACATTTCCTACAGGTGAAGTTGTTACCGATGAGGCTGTTTTTATCGTCGATGCTCTTGACATCCCGGTTTCCCCAAGCATTCCATCCATCGAGCAGCCACCGTCTGTGATACGGTGAACTGACTTTGTAGGATTTTTGTATCCAAATGTGCGGATAGCAAGAGTCGCCACCGACTTTTATTTTTATCCAATTAAGGGAAGGTAAAAGTAACAGAAAAAGACCTTCGTTAGATTCGAGTTCGGGAGAATGGTTATGAAAAGGGAAGGTATTAGCACCCCTTTCCATCCGTAGTTATCTACGGGCTCTTAGTTGCTCTAGATCACTTTTTAAAATTGCTTTCTGTGTGTTTGACAAAAATGTTTTGAAAAAGGCATTTCGCTTTGACTTTGTAATGATTCACGCTGGAATGTATACGAAGTGTTTGGAAATGTTTTGTTTTGAAAAGAGTTTGAACTTTGACAAAAGTGTGAGGTGTGAAAAGCATTTGATAGAGCAAGCAACTAAAAGACTTATTTACCCACTCAGAATTGGTCGTTTTTGTACTTCTACGTTCCTTTAGAATAGCGCTATCCGTACCATTAGTTAGTAGGTAGCTCCATTCGTTGGATGTAAGCGGGACATTCGAAGGGACATCGGATGGTCATAGAAAGCAACTTGTAGGAAGTATCCTAGCACATTCGAAGGGACTATCATCATTTTTCGTAGGCGGCAATCGAGGGTCAAGATCATGTATTCGGAGGCGACATCGTGGGTCTTATGATCTTTGTATCGAAGGGACTATGATGATTTGTTTGGAAGGCAACGGTGCTAGAATACCTCTACGTTCGAGGGACATGACCATTTGGAATTCGAAGGCAACGAGAGAATTACCCTAAGGGGTGCGTGTGTGAAAGAAGCGTGTCAAATTCAGATATTTTATCTTGAAATTAGTGTGAGCTATGTCCAATTATTATCTTGCCATACACGCCTAATTACTAGCAATTGATAAGGTGCGGAAAGTAAAATGCGGAATGTAAAGATGCGGAAAATAAACCTACGCTATTACATGGCTTTGGGGCAGATACATAATTTAACTTGCGGAAAATAAAACCCTAAATTAAACTATTACATCCCATGAACAGTTACATTATTGGAAAATAAAATGATAAAAGAAAAAAAAACGTCCGAATCGGAGCAACCTGTGAAAGAATAAGAAAATCTGGAAATATGATGAAATTGAAATAAGAGAAAATGTTAGAAAAAATGCAATTTTTAATATGAGAAAATTAATATATGCTAGAAATAAGAGAAATATATTAAAATAATTTTTGGGATTTTTGGAAAAGGTTTAATAATTAAAATGCAATTTATAATGATTTAAATGCTAAAACAAAATAAAATAAATATGCATGCAAAATTATATTTTTAATTTATTAAATTAAATAAAGATTTTATGAAAATAATGTAAAAGAAAAATATTTTTGGTAATTTTTAATGCATAAATAAAATATAGAAAACAATTAAAATAGCATGAAAATATTAAAAGTAATTGGAAAATATGAAAATAGTTGAAAATATGCAAGTTTTGAAAAGAAAAAGGGATTATCGAACCGGAATCGAAGGAGACATCCCTTCAAACCTTAAAACCAACACGACCACTACGCCATGATGCACTTGGTGTTTGGTAAACCAAATCAAATCAATATGAATGTACACGTCGGGATATTTTGAAAAAATCAAACACGGTCGGTAGGGCCCCGTTGATTTTGAATGGACGAATCGAACGCTCCGTTGCGCCACGCCATGCTTCCGGCCGAGAGAGTCAACGACGGAGCCTAGCTCCCGTCTTCTCCGAGGAGATTCTTGGAACCTGCAAAATAACGCGAAAACAAAGAAAAAGAAGACCTTGTCCACCTAAATCGGACCTCCTGAATCCAATGGTGGTGTTAGTTTTGACTGAATCGGCCTGTACAGGCCGGTTCGAAGCTCACAGTCCGAAAAGCCCTAGCAATGGTATTACACTATTCTGACGTTCAAAACCAAGGCGATTGCCCGATCAAACCGGAACCTCATGAACACATTGCAAGCATTAGAATCAATTAAAACAGGCTGGTAATAGAAATACGAATTCAAGAGAAATCAGTTATGTATGCATGTATGTAACACGATTTAGCTTGTTTTAATCAATACCAATGATGTATTCTTACTCATACTTAGCCCCTGAGCACGTTAGGATGGCTGGAAGAGGCTGAAGCTTGCTGAAAATTGAAATTCGAATTTCAAAGATTCTTGGAAAATTTTGACAAAATAAGGGTTTGGCTTGAGCTAGGGTTTCGTCCCCATGCTTGTACACAATGCTGGGTATTTATAGAGAGGATTGGAGAGGAAAAAAGGAATGGAAAAGATTTGATTTGGAGCATTCAATATTTTTCAAATAAAAATCAAATTTTGAAAGAAATTTGATTTTCTCCTTCAATGCATGATCAAGCACGAATTTGGCAAGTATCTTGGGCTTTCTTGGACATTAAGGAACATATAAAATCACCTTTTGAAAAATATGATTTTCATATTTTATATAATTTAATTTTGAATTAAATGTTCTAAAATTCAAAATAAAATCAATAAAATAGAAAATTGCCATGGCCAAGCATTTATAGGTCAAAATATTGTCATGAACAAGTTTGGGTCAAAAGATTATAGGCCCATTTGGAAAATTTTGCATTTTGACAAAATGTCCTTTTGTGCAATTGTCCAAAATTGCCCAACTTCAATAGTGTATCTTGCTCAATTTTCCACATTTTGAGTGGTCTTGGACTTTTGAAAGCTCTAAGAGTCCTCTAACCAATGTCTTTGGTCTCATCTCAATTGAGTTACCATGCTCAAAATATCTTCAAAACAAAAGTTGACTTTTGTTGACTTTGAAAATGACCGTAATGTTTTGAGCTATACCTCTCAAATGAAGCATTTCTTGGACATTCTTGTGAGACATGAAGTTGTAGAGAATTGAATTTCCTTCAAAACAAGAGGTGGTGGAAAAATTTCGAGAAAGTATGAGAAAGTTATGATCATCAAAGTTGATTGACTTTTCATCTAGAAACCCTAATTTAGAAAGTTTGACTTTTGGGCAAATCTTGAGTTTTCTTGATGAATCATGATCAACCCTTGATCAAATGATGAATCTAATTTCAAAATGAGGATGTTGACCAAAAATCAGAAGTTTTGACTGTATGTTGACCACGATTGACTTTTGTCAAATACACGATTTTCAACCATCTGAGCAATTGTCTGGGGAAACTTGACTTGTGAGGCTTGAAACTTGGCATGGAGAATCTTTGAAGCATATGAGGAGGCATGAATACCATTGGAGATGTTGGAAATCCATCTTGACTTGAGAGATACCAAACCCTAGTTTGGATTGATTGTCTAGGAGAGAGTTTGTCTGATCAACTCTTGAGGAGTCCTTGAGTATAGATGTATGAAATCTCTTGAGTAGATGGAGGGAAAATTTTGGGGTATGACACCGTCCTTAGAGCTAAAAGAGCTCCCTGGGAACCTGAAATATGCTTACTTAGAGCATAATGAAAAATTTCCTGTTATTATCTCTTCTAACCTTGATTTCAATCAAGAAGAGACTTTACGTATTGAAGAGGCAAGAAAGCAATCGGTGGACATTAGCCGACCTTCCGGTATTAGTCCTTCGATGTGCATGCACAGATTTTACTTGAGGATGGAGCGAAATAGAAGGCAGCCCAAAGGAGGCTTAATCCTTTGGTTCTTGATGTTGTAAAGAAAGAGGTAACCAAACTCTTGCAAGCAGGTATCATTTATCCTATCTCTGACAGTAAGTGGGTAAGTCCAGTGCAGGTTGTACCTAAGAAATCTGGACTCACAGTGGTAAAAAATGAAAAGAATGAACTTGTTCCCACTAGAGTCCAGAACAGTTGGAGAGTTTGTATTGATTACAGAAGACTGAACTACTAGAAAGGATCACTTTCCTTTGCCGTTCATTGACCAGATGCTTGAACGGCTAGCTGGTAAATCACATTATTGTTTTCTTGATGGTTTTTCAGGTTACTTTCACATTCATATTGCACCTGAAGATCAAGAAAAGACCACTTTCACGTGCCCATTCGGTACATTTGCTTATAGGAAGATGCCCTTGGCCTTTTAAATGCTCGGCACTTTCCAACGATGCATGATGAGTATTTTCTCTAATTTTATTGAAAATTTCATGGAAGTGTTTATGGATGTGTCATACCCCAAAATTTGCCCTCCATCTATTCAAGAGATTTCATACACCCCTAGGATTCCTCAAGAGTTGATCGACAAACTCTCCTAGACAATCAACCCAAACTAGGGTTTGGTATCTCTCAAGTCAAGATGGATTCCCAACATCTCCAATGGTCTTCATGCCTCCTCATATGCTTCAAAGATTCTCCATGTCAAGTTTCAAGCCTCAGTCAAGTTTCCAGACAATTGCTCGGATGGTTGAAAATCGTGTATTGGACAAAAGTCTGTGGTCAACATCTTGTCAAACTTCATAATTTTGGTCAACATACTCATTTTGAAGTTACATTCATCATTTGATCAAGGGTTGATCATGATTCATCAAGAAAACTCAAGATTTGCTCAAAGTCAAACTTTCTAAATTAGGTTTCTAGGTGAAAAGTCAATGAACTTTGTGATCATAACTTTCATACTTTCTCGAAATTTTCCCACCAAAGCTCATTTTGAAGGAAATTCAATTTCTACAACTTCATGTCTCACAAGAATGTCCAAAATGCTTCATTTGAGAGGTATAGCTCAAAACATTAGGTCATTTTCAAAGTCAACAAAAGTCAACTTTTGATTTGAAGATATATTGAGCATGGTAACTCAATTGAGATGAGACCAAAGACATTGTTTAAAGGACTCTTAGAGCTTTCCAAAAGTCCAAGAACACTCAAAAATGTGGAACACTCAAAAAGGACTCTTAGTGTATCTTGCTCAATTTTCCACATTTTGAGTGGTCTTGGACTTTTGGAAAGCTCTAAGAGTCCTCTAACCAATGTCTTTGGTCTCATCTCAATTGGAGTTACCATGCTCAAAATATCTTCAAAACAAAAAGTTGACTTTTGTTGACTTTGAAAATGACTGTAATGTTTTGAGCTATACCTCTCAAATGAAGCATTTTTGACATTCTTGTGAGACATGAAGTTGTAGAGAATTGAATTTCCTTCAAAACAAGAGGTGGTGGAAAAATTTCGAGAAAGTATGAGAAAGTTATGATCATCAAAGTTCATTGACTTTTCATCTAGAAACCCTAATTTAGAAAGTTTGACTTTGGGCAAATCTTGAGTTTTCTTGATGAATCATGATCAACCCTTGATCAAATGATGAATGTAATTTCAAAATGAGGATGTTGACCAAAATCGAAGTTTTGACGTATGTTGACCATGACTTTTGTCAATACACTCGATTTTCAACCATCCGAGCAATGTCTGGGAAACTTGACTTGAGGCTTGAAACTTGGCATGGAGAATCTTTGAAGCATATGAGGAGGCATGAATACCATTGGAGATGTTGAAATCCATCTTGACTTGAGAGATACCAAACCCTAGTTTGGGTTGATTGTCTAGAGAGAGTTTGTCCGATCAACTCTTGAGGAGTCCTCGAGTATAGATGTATGAAATCTCTTGAGTAGATGGAGGGCAAATTTTGGGTATGACCTGTTCAATCTTCTTGTCTGGAAGGGTTAGATTGACATGCTTGTCTTTCGTGACCTGGAGGTAGAAGATGATTGAACACCGAGTACACCTGAAAATTTGCACTCGCTGTTGGCGGATGATGCGGGAATGGGCTTACAGATGCCATTTGGAGAAGTTGGAGACTTCGCTGGGGAACGAGTCGTACGCTAGACTCGAGGTTGTTGATAGGAGAATTGACGGAGATGGGCTTAAGATGCCATCTGAAAAGGTCGATGCTGGAGGGTGAGTCGTACGTTAGACTCTGTAGATGTTCCTGGAATGGAGAGGAGATGGGCTTAAGATGCCATCTGGAGGGAGTCATACGTTAGACTCCGTGTTCACCTTGAATGAGGTTATTGGTTTGTATTGATTTTTAACCATATATGCAGCATTCTGAAAGTGAAGAGATGTTGACAAATAGTCGGAGATGGGCTTAAGATGCCATCCAAGGCAACTGAGTCGCACGCTAGACTCTGAGTTCGTTGATAATCGAATAAATCTTGGCCGATTACTCCGGAGAGATTGTAGTTGGCGTAATGTGGATAGCTTCCCTGTGCATCGGTGTTGATCCATTGCTGTTATCGGAGGATAACCGAGGTGGTCTTCGGATAGTTTTCCGTCGGTTCGGGCTTAATCCTCGACACGTCGTCGGAGGTGGTCTTTCAGATAGTTTTCCCGCTCGGGCTTAATCCGGACCTGTCGCAAGGCGGTCTTTCGAGATAGTTTTCCGTCTCGGGGCTTAATCTGGACTGTTTGCGTCGAAATGATCACACTGCTTTGGAGAAAACAAGAAAATCTTTGATAGAATATTTGTTAGTCTTATGCAAAGTATGATGCATGACAGTGTATATGAATGACATATGCATGAGTTATGACTTTTATGAGAAATGTATGAATGATGAATGTTGTGATATTTCAAAACATATCCATCTTGAAGAAGATGCGGATACTCTGTTTGAAGATTTCGACTTACGCACTGGGAATTGAGTGGAAGTCCTCGCTGAAGGAGAAGGAAGATATCCTAGATTCCTCCGATGCACTATCTGACCAAGTCTTGGGCCTAAACGTTGTTGAGGAAGGTAGAGATTTGAGAGGCTCGTTGTTGGAGATCTCATAGACCCTGCTGAGGAGAATCTGGAAGGCGATCTGTTGGGGACCTTGTATGTAGATCCTGCTGAGGAAATTTAGGAGGCGCTCTACTGGGGACCTGAGTGTAGATCTCGCTGGAGAGCATTTGATAGTTGCTGAGAGACCGGGCCAGAAGAGTCTGGAGTCCGTTGTAATCTCTGGTTGGGGAATAAAAAGTGTATGTTTCCTCCGATGCACTATCTGACCAAGTTTGAGTCCGGATATCTGCCGGGAGAAGGGGGAGGATTGAGACACGCCCGCTGGGGATGAATACCTTGACTGGGGATGAGGTGCTACTGCTCGGAGACTGATGTAACATTGCTCGGTTGAGTGGAATCACTGCTTGTGGATTAACATATACCCCGATAGGGAAGGTGTGTTGTGGGTGACACCTTTATGCTCTGTGGGGAACTTTTTGTCGACTTTCGTCGTCATCCCAATTCCTGGAACCTGTGGTAAGTACTTTTGTATGTTCACTTTTCGTATGTTTGTGATCAGATTCTTATTGTCAAATGCGTATAGTCATTCAAAGCAAACGTTGGACTTATTGCAAATAACAACAACAAAAATTGTAAAGAGAAAGAAGCTGTATTATTTTTGAAAGGTGGCGTATGGCCAAGTAGTTTGTACACAAGAAAGGTAAAAAGCTATGCGGAAACAATCTCGTTAAGTTCCAACTATGCTAGTACTCATATATTTCAACTATCTCATCTCCTTTGCGGTAGAAAGTGAGTAGCGATCTTCGCCATTTGAATCTTGAATCGATAGTAGTCCAAGCGGATGATCGGAAGAGACATAGTCGACGCTTAAATCTAACTTTTGCCTAGACCGCCTTTCGGTTTTCACTAGGGATACCCATTTTGCCCAAGCCGCCTTTTCGGTTTTCGACTTGCCGGTGTACATGTTTTGTATATATCCTTAATTTTTGCCCGAACCTTTTGGTTCGCCAGATGCTATTTTTGCCTAGGTTCGACCTAGCGGGTCTCTTTACGCGTAGTATTTTTGACTATGTCTGCGCGGTGTGGGAAGTCTTCACCATCCATGGTGCTAAGTATCATAGTCGCGAAAATATTGTCTTGACTACAAATGGTCCCTCATAGGTGGGAGTCCATTTGCCCTGGATCACCTTGTGGAAGAATGATGCGCTTGACTACTAGATCACCGACTTGGTAGACTCGGTGCTTGACCTTCTTGTTAAATGCTCGATCATTCGTTTCGATAATCTGTCCATGGCGGATGGATGCGAGTCGTTTCTCATCAATCAAATTAATCGGTCAAGGCGAGTCGGACCCAATCGTCTCGCCTAACTCGCCTCTGGAGGACTCGGTTGAGGGTATCCGAACCTCGATGGGTAAGGCTTCCATACCGTATACAAGAGAGAAGGGTTGCCCTGTGGATGTTCGTGGTGCGATAACCATGAAGAGCAAATGGTAACATCTCATGCCAATCTTTGTAAGTAAGTCATCTTCTGTATAATCTTCTTAATGTTCTTATTGGCGGCTTCCACTGCGCCATTCATCTTAGGCCGATATGGAGAAGAGTTGTGATGTTTGATCTTGAACTGCGTGCAGAGTTCGGTGATCATCTTGTTGTTGAGATTGGAACCGTTATCTGTGATAATCCTTTCGGGAGTGCCATACCGACAGATAAGATTATGTTTGATGAATCGAGCCACAACATTCTTGGTAACAGATGCATACGAGGCTGCTTCTACCCACTTGGTGAAATAGTCAATTGCCACAAGGATGAAACAATGTCCATTGGAAGCTGTGGGCTTAATCTCTCCAATCATGTCAATGCCCCACATTGCGAAAGGCCAAGGAGCTGTTAGAACATTCAGAGGTACTGGAGGTACGTGCACTTTGTCGGCATATATCTGGCATTTGTGACAAGATCGAGCATAGCGGTGACAATCAGCTTCCATGGTGGACCAATAGTAACCTGTTCTCAAAATCTTCTTAGCCATAGTGTGTCCACTGGAGTGGGTACCAAATTCGCCTTCGTGTAACTCTTCCATGATACGCATTGTTTTCGGTCTACACGGAGTAAGCACAAGTCGTGGTTGCGCTTGTATAAGATGTCGTTCTTTGAGGAAGAATTTGGATGCAAATCTTCTCATGAACTTCTTATCATTAGATGCGGGATATTCCCGAGTCTCAAGATACCTCTTCACGTCATAGTACCAAGGTTTCTCTTCTGCGTCAAGCTCACAACAATACGTTGGTTCGTCGAATTTCTCAATGATGATCTGGGGAGCCTCGTTGTCCCATCTAACCTTGAACATAGACGACATAGTAGCCAATGCGTCTGCCAACTGATTCTCTTCTCGTGGAATGTGATCAAAAGTAATTTCTTGAGTAAGGAATCAAACTCGAACATGCTCTCGATATGGAATGAGATTCGGATGCTTCGTATCCCACTCGCCTTAATCGGTGATCACTAAAGCTGAGTCTCCATACACTTGTAAGAACTTGATTCTTAAGTCAATAGCAGCTTTGATACCCATGATGCATGCTTCGTACTCGGCCATGTTGTTAGTGCAACTGAAACACAATCTGGCGGTGAAAGGCGTGTGTCCGCCTGCAGGGGACGTAATGATGGCGCCAATGCCATTGCCAAGTGCGTTTGAGGCTCCATCAAAGACCATAGTCCATCGGGATCCTTGTTCGGGTCCTTCGTCGGCCTGGTTCTTCATCGTAACTAGTAAAACATCTTCGCTGAAATTCGAAGCGCATAGGCGATAGTCATCTACGCGATGAGCCAAATGATCGGCTACTACACTTCCTTTGATCGCTCGAGAAGTGTACTGGATGTCGATTCGGTCAAGATCATTTGCCATCTTGCTATTCTTCCGAGAGAGCTGGTTTCTCAAAGATGTATTTTATCGGATCCATCTTAGGAATCAATAAGGTAGTGTGACTCAACATATCTTGTCTTAGTCGAGCCAGCGTTGCAAGTTTTCTCATTGTGAGTATCTTGTTTCATCGGTAAACTTTTGCTAAGGTAGTATATTGCATGCTCTTTTCGACTGACTCGTCATGTTGCCCCAACACACACCCATTGAGTTTTCTAACATCAAGTACATGATAAGAGGTCTTCCTTCGCATCGGGATAGGAGGATTTAGGTATTCCTTGATTTTGTCAAAGCGATCGGCAATCGTCGTTCCATTCCACTACTTGATCTTTCTTTAGTAACTTGAAGATTGGCTCACGGTAGCGATTAAGTGTGCAATGAATCGGCAATGTAGTTCAATCGCCCAAGAAACCTCGACTTCCTTCTCGGTGCGGGAGTGGCATCTCTTGAATAGCTTTAACCTTGGCGGGTCAACCTCAATACCTTTACCACGACAACAAACCCTAGGAGTTTTCGGATCGACCAAAGGTGCACTTGTTAGGATTAAGTCTCGATCACTTCTTCAACCTATCAAACAATTTACGCAAATGATCGAGGTGTTCTTCTTGATGCGGATCGAGCTATCATATCGGCGAGACCTCTATCTCGTGATGAATCATGTCATGAAATAATGTTACCATAGCACCGATAAGTGGCGCTGCGTTCTTCACCGAACGGCATAACCTTG
This sequence comes from Vicia sativa, assembly GCA_021764765.1. NCBI lineage: Eukaryota > Viridiplantae > Streptophyta > Magnoliopsida > Fabales > Fabaceae > Vicia > Vicia sativa. The sequence continues at coordinate 121,587,754 of CM038792.1, read as the reverse complement.
TAGCGAAAGTGCCCCATGTAACAAAGTAGTCTTTTCCATATCTTGAGAGCCATTTTGATCGATTGTAAGGAGAAACCATCCATGAAGGAGAAAACTGTCGGCGGTGTTGTCAACCAAAACATCAATATGAGGAAGTGGGAAATCGTCTTTCGGACTTGCTTTGTTCAGATCTCTGTAATCCACACACATTCGTACTTTACCATCCTTCTTGGGCACGGGCACCACATTTGCAACCCACTGGGGATAAGAGGTGACAGCTAAGAAACCAGATTGAAGCGCTTCATAACCTCGGCTTTGATTTTCTCGACATCTCGACGCATCTGACGAACCTTCATTTCACCGAGAAAACCTTCTTTTGTTGGCAATCGGTGTACCACAATATCAATGTCTAAACCCGGCATGTCTTCGTATGACCAAGCAAAAACCTCAACGTAGTCTCGTAGCATCTGTACCAATCTTTCTTTAACATTGTTCTCAAGACCCGCTCCTATCTTGATCTCTTTTCTCTTTGTCATACCAAATTCACAACCTCAACTTGCTCTTCGTGTGGTGATAACTCGCTCTTCTTTCAGTAGATCGGCAAGTTCTCCGGCACTTCACAATCTTCCTCACTTTCGTCTTGGCTTGGTAGATCGGATTATCGAAGTCATATTTAGCACTAGCATAGTGTATTAACGAGATTCGAGTGATTACGTAGTGTATCACGTGGGTGTGTAAGAAACACATAGCTTTTGAAGGGTGATAAAGTAAAGAAAGAAAATACACAATTGAATGCAAAAGTCCAACGAATTTATTGAATGAAAATAAACGACAGATAATAACCTCGAACGAGCCATGACGCCTGGCAAGGCACAGCTTTCAAAGTTTATTGTTCAAAACATAAAGAAATACGAAAAGCAAAACAAAACAAGAGCAATTACTCGACTAAAGGAGATTGGTATGACGTCTTGATCTTCCAATTCTTGAGCCCATGATCCGAGTTGGGAAGATCCACTTGATGTCGTCCGTTGTCGTCGTCTTCTATAGCATGGATTCCACTGGCTGATGCGGAAAGGAAGTTGGCCGCACGTCGCGGCGTATCATTTTTCGACCCTTGATGGTGAAGCCTAAACCGGTCTTGTCAAATTTGAGCGGAAGATCGTGAGCTGTCCCCAAATAGCACTACCTCCTTGTTCAAGGCTTGAGCATCTTTCGGTGAGGCCATTCTAGGTGGAGCTTGCGTAACTTCAGGAGTGAGGAGAGTCAAGGCATGACTGGTATCGTTTCAAAAGCTTGAGGAGTCTCGAAGAATTCACCTCCATCTCGAGATAGCGAATGGTGAAGATGGTGACCATGTACTCTTCTTCACCACATCTGTGACAACCTTCCTTTTCACCGGTACTTCGATGCAAAGTAGAGGTATACCGCCCATGCATCCAAGGCCCAAGTAGGCAAGAGTAGGATGGACGGATGTCCACGAAAGAAAGTGGAATCAAAAGTCAGGAACCGACTTTAATGTGAGTGAGCTCTCAAATGCGCTTAAAACCATCAAAAGCTCTCACGATAATGTCACTGGGTCTCAGAACCAACCCTTCGACATCAAGTCGATCAAAAGCAGTCTTCGGAAGGATATTCAGAGCAGAACCGGTATCCACCAGAACATGAGATAATGTAGTGCCCTTGCATTCAATGGAGATGTGCAAGGCTTTGTTGTGTTTCTTTCCGGCAGGAGTCAAATCAGCATCAGAGAAGCCTAGGCCGTTGTTGGCAGCCAGGCTAGCAATACAAACTTCGAACTGGTCAGTGGTAGTGTCTTGCGGCACATGAGCATTCTTCAGAAACTTCACCAAGGCATTAGCATGGGCCTCGGAGCACAAGAGTAGAGCAAGCATGGAGATCTTGGACGGAGTCTGTCCCAACTGTTCCACAACATTGTAATCACTCTTCTTGATGATCTTCAGAATTTCCTCCATTTCTCGTTTGGAGGTGTCTTCAGCAACTTCCTTTGGTACTTCTAGTTGAGCAGGATTAGTTATTGGTTCTTTCCCTCTAGCTGGGGATATTGATTGAGTAGCTGGAATGCGAGCTGGAGTCGCGGTGTCTTTTGGAGGAGAGATATCTGGAGAGAATACCCTTCCGGTTCGGGTCACCTTACTGGATCCGTGATGTTGTCAATGTCGAATAGAAACTTCAGATAAGATCTTCAATTGTCGAGGATCTTGCTTGACACCATGATAGTAAACATCAGCTCCATAATTCCAAGGGATAGCCTTGTCAGAGGAATATGGAACTGGCCTTGGAGAAGTGATAATGAGAGGTGCCACTCTAGGCACGGAATCAGCAGAGGAAATCCTTATAGTGTTAACATCAGCATAGTCTTCTGGGAAATCGTCACCCCATCCGGTCGCCTTAACATCTTCAATAGGAATCTTGTAACTATCGGGACGTGTACTTCACCATGTAATCATATTTTCCACTTGGTTGCCCCAAGGTGTCCCACACAGATGGTACAGTTTCGTTTGCATTGTCGATCTTCAACTTGGACATTTCTTCACACAACTTCTGCACAGGTGGTTTCAGAAATAGTATCTCACGGTTATCCATCATGCCGAACACGTCTTCTCAACCAAGCACAACCATCAGTGCGAGCACCAACGACAACTCTCGGGCATCCTGGATTGACACCGCTTGCAACAAATTCTTCTTAATGACCATCGGAGGAATGGTCAAGTCATCTATGTTGAAAACATAAGTATCGTCACCAACATTGGAACTCTTGTCATGGTTAGGCATAGCGCGTTGATCACATTCGAGCCTCAGAGGGTCAAACTCAATCTGCTTAGCTTCAATCATATCCTCGAATCTTGTTTTGAGCCCAACAATTGTCGGTCGTGCCCGGGTGTTGGAATGGTAAGCACACTTAGCATTAGGATTGTACTTTGAGAGGAAGTGTTGACATTTTGTGGAGGATCCCTCAAGTAATCACTCTGCGTTCAACATGTGTTGCAAGGCTTGCGACAATGGCATGTTGATCTTCAATCGTGGCGCGCTCTGTCTCACGAGGTTGTCTTGATGTAGGATTGGAGATTACAAGCCCCCACGATTGAGCACGGTCGGTCTTGGCTCGGCTTTTCGACCATACACAGATTAGCTTCTTTCTTAGCACCAAAGGATCTCTTCGCATTCAAGATGTCTCGCATGAATCTTCCCACTCTTGATACCGGCTTCAATGCGCCTTTGTCAATATCAACTCGGTGAATCCGGATGAAGAATTTCCAATCGGATGATTGAAGAATGGGCCGTCGGTGTTCCCATGAACATATCAACCAACTCCCTATTGGACAAGGGTGGTTGAACTCGCTGCTAGATCTCTCCACTTCGAGCATACTCCTTGAACTTCTCGTCACGACCCATAGACATGCTTTGTAGTTGCATGAGTGGGTGTCAATTCACATTGTACTCATCGTTCAGAAAGCATCGCTAAGTCACTCCAAGTACGGATACGGTCATTCTCTAGCCGATAGTACCATTCCAAGCGAGTTCGGACAAACTCTCTTGAAAATAGTGCATCCACAACTTTCATCATCGTGGGGTTGATCTTACGGACATAGGACTTCAAATGCACTTAGGGCAAGACATGCCATCATATTTGGAAAAATAGGAACTTTGAACTTGGGAGGAATCACCACACCAGAACAAGACTCGGTCATCAAAATTCAGCCGGACATTTTCGTGTTTTCCACAGATTCAGCGATCTTCAAGTTGCTTGTACTTGTCATCTTCCTCAGTCTTGGCCATAATCGAATGATCATCTCCTCCTTTCTTTGGTTCCCTGCTCACCTTCATCACCCTTGGTACTCCCTCGGTATGGACACTTCCTTGAGAGCTCAATCGGTGACCACTTTAGGACCCCTTTGAAACGTCTACCCATGTTGAGGAGACCAACAACCCTCTTCTTCTTGTTGATGAGCTTCTTGGATCTTCTTGGCCTTGGACCAAGTGGTAAACATCTAAACCGAGCATTACGAGCACGGAGATCTTTGATCTGTTCAAGAGCCATTTCGCTAAAATAAATAGCGAGCAAATGAGAAAACCAATCTCCAATGTACCGTGATGCAATGTTATGATATGATATGCAATGTTTATGCGAATGCAATGCAATGTTTTCAAGGACCTAAGAGATTTAAATTTGTTAAACAAGCAATGAGCAAACATTTATTAGTACTTCTCATTATTATTTTTTCTTTTTAAGTACAAGAGATAGTTCAAAACAATAAAAGAAAACAAAAACATCCTAAAGCTCTAAGTCTCCATGGGCGCTCCTCTTGGTGCCGATGTAGCGTTGATGTTTCGCTCCTCGTGAAGTAGCTTGGTCAACTCTAGAACTTTCTTCTCACTTGCATAGCATTGAGCTTCAAAGGTATCCTCTCTTCTTTAAGTGAATCCAGGATCTCTTCAAGTCTTCAAAATCGGAGGCATATCGGGATGAAGAACGATAGGTACGTCACCTATAGCAACAGGTTCCATAATTACTAGTAGAACAGGCGTGAACGGCATCATGAGGTTTTGAGCTCGAGCTCGCACCCATTTGAGGTAAGGTTCCCAAGGAATGGAGTTCGGGTGCCCCAAAGTCTTGGTATCAGTCTTCTTTACCATGCCCCAAGCATGTATAAACCTTCGCGGATTCGGAGATCGTGATTGTAGTCGAACACAATATCTTGGAGAAGCATATCATGTGGACCATCCTTTCGAGCAAAACCAAACTGACGTAGAGCTAGAGAAGGGTTGTAAGTAATACCTCCCCTTATACCAAGTAGTGGTACATTAGGGAATTCTCCACAGCGCTCAATGAATGTGAAATCCTTTTGAGAGAAAATATTCCAACGGATATCTGAATGAGAGAGTGACATCAATCTTTGAGACCATCTCAACCTTTGTTCGTTCTTCAAAACTGATGGAGGAAGGTGCGAAATAAACCACCTTGAAAGTAACGGCATACAACACATGAGAGTTCCTTGTCTTTTGGTAGTACGAGTGTGGAGAGAATGTAGGATGTCTCCAAGTAAGGTAGGCACAGGATTACGGGTAAGAAACAACTTGATGGCATTGACATCTATGAATTGATCCGAGTTAGGGAATAGAACCAAACCATAAATTAGCAAGGCCACAATGTTTTCAAATGCATGGAAACTCATAACTTTGAGGAATTCTCGGGCTTTCTTGATTAAGAACTTGGAAAGTAAACCCTTAACTCCACTTCTAGTTTCCCAATTGGCTTCAATATCTGAGCGCTTAAGATGTAAGGCGGATGCAATGTCTTCGAACTTAGGGACTTTTTCTAAACCGGTGAATGGCATTTGGTCGAGAATAGGTATCCCAAGTAGCCTAGAGAACTCCTCTAAGGTAGGAACCAACTGATAATCTGGAAATGTAAAGCAATGGTGCTTCGGATCAAAGAACTGGAATAGGACATGCATCATATCTTCTTCAAAACCAAGAGATAACCAAATCAAGTAGATAACCATGTCTTTTGATGAACTGAGCATGGTCGGGAATTTCTGAAACCAATTCTTTGAGTTGAGAAGGGATACCCGTGAAGTTGATTCGGATAGTCTTTCTAGAAGCCATAATCCCTACAAAACAGAGCAAAGATAAATCCCTAGGTCCTTGAAATAGTTAGAAATGATATGCAATGCGAATGATGTCATGATGTCATGTTTAGCACACACAAGCAATTCACACAATGAGCCTAGGGTTAAGGCTTGCATGAGGTATAGGTGATTACCCCACCAAAAGTTTGAGTTGGTTCATCTGTCCTATAGTAAGGGTTCTAGGAATCTCATATCACGATCTTTCTCGTGGCGCTTATTTCAATCGACGGCCAAGTGGTCGATCGAAAATGTCCCAAAGTCGATCTCAATGAGCGTAGCATCGAGTATCAACCAACCTCGGTCTACACCAAAGCCGCCATCTCACTACCTTCTAATGGCCAAGATGGGTCAATTAAGGTTCTAAAAGTTTAGTTAGCGCTTGATGACACCACGCAGGAAGCCAAATACTTTCTTCAACTTGGGAATGAAGAGTATCGGGGCAACCAAAGTGTCACGCTAACGTAGCCATCATGTTGACCGCGTAGTTATCGTCTAGCGGTCGCGATGATCTAATGCCACTTACCTAAAGGAAACCGGATCCGGTGTAGGATCCCCAACAATATAATACCCAAGCAACCCTAAAGAGAAAGCATACAAGTCAAAGAAAGCAATAAAGGTTATCTAGAAATCCCTAAGGCAATTCTCTCTTTGGGTGATATCCCAGTAGTCGCCATTACGTGATACGGTGAACCGACTTTGTAGGATTTTGTATCCAAATATGCGGATAGCAAGAGTCGCCACCGACTTTTATTTTATCAATTAAGGGAAGGTAAAAGTAAGAAAAAGACCTTCGTTAGATTCGAGTTCGGAGAATGGTTATGAAAAGGGAAGGTATTAGCACCCTTTCCATCCGTAGTTATCTACGGCTCTTAGTTGCTCTAGATCACTTTTTAAAATTGCTTTCTGTGTGTTTGACAAAAATGTTTTGAAAAAGGCATTTCGCTTTGACTTTGTAATGATTCACGCTGGAATGTATACGAAGTGTTTGGAAATGTTTTGTTTTGAAAAGAGTTTGAACTTTGACAAAAGTGTGAGGTGTGAAAAGCATTTGATAGAGCAAGCAACTAAAGACTTATTTACCCACCGAATTGGTCGTTTTTGTACTTCTACGTTCCTTTAGAATAGCGCTATCCGTACCATTAGTTAGTAGGTAGCTCCATTCGTTGGATGTAAGCGGGACATTCGAAGGGACATCGGATGGTCATAGAAAGCAACTTGTAGGAAGTATCCTAGCACATTCGGGGACTATCATCATTTTCGTGGCGGCAATCGAGGGTCAAGATCATGTATTCGGAGGCGACATCGTGGGTCTTATGATCTTTGTATCGAAGGGACTATGATGATTTGTTTGGAAGGCAACGGTGCTAGAATACCTCTACGTTCGAGGGACATGACCATTTGGAATTCGTAAAGGCAACGAGAGAGAATTACCCTAAGGGGTGCGTGTGTGAAAGAAGCGTGTCAAATTCAGATATTTTATCTTGAAATTAGTGTGAGCTATGTCCAATTATTATCTTGCCATACACGCCTAATTACTAGCAATTGATAAGGTGCGGAAAGTAAAATGCGGAATGTAAAGATGCGGAAAATAAACCTACGCTATTACATGGCTTTGGGGCAGATACATAATTTAACTTGCGGAAAATAAAACCCTAAATTAAACTATTACATCCCATGAACAGTTACATTATTGGAAAATAAAATGATAAAAGAAAAAAAAACGTCCGAATCGGAGCAACCTGTGAAAGAATAAGAAAATCTGGAAATATGATGAAATTGAAATAAGAGAAAATGTTAGAAAAAATGCAATTTTTAATATGAGAAAATTAATATATGCTAGAAATAAGAGAAATATATTAAAATAATTTTTTTGGGATTTTTTGGAAAAGGTTTAATAATTAAAATGCAATTTATAATGATTTAAATGCTAAAACAAAAATAAAATAAATATGCATGCAAAAATTATATTTTTTAATTTATTAAATTAAATAAAGATTTTTATGAAAATAATGTAAAAAGAAAAAATGTTTTTGGTAATTTTTTAATGCATAAATAAAATATAGAAAACAATTAAAATAGCATGAAAATATTAAAAGTAATTGGAAAATATGAAAATAGTTGAAAATATGCAAGTTTTGAAAAAAGAAAAAGGGATTGTCTGAACCAGGAATCGAACTGGAGACATCCCCTTCAAACCTTAAAAACCAACACGCTGACCACTACGCCATGATGCACTTGGTGTTTGGTAAACCGAAATCAAATCAATATGAATGTACACGCGTCAGGGATATTTTGAAAAAAATCAAACACAGTCAGCGCGCGGGCCCCAGTTGATTTTGAATGGACGAATCGGAACGCTCCGTTGTGCCACGCCATGCTTCGCCGGTCAGAGAGAGTCAGCGACGCCGGAGCCCTAGCTCCGGTCGTCTTCTCCGGTGAGGAGATTCTTGGAACCTGCAAAATAACGCGAAAACAAAGAAAAAGAAGACCTTGTCCACCTAAATCGGACCTCCTGAATCCAATGGTGGTGTTAGTTTTGACTGAATCGGCCTGTACAGGCCGGTTCGAAGCTCACAGTCCGAAAAGCCCTAGCAATGGTATTACACTATTCTGACGTTCAAAACCAAGGACGATTGCCCAGATCAAACCAGTGGAACCTCATGAACACATTGCAAGCATTAGAATCAATTAAAACAGGCTGGTAATAAAAATACGAATTCAAGAGAAATCAGTTATGTATGCATGTATGTAACACGATTTAGCTTGTTTTAATCAATACCAATGATGTATTCTTACTCATACTTAGCCCCTGAGCACGTTAGGATGGCTGGAAGAGGCTGAAGCTTGCTGAAAATTGAAATTCGAATTTCAAAGATTCTTGGAAAATTTTGACAAAATAAGGGTTTGGCTTGAGCTAGGGTTTCGTCCCCATGCTTGTACACAATGCTGGGTATTTATAGAGAGGATTGGAGAGGAAAAAAGGAATGGAAAAGATTTGATTTGGAGCATTCAATATTTTTCAAATAAAAATCAAATTTTGAAAGAAATTTGATTTTCTCCTTCAATGCATGATCAAGCACGAATTTGGCAAGTATCTTGGGCTTTCTTGGACATTAAGGAACATATAAAATCAGCCCTTTTTGGAAAAAATATGATTTTCATATTTTATATAATTTAATTTTGAATTAAATGTTCTAAAATTCAAAATAAAATCAATAAAATAGAAAATTGCCATGGCCAAGCATTTATAGGTCAAAAATATTGTCATGAACAAGTTTGGGTCAAAAGATTATAGGCCCATTTGGAAAATTTTGCATTTTGACCAAAATGTCCTTTTGTGCAATTGTCCAAAATTGCCCAACTTCTGAATAGTGTATCTTGCTCAATTTTCCACATTTTTGAGTGGTCTTGGACTTTTTGGAAAGCTCTAAGAGTCCTCTAACCAATGTCTTTGGTCTCATCTCAATTGGAGTTACCATGCTCAAAATATCTTCAAAACAAAAAGTTGACTTTTTGTTGACTTTGAAAATGACCTGTAATGTTTTGAGCTATACCTCTCAAATGAAGCATTTTTTGGACATTCTTGTGAGACATGAAGTTGTAGAGAATTGAATTTCCTTCAAAACAAGAGGTGGTGGAAAAATTTCGAGAAAGTATGAAAGTTATGATCATCAAAGTTCATTGACTTTTCATCTAGAAACCCTAATTTAGAAAGTTTGACTTTTGGGCAAATCTTGAGTTTTCTTGATGAATCATGATCAACCCTTGATCAAATGATGAATGTAATTTCAAAATGAGGATGTTGACCAAAATCGAAGTTTTGATGTATGTTGACCACAGTTGACTTTTTGTCAAATACACTCGATTTTCAACCATCTGAGCAATTGTCTGGGGAAACTTGACTTGTGAGGCTTGAAACTTGGCATGGAGAATCTTTGAAGCATATGAGGAGGCATGAATACCATTGGAGATGTTGGAAATCCATCTTGACTTGAGAGATACCAAACCCTAGTTTGGGTTGATTGTCTAGGAGAGAGTTTGTCTGATCAACTCTTGAGGAGTCCTTGAGTATAGATGTATGAAATCTCTTGAGTAGATGGAGGGCAAATTTTGGGGTATGACACCGTCCTTAGAGCTAAAAGAGCTCCCTGGGAACCTGAAATATGCTTACTTAGAGCATAATGAAAAATTTCCTGTTATTATCTCTTCTAACCTTGATTTCAATCAAGAAGACAGACTTTTACAGGTATTGAAGAGGCACAAGAAAGCAATCGGGTGGACATTAGCCGACCTTCCAGGTATTAGTCCTTCGATGTGCATGCACAGGATTTTACTTGAGGATGGAGCGAAAACAGTAAGGCAGCCCCAAAGGAGGCTTAATCCTTTGGTTCTTGATGTTGTAAAGAAAGAGGTAACCAAACTCTTGCAAGCAGGTATCATTTATCCTATCTCTGACAGTAAGTGGGTAAGTCCAGTGCAGGTTGTACCTAAGAAATCTGGACTCACAGTGGTAAAAAATGAAAAGAATGAACTTGTTCCCACTAGAGTCCAGAACAGTTGGAGAGTTTGTATTGATTACAGAAGACTGAACCAGGCTACTAGAAAGGATCACTTTCCTTTGCCGTTCATTGACCAGATGCTTGAACGGCTAGCTGGTAAATCACATTATTGTTTTCTTGATGGTTTTTCAGGTTACTTTCACATTCATATTGCACCTGAAGATCAAGAAAAGACCACTTTCACGTGCCCATTCGGTACATTTGCTTATAGGAAGATGCCCTTTGGCCTTTTAAATGCTCCTGGCACTTTCCAACGATGCATGATGAGTATTTTCTCTAATTTTATTGAAAATTTCATGGAAGTGTTTATGGATGTGTCATACCCCAAAATTTGCCCTCCATCTATTCAAGAGATTTCATACACCCTACTCAAGGATTCCTCAAGAGTTGATCAGACAAACTCTCTCCTAGACAATCAACCCAAACTAGGGTTTGGTATCTCTCAAGTCAAGATGGATTCCCAACATCTCCAATGGTCTTCATGCCTCCTCATATGCTTCAAAGATTCTCCATGTCAAGTTTCAAGCCTCACAAGTCAAGTTTCCTCAGACAATTGCTCAGATGGTTGAAAATCGGGTGTATTGGACAAAAAGTCAACTGTGGTCAACATACTGTCAAACTTCATAATTTTTGGTCAACATACTCATTTTGAAGTTACATTCATCATTTGATCAAGGGTTGATCATGATTCATCAAGAAAACTCAAGATTTGCTCAAAAGTCAAACTTTCTAAATTAGGGTTTCTAGGTGAAAAGTCAACTGAACTTTGACTGATCATAACTTTCTCATACTTTCTCAGAAATTTTCCCACCAAAGCTCATTTTGAAGGAAATTCAATTCTCTACAACTTCATGTCTCACAAGAATGTCCAAAAAATGCTTCATTTGAGAGGTATAGCTCAAAACATTACAGGTCATTTTCAAAGTCAACAAAAAGTCAACTTTTTGATTTGAAGATATATTGAGCATGGTAACTCCAATTGAGATGAGACCAAAGACATTGTTTAAAGGACTCTTAGAGCTTTCCAAAAAGTCCAAGAACACTCAAAAATGTGGAAAATTGAGCAAGTTACACCATTCACAAGTTGGACAATTTTGAAAGAATGCACAAAGAGAGATACTTCAAAAAATCAAATCTTTTGCAAATGGGCCTACTTTTTCTTCATCCAAACTTATTCCTCATGCAATTAGGAATGTCCAAGCCCAATGCCACGATTTTCTATTTTATTTTCCTATTTAATTTGGAATTTATTCATTTAAATACAAATTAATTTGAAAAATAAAGTATAAAATCCAAATTAATTGAAAGATTGATTTTTATTGCTTACTTGTGATCCAATTAACCCATAAATGCCAGCAATTTCGAAATTGGATCAAATATGGGAAGATTAGATTGAAATTGGACCAAAGTTTGAAAATTTGATTTCATGGAAATATCAAATTTGATTACCATTGATTATTGATCAAATCTTTCCAAAAACAATGCCAAATCCATCCAGCATATATACTTGATGCATACCAATCACAAAGGGGACGAAAAAATTGCCTTTAGAAACCCTAACCTAATTCAAAAAAAATTGTGTTCTTGAAGCAATTGACAATCCTATTTCCAGCCGTTCTCAAGCAATTCTGAGGATTCTATTGCATTCCTAGGCATCTCCAGAGTCGATCCAGATACTCACTTCATTCAAAACCATCCAGAATCAAGGAATCACGAATCGGTTTGTTCATACTTTTTTCAAAATCGTGTTTCATTATCCATGCATTATTAACAAGTTTTGATGTTTGTTTCATGCTTAGAACGAAGTTTGCAAGCGATCTGGGCAGGTTAATTGCCTTTCCATGGCCTGAAACGTAATATGCCATAACTAGGGTTCCTGAGCTCGATTTAGGGCTTGGCTTATTAGGAAAAATTGGACCATGAGACTAGTACCAATGCATTCGGAATGACCTGAGGAATCGATCCATGGTCTTAGAATTTATTTATATTATGTTTGCTTGATTTTCTGAATTAGCCAGGGACATAGCGTCGAATAACAGCCGACGCTAGCTTCAAATATTCAAATCGGGGACGATGAAGCTTCGCGCGCAGTTGAGGAAGCCAGGAGACGACATCTGTCTTTGTTTTATTCGATCCGGATTTCAAACAGCCAAGCACACATGGCGCAGTGGTTAAGGCGTTCACTATTCCTGGATCCTCTCCCATGTCCTGAGTTCGATCCCTATGGGCACCGGTTTCCTTTCTTTTTTTACAAACTCAATTATTTTCATATTTTCTAATTTCTAATATTTTTGCATTGTTTTAATTAATTTCCATATTTTATTTCTGCATTAAAAAATTACCAAAATATAATTTTCTTTTTGCATTTATTTTCTAAAAATGTTTATTTAATTTAATAAATTTAAAAATATCTTTTTGCATGCATATTTATTTTTATTTTTATTTTAGCATTTAAATCATTATAAATTCATTTTAAATTACTAAAATGCATCTAAAAAATCCCAAAAAATTATTTTAGCATATTTATCTTATTTTCGACATATAATAATTTTCTCATATTAAAATTTGCATTTTTCTAACATTTTTTCTCTTGTTCGATTCATATTGCATTTTCCGATTTCTTCTTTTTGCCCAGGTTGATCCGATTCAGACGATTTTCTCTTTATCATTTTATCATTCTTATTTTCCAATAATGTAACTGTATATGGGATGTAATAGTTTAATTTAGGATTTTATTTTCCGCATTTTAAATTATGTATCTGCCCCAAAGCCATGTAATAGCGTAGGACATTTACATTTCCGCACTTTACATTCCGCATTTTACTTTCCGCACCCTTATCAATTGCTAGTAATTAGGCGTGTATGGCAAGATAATAATGAACATAGCCCACTAATTTTCAAGATAACATATTCTGAAATCAACACACTTCTTTCACACACGCACCCCTTAGGGTAATTCTCTCTCGATGCCTTTCGATTTCAAAGATGGTCATGTCCCTCGAACGTAGAGGTATTCTAGCACCGTTGCCTTCAAACAAATCATCATAGTCCCTTCGATACAAAGATCATTAGACCCACGATGTCGCCTCCGAATACATGATCTTGACCCTCGATTGTTGCCTACGAAAAATGATGATAGTCCCTTCGAATGTGCTAGGATACTTCCTACAAGTTGCTTTTCTATGACCATCCGATGTCCCTTCGAATGTCCCGCTTACATCCAACGAATGGAGCTACCTACTAACTAATGGTATGGCTAGCGCTATTCTACAAAAACGACCAATTCTGAGTGGGTAAATAAGTCTTTTAGTTGCTCGCTCTACCAAATGCTTTTCACACCACACACTTTTTTTTCAAAGTTCAAATTCTTTTCAAAACAAAAACATTTCCGAACACTTTGTATACACTCCTACATGAGTCATTACAAAGTCAAAGCGAAATGCCTTTTTCAAAACATCTTTGTCAAACACACGAAAGCAATTTTAAAAAGTGATCTAGAGCAACTAAGAGCCGTAGATAACTACGGATGGAAAGGGTGCTAATACCTTCCTTTTCATAACCATTCTCCGAACTCAAAATCTAACGAAGGTCTTTTTCTGTTACTTTTACCTTCCCTTAATTGGATAAAAATAAAAGTCGGTGGCGACTCTTGCTATCCGCACATTTGGATACAAAAATCCTACAAAGTCAGTTCACCGTATTACAGGATGACTTTACTGTCTATGGTTCTTCTTTTGATGCATGCTTGAACAGTTTAAGCTTGATTTTAGAAAGATGCATCGAGACTAACCTTGTGTTGAATTATGAAAAGTGTCACTTTATGGTTGAGCAGGGAATTGTCCTTGGTCACATTATTTCTGAAAAAGGAATTTTTGTTGACCCTGCTAAGATTGATGTGATTTCTACACTGCCTTACCCTTCTTGCATTCGCGAGATTCGTTCTTTTCTTGGTCATGCAGGTTTTCACAGGCGTTTCATCAAGGATTTCAGCAAGATAGCTCTTCCGCTGTCGAACTTGCTGAAGAATGACGTCACTTTCGATTTTGATGACAAATGCAAACAAGCGTTTGACTTCTTGAAGAAAGCATTGACCTCCGCTCCCATCATTCAGCCCCCTGACTGGACACTTCCTTTTGAGCTTATGTGTGATGCTTGAATTATCCTGTTGGGGCTGTCCTTGCACAAAGAGTTGACAAGGCTGCCCATGTTATTTACTATGCTTCTAGGACTTTAGATTCTGCACAGTCAAATTACACTACCACTGAAAAAGAACTGCTAGCTATTGTTTTTGCTCTTGACAAATTCAGATCTTATTTGCTAGGTTCCAAGGTTGTTGTTTTATGACCATGCGCTTTAAAGTACTTGAAGAAGCGGATGCAAAACCGAGATTGATTCGGTGGATGTTGTTGCTCGTGAGTTTAATGTCGAGATTAAAGACAAAAGTGGGGCTGAGAACTTAGTGGCTGACCACTTAAGCAGGATAGAGAGAGATGAAGACCCTTTTCCTATTCAGGATGACTTTCCTGATGAGCAGTTGTTTCTTTTGCATGGGATTACACCTTGGTTTGCTGACATTGTTAATTTTCTTGTTGCTGGTGTTTTTCCTACAGGTGCATCGAGAGCACAGGTTCACAAACTCAAGAGTGATGCCAAGTATTATGTTTGGGATGATCCATATCTATGGAAGTTTGGTAGTGATCAGGTAATCAGGAGATGTGTCCCCGACAATGAGATTGAATCTATTTTGAAATTTTCTCATGCATCTCAAGTCGGCGGACACTTCGGTCCTCAAAGGACTGCGAGAAAAGTCCTTGATTCAGGTTTCTATTGGCCAACTATTTTTAAGGATGCTTTTGAGACTTACCGCACTTGTAAAGAGTGCCAGATAGCAGGTACAAACATCACTAGCAAGAGTGAAATGCCTCAGTAGCCGATGCTTTTCTGTGAGGTATTTGGGGAATCGATTTCATGGGTCCTTTTCTGTATCATTTGGTTTCCTTTATATTTTACTTTTGTTGATTATGTTTCAAAGTGGGTGGAAGCTATCCCCACTAGGACTAATGATTCTCGAGTTGTTGCAGATTTTGTCAGGTCTAATATCTTTTGCAGGTTTGGAATACCGCGAGCCATCATAAGTGACCAAGGCACTCATTTCTGTAACCGCACCATGGAAGCTTTACTCCGAAAGTATGGAGTTGTGCACAGAGTCTCTACGCATATCACCCATAGACTAATGGGCAAGCTGAGATCTCAAACAGGGAGATCAAACAGGTTTTAGAGAAAATGGTGCAGCCAAACAGGAAAGATTGGAGTCGTCGTCTAGAAGACGCACTTTGGGCTCAAAGGACAGCTTTCAAGACACCCATTGGGATGTCTCCTTATCGACTTGTTTTTGGTAAGGCATGTCATCTTCCTGTTGAGATAGAACACCGTGCTTTTTGGGCGGTGAAAAGTTGTAATTTGGAGATGCAACAAGCAGGTATTGAAAGAAAACTCCAATTACAACAGTTGGAAGAGCTTAGATTAGAGGCTTATGAGAGCTCTAGGATTTATAAAGAGAAAACTAAGCACTTCCATGATAAAATGATTTCTAGGAAGGAATTTTCTGTGGGCCAACAGGTTTTACTGTTTAACTCCCGCCTTAAGCTTATGGCTGGGAAACTTCGATCCAAATGGATTGGCCCCTTTGTTGTTACTAATGTTTTCCCTCATGGTGCAGTAGAAATAAAAAGTGCAGGTACTGACAAAATCTTCAAGGTTAACGGGCAGCGGCTGAAGTTATTCCATGAAAGCTCGGTGCTTGAAAATGTCAGCATAGAGGAGCTTTCTTTGGAAGCACCTAACTACACTGCAACTTGATAAGGGAGTCCTTCTTTCCTTCTCTCTACTTTATTAGTAATGTCCTTTCATTGAGGGCAATGCTTAGTTTAAGTGTGGGGGAGGAAATCGTGTGTTTTATTTGTTTTTGTTTGTTAGTTTTTTTTTGTTAATTTCAACCAATAAGAAAATAATAAATGCATCTTCTTGAAAGTTTTAGGCTATAGACTGATTTGAGTCGGGTTTGCGGAGACGTACAGCTCTTGAGTAGTTTATTTCAGCAGTCGGCACCATCTCTCACACGCTTTACGCAGGAAAACCGATGAATATAAGTGAATGTTCCGAAAAGAAAAAAAAAAGAGAGAAGAAAAAGAGAATACACCTTCTAAGTTTGGTGACCCTCACCCGGTCACTTAATCCAACGGTTGTGTAATCTTCAAAAAAAAAAAAGGTTTTCAAAACTCTTTGTTAGTTGGTTCAGCGGTTTCTGGTGCTGAACTTGGTAGGGAGGATTACGGTCCGATCCCCCGCAACTACATCTGAGTAAACAAAGGGTTATGCCACGTAAGTACCAGAACCCCGTGCAAAGGATCAGAGTCACTAACCGGTCGTCCTGCTATAAGTGTGTGGAGATAACGGGCTTAATGTGATTGCGCTTGAATGAAAAAGAGCAAAAAGGATGAGTAAGTTAGGCTATGGTATAATAATATGATTTGAAATTGGTTTGTGTATTTAGGAGGCTTATGTCATATCATTAGTGTTCTTACGATGTCCTTAGTGTGCAAGATTAGTACTGTTGATGCAAACTTACCCGAAGAAGATTTGTAGCCTAGGATAAGTAACTGTTGATGTATTTGTGCTTTCTTTGTTTTGTTTTTTATTTTGCTCGGAGTGCAAAAGTTCAAGTGTGGGGGAATTTGATCAGTGCGTTTTGATGCACATTACTCTACGGTTGTACTTATACATTTCCATGGTTTGCTTGTCTTATTTTTGTATTTTATAATGTTTTTATATTTTAATTTATTTTTATTGTTATTTGATTTTCGTATTTAATTTTCAGCTTTAGCAGTCTGCACGGAAACGATCATAACTTGAGCTACAGGAATCGGATTGAGGCGTTTGACCATGCGTTGGAAAGCTAAGAGAAAGATCTACAACTCTCTAGTTGTGGCCAGAAGCTGATTCGGACTGTAGCAAGGTTGAAAAAGTCGTTGAAGTTGCAACATTTTTTATATTTAAGTTTTGGGTCATTTGTTTTGGGCCTGAGTTGTGTTTTTGACCCAGTTGGGTTATGACCCGAATCCTTGTCCTTGCTATACCTAGCAGCCGCTACAGTAATTTGGGATTACCTTTCATTATTCATAAAAAATACTATTTTGCTTTTGACGATTATGATGAGGAACTAAACATCTAGAGTCGATCTGCTGTATTCAGGTTCCAACACTTGAGATTATTATAATGTTAATTTCAGTTTAATTCCTTTCAATAATATTTTGTGTTATTGTATGCTTAATTCAATTGCATGAAATATATTGATTCAATTTGGTTGATTGTATGATCCTAACTTAGACTCATCGCGTTTGCTTAATTCGTTGTTGTGTCTGATCAATCGTGTTTGCTTAATCCATGAAAATTTATCCCGTTTGCTTAATTCGGACAATAGGATCGTACATCTCACAAACTTCACCGCGCTTGTCACTGGGTTTGTATCCAAATAGGAATAGATAATCCGCTTCGAGTATTAAAATTATAATAATCGATGATAGTAGGAACTGAATCGGTAGATTGACTTATTTTATAATCACTTATTTTAACCGCTTATTTTCTGCTTTTTCTTAATCGATCATCAAACCAACCCCCTAATTCGATTTACCTTCGGTTAGTAATAATCAAGAATCCTTGTGAGACGATTCGAGTCATTGTCGCTATACTACGTTTTCAAAAATTACTCGTTTTGATTCGCGCGCGACAGCGGATCAGCCTTCCCATCATTTTTCTTCAGTTCTTTGTGCACTGTTTATTGTGCCTCAGTAGCATTTGTTGTTAATGCTGGTACCATTTCATTCACAACTTCTTACACCTCCTGGAATCTGAAGATCACCTTCATCTTCATAATCCATTGATCAAAATTCTTACCTTCGAACACTGGTAGTTGCGCATGAATATTGTTCTTGTGAGTTGCCATACTTCAGGATTTCTCTAGCACCAATGAATGAACCAGACTCTTTGATACCAATTTGATGGAACCAAGAAAGAATAATAGATAACAGCTCAAGAATTTTTAAGAAGAATGCATAAGCGATTAGGGTTAAAGAGAAAGAGAAAGAGATAGGGAATAGAGTTGTAAAATTTTATTGATGATTGGATTAAAACTTTACAAGGCATAAGTTTGTTATTTATACATCAAGAGATGTGATAACTTGTTGTAACAAACTATCAACCAATAAACACTAGCTTCACGGGCAAGTAACTACAGTTAAATGCCTTTCATGCAAGTTTCTAACCTATCTAACAAACTAATTCTAACTAAACTGAATTACTAAAACCAATAAAAACTAATGGTAACTCCCACTTTCATCGGCGCATCATGTGACTTTAAAACCTATAAAACATTTACTTTCTATACATGAATTTTAAGTTCAAAAATACTTTATAATGTTAAAGTAATCACATGATCAATTCTGATCCGCTTTCGTAAGTCTCAAGATCTATCGTTTGAATTTCTAAGTCGAATATTGTTTTCGCCCTTTCGTCGTGTAAACGATATCTTTGTGCTTATACTTCATAGCAAGTATCTTTCATTTTAAAAACATAAATTACAAAACAACTATATAATTCTCGTTACAATTAATATTCATGCAATTCACGTGATATTCGTGGGTACGAAGATAGTCAAGTCTTAAACTCTATGTGAAATCTACTTGGATATACTTAATGGTGAAATAGCATAAACATGATTAAAATAAATTTTAAATAACACTAAAATGGAACTTGGAATAAAATAAACAATTATAAAGTTAAGAATTCCCCGAAGGGAAAGTTTGATCCATGAATACAACATTAACAATAAATTGCACTGTATGAAAAGATGCAAAAAAAAAATGGAAACTTGCATAAACTTCAAAACACAATTTTAGAGTAATTTTAGTACAAAATAAAGTTCGGATCCATTCTAATATTTTACAATATAAATATATTGATTTTTCTCATTTCAACGACAATTAAAATCTCTAAAAATCATGCAGAACCGTAAAAGGAAATTGTTGTAAATTACCCATGGAGTCCATAATAGTTATTTTAAATTATGGATGATCTCATTCTAATATGCGTTGGAAAACTACGGAAAAGAGTTACGACTTTAAAATAATTTTTATAAATTTACTCTTGGAATAAGTTGATCCCCTTCTAATATGCGTTGGAAAGCTACGAGAAAGAGATATGACTTTAATTTATAAGTCAGAAGCTGATTCGGACTGTAGTAGACCTGAAAAATCCGTTGAACTTGCAGCATTAGATTTATAATTTATTTTGGATCATTTGTTTTGGGCCTGAGTTATGTATTTGACCTAGTTGAGTTGTAAACTAAATTGTTTTGTTTTCCTCTATTACCTAGCAGTCACTACAGTAACTTCTAGACCATCTTTTCACGATAGAAATTCTGCTTTGTACAAATCGTCCATGGAAAACTAATCCTAAGCGTAATCTACAGAATTCGAATTCCACAAGACTTTGAGGTTTCTATCAATTTCAATTTAATTCAGTTTCTTTCTAATTTGTTATATAATATTCATTTGCTTAATTCGTTTATTATAGAATATATTGGATTTAATTTGATTGATATATGTTCCTTACTTTAATCACATTTAACTTAGCTTCTTCGTTAATTCACGCTATCTTTAACCGTTTGCTTAATTCGGTGAATCGTTTGCTTAATTCGGTGATTAGGAACATAACTCATGTAGTATTGTTGACGCTTGTTTCTTCCATATTGCAATCAAATAGGAATCGAAACTGTTTAGGAAATTGAAATTGTAATGACCAATGATAAGTTGGAAGTAGAATTGGTAGATTAACCTGTTATAATCACTTATTTTCTCAGTTTTATAAATCGATCCTAAAACCACAAATCTCTCAATCGATTTTACTTTTGGTTAATAAACAAGATCCTTGTGATACGATACTCGAGCCAATTGTCGCTATATTACAGTTTTAAAAATACTCGTTTTTGATCCGCATGCGACTGCGGATCACTCGCCCACACTTAATACTAGTGTTGGATAATGATTTGTGAAGCAACATTAAGATGAATATTTTGACTAAAATTATGTGAGAATGAGTTCTCTAATAGAAGAAATAGAATTTACATAATTTATTTAGCGGATAAGGTTGACATTTCATATGGATGTGATGTTGGGACATTGTATTTGACTTTAACTTTTTTTAAGAAAGAAATATTAACGTAGAACTAAGGATTCTCTAATCTGTTTACACATAGAATGGAAACAACTAAACCCGACAAAAGAAAAGAGAAATTTTCTATCAATTACAGTTTCGAAAGAAAAAGTAAAGAATCTTTGCTAAAATCATAAAAACTATAATTAGAATGAATAATGTCTTCCAAACCAAAATTTTTATATTCTAAATCGTATTATCCACACTCCATCCATCTTTCCGAAAACAAATGTCATTCCTCACAAGTCAAATAGACCACATAGTTGCTAGTCAGACTACTCCCAATTTGCTTTCCCTCACCTTTTTCTCTTTCTAAAAAAATACCATTCCCAAAAATTAGAAAATCTTTCATCACCTCTATCTACCGGTTTGTCTATCCAAAGCGCAATTTCTTTCCAAATTCTTTTCACCACTCTACATTTGTGAAAATTATGATCTAAAGTCTCCAACTTCATACCACAAAAAGAACAAAGTAAAGAATCTAAAGGGATATTTATTTTCTTAATTACCAAAAGATTTTTAGTTAGAATTCTATTCAAGGAAAAAACATTCCAACAAGATTATGGTGATTTGGTTTGCAATCGTTTGGGCTCTCTAGAAGACGAGGAATGCCATCGTCTTCAACAATGATGTTTTTAAAGTATGAGGTGTTGTGGATAATGTAAAAATTCAAGGGTTGTATGGATTTTTATTTCTGGTGCATGAGTTCTTTAGACTTTCCTCGATTGAAGTAAATTTATACTTTGGGTGATCGAGTATCCATTGTGCTATGTTATTAATATATTCCATTGCTTGTAAAAAAACAAACACAATTCCTCTCTACTGATATACATAACTCAGAAACAAACTCAAAGTATCTTTACTCAATCCACCATGAAAGGGGGGTATCAGAGAAGATTGAAAATAAGAGTTAGTTAAAGTAGTTAAAGAGATAGCTATGTATAGTTAGGAGGTTAGTTAAAAAGTTAGTCATGGTGTTATATCTGACTTTTACACGAGCTACAACTACCAAAGTACATACTACTAGTATAAGTATGAAATCACCTCCATAATGTAAAAAGGTTAACACATGATAGTAACAAAAGTGCAAAGCAAAGCTTCAACAAGAATTTCTTGCTATCAATTCTTCATATATCTCTGTCTCTCAATGAACTATTGTTCAAACTCTAACACTTATATATAACATTAAGATTGTATTATTGATTTTGGTGTTGTTTTCAAGGGGACTTCAATACAATAATTTTAAAAAAACTATTGAAATTCAGTTAAATATAAAACATTGTGTCAATAATGATTAAAATGAAATAAATCCACTTAAATTTTATTTATAATAAATAAAAAAGACAAGAAAAAGATAGATGCATCAGAGAATGGATGCAAAGGTATGTTTTTTAATAAAATAAGTGTAATACCTTTCTAACTAGTATTATTCATATATGTGTTGGCCTTTTCGTATGCTTCTGTCAAATACTTTCTAAATCTAACTAAATCAATTTTCACATTTTGTTTTAGGTAATCCCATTTTCCTGGGGGTAAAGCTGATGGATCTCTCACCACTAAGCTATCAGCCCCATACTCCCATGATAAGCTGCTTTCATTTGCGTTTACTTTGTATTTAATGTATTTCAAACCCAAAGACTCATTTGGATTTTCATAACAAGCTTTTGAAGACCATTCAAGTCCAATAGGCACAATTTGAACCACCACCGAACCTGGTCTAAGGAAGAACAAATTTGTTAGGCCCGCGCCATGCACCCCTAATAATACATTGCTCGAATGAATGAACCTATAAGTATTGGCCAATGAAGAGTCTTTTGATGAATCATACACACTTACATTGAATCCTATATCTTCAGCTAGCTTGATGACTTCTTCTTGATTCAAAAGTAGACGAGAACTTCCTTTTCTAATAACAAATGTGAGACGTGGCCTACCCTTATTATCATTGCGATCCATTAATGAGTTGTTACTTTTTATATATGTGCTATCTAGTAATGTATGGAAATCAAGAAGGGTTTTAGGATATGGTAGCAATTTAGGGTTTATAGTTACAGGTCCATGCTTGATCAACCCTACAACCGCAGATGGAAAACAATGAGTGGTTTTTGTTTCATTATTTGTTGCGATGATCTTGTGATGGGGACTAAATGTAGACAATAAATCATCATATTTTTTCAACCACCAAGACATACCATCTGCAATCACAAGTATTACATCTTGTTGAGGAAATAAAGTATTCTTGGTGATGAAAAGTGGTATAAAAATGTCATTTATTTCATGGTAGAAGTTTCCATTGTATCCACGTGCATTAAAAATTAGGGCTGGACTATGATGTGTGATGTCACATTGAGATGATTTTGGTGGAGCTGAAGTTAAGGTTACTTCTCTAACGGATCTCATTGCATTTTTATCACTTTTGAGAGTGTAAGGTTGGATTTTCACATGAATAGGGTTTTGATTTCTTGTATGAGTTTCCAACGAAAAGAGAGTTAATGATGTTTGGTTCAAAAGCGTTGGACCATTCATTAAACATAAATCAAAACGTCTATTGGAACGATCACATGTGATTAATGCAGTATTGTTAGCTTCCAAATTCCAACCCCACTTTGAAATTGATAACATTTGTCTAAATTTCTCTTTCCATATAGTTGCATCTGCACGAAGAAAATAAAAAATTATAAAAGATAATAATTTACAATTATATCTAAATATTTTAAGATCTTGTACATTGAATTATTCATTATTTTTTTATAAATTTATTACAAATAAAATAATTCATATCAATAAAATAAAATATAAATTAGTTTAAATGATTTAAATTAAAGAGGTACAGTAAATTTTTAAAGAAATCTTTAAAATAAACTCTCAATCTATTATGTTGTTAATAATATTAAAAAGAAAGATTAATTTTATTTTCGGTAAAACAAAACACTACCCATTGGTGTTGACGTACAAAAAGAGGTTATACATTATTCTCGGACACACTACATTTAATAGATTATAAATTGGAGTTTAATAGATATAAGACATTCAAAGTCATTCAATAAAGAATAATGATCAACCATATTGTTAAAATAATTTTAAAATATAACTATGGTTTGGCAGAATATCATGTCTGTAATTAAATATTCTTTTTTAAATATTTTTTCTAGTCTTTTTATTTTTCACTTTGAAGATCTTTTAGAGATAGTTTAGAGTTAATATAACAAAACCATGTCAGTTTGGTTTAATTTGATTCATGTACAAGAAATTACATTTTTCATAATAATTATTATTTTTAATTAAATTTTAATTTATAAAAATTAGCAGTAGTTTTACACACGCATCACTTGTAAAGAATAGAAAATTACGGAGAAATTTAAAAATACAATAAGTTAAAATCAAAATCAAATTCTTATAATTATAAATTTTTTATATTTTAATTAAAAATCAATATAAGTTGTTTTATATATCAATAAAAAGTACAAATATTATTATAAATATTTAGTTCATCAAAATTGTATAGGGTTTGTTACCTCGGAACACAGTTATCTGGAAAATGAAGATGAGTCCAAATATAGCAAACCATATAGCCGATTTTGACAATATTGATGTCTTCTTTTCCATCATGGATGCTTGTTTAACCCAAACAAACTTTTAGCAGAACTGTTTGAAGAAACAGAAATAAAAATTATCAGTAAAATGGATTTTATAATTTGATATATGAGTGAGTGATGGTTACGTTCTAATTACCTGATAGCTTTGTATTTGGTTTAGTTTCCCCTTATTTTCATCTATATATAGATAAAAGGTTGGTAATAAAACTATAGAAATCAAATTACATGGTCTAACAGTTGACTATTACAATACCTCTTAATAATTTTAAAGGAAAAATTACTATAAAATTTTAGTTTTGAAAGTTTATTTATATAAATCATTTTTGTAAGTTTCTAAATAAATTCAAAATATAAAATTATTTATATAAGTTAAAAATGATTGAATATTGTTTTCTTATAATAGAAGAAAAAGATTGATATTTTTCCAAAAAAAAATAATTAGAATTTGGAAAAACTTAGCTACAATTTCTAAGGTGTGATTTATATATATTCTTTTAAAAATATAATAAATATATAATTTTTTTACACATGCATATTTTTTTCCTCTATAAAATATTTAAATATATTTGTTATATTTTTATTGGAGAAAAGTATAAGTACATTGTAGTAAGTATTCTCCTTTTAACTTTGTTTTCCTGAAAAAGAAATAGAATACACTTTTCTTAATTACGTACCTTTTATTTTTCATTTTGTTTGCTTTCTAAAATAACTCTTCTGGCTACTTTGAACTCATTGTAATTATATCATTATAATTATAAATTTTAATAAAATTAATATAAATTATTAAAAATTGATATTTATTTATTTATTTATTTATGGGTTAAACATATTTTTAATCTCTATAAAATAATAAAAAATGACTTTAGTTCTTATAAAAACTTTGAGTTTTAATCCCTAAAAAATTACTTGTGCATGCAGTTTTAGTCCCTCTACATGAATTAAAATTGCGTGCAAAAATGTTTTATAGGAATTAAAAATTAAAATTGAGATATTTATAGGGACCAAAAACATATTTAACCATTTAATTATTACAAATAATTTTTGAAGTGAGATATTCTCTATTAAAAGAAAATTCTAAGATTTAAAAACTTTTTTAAAATTTAATTATTTTACTAATTTATTTTTGTGCAAGATTTGGTTAACTTAATTTAGGAATGAGAATGGGTAGGGTATGAGTAGGATACTATAGCACCCGTTTTCATACTCAAAGTTTGAAAAATTTCACGTACCCGAATATGTACCCTCGTGGACGTCAACTTTTGTATTTGTACTCTATGAGTACCTAAGTACCAATATCTGCACTCGTTTATCCGCATTTCTAAGAAAAAACTATAAATCATTTGTAATTTATCATGTCATTTTAAATTTTTAAGTTTAAAAAACGTTAAGAATGTTATTGTTATGTTGAGAAATAAATGAGGAATTTTATTAAAACGCATACAAATTTAATAGCAATGTATCTAATAAAATTGATAAACATATATGAATATATAATAATAAAATAAATATATATAAATATATATATTGTGTGGATATAAGGACTCTACAAGAAAAAATGCAATTTGGCAGGGGATAATCCCCTCACTTATCCCCTCACAAGTGGCAAAAACCTCACACAAATGTAAAATTTGCAAGGGGACTGTTTCCCTAAGAAAATAGGGAGTCACAAATTGTTTTGCGAGAGACTTTCCACGTCGTCTATTTGTTAGGGGTTACTCCCCTCACAAAATAAAATTACAATTTTTAAATCTACAACATGCTGACTTAGACGCATGCTAGTAGTGCATATTAGTAGTGTAGACCATTTGCTTGAGGTTAAACCTTGGAAAAAAAAAGTATAATTAATATAAAAAAAATATAATTATTAGAGTAAATAAATAAATTGTTTTTAATATATACTAAATATTTTTATACTAAACATAAAAATACTACAAATTATATTTTTAATATATATATTTTAAAATTTCTAAAAATACTGAACATAAAAATCTTAAACATACTCTTTTTAAAAATTCTATACTATTTTTATAAGTTTCTAATACTAAACATACTGTTTTTATAAAAATATGTAATATTTTTACAACTTTTTAGTACTAAATATACTACTTTTATATATATATATATATATATATATATATATATATATATATATATATATATATATATATATATATATATATATATATATATATATATATATATATATATATATATATATATATATATATATATATATATATATATATATATATATATATATATATATATATATATATAAAGTAGTATGTTTAGTATTAAAAAGTTGTAAAAATATTATATATATAAAAACTAAATCTCTACTATTTTTTAAAATTTTTTAATTTTTTAATTATCATTAAAGTTTTAAAAATTTAAATAATTTTTATCATGCATGTTTAGTATACTCAAAAATATTTTTTTGACTAAATTTTATAATTTTTCAAAATGAGAATAATTAAATGTAAATTTTTTGTTTCAAAAAATAATGATAAAAGTATGAAACTTTTTATAGGAATTTGAGTTCTTTGTTTTCAAAGAACTTTTTATAACGTTCTATTGATGTATGCAAAATAATCATTTTAAAAAATACACATCAATTTAACAGGAGACATTAAAATTACGTGCATAATAATTTTGAAGAGATTAAAAATATTATATTTTAATAGAGACTAAAATTGAAAATTGAGATATTTATAAGGACCAAAAATATATTTAACCTTTTTATATATATATATATATATATATATATATATATATATATATATATATATATATATATATATATATATATATATATATATATATATATGAAAAATTTTATATGATGTTTACTTGAATGTTGCTGTAAAAATTCAAAATTCAACTATTTAGTAAAATATCTAAGTTTTTTTAATAGGTTATAAACAATTAATAATGAGTATAAGGGATACTCCATCCGATAATACAATTTGAAAAGTCTCTACTTCCTAAAACAAAGGAGAGGTAGAGTATTTCAAACATAAAAATTACCTCCGACAATTTACAAGAAGATGTAAGCCAAGTTCATGATTTAAAAACTATCTCCAACATACAATCATCAAAATTAATAACTTCACCTTTAAATAGTACGACATTACGCAACAATCAAACACTCCACATTGTGGCAAGCCAAATCACTCCTACTTGAATCTTCTTTATCTTACACTTCAATTCTCAAAATGGAAAAATAAACTCTCCAATTCTGACAAAGATAATTCCAACTCACCACCTATCCACTTATACACTTTCATCCAAATATTATTTACAAACCTACAAGTCCCGAACAGGTGAACACTAAATTCCTCCTCCAAATTGCATAGAACACAACTACCATCCTTTACAACCCTCTTTTAGATAGCTAGTCTTTTGTAGGTAGTCTGATTATGATAAATCTCCAACCAAACAAAGAAGTATTTGACGGAACTTTGATCTCCCACAAGTGATTAATTGTTGCCACTGTTAAACCTAGCAAAAA
The DNA here is from genome assembly GCA_021764765.1 of Vicia sativa. Taxonomy (NCBI): domain Eukaryota; kingdom Viridiplantae; phylum Streptophyta; class Magnoliopsida; order Fabales; family Fabaceae; genus Vicia; species Vicia sativa. The sequence continues at coordinate 121,560,189 of CM038792.1, read as the reverse complement.
TGAAACTGGTAGATTCTCGGTAAGGTACATGCAGCAGGAATTAATCGAAAAAACTTTATCTTCTCCAATCTGCCATTCAAAGCAATCTGTTGCAGAACAGTCCACAGTCGCCTCCAGCAACAAACCTGATGAATTCGTCCCAAATTAGAGGATCTATATCATCTCTATTTTCCACTAAAGTTGCAAAATTCCAAGACCAATTCAAATCATTCCAAATCTCTGCCTCTTCTATAGTGCAGTAGCTGCATAAGAAGGTAGAAAAAATCTCAGGGAACGCGACTTTTAGAGGCTGGTTCCAAGCTATTTAGCGTGCCAGAAATCTGTTCGAGAACTATTTTTCGGTTTGCATAATTAGATATGATTGAGTTGAGAAAATGGGTTAATTTAATTGATTGTTGTTGAGAAAAAGAATATAAAAATTGAAATATTGGGGGAGTGTTGTCTCTGGAAACATATATATAAGCATAAGATAGAAGATAAAACAACATTATATTAAGCGAGTCAAGCGGCGGGTTGGTGTGACAATTAATATGTTATTGAAACGTGGAGATAGGGCCCCCCTCTCTAATTGTTTGCATTGAAAACAAAGACTGCACGTGCAGTCTGCACGCAACAGTGACAAGATAAGTGTTGTCCCTAGGCGTGGGGAATCCCATCGTTAAATGCACTTTTCAGTTTGTTTAGGGTAACCCCTCGCAAACTGTTGCGCCGTTATGACCCTAGATTTAACACTTTGGCACCTGTTTCAATTACTAGGGGACTACCCCTCATAGTGTATTTTTTCAAAATTAAAAATTCCCTCTTTACTGATAGCGAGGGGTAACCCCACAGTTTTTTATTTTTTTATTTATAAATTTTTACGTTGCAAGAGGCTTTACCCCAAGCAACATATTTTTTGTTTAGGGTTTTATCCCTGGCATAATCCCATGAAAAATTAGCCTCTTTCTTGTAGTGGGGTGGGTACTAAGGTACCTGTACTCGCGCTCATACCCTCTTATTTTCGTGGGTAATTCTTCGTGTCCATGTCCATACCTATTTTACGGGTTTTTATCTTATTCGTTGTGGGTGTTTTTTAAGGATAACCACTGCGGATGGGTACAATTGCCTCCCTAACTTAATTCTTACCGACTAAATCAATATTTACTAACAAATTTGATTATTTCATAGTCAAAAAAAAAGAAAGTTAATTACATAAAAAAATTCTTGTGTTGTGTATCACAAATTTACTTAACGTATACGTACCACATTTTGTAAATTACTATTGTTTTAAAATAATATTTGTCTATTTATATACATATATAAAAAGAAGGGAAATATCTTTTCAATAGGAAAAATGAAAAAGAACAAAAAAAAATAGATTGTTTGTTTTTAATATTTCTATAAACATCCATTGTATTTGAAAAAAAAGAAAAGGATATGAGTGAAAATATTTTATAATATTTTGATATTAGGTTAAAACACATGAATTTATCATGTATACTCACATTGTATTCTTAATATATTCATTTGGAAAAAAAATATTAAAAAATTGTTTGTTTTTGATATTTATATAAGGTACGCGTCAATATTTTGCCCGCATGGCATGTTACAAAAATTAATTTTAAAATTTCTCCCACATACAGGAATCAAACTTGGGTCATCAAGCTTATCATTGGTTGAGTTACCACTTAGGCATTTTCACTTTAGTGATTAAATTTACACATTAAATGTATTTTACTTCTGTCTTTTTTTCTGGATTTCTTTAATTTTAGCAAAATAAAGATGACAGTGTTGCAAAGACAATGACAACTACTTCAGATAAAGACAACTACGACAGAAAACTTCATCTTTCACAAACACCTAGTGACCACCATTTTCAATCCTTCAATACCTCACCCTTATCCCCATTCAAATCCTCATACCTCCAAGACACTAAAACCCCAATTATCTCTGTTTCTCCTTAAATTAGGATTTAGGATTTTAGGATTTAGGTCACCGTGAATCCGTCGGGGCTACTATATTATCGTCATCACCACATCATCTGATTTACATATCTATGAAACAGAGAATTTATTTATCCTAGTCTCCAATTTTCATTCTCCGTCGTCGCCATTTATTTCCCATTTTGATTCTTCCAATCTCCAATTTTGATCTACCCTTGACTTGACTCTCTCCCATCCCAGAAAATCCAGGTAAATTATCTTCTTCAATTCTCAACCATTATTCCTCTCAATTCAACTCACCTAGGATTTTCATTCACTTGTCAGTTCCCCAATTCACCTTCTTCGCTAATTATCTAGGTCGTTGCATTGCATTATTCGTTACCCTTGTAGAATTTCATTCCTAATAATAACCTTAATTGGATAATGTAATCAAATTTCAAAGCTATTATTGTATTTTAGGTTTAATTGCTATATTTTGTGATACTGCATTTGGTAAATTCAATACATGTTTAGTTCTTTTTTATTAATTTGTTAGCAGGAATATGTCAACGAATTAATGTTGAGTTTGGGGAGTAACTACAAAGTTTATTGCTGTGTTTCTTTTACTTTTTCTAATTTACTTGTTATTTTGAGGAAGTGAGTTAAACTATTATATTTAGCTGGAAAATTATGCAGAACTGGAAGAGAGAAAAGAATGGATAAAATATAATGCATGCCAACTGTTTGATGTTTTTCTTATTCACCTTTTATAAATTAAGAATTCAATTATATTTAATGTGTGGTATTTATAAAAAAATGTAGAGTGGACTAGTGGTAAAGGAGATGCCCAGAAAATTGGACAGAAAGGATTAACGTGGACGTTTTTGAACAACTAAAGGACCACTTTGACAATTTTTAAAGATAAGGGACCAGAATGTACCATGAGGTAAACTTAAGGGATCAGAAAGGGTATTTTTCCTTTATATAAACATCCATTATATTTGTAATTATAGGTCTACATTCACATTTAAGAAAAGGACATCTAACTCCTCCTTCATTTCGACAACATTCATGAGCAAACACCCACATGATAAATTCTTTAACTCCTTTCTTAAAATTGGATTTAAGTCCACGACTTCTTGAATACAATCTATCGTACATCCAACTACGATAATACCAATAATATTTCATACGACACCTTTATGCAATCATTATCTTTTAATTAACTAAAAATAAATATTTAACTATATTAACTATAAATAAATTATATATATATATATATATATATATATATATATATATATATTTTATTAACTATAATAAATTTACAATACTAACATAATAATATATTTTAAATCAAAAAACACATTATTTAAACAATCAACAATCCAATTAATATATAAAATTTAAAATAGAAAAAATATATCTTCTTCAATCTCCTTTAATCTTTTTCAAATTCTTCAATCTTCTTGCTATTCACCTCTTAATATCTTGGAAAAAATTAAAATATTAATTAAAATAAAAAATACTATAATAAATGACCTTTATTGCTTCTCACCTCTTAATATCTTTGAAAAAATTAAAATATTAATTAAAATAAAAAATACTATAATAAATGACCTTTGATAAAATTTGAATGGAAATTGATGAATTGAGATTGGAATGGAAGATGAAAAACAGTGGATAAAAGAGTGGAGACGAGAAGAAGTGGTGAAGAACAAAATGAAAGTTTATATAGGTTAATCAGCGACGTGAATTTTACGTCGCAACTTTGTCACGTGATATTCACGTCATAACATTCCAACTATTGCAAAGCTGTCAGTAACATCACTTCCAAGTCACTCAACTTTCCCAACTATTTTTTTAAACTTTCTCACTTAAGCGGTGCGACGTGATTCCCACATCATAACTGAAAATTTGAAATTTTTAATATTTTTCTTATGTGAATGTTGCAGGCTTTTTTTAATTTGTTATTTTAATTTTTGGCTGCGACGTAAATCCCACGTCACAATTTTATTTTTGAAAAATATAGTCTGACTCCTCATGTAATAACATTAGTTTAATCATTTTAATCTTAAATACATGCATTGACGTGATTATCACGTCACAACTATATTTTTTTGTCACATGATAATCTTGTCGCTGAACACAATTTTTTTTTGTAGTGAAACCTTTGAAAAGGCCACAAACAAGATTTACTTTGTAATTTTTAGCATGTCTAACTCAAATTTGACAAAGCCTAATTCGATCCAGTCTATTCTCACCCTTACTTGTGATCAAGAGTTAATTTATTTATCGATTACTTTCACTACAAGAAAAAGCAATATTTGCCAGGGGAATATCCCCTCACAAATGTCAAAACCCCCTCACAAATAGGTAATTTGCGAGGGGACAGCTCCCCTAGCAAAACAGGGGGTCGGAAAACAAATTGCGAGGAGCTAATATCCACGCCATATACCCAGGGGATAATCCCCTCGCTAGCTGTCATATATAAATAATGCACTTCTGCATAGAGTCAGATAGTGCAGGCTGTGCAGAATTACGTCAGCATTTACCCAGGGGATAATCCCCTCGCAAATTGCCAGGATGGTGACATGTTCACAGGAGTCCATCCCCTGGCAAATTGCAGAATAAATTTAAAAAAAAAAAAATTTTAAAATTATATATAAATTTGAAAAGTATTATAATAGAATAATTATAAATTTATATAATAATTAAAATTTATGTAATAAAAATTCATCAAAATTAAAATAAAATATTTAAGTTCAACATACCTAAAATTAAAATATCATACAAATTTTTAAAAAAACTCCAAATATTCAACATAATTATATAATTACTCTTCATCTTCTTCTTGATCATCTTCTTCAACAACCCCTTCATTAACACTACTTCCTCCAAATCCACCACCAAAATTTTGTGAAGCAAAAAATTGATCAAATCTTAGAGCCCGCTCATTTGCAATCCGCATCGCTTCTTGATACTCTTGTGCCTGCCTCCTCATTTCTTCCCGCAACTCAATTTCCCTTCTTTGCATTTCTCGTTCCATCTCTAATTGTTTTTTCTTCATCTCTTCAATTTCTGCATTTCTTGCTGCAACTTGTTGTGCTGCCTCAGTATTAGCCAAATTTCTCACAGTTTCAAGCATTTGGTTAAGATAGGTTGGTGATGTTCCTTCACCATCGCAAGTCTCATTCTGAAACACCTATCACGCCTCTTTATAGTTTTGGCGTAACCTCCAGACCATACACTCTCCCATTTTCTTCTTTCCACTGCAGATCATACCATGTAGTAAAAGCCAAACTAGGATCAACTGGATATCCTGATTGTGGTTCAGCTAATTCAGGGTGATTTGATAACTTTATGGCAAGTTGTCTATCAAACTCCTCCTATAAAAATAAATAAATTTTATAATTATTAGAATAAGTTAGATACATATAAAAGAAATAAATAAAATATTTTTAATATAAGAAAAACTTACTTGAGTGTTTCTTGAGCGGTCGTCAATAAACTCTCCATTTCTCTTGAGATGAGTCTCCAAATGGAGCTCATTAAGAAGTGGATTTCTACCCAACTCCTCACGCTTATTAAAAAAGGGAAAAATAATTAATTATAGAATAAAAATGATAAATTAATTAAAAAATAAATAAACTTACGTACCATCCTTCGTGCAACTTCAGCAACACTTATACTTCCGCCTGCATAATTGCAGCCACCAACTTCAGATGCTCTATTTTTCTTTGCCTTCTCAGATATTTCCTTAAATTTTTCAGAATTCCAATGGGCAATAAGCTGCTCAAATATATCTTGACTTATCCAACGTGGACGTTGCTGTTTTTTCTCCCATTTCAGTCTGACATTTCTCATGGTGTCAGAAAACCGGGCACCACATTTTGAGTTAAAATTTTCTTTAATTGCGATCTCATCTCTAACATCCCAAATACATTGCTCCTACATTGTTGTATGAATTCAAAAACATGCAATAAAATATATTGATGATTAATATCTCAAAAAAATATAAAGAAAATGTCACAATAAGTCAATACCCCAAATGCCTTAAACCATTCTTGTCTTTCATCATCATCTACAGCTTTATAATTCGGCCAAAATTTTGTATACTTCTCTTTAATAATGGATGTGATGATCGTTACTGCCTGATGAGAGGGCAAGATCCTAAACAACAAAAAACTTGTGTTAGAATTAACTAAATAAAATTCAAATTTTAAATAAAATATAAAACATATATAAACACTTACGATCCAGAATCGGGCCAGATGACAAGTCTTCCTTGGTGGTATCTAATTTTTTGCTGATCATTTTTTTTCAAGATGCGCTCCCTCCTTGTTTGCTCATCAGTACTGGTATCTCCCTGAGCACTGGTATCGCCATGAGCACTAGTATCGCCAGGAGCACTGGTATCGCCAGGAGCATCCTCTGAATCCATGGGTACGGGCATGCTAGATCCACCTGGCTCCATATGAATGGGTAATGATTGGGGCATGTTGGGCCCACTCGACTGCATGAATGGCATAGGATAATATCCACTGGGTCCAGTAGGAACATATGGTGTGTATCCAGGAGGACTAATAAAACCTATCAGGTATCTAGGAGGTGTGGATAGTAATCCAGTGAAAGATCCAGACATGGGTGAAGTGGGATGCATAAGAGGTGGAATGGGATGGATATGAGGCGGAGAAGGATTTGGCTTGCGCTGTGCATTGATGCAAACATTCTTTGCAACCTAGGTATTATTGGCAAATAGAACATGGACTTCACTGCAACTCGTTTTTCTTACGATCAACTCCTCTACTGGGAACTAAATACCTCGGACTATTGCAAAACTTACATTGCTCTAATTCCCCATCATTAGTTCCGAACTCATTGTCATAAAATAACATGCAACCTCCAATGCAACAATCAATCCTTTTTACTTCTAGTCCCAACTTCGACACCATCCTCTTCGCATCGTAATAACTTGTAGGCATGTTTTCCTTAACAGGAGTCGCGTCTAGCATCATTCTGGCAAAGAAATCCAAACATTGATCTGGAACATTCCAATTTGACTTCGCTGCCAACAGCCTCACACACATTGATAGCCTAGAGTCAGAAGATCCCTCAAACAACGGTATATTTATTTCTTTCAGCAACTGGTAAAACCTTTGCGCTTTCTCATTCGGGAGCTCTTCTGCATCAAAGTCTTCAGGTTCATCATAACTCACATTCACCCTTAATGCGTCACTGACCATATCCTCGACTAAATTAAATTGTTCCTGATATTGCACGTGTGATGGACTACTTGGAGCATCTCTATTTGTATCCAATCCAACACGTGTTTGACTGCAAGAAGCCTCTTTATTTATCTCCTGCAATTTCTCCCCATTAGATGTCCAAACCCAATAATTTGGCCTAAAACCCACTCTCTCCAAGTGACGTTTCACTTCACTAGGGTCACTAATTATATTTTTGCAACCACACTTTAAACACGGACATCTGATCCCTCCTTCGTTACGACAACAATCTTGAGCAAACGCATACGCAAGAAACGCATCAACTCCTTCCTTAAAATGCGGTTTAAGCCCACGCCTTCCAAGAAATGTTCTATCGTACATCCAACTACGATAGAATTGATAATATTCCATACTGCACATGTTCATATTTAATTTTATTAAAATAAAATGAGGAGTGTGCTATCGACAAATTTATAAAAATTTGTCAATACTATCATGTTTATTCTAAAAATAAATCATATTTACTATACAATTATCCTAAATATTGATACTCTAATTAAACATATATCTTTATAAACATATATTTTTATCCTAACTATGATGTTTTTATATACATCTATTTTTTAGTCATAAACATACATTTTTAATCCTAAACATAAATTGTCTTCTTTTAACATTAAAAACAATTATCCATCATATAATGTCCAAGTAAATTAATTATACATATTGTTTTTAAAAATTAATTATAAATACTTTAACTATAAACTGTTTTTTACTATAAATATTTTTTTTTACTGTACTAGATATAAACTGTTTTAAATATATATATATATATATTGTTTTAAATATAAATACTGTTTAAATATATACTATTTTACATATTATTTTTTTAAAAAAACTATATATATTTACACTTAAATTAAAAATCACAAATAAATATATATATACATATATATATATATATATATATATATAATCATAAATAAATATTAAATATATATATATATATATATATATATATATATATATATATATATATATATATATATATATATATAATAATTTCAAATATTCTTTTGTATATATTAATATTTTTCTAAAATATATATATATTTTCGTTTTTTTCTTTTCTTTTCTTTTTTTATAAAATATACACTATAAATTAATATATTGTTTATTTAAAATAATTAATATAATTACATACTATTTTTAAAAATTATATATTGTTTTTAAAAATATTTATAACATAATATTTACAGTAACTATATATATATATATATATATATATATATATATATATATATATATATATATATATATATATATATATATATATATATATATATATATATATTTTGATTTTTTTATAATCTAAAATCTAATATTACAAAATAAATATATATCTAACTTAAACATTTATATCTAAAAAATCAGGAAAAAAAATTAAATTGTGTACCTTTGGTTGGAGCTTTTCTTTAAAATTTGTCACAAATACCTTCAAAAAACCAGAAAATATCTTTATAATTAGATATATAATAAGCAGAAAATAACTTAACAAAAAACACAAACTAAATTACATATACCTTGAAAAACTTTTATTAATTGATGGAATGAGAAGATAACTAAAATTGGATGAAAATGGAGGAATTGGAAAAGAGAGCAAAACTGTGGGTGTGGGTGGTTGCTGGCTGAGGAGGAAGATGAAGAATCAAATAAATTATAAAACCCTTTTAATATACAACTGATCGTGCAGGATGCTTGAAAGTGTGGCAATTAATGGCTGGCAGGTGGCGAGGGGCTCCCCCTCGGAAATGAAACGGACAAATATAGCGAGGGGAGCCCCCTCGGAAATTGACATGGCATAATTAAAACCTGCACGCGCAGTCTACGCAGCAGGTGGAGAGTAATAATGTGGTCCCTTTTGCTTGGGGTATCCCCTCGCAATAAACCCACTACTTTTTGCTTGGGGTGTCCCCTCGCAAAATACCTTACTTTTTCGCGCTCCTTTTTGTTTCCGAGGGGTAGCCCCTCACAATGTAAATTTTCAAATTTCAAATATTTTGTGTTGCCTATTTGCGAGGGGATACCCCATGCGACTGGATTTTTTTTTTTTTTTACAGAGATTTACACTTTGCGAGGGGATTTACCCCAAACAACGTTGTTTTATTTGTTTGGGGTTTTATCCCTGGCTAAATCCCCTAGCAAACTAAGGCTTTTCTTGTAGTGTTTGTAGATGATATTGATATAATTATTGTTGTTCTTAAGGGATTGAATAGATTACTTAAAAACAATTAAAATTGATCTAAAAGTTAAATAAAAATACAATATCAATTAAATTAAATATATCGCATTAAATTGTTATATCTATCAAATAAAAGTTAAAAGAAAGAAAGAAAAAAGACAAGAGGGCATGGAAAGAAAGATGTTAAAGGTTTTTTTTTGTTAAGATAAAAAGATGACTATCTACCTAGCTAGTACTTGTATTCATATATATCTTAGCTATTTTGTAAACTTTTACTAAACATTTTTTAAATCTAATTAAATCGATTATCACATTTTGTTTCTTCACGTATAGTAGTTGCTTAGACCATTTTCCTTCCATATAAGTTTCTGGATTCTTGATTACTAAACTATCAACTCCATATTTCCAAGACAAGCTACTTTCATTTGCATTTACTTTGTATTCAACATATTTCAACCCTAAAACTTGAGCTGGTTTGCTAAAATATGTATTTGAGGCCCAATCAAGTCCAATAGGTACAACTTGAACCAACACAGAGCCTTGTCTAAGGAACAATAAATGTGTTAGGCCCGCACCATGCACCCCTAACATTACGTGGCTTGACTGAATCAACCTATAGACATTAGCAAATGAGGAGCCTCTTGATGCCTCCAAAACATGTACATTAAACCCTACATCTTCGGCTAACTTGATGACTTCTTCTTGGTTCAACAACACACGTCTTGGACTTCCCTTTCTACTCACCAATGTTAGAAGGGGCTTATTCATATTGTTGGGAATATATAATGATGAAGTGTCATTTTTTATATATGTGCTTTCTAGGAATGCATGGAAATGAAAGAGGGATTTAGGGTATGGTAGCAATTTAGGGTTTATGGTCATTTCTCCATGTTTTATTAAACCTATGGTTGCTGATGGAAAACAATGGATGCTTGTTAAGTTATTTGTGTTGATGATCGTGTGATTGGGACTAAATGCATATAATAAATCTGCATATTTTTTGAACCACCAAGGTGCACCATCTGTGATAACAAGTATTACATCATTATTAGGAGATAATGAATTGATGGTGATATAGAGTGGTATAAAAATTTCATTTATGTCATGGAAGAAGTTTCCAGTGTATCCACCAGCACTAAATACTAGTGCTGGGCTATGATGTGTGATGCCACATTGAGATGAATATTTTGGTGGAGTTGATGTAAGAGTAAATTCTCTAACAAAAGATTTTGCATATTTATCATTTTTGAGAGGGTAAGGTTGGATTTTGACATTGATGTGTTGTTGGGTTATTGTATTTGAGTGTAGAGTAAAGAGAGTTAATGAAGTTTGGTCTAAAAGTATTGGACTATTCATTTTACATATATCAAAATGTTTATTTGAACGATCACATGTAATTACGGCACTACCATTTGCTTCAGAATTCCAAACTCCATGTGAATTTGAGAGTATTTGTATAGTTCCATCTACATCATGAAAATATAAAAAAATTATAAAAAAAATTAATTTACTAACATAATGATATTTTAAGATTTTGTGAATAACTTGTTTCATAAATATTTTGTTATAATATTACGAATAAATTTAAATTTTTTTATATCAGAAAGGATTTTAATTTATATGCAGAAATTGCATAAAATTACTTTGCACATGCATCTAATTAAAAAATAATTATTGTTTAAATCTATAAATTATTTAATTTAAAAGAAATTAAAACAAAATATAGTATTATCTAAATTAAAAACTCAGAAATTGTATACTGGTATATTTGTTTCAAATTTAAAAATTACATTTTTTATTAGAAAATAATTATACTCAATCAGAAAAACAATACTTTTAAGTATAAAGATTCATGGGAATAAATAACTTTCAATTTATTCCCATGTGAAAAGGCGACATGTCTTAAAAAATTATATAAATATTTTTTAAAAAACTATATATCAATCATATTTCTCAGAATATTAAATTATATATTAATTTTGTTTTAAATATTCAAAAATTATATTTTTGATATTATTATTTTTAGATAACTTATTATTTATAATGTGCCCAGTTAATAAATAAATTAATAAATTTATAATATTAAATAAAATAAATAATTTTTATCTAACTTAAATTTTTGACATTAATTAGCTTAATTGTTTCCATGAAAATTGTAACCATCTGACTATAAGAAAAGCATTAAGAAAAAATAAGTATGTATAATATATGGATTAATCTTACTCAACAACAATACTGAATAATTTGATTAATATAATTTTTTTATTAATTAGTAATTACCTCTAATGAAAATCACCTGGAGAATGAAGATGAGTCCCAATACTGCAAAACATATAGCTAACTTTGACAATATTGTTGTGTTCCCTTCCAACATCGTAATATCACAACACCCTGTTCCAAGAAAGGGAAATCAAAATCAAGAGAAATAAAAATTAAGAGAGAATTTTTTTTGAAGGATCTTAAAAATAAGTCATTAAACAAATACAAGAAAATGGACTTTACAATTTGATATATGATTAAGAAGTGATTATAGAACGTAAATTGATCATCTAAAATGAAATGAGCCATTAGTTACCTGAAGTGACACATATATTATATTTTAAGCCTAGATTCCCCTTTCTTTCATCTACATAAAGATCAAAGTTTGGTAAAATGAATAAATGTAGAGATCAAATTAAATGGGTCTAATGTAGAATGGGGTAAAAACTCAAAATTTGGTCCAAAAAATATAAATGTCCTAGGACCAATTTATTTAACTCTGCCGTTCATGCAAATTTTCGGCCACATTTTTTGTTTAATTTAAGTTTTAGTATGTGTTTGTTGAACTGTTTAAATAATAGTTTATGCAACTTTTTTTTATACGTAATGGAATTTTACTAAACAAAGAGTATAAAGTGTACTTATCCAATATTATATCGGCGAATATTTAAAAAATCAATAGGCCAATAACACCATAACGTATAATTACAAATGACATTCGTCTGAATTTCTATCACGTTTCAAAGTCAAGAAAACAATTTTGTCATGTACACATTTCACTTTGATATGAAATCATCCATGCAATTAACCATTCTTGACATATGACATTGCACCAATAAATATTCTAGTGATTCAATATATAGATTGCAAAAGACACATACCTTATCATTTAAATCATTTATGATACCTCTTTTGGCTAACCCTTCTTTGGTCGCAATTCGGTTTTTGATACATCTCCAACCAAACATAAGAATTTTCGAAGGGACCCTTGATTTCCATAAGACCTCCACGACTTTCAAATTATCCTCGCTTTGTGGCTGAAAAACTCTTCTATAATTATATACTTCATAACCTGATCTAATTGAATACACTTCTCACGCATCTTTAAACCACTTGTATGTATCAGTACCCCCCTAACCGGATTGATTCCATACAAACCACTTGGAAGCGTCAAATGGTTTGGGTTCAGATTCCACTCCCAATCACAGCCATCTAAACTTCCCATTTGAACTATTGTTGCACCTTTATTCATAGACATGCTAAACGCTTCAGGATACACCAATTTGAAAGGAGTTCCTTCACACCATTTGTAGTGTCAAAACTTTATGTATTTACCCGAGCCTAGACAGCAAGCAATCTCGCTCAAGAACCAATCATCACTTTCTTCTTCAAACCTAACTTTCACAATATCGCGCCACCATAATGACGACTTCTTAAATTATTCCTTTGATACTTCCTAAATAACAACTCCTTCCAAACAACCATGCCTAAATTCTAAAGCCGACCTCCATACAGACTCTTTATCAACCAAAAAATGTCACCTCCATTTGCTAAGCAGTGAATTGTTAAAGGTCTCAAAACATCTAATGCCTAAACCCCCGTTCTCCTTCGACCCACACACCTCACTCCAATTAACCCAAGCAATCCCCTTCTTATCCAATCCAACACTCCAAAGAAATTCTCTTTGAATTCTTATAAGCCTCTTCAAAATAACCCTTGGAGTCTTGAAGAAAAATAGATAATAAATCAGAATTGAATTTAGAACAGAATATATCAATGTGATTCTACCTCCTATAGACAAGAACTTCCTTTTCCATGTTAAGAGTCTATTCATCGTATTTCTAATAATTGATTTCCATACATGTTGCCTTCTATGGCTCGCTCCCACCTGCATTCCAAGAAAGTTAAAAGGGACAAAACTTGTTTCGCAAAATAGATATGTTGTAGCCTCTTGCATGAATGATTCTGCCACATTAATTCTCATTAAACTTCTTTTACACAAATTAACATTTAAACCGGAAATTAGTCCAAATCCCCATAGTAGCGCCTTTATGCACCGAAGATTGTCCCTTGAAGGCTCACAAATTAATATTGCATTGTCTGTAAATTGTAATAATTCAAACTCCAACCCCGGTTCCGATGCAAATCCCTTTAACGTTGCACTATGAACTACCTCAACAACCATCAGAGCTAAGCCTTCTCTAACTAACATGAACAAAAAGGGTGATAAAGGATCCCCCTTCCGTAACCCTTTTACCATCCTAAAGTCTGATGTTGTACTACCCTTAACCATGACTAATGACGAAGCGGAACAAACACAAGATTCAATCCATTTTATCCACCTTCCCCGGAATCCAAACCTACGCATCATATTCAGCTGAAAACTCCAATTTACATTATTGTACGCTTTCTCAATATCTACCAGCAACACAACACACTTCTTTCTTTTCCTCTTTGCAAAATCTATCAACTCGTTTAGAACCATTATTCCATCTTGAATCTGCCTACCAGGGATGAACACAATCTGAGTCTTAGAAACCAACTTCCCTATCACTAAACTCAATCTATTAGCTAATAACTTTGCAATTATCTTATATAGGCTTTCCAACAAACTATTAGGTCGATACTCCGATGACAACTAGGGATTATCAACCTTCGGAAGTAGTGCAAGAAAAGATGCAGAAATGGCTTTTGGAAGGTTTGATTTCTCATAAAACTCATAGATGAAATTTAGAATATCACCAGACAAAGAATTCCAACATTTATAGATGAAGTTAAAATTATACCCATTTGGACCCAGACACTTGTTCCCATCAAACTCTCTAACTACCTCTCAGATTTCTGCCACCGAAAATGGACTATCCAACAAAAGTGCTTCAGGATGAGTTAATATTGAACAAACAAGATGCCTTTCAGCCTTGGTATACACAGTGATGACTCTTTATACTTTGCTTTGAAAAATATCTTCACTTCATCTTTAACCCTATTAACATCATACACCCTGCCCAAATTTGATTCTACACTTCCACTATAATTGCTCCTAGCCCTTGCTTTCTCTATGTTATGGAAGAAGCTAGTGTTTAAATCCCCTTCCTTGCACCATTTTACTCTTGACTTTTGTTTCAATATACATTCACGCCTTTGGATATCGTTCCAGAATGAACTAGAGGCTTCTGCTTTCGCATCTGAAATAACCTTTTCTTCCGCCTTCGCATTCAACAAACATAAGACACCCTCCCTGTAACGCCCTGAAATTAATTAATTAGTTAATTAAATTATTAAAGGATTTAATTATTGGGTATAGATGAAGTTTGAGAATTTAACTAGAATAATTGGATTTATCGGAATTATTATAAGAGACATTTCGAATTAATACGTTATTTGAGTTGATAAGCTAATAATCAGATAATTAATCGGTTTAACCAGGAGAAAATATTATTGGTAAATAATAATAGTTTTATTATAAATTAATATTAGAAATAATATTAATATTAGTAGAATTATTAATTAAATTAGTTGAGTTAAGTCGAATTGTGAGTGAATCGTTAAATTAATGGTCGAAATGAAAATTAGTCAGAAGAAGCATATTATTAGACTTTAATTATTATTTTAGAATTATTAAAATTAAATGTAGAAGATTAATTAATTAAAATGATGAACTAGTATTTTAAGGGTACTAATTAATAAACCCAATTCATAATAGTAATTCACTATTATTATTATTATTATTATTATTATTATTATTATTATTATTATTATTATTATTATTATTTGGTAACTTGTAACAACCATATAAAAAGGAAAAATAAAAGCAAGTGGTATAGAAAATAAAGGAAAAGAAATAAGTGGCAAAAAAAAGAAGTCACGTAGCAGGAGGAAAAAAGGAGAGAAAAGAGGATTAGGGTTCCTGGCAGTATCCGTTCGTTGTCGGAGATTGGCGTTTTTCCGATCAATTTTCCGAGTTTCCTTCAATCCAAAGGTAAGGGGTGGGGTTCGGATTTTATAATCAATTGTAGGATAATTTTTATGTGGGGTTTAGGGCTGCATATTTACACTGCTAATCATGTTTGGTCGATAAATTTATATTGTTGAATGAATAACATTGATTCCTGTTGAAAATCGTTGCTGTTATATGTGTTGTTCTGTAATTGTTGTCCTGTGAAATTCTTGCAATTGTGGTGAATCGTTACGGTGATTGTGAGACAACAGACATGGGAGGAGGCAACCGTCCCCGTTGGAAGCAAGGAGAGGAGGCGACCGCCCCTAAGTGTATGGGGAGAGATTGGGACGATCGTCCCTTGGAGGAAGAAGAGAATGGCTGGAGTGAGGGGAGGCGTCTGCCTCAACATGGTGAAGAGGGGGAGGCGACCGCCTCAGGTTCCCAGGAGGGGTGCCTCACACCCACCTCTATTCCTTGCCTTGTTCCTTGTGTCACGTGGCTTGCTGAATAATTGTTTTGTTGACTTATGAGTTAGTAAATTGGGATAGTACAATGGAACAAGTAATACCATTAACACTATGAAAATAATAATAGTAGTAGAAGCAAATAATTGAAAACAGGTCGCAGCAATACTCTAGTAGCAGTAGAAATTATATCAGAAAATTAGTATTTAGCAGCAACAAATTATTACAGACAATGTGAATTAAGTAGTGGAAAGATCAATCAAAAATGCAGATTTAATAATGATACTGACAGAATTAATTAGTAGAGTGAATAGGACTAATTGTTAACGTTGTAGAAAACTAAAAACAGAGCAGAAAATAATAGTGTCAGTCGAATTAAGCGAGAAAAATTAGTTACTCGGAATTGGACGAAACTTTGCAAAATAGTTCGGGTATACGGGTAGTTGATTAAAACAGTGTCATTTCGTGAAAACTCGTGTTAGTTGCTTGATTGCAGGTACTGTCGGAAAGTTGTTGCTTATGTCCGAATTGATGATCTAAGAATCGTAGGCTTAAATGGCCAAAGTCGAAAACTGAAGTTGATTGTATTTAATTATGAATTGCATTGTGTTGCTGTCGGTAATTGTTGTTGAAGTTGAAGTTGATTATGTTAATTATAAGTTGCATTGTTGTTGACGTTGTTAATTGTTGTTGAAGTCGAAGTTGATCGTGTTGATTAAGTTGATGCAGTTAATGCACGATTAAGTTGTTGTTGTTTTAAGTTGTTGTTGATGTTGTGGTCGTTGTATCATACATAGCATGTGCATTATTAAGTTGGCCTGGATTGGCACCACGTTGAAAGTTGAAGGCTTATGCCTTGTTGAATGCCTCGATAACCTGACATGATTTTAAGTTGGGAGTTTACTCCAAATGGATCCACATGCATTTGCATTAGTCGAGTCGCATTTTTATGTTGTCGTTGATTATTGTGTTGTTCTGTGGATATTGTACGTTGTTGATTAAAGTAGTAATTATTGTATGATTATTTACCTAGCATATGAATTATCGTACTTTTGCTTATATTTTTCGATATCTCACCTTTTCTATTTTGTTGGTCGTTACCTTTATATTGGTAACGTACAGGTACCCCAGTCGAGGATTTAGTTGATGTTAGTTCGAGTTGGGTAGTCGCTCTGATACGTAACACTCGGGGATGAACGCTAGTCGTTAGTGGTTTTGGATTTGTTGTTGAATAACCATGTGATACATGAAAAGTAACTGTTGGTTTTAAAAAATGGTTTTACAGTTGAAAAGTTGTTATAACTTCCAAATTGAATAATGTAGTTCCGCTGATTTTATATTAATAAAGTTAAACTCATGTTATTCAAGTTCATCCAAACTTAAGTGTTATGTATCTGTGATAACATGTTATTATTTAGTTGAATTGTAATACTCCAATTGTTTGTTGAAAATAATTTTGCAACTCTGATTTTCTTAATAATTACCGGGGTAGAATTGGGGTGTTACACTCCCCACCATAAATTGTCACAAATTTATCATCGCATGAATTTATTTGTTTTACTGCTTCCTCCACTCTAACATCTATCCACCCATAAACATCAACATTCCATCTTCTTAGACTTGCCTTTAAAAGTTGTAATTTTTACTTTACAGTAAAAGTCGTGGTGCCCCTAATATCCATTGCCTTTGATTCCCTATCAAACTCAACCAAGCCCAGATTTTCTAACCAACCATTAAGATATCTAAATGGCTTTGGCCCCAATTCAATTTGTTGCAATTGAGCCCAATTGGGCTATGATCTAAGACATACTTATCACCTATGACGTGATTAACTACAGACAAAAGAGAAACTAACCCACTAGATAAGAGAAACCTGTCAATTATGCTCATAATGCCTTCATACCCTTTACTCCAAGAAAAATTTCTAGGACCTGTCGGGAGACCCTCTAAGTCCATTAAACCGATGTAGTCACTAAAATCAATAGCTTATTGAGAATTTTGGTACCTACCACAACCAATATGTTCAGACGCGAATCTTACCGTGTTAAAATCTCCACTAATTTTTCAAGTGATAAAGAAACGTTACGGAAAATGAAGATATATTTTCAAGATGATGTGGTCAAGGGAATGGTTGTGAGATAAAGAGAAAATTTGATAAGTATCATTGATAATATTAATTTACTATACTTTTACATAAATGTTTTTGTGTCTACGATATGGTGACTCTCTACTTACGTTGTGTAGCTTTTATCCATTACATTATTTTTTATAAAATTAAAACGATAATGTTGAAATACGAGTCAAGTTGGCCTATTAGACTGCACGACAGGCTGACCCATCGAATTGTACAGACTTTTGTTAAACGGATCGAACTCAAATTCTGTAGTCCATTAAACAATTGAGTCAGGCCGGATCAATTCATTTAAACACGTTGATCCATCGGGCCAAAACGGGCTAGGCTGAGTCGGCATATTTGACAGCCCCACATGTGACATGCTCTTAAATTTACAAAGCATATGTGAACATGATTGACATGACGTCACTACATGTACTAGAGGTTATGATACTTTGATGTAAAATTAAATGCATATGCCAAGTTGCCAAAACATATTGGTGCCTTTATTCTGACTCGATTTTTTATTTGAAACATGAAATTTTTGAAAGTTAATATAAAATATTAGTAATTGGGGAATTTTTTTTGAAACCTAGTCATTTTAAAACAAAATCTCAATATGCCGTTAAAAGTATAATCTTAAAATAAAATTTTAGACTCCGTTTTTAGAGTTTTTTTATTTATTTTTAAGTGTTATATTTCAAAATTCAAGAAAATATTTTTATTATTTTGTCAAAATTACTCTTAATTATTATAATAAAAAAAAAGTTAAATAAATTATTAAAATATTAAAAATATTATTAAAAAAAGAATACTCATTGTTTAAAAAGTAATCATAATTATTTATTGGTTGTATTAATATGTATGAAAACTTAAAAAATACTGTAACAATTAAAAAGCAACGGAGATAATACAGATAATACAACGTTGAGAATCTTTTAATACAAGAACAAGTTTGCTATATAGGGCAGGTGGAAGTAGAGATTATGACAGATCTGAATATTCTTGTGACCCAGCTTTTCAGATCATAGGATCATAATATTGATAAGGATCAGTGTTGAGGGCCACATATGCAGTAACGTGTAAAAACATAACCTCTAACATTAAAGTTATTGAGGTTTAAATTTAACTAGTGAATGTGTCATTTAAAAGAAATTGAAAGAATATTTTAAGTATACAAAATAAAACTTTATAGAGATTAAGTTATAATTAAATCATTGGAATCCGTATAAAAATATAATGAAATACCCTAATTATAATTAATCAAAAGAATGGTAAGTAATGGGGGTGGTGAATGAGTTGAGAACGTAACTCAAAGAAAGTATCTCTTAAGTTTGCGCCACGTATAAGAGAAAAGTGCTTATTTGTCACCACAACAACCACAAACACTTCCCAGCTTCTTCCAGAACAAGCCACACACAGACACAAAGTCACATCACATTCACAAGTCACCTATAAAATTGTTTATTTTACCATACTCACTAGTTACCTTCCACTTTGCTCCTCCATATAAAAAGCAATATATTATTATTATTAAACGCACGAGATGAATGGTGGTGAGTTTGATGATGCAGTGAAAGAGATGAACGGTGGTTGTTCAACGCCCAAGAGGTGGGAGTGTCAGATACATACGGCAATGGTTCCACCTCCACCACCAAAGAAGAAGCCATTTTCATTTGGAAGAAGGAAAAAAGTGGCTCCCAAAAATGGATACTTTTATCCACCTCAAGATGATCTTGAGAAACTCTTTTCTCTTTTGAATCCAACTCTCAACCCTAATTAACCTCGATTTTCTTAGAACTAAAGACTTATAGTTAGGTTTTTTTGGAGAAAACCGTAGGTCGGTTTAGAATATTTATAGTTTTTATCATATTTCATAGTGCCTCAATGTAGGATGTAAATGTAGCTTCTTTTTTTGGGTTTGTGATAATGTAAAAGCTACTAGTGATGTTGCTGGTGAACTAATATATATGTTTCTTCGAGCTTCTATTTTGAGTTGGTAACTTTATTTCTTTATCATAAATTATTTTTAAATTGCTTCTTAGTAAGAGACTAAGAGCGATAAGGGATAAACATGTTGGAAGATATCAAGATAACTATATAAATCTAATGAATTACTATTACAATGCAACTTTACAAGTAACTAAATGAAATACTATATAAAAAAATGTAATTTTATTTTTTATTTTAAAAGAAGTGAAAATAAAATCTTTTTTCGAAAAAAAAACAAGAACTTTTTCAGAAATAAACTGAGATTTTTTTTAAAAAAAAATCCGAAGAATAAAACTGAAACATTTTTTCTTGAAAAAAATATATTTTAAATTACAAAAAAATAATTATATTTTCAGAAAAATAATTTTTTTTCCAGAAAAAAAAACTGGAACAGTTTTTTTTGAAAAAATATTTCCAAAAAATTTAAAAAAAAACTGGAAAATTTTTTGAAAAAAAATTCTAAAAAATATATATTTTCAGAAAAAAAATAATTTTTTTTGGAAAAAAAATAGAAAAATTAAAACTTCTTTTTCTGGAAAAAAACAGGGGCAATTTTATTTGAAAAAGTTATTTTTTTCAAAAAAATATTAAAATTACATTTTTTATAAAACCAAAAATAATTTATTTTCTTAAAAAATAAAAAAAAAATATCCGAAAACACAAATATATTTTTTGGATGATAGGTATTCATCCATTAAAATGTTGTTAATGGATAGATTAGATGAATTTTATTTTTAATGGATGAATTGGATTGAATTATTTAAAAAAGTTTTAGTAGATTGTAATGAATTAATGGATTATTTTTATTCATCCATTAACCATTCAATCCATATTCATCCAATTCATCCATTTTGTCACTCCTAACCAATAATATTGAATGAAACATCTCAGAAAATGTCTGGTTAATTCACTTCCAATTTAAAGAGATGTTGGGAGAGAAAATGTATGGGTAGAAATGTTGTATTTTGATATTTTTATGAATGTATATGATTTGACTTATTATAACTTTATAAATACATTTGTTAAATTCAAATTTTAAGTATATTCATCATCAAAATTAAGTATTTAATTTATTAATTTTTCAAAATTGTCGATTCGTTGATTTTTATCATTTTTTTTTTCAATTTTAACTGATAATTATTTAGATTAGATCGGTAATCTCTAGATGATAGACTAGATTTTTCAATTTTAACTATTATATGTAGATCAGTTATCTCTGGATGATAGACTAGATTTTTTCAATTTTAACTATTATATTGGATCGGTAATTTCTCATGTTCTGACAAACAATTAGACTAGATTGATGATATCTCTTGTTGTTCAATCCAGCAATTAAATTGGATTTGATCAGTATTTTTGGTTCAATTCAATAATTAGACTAGATTGGCAATACCTCCTTTTCTCTATACGATCAATCTTCTTGAGACTTTTATTCCACAATAAAGCTCACACCTTTTTTAATCTGATATATTTTATTTATCGTTTGATGTTAAGTTTTCTATAATATTTGTACTCTCAAAACTAAAGTCTTATTTTTTTTGAACTTCTTCTCTTTTCGTAAAATTTTGAGATACAAAAATTTTGAACTTTTCTTATCCACTAGTTTTTGTAAATTCTTTGAGATTATTTGTAATACATTAATGTATTTTATTATTACTCTTGAGATTCTCTTCTGGTTTGTCTCATTCATCTTTTTAAATTAGTTATACTTTATTGTATTATATTTTTATTGGTTGATAATTTGTTGGGATGGAACGGTGAGTGTGAGATTGTCCTCATCATGTATTACCTCTTTATATATAATAGAACATGTCTTCACATATCCACCTGAGTCTCTTTTTAATGAGGATGTGCGTTCCTCCTTTTTCTAGGTAAGTGAGACTATCTGGGCACACTTTCAATCTATTTTGATACATCATAATTCGAGAACTTTAATGTTGTTCCTAATGTGCTAGGCTCTTATGATGTTTGGAAATTTTTTGTTCATAGATACAATTATCACTTGACGTTGTCCCGAAAGCTCCACCACCACCACCATATCAAGTTGATCCACTTGTTGCTGATGTTGCACTTCTTGATGTTGTTTTTGAGGAATTTTGAGGAGAGACCCCTATGACACTTCACACTACTGTATGTGTATGTAAATCATGCTTCGTACGTGTGGGATAGAGCTAAATTATTTGTATTTATTTTTTGAAACACGTGTTTTATAATATTTGAACTTTATGACGCTGATGTATTTTTGTCCAGCATTGTGATGCTTTAAAATGGATCAATCAAGTTGTCATCTTTCATTGAGAGATAACACTCAGAGATGTCATATTTTTGTCTTCCTCATGGTGACATGTCTATCACATTGGATGACGTGTCATCTCTGATACATCTTTTAATTAATGGAAGAATATTAGACAACTCATAAATGGAAGATAATAGAAGGTTACATGCTAAATTTTTTATTTCTAAAGAAGTTGTATATACACCACCAGATTACAACAATGGAGCCCAATGGTGATGATGCACATGTTATGCATTATAGAGCATGCACATTAAGGTCATACATCATGCCTTTAGATGTCACGTCCATATTTGTGGAAACAAATGTTTATTACATTGATGTGATTTACCTTATATACTTCGTTGACTTTGAGCTAATTCATGAGTACAACTAAGGGATCACTTGTTTGGTTTACATATACTCGAAATTAATTAAAGGTCGTCTTTGAAAGACTAGACAAATGACACCAAGTTGCACATTGTTTACTATAGTATATTTGCACCTTTTTCATAACACTTGTGCTACGTTATTTCTAATATTTAATCTATGCCATTTTCATTTATAGATTCTCCAACACTTTCCACGCATCTTCGAGATTAGTCATATATTTTGATGACTACTTTGAGGATCAACCACATTTTTTCACATTCATTCCACTAAGAGGGAATCAGTCGACCAATCCCTTCAAAGTGCTTCTTGACCACATATATATTATACACATCGTATAATGATCAATGTTAGACGTGTTCCTTGTATGACATAGACTTCTACTCTTGATGGTTGTTTTGTGAGTCGTGACTGGTGTTTCCATATTTTCCTGAGTGATTTATGTGTCAGTTTGGGCATCTACAAGTTATTCCAAGAGACCCCTTAGTGTTTGTTTCTTTTATTGTAGTATGCACATATATAAATGCGATGTATGATGATTTCTATAATCATTTGATACAAGATGAAACACAAAGTGTGGCAACTCACCAATTGAGTTGTGCGTTCGACTACATCTAATTATTTTAGAGTGTCAAATCCTTACATGACACTAGATACTTCCGAAGATCCACATAGGCTAGCTCATCAGAAGATATTAGAGGTAAAACAAGTTATGGCAGATCATGTCATTGATGTGTTTCCAATATCTTGTCTTATAGAGGCTATTGCATTAGTGGGTAAACATATGACTTTCTAAAAGGCACTTCTGAAAGGGCCCTTATATTTTCATTTTATCTAAAGCACAAGCAACATTGCAGTAAATGAAACAACAAAAGAATAAGGGCATCTGATATATCTAATAGTATTTGATAGTATTTATATTATGGATTATGGATTGAATTATGGTTTCTAATTTGTCATTTTGATAGTATTTTGGATTAAGAATTGATTTTAATATAAACATTTTAATTTGTTAGATTAGTGTATGATTTAATTGATAACAAGTTTATTATAATAATATATTTATTATAAATGACTTATTACATCAGTATATTTATTAAATAAAAAATATTAAATTTTATTGTCTAAAGGATGATTACCAAGTATACATCTATAAGTTTTATGGAGATGTATCTTCAAACTAATATATATCAAAATAAGGGTGTGACTCACTTACTAATGGATGTAGTGTTTATGAGATGTATATAGGAGTATACTTTCAAATTAATGGAAAAAAAATTAATTTTTATAGGATAATACTTCCCTAATAAGGGTGAGAAGAACAACTCCCGACATAAAATCTTGATTTTTTATCGGAAATTTTTAAATGTGGGAGTTTTTACTGACAATTTCTAAATGTTTGATAAAAAAAATTTGTATTTTTATCAAAAATTTTGAAATATATAAATTTTTATAGAAAATTTTGAAATTTTGGCAAAATTCATACCAAAGTTTAAAAATGAATTTTAAAAATTATGGTAAAATTCATACCACAGTTTAATATAAACTGCCAGAAAAATGATTTGCACTTTTAATTTAAATTTATCCATAGACATTTTTAAGAAATAGTAAAATATGTGGGGTGAAGGTATAACTAAATTCTCCATAAGATAGGGTAAACAAAGTGGACTAAGGCCCAGTGTATAAAATAAGTTATTTAAAAGCGAATTAGATTACTTATTGGGATTAACGAGGAAAAATCTTTAGAAAAAATTTCAATTCATTTTGTAATAGTCATATTGCCTTTCAAAAAATGATTTAGGAAAAATTATTGTGACAATTACTTTTTATGTTTTAAATTAGATAAATGAAATAATGGGAGTTATTGAGAGAAAGTTTTCAAAACTCCACCAAACTTCTAAAAGAATTGGTAGTTTTTATTATCGTGTTCTAAAGTTTTTGAATTTAACAATTTTTAAATATGAAAAATAAACAAGAATTCTTTAAAAAGATAAAATTTGTAGAATTTCCGAAATCTTTAATAACCAAAAGCATTATCCCCGTGACTTGTGTTAACTAGCTAAACCCTTATTATTATTTTTATAAATAAATAAAAAATTGATATAAAAGAACAACCGCTACAAGAGTTGTAAAGAAAATTATTTGATTGATAAAATTTTAGTAACAAACTAATATATAAAGTAAACTAACATGTAGGTCCTAACAAAAGGAAACTTAATAACTAAGTTAACAAACAATTTAAACTTAATAGCTAAAATAGCTAATCTAACAAACTAGAACCCCATGAACTAAACTTACTTTTGGGATAGTCACACTACTATTTCTGATTAAGCAGACTTAGAAGCTTATAACTTCTGGCTAATAACAACTTCTAAATATGAACTACTTTTAACATCATCCCTTAACTCATATTCAGCTAACCAAAATACTATAACACCAATTTCATACCTCAAATGGATAAAGTGTTCAGACTTTACACCCTTTGTTAGAATGTCTGCAAACTATTTTTGGGTGCTATAGTGTGCAACTTCTAATACTTCATTCAAAAATGCAGATTTCACCTTGAAAACCCATTTGACGTTGATGGTTCCCTTATCCTTTGGAAGCTCAGTTAACTCTCATGTCTTTTTTTCTTTCTATAGCCTCAAGTTCTTCTTTCATGGCATTCAGCCACACTTTCTTCTTCTTGAGAGATTCTTCAATACCCACAGGTTTAGAATCTACTAACATGGCACATTGAACGACTTATTCCACGAAATCTACTTCAGTGTCTTGCGGTATGTCAAACTCTACAAATCTTCTTGGTATTTGTATGAATCTTTGTGGCCTCTTGACATGTATATAATGTCCTTCTGATTCTAGAACAACATCAAATACTTGACCACCTCCAGAAGTTGGACAACCTTCAGAAGTTTCACCTTCAAAATCATGACCACCGTTAGAGGGTAGACTATCTTAAATAGCTTCTCCTTAAGAAGATCCACCTTCTGAGACAAGATTTCCTCCAAAAACATGATCATCTCCTAAAGCTTGTCTTTCAGAACCTACGTCTTCATAGTTTTCATTCTAAAAGCATGATCAACACCAGATTCTAAATCTTCGTCAAAATCTGGATTAGAATCCGATTTGCCACCAGAAACAGACTCGCCTTTCGAGTATTCTTCTTTTTCTTCAAAGTCACGTTAAGACTCTGACTCGTCTTCAGAGCTTTCAGGTTATGACTCATCTTCAGAGTCTCCAGAATCACCTTCTAACTCTAACTCATCTTCAAAACCTCCAGGTTCTGATTCATCTTCAGAAGTAGAGTCTCCTTCATATTTTGACTCATCTTCTAATTCTTATTCAAATTCAAAATCATCTTTGAATTCTGACTTGTCTTCAGATTCAGATTCATCTTCTGACTATGACTCATCTTCAGAATCAAACTCGACTTCTGATTTAGAGTCATCTTCTGATTCTTACTCATATTCAAACACTCCTTCAGAATATTCAGAGTCATCTTCCCCTTTAGAATCATAAAATGACAATCACACAGGTTCTTCATCAGATTCATAAGCCATTAATAGCCCAAGTTCATCATCTAAATCTCTGCTGACTATTTTTTCTTCTTCTTATTTGTTTGACCAGAAATCTTTAGCAAACTGGTCAAACATATTACAACTGTAACATTGAACCATTCTCTTTCCATACTTCTCCTTTTCCTTCTGATATTTCTTCTCATCAGAAGTGGAGATTTTTAACTTCTGAGACCTACCATGTTTTTTCTGCTTCAGACCCTTCTTGACAAAAGAATCTTGCAGAGCCTGCTCAACCTCCCTCTCAAAAGTTCTTTCAATCAGACTCAACTCTTGCACCTCTAGACTGCTTTGCAGCTATTCTATTCTCATGATGCCCAGATCTTTAGAATGTTCAATTACTACAGCAATATAATAAAATTGAGGGGTAAAAGACCTCGATATCTTCTCAATGATTACTTGTTCAAAAAGAGTTCCTCCACAAGCTTTTATCTCATTAGTGATCGGAATCACTCTGGAGATATACTCGAATACCTTATCGTCACTACTACGGAAAACCCATTTAACAACGGTTAGAAAACACATATAATAACACAGGTCCAAGCGTTCTTTTGTATAGTGTGGTTGTATATGTGACACTTATAATCACAGTCCAATAACTGTTTTGTAAATAATCTATCATAACGGTTGACGTAAATAACTGTTGTAATAATTAAATTGGCATGGGTTCAATACCCATCTATAATCAAATTTAAAGCGCATAAAAATAACATTTCACCACGGTTTAACGTTTCAACCGTTGTTGTATAGGTAAGAATTAATTATAAAATATGAGATTGTTTGTTTTTCCCTGACCCTCATTAAGCATATACAAACATTCAAATAGATTTTTGAGACAATAATCAGAAAAATTAAATTATTCTTGAAAAATAACTTAAAAGATCCAATATTTTTTGAATTGCAAGCATCCTGTAAATCATAATTTCCTATTTTATCCTTTAGGATTTGATTCAATCCCAAACTCTTCGATTTGATAACATGTATGATATCAATTTGGTCAATAATCTGATAGTGCGTGAAAGAAGCAAACACATTAAGATGAAATTCCATTATCTTAAAGAGCAGGTAACAAATAGGAAGTTGAACTTGGAACATTACAAAATTGAGAATCAGATTGTAAACATCATGACAAAGGTTGTACATGTTGAATTGTTCAAGAGATTGAGAACTATGATGAATGTAGATAGCTTAGACACATTTAATGAATTAGGTGGTATGTTAAATATAGAATTATTTTCTTAAGCATATTTGTAAATGTATGATTCGATAAAGTTGAATTTGTATGTATTCGATAGAGTCGAATACAACTTGTAGTAATTAAAGTTGTGTGTATTCAACAAAGTCGAATATAACCATTCGAAGTTTGTTAATTTGAGATTAATTTATGTTCAAGTAATCTTATTATAAATAGGGAGTCATCACGTGTTTATAAAATACACAAATAAGAAAAATAAACTCAGTATTGATAGATTGATCAATAAACCTTCTATATCACTTTAATAACGCATACTCTCTTAATTCAGTCTGCTCTCACGTTTACTTAAATCTTATTTATTTATCAAATTATTGTGCGAGGGGATCATCTTGCAACGGGCGTGTGGTTAAATCACTCGGGTGAAGCGTGAAGAACAAAGATATTGAATCAACGAAGAAAGTGAATGAATCTTGTTCTATCAAGATCAATTCCAACAAAGCCAAATTTGATGAACCCTAACAAATATGACGTTCCAAACTTTTACACTCTTAGAGTTTTGTTTTCAATTCGTGCATCCAAATCACCACATCTTTGTGTTGAAGAGTGTATGGATTTGTAACCGCGCGTATTCTATTTGATTCTCGTCATAGAACTTCTGGAATTCTGTAGAGTTATACTTACCTCAGTAACCCCAAAAATAATAATTTATTATTAAATTAGTTATTTGTGATTATTTGAGAATTATTGTGATTTATATGATGCATCATAGTGTTTGGTGATAGTATGTTGTGGGGTAGTGTTGAAATAATAAATTTATAAGGAGTGTTTGATTAGTTTATAATTATTTAGAATTTAAATAATTATTTGTGATTTATTAGATTTAATAATAATATTTAGAATTATTATTAATAAAATAAAGGGATAATGATGTAGAGACAAGAAGGGCTAAATGGTAAATTTGTGTGGATTAAGTGAGGGCAGGGATACAATAACATATTAGGGGTCCTATGGGTAAAAAGAGAAAATAAGGAAATATCGATCATTCTGTATAATCGTGAAAAGAGAACACGTTGTGAAGAGATCAATCGATTGTTAAGAATCTAAGGTAAGGGATTTAATCGTGTTTATTATAATTGATATCGTGTTAAGGTGTTGGTAGATTTGTGTTTTGTGTGATGATTTGATGAAGATTAATGAAAATCATGTGTTGAAGGAATAAAAGAATGAACCCTTGATCAATGTATGATGTTGGGATCTCTAAATTAATGTTATAGGCTGTTATAAATGTTATATAGTCACATGATTTCGAATTATAAAAGTGTAACTTTGTACATAATCGAATTCGGAGGTCCATAAGGCCTCTGACCGCGAAAAATCGCAAGATGAGAAGTGTTGTTTCGCATGCAACGGCCCAACAATGTTGGGAGATGATGAGGCGAGAGATAAAGGTAAGCCTCTGAAGGTAAGAGGTGGGCGATGAAGAAGCGACGTAGAGCCAGCAACAGCTCCAAGCGATGGAGAGGCGATGCATTTTGTCAGCAGCGTTCAAAATATCGTAACTTGAGTTTCTGGAGTCCGTTTGAAGCACCGTTTGAAGCGTTGGGAAGCTGACGTGATGAGCTATATTATGATTGAATTATATGAGTGTTTGATGCATGATTCCAGTATATATATGTTTATGATATTGATTTATTACATGTTGCTATACTATGAATGTGCTATTTTGATGATAAACATGATTACTGATTAAATGATGTTAATATTGATGCGACTTAAGTGATGTTTAGTGATGAACGTTGATTTAATGATATGAAGATGTTATTATTTGTATTGATGATTTGGAAGTGTGAATATAACGTGAGATGTGCGATAACATAAGGATTTGTTGATAAAATTGATGAATACGATGCCTATAAACATGTAGTGATATTATGTGATGAAACCATGTTAAAAAGTGAAGAAATATAAATTGTATTGGTATGAAATTGCAAGAGAATTTGTGGCTGATCAGGTATAGAACCGCAAAAGGGAATTGTAGACTGGTGTGCATCGTCGGGCGAAGGGAGGCATCGCTAGGCGATGGTACAAAGCTTGGTCGTCGTTGCAAAGCAACTGAGCAATGGAATGAGTGGAAAAGTGATGCTATTAAATTGTCTTGCTTGAACCGCCGCCATGTGATGGAGGAGAGAGAGGCGCGTTTCCAGGCAAGCAAGGTGCTTTGTCGTGCAATGGAGGCTAGAGATGATTGGTGGTGATTTCGCTCTCACGTCGTTGGGCGAGCCTCAAAAGGGTGGACAGCAGTAGGATTTTTAAGATCCATAACGTGAGTTTTAGAACTCCGTTTGAGGGGTCGTCTGAAGTGTTGGGTATCAAACACGACGGACTACATGTGGGTGAAATAAAATTAATAAACATATGGGTGTGTCCACTACCTAATTTAAGATAGGCTTAGAATCCTAAGAGGTAGTTTATAATGATGTATATTGCTATGATGAATTGTTGATACTATAATTATGTATGCTGTTATGATGAATTGTTGATACTATAATGATGTATGTTGCTATGATGAATTTGTGATACTATAATAATGTATGTTTCTATGATGAATTGTTGATACTATAATGATGTATGTTGCTATGATGAATTGTTGATGTTATAATGATGTATGTTGTCTGATGAATTGAGAATACTATGATAATGATATGTCGTGATTATGAAGTATTGAATGTTGTTGATGATGTCATGAATGATGATGCTATTCGACTAGCCGTAGTTGTTTGATATTTTGTTGTTGCGCATCATGCATTCATTGCATAGTTTGAATAACTTTGATCTGCCATGTTGATTTAGGACGTTGGTCCAATGTTGGCCTCAATTCCATTGTGTGGATTGAGGGTGTTGATGTTGTGCTATGGTTCCAAGAGGGAATAGATCCTATGATGGGGATATTTGGAGGGTGATGACCCATTGTTCATCAAAAATAATTTGGTACCATATGCATGAGCCTATGTTGTTACATTACATTCTATGTGACATTTTATAAAATTATTGATGAATGGTGAATAATTGTGAACTATGATATTAGGTGATGTTTTGACGATGGAAGAGGTATAAATTATAGTTTAACAATGATTGTTTATAATGTGATTTCATGATGTTGTGGATTAAATGGTATTTCAATGACTTATGATGATGATGTGTATATGTTACTATAATATTAAGGTGTGAGTATAATAATTGGTAACTAATGATGTATGGATTTCATGATGATGTTGTTTGTAACTACTATATCTTTTCCTTATATCTTTTTTAATGAACTGTGATTACTCACACTTTTTGTTTGAATGTTTCCTCCACGTGGCTAACATGCAGATTCTCAGGATTAGCTCGTAGAAGCATTGAAGATAGCTTTGAAGTTAATTATTTAGTTTTCTGTTGAATAGAAGGTGTCAGCCCGATATATATTGTCTGATGAATTGAGAATACTATGATAATGATATGCTTCAACCTCTTGTGCCACAATTTTCTATCAACTTCATCGCCTTTTGCACCAAGGCATTCTATTTCAATTGTCTCCACATTCACCTTGAATATTTTGTTGCTTTTCTGTTCAGATTGCATAAGCAGCTTCTGATTGGAATCATACAACTTTTCAAGAGATTGTTCTTCATAACAATTGAGAACCTTTCTCAATGAGGTAATCTACACTCATCAGATTGCTCTTAATTCCAGGAACATACCAAACATTCTTGATCAGAAAAGTCTTCATATTCTTCAATTTGACTTTGACATTTTCCATACCTTCTACAGTAAGGTACTTATCATCAGCATATGTGATCTTTGTCCTCCCTTCGGAGTCAAAATCCATCAGCCATTATTTGTTTCAAGTCAAGTGATTTGAGCAGGCAGTATCCATATACCACAAGTCTACTAAACATCTTCCATCATACTCAGAATCCATTAATAGTACAGGTTCATCACCGAAATCTTCTTTGGCTATATTTTCTTCTTTTGATTTCCTTCCCTTGTTTGACCAACAATCATTAGCAATGTGGCCAAACTGCTTGCAACAATAACATTTAACTCTCTTCTTCTCGTACTTCTCCCTTTCATTATGACATTATTCTCATAAGAAGTGGATGTTTCTGACTTATGATACCTACCATGTTTACTCTTAGCTTCTGACCAATAATGCTTCTGGTACTTCTTGACAAAAGAAGATTTTAGAGCCTGCTTAACCTCCCTCTCAAAAGTTTTTCAATTGGACGAAACTCTTGCGCCTCTAGACAGCTTTGCAGCTCTTCTATTCTCATGGTGTACAGATCTTTAGAATGTTCAATTGCTCCAACAATGTAATAAAATTGAGGGGTAAGAGACCTCGATATCTTCTGAATGATTACTTGTTCGGGAATGGTTTCTCCACAAGCTTTCATCTTATTAGTGATCAGAATCACTCTAGAGATGTACCCAGATACCTTCTTGTTGTCCTTCATGTTGATATTCTCATACTTCTTTTGTAGAGACTAAAGCTTCACCTTCTTCACTGATGTATCACCACCGTAACAACTTGTCAGTATATCACATGCATACTTTGACGTCGTTGAATCAGTGATTTTCTCAAACACATTCGAATCCACACACTAATGGATGTAGAACAACGATTTTTGAACTTTCTTCCTCGTATCTCTTTGCGCATTTCTTTGTTCCTCAGTCGCATCTGCTATAACCAGAACATAACTTTTAGTGACAAGATCAAGCACATCGTGAGCACCAAACAACACACGCATCTGAATCATCCAGCGATTCTAGTTCTTTCCATCGAACACTGGAAGTTTGGTGCTCATACTATCATTCCCGTTCATCTTCAACCTTGTGCAAATCACACAGATCTCATAAAACACAGTGTTTCCCAACCCCACAGATCTCATACTATCATTCACATCGTGAGCACCAAACAACACACGCATCTGAATCATCCAGCAATTTTTGTTCTTTCCATCGAACACTGGAATTTTGGTGCTCATACTATTCTCGTTCATCTTCAACCTTGTGCAAATCACACAGATCTTATAAAACACAGTGTTTCCCAACCCCATAGATCTCATACTATCATTCACATCGTGAGCACCAAACAACACACGCATCTGAATCATCCAGCGATTCCAGTTCTTTCCATCGAACACTGGAAGTTTGGTGCTCATACTATCATTCTTGTTCATCTTCAACCTTGTGCAAATCACACAGATCTCATAAAACACAGTGTTTCCCAACCCCACAGAATTAAAAATGTGATTCTGTTACGATTTCGTTCAAGATTCAACATGAATTCAAGACATAAAATCAATCACACAACACCTCACTGTTTCACTCGTGTTTCCCGTATTTCCTAGTGGATTCGAACCGGAGCTCTAGATACCAATTGTTAGTGCACAAGGTGATTAAAAATATAAAGGAATGAGAAAATATATTTATTGCTCTGCAATGACGACTATAAAACTAAAGGAAGATTCATTAAAATAACAAATACTACTAGTCTATTTATACACACATATTAGGGGCAGATAGGGAACATATTAAAATAGTAAATTACCCTTCAATATAAAATTTCAACCCAACCACTACTTTTTGGTGGATGCGTGAACTAGCATACAAGGCCACAATTCATTTTGAAACCCTTATTATATCTATGACGCCAACAAAAAGAAAACTTAACAACTTTCTCCGAATAAAACTAATTAAAAGAAGATCAAGTTGATCAACGAAAATATGTTAATATATTTAAGAAATAAAAAAAAGTAGTTATTAATTAGGAGATCAACATAATTCAAACAATTTAGTTAAAAAACTAAAATCTAATTAAACATAAAATAAATTACTAGTAAAATATATTTAAAAAATTATGTTTTTTATATAGTGAAAAGCATTTATGTTATTAGACTCGAATAATATTGATCATACCTAATGGGCCTGCTGTTATGATGCATTACACATGCAGCTGGAATCATAAATGTTTGCCAATATGATATTACAAATATGGTTAATTTAGTTCACTTTGATCCCAAAAAAGTAGTAAGAAAAAAACTTTTGTCTTAATAAAAGTGTTTTCATGGCTCACATTCATTCTTTTTGAGATATTTGTGATGAAACCCTAAACTCATAGTACCAATCAATCTGTTTAATAAAAGTGGAAATAAAATTGTTGTAATAAAGACCAAAAATCAAACCATCATATCAATCAAAACCCTTTTGTAGGGCTTACACTTTCCTCACATTAAAACTAAGTGGACCCTTTCATATAGTTTGCTAAATCTTCCACTAGCTGGGGACTTGAGAAAGCTTCACCTATTTTTCATGAAAGTGACGATAGATAACAAAGGGGCCACAATTCACATGTTAATATACTACAAAAACAAATTGTAATATATTTTATCTATCTGGAATATGTTGACTCACAACCCATCATTAATACGGTGTATTAAGAAGTTTAGTTTGTGTTAATTTTTTTGCATTTTTAAAATAAAATTTAGTAAAAATATATTAAGAAATATTTTAAAGTTTTAAACCTTTTAAAAAATAAAATATAATCATTAGCAACTACAAAATACAATATGCATAAAAATGGAAATTTCTTTATATATTTAATATTCTTCTCTTACATTTGTTGCGAAATAACCAAAATATCTTTAAAATTTGCACACTATCAACGTGAATTTTTGGATTTATTTTATAAGTGTATTTACGAATTCATCTTTCAGCAGAACTCGCAAGTATTTTTCATGAAAGTGACGATAGATAACAAAGGGGCCACAATTCACGTGTTAATATTCCAAATTGTAATATATTTTATCTATCCGTATTATGTTGACTCACAACCCATCATTAATATGGTGTATTAAGAAGTTTAGTTTGTGTTAATCTTTTTGCATTTTTAAAATAAAATTTAGTAGAAATATATTAAGAAATATTTTAAACTTTTTAAAAAATAAAATATAATATTAGCAACTACAAAATACAATATGTATAAAAATGGAAATTTCTTTATATATTTAACATTCTTCTCCTATATTTGTTGCGAAATAACCAAAATATCTCTAAAATTCGCAGGTATATTTGCGAACGCACTATCAACGTGATTTTTTAGATTTATTTTACAAGTGCACTTGCGAATTCATCTTTCAGCAAAACTCGCAAGTGCACTTGCGAATTATGCCCCGTGTTGTTTTTTTAAGAATCTAAGGTTAATTCGCAAGTGTACTTGCGAATGCTGCAGAAACAAATCAATTATTTGTACCATTAATTATATATTTTTAAATTTTGGGACATGAAAAAAATAAATAATTGTAAAACTAAATATAGACAATATTTTATATATGTATTGAAACATATAGATTTTATTATATATTCGACAATACATTCAAAAAATGATTCGATTACATTCTAAAATACATCGAAAAAAATTGTCCCCGCTTAATGGTGGTTCCAACAAATTTAAAGACAATGTCGACAAGATTTGGTTCCTCGACTCAGTCTGCTCGAATCACATGACTGGACAAAATCAATGATTGGTTGATTTTGACGAGTCAAAGAAGAGCAAGGTAAAACTTGTTGATAATAGTTCGTTGCAAGTAGAAGGTACTAGAAATATAGTATTCCAAACTTGGTCAATGATTGGACTTCTCACTCCATCATGGTTAATCATTCCAATTTTGGAATTCATTGGTGATCAGCAATGCTCACCCAATTATCTTCAAAATAGCTTTCTTCTGGATCAACAAACACCTGAGATAATGTTCTTATATCATATAAGACATCAATCTCAATCATATGGATTTTACCACTTTCTATGATTCTGAAGATGATACTCATAGGAGGTTCATACATAACCCTTAAGGGAGAACACAATAGGAACATACTTCAGCAGCTGGCCGTAAATGCATATCAAACATCACCAGCTAACACCACACCCTAGGAGACTTCAACATAAGCAGACTTTCCAGACCTCATGTTTGTCTTTGAGGTGTTAAACACCATTCTTGTGCACCAGAAAGAGGAGATTTACTCTACCATTCAGACCACAACATACAGGGTTTTATATGATCATCAATCCTTCAAACAGACTATCTAGAAAAACTTTGCATCTCCTAATCCTTCTGGTTAACTCATCCCAAGCCACTTGGATGATACTCCAACAATAATATCATTCAACTACTGACTAATTCACAACATGATTGTAAGTTAATCTTCCAGAATATTAACTTACCTCGGGTTGATGCATATCCATTGCACACAACCCCTAGAATGTCTTTTCCACTTTAGCAGAACAAGAGTTCAATGTTATCATAGACTTGAAAAATAACCATCATCTTGTTTGAGAGAAACACCAGTCAAACCAAGTTGAGAAAAATAAATTCTCAACAAAAAAATGTCAAGACGTTATATTTGACATCTCATAAATCTCCAACTCCAAATTAGGGATTCTTCTTCATCAACAACTATAAACACCTTGAGAATAATCAATTTTCCTCCTTGATAATAGTACAACATGTGGTTAGTGCACACCGACATAAATCTCTAAATATAGACAAAATATGTTCCTTGGCCACAAATAAGATTCCATAAGTATGGATCCTTTGATCATAGGATCTTCTAGAGATCAGATACAATGTCCTTGACATATGAACTAGAACTTCATATTCAAGAACCTAGCTGAGATAAAAAAATTCTCCAGGACACTAAAACTCAGCCTTTTCACTTCCTACTTGCTTGACTCGGAAATAAACTGAACCAAGAAGTAAACAATTGGTTGACCAGTATTCAACCCACCAATCTAAGATATGTTTTTTTGGATAAAACATCTTAGATACGAGCCAAGATGCCTCATCTTCCAAATCAGGAGTAGGTTCCAAACATATGTGATCACTATTTATTTGTGTGGCACCCAGAGCATATGTTATGCAACAGGAATCTACACACCTGCTGACACAATGTCCCAACATCTAGTAGGACATCAGTTCCCCTTTACTGGAACACACAAAACTCATCTTGGTTCTGGATCCATTACCGCTTCAAGAAAAATAGACAACCCCTGATCACCTTCAAGGTAAAAAATCCAACCTCCAACTATACCAACAACAACAAGACTCAGAGTCACTTTCCTAATTAGGTCAAGTTTTAGGAATACTCTTATAGAAACCAAAATAAATGGCTCTAATATTTCCTCTTTGGAGAAAACATTACATCAACCACAAACCAAAGAGCCTTTATGAGTGGACTTGAGAAATAAAACTCAAGTATCGTTGGCAACTTTAAAAGGTCAGTTGAGGTTGTCTTGCACAAACTTCAGCATCACACAACAACCTTGCTGAGGAGATCAAACCCTAACACCATTCCTTTACTTGCGACACAAAGAACAACCAGCGTTACAACATTTACCATGCAACAGAACAAACATCTACTCCTCAACCGTCTTCAGACAAAGATTAACAATCCTTGACAACCATCACCATAATCCAGATGACACCAAATTAACATAGGTTTGGAAATAAATCAAACCTTACACAACTGCAGCACAACAGCTCATCACGAAGGTGGCATGCTGTCATACCCCAATTTTTTACCTAAGATAGCATCTCATATCATTCACATATGCATCATTGTATCACTAACAAATTTCAAAGCAAGATAGCTTTTGTGTGTGCTCCTTGAGCCAAATTAGGGTTTTTGAATCAAAATCTTTCATCAGTTCAAGATGTGACCAATTAGGGTTTGAGTCTTAACTCACCTCTAGTTATCTATCTTCATCAACCATCAATATTTGATCCTCAAATTCAAATCACTTCCTCAAGATCAATCTTGAATCGACCAAATTAGGGTTTTGATCTAGGATGGTGCATCATTGACTTTTTGCTCAATAAATGACCTAATTGCTTGGATAATGATCTCAAAATCACCAATGCAATATCTTAACCTAATTTCTTGATTCAAAACATCTCCAATGTTATGGTTGATTAAACAGTAAAATTCTGAATCATCTGACAAAAAGTTAACTTCCAGATCAATCAAACTTTGACTTTTTTGGTCAACTTTTGAAATTCAAAATTTTCAATCATCAAAGCATTTCATATTATCCATCATGATCATCAAAAATCAAAAAGGTGTGAAAATGTCAACAAAAATTCAAAACTTGATTTTTCTAAACACTTAGAAAAATTTTCAAGTGTTTTTTATCACTTTTTTTCATCATTTTCATGGCCTTTTTCACCTAGATCCATTTTGATTCAAGAAAAACTTTCAGCATGAAAGTTTTAGGTATTGGTCCAAGCTTTACAAAATGTCCAAGAACATGAAAAAATATTTTGTGGAGCTAGGGTTTTGAAATTAGACATTATAGGTCCAAAAACTTGCATTATAAGTCATTTTCACCAAGTTTTCAAGCAATTTTGCAAAGGACTTATCTCTTTCTCTTCTAGAAGCCTAGGTGTCACAAAGATATTTTGATTTCATAATTGGAGAAGGATAAGAACACTTGATATTTTTAACCATGGTTTAAAAATTTAACCATGTGCATTTATGGCAAAGATTCCATTCTTATCACTTAAGCCAAGTTGCAAAAATCCTTCAATCCTATCTTGCCTTGCTTTCCAAACTTCTTGGCCTATAAACAGAGATCATTCCTTCATTTGAAAATCACACCAAAACAACTATAAGCTTGTTTTCTATTTCTTTTCTTAAGTTGCAAGTTTCAAAGTTCCAAAATGTGAGAATTTGCAAATTCCAAACCTTACAAGTTCTAACCAATCTCAAGCTTCAAACACTCTCCAAACATCATTAGGAAGTTGTTAGAACCATCAATCCCTCACAAAAGCAAGCCAAAATCGTAACTATTTTCAAACTTCCATAAGTGTGCAAAGGACCCTCGATGTCCCTCGGATAGCCTCCTCTTGGGCTTACAATACAAGGACCCACGGGTTTCTTAAAAGCATCCCCCCAAACAATAATAAAACATTTCTCCTCATAGATGAGACATGAATCATCTCTATGGAAGAAGTATCGCATCTATAGCATCACATACAAATCAAACATTTTTCAAATCAAACACTTTTTTCAAACAAACAAACAAAACATCTTTCTAAACTGTAAGTGGCAACACTTTTATACTCAAGCAAAATGCTCAATGCTTACAATGAAAGATTCAACATTTTTCAAAACATATTCTCATTCTAAGAACTATAAGCGGTATACTTGTACACTCAAGTTAAACACCCATTTCTTACAATGAAGTATTCAAACAATCAACTTTTTAAAATGTATGTGATGAAATAGATTAGATACATTTTTCATTAAGATGACACTTGTCGTTGTCTCTTAAAATCTTTGCTTCCACTAGCACATAAGTGAGAACTACGATTACTCTGACTTTC
The DNA here is from genome assembly GCA_021764765.1 of Vicia sativa. Lineage (NCBI taxonomy): Eukaryota > Viridiplantae > Streptophyta > Magnoliopsida > Fabales > Fabaceae > Vicia > Vicia sativa. Next base: position 121,521,198 of record CM038792.1, on the reverse strand, counting down.
TCAACCTCCTTTTGAGAATACGTAGGCACTAGGTCTCACCCTTGGCGAGCATACTTCTTTCTCTCTCAAAAACCACACAACCTTAGTTTCCCTTAGATCCTGAGCTACAATTGCTTTGATTCCCTCTAGGGGATATGTATGCAGAAGATTCCAATGATCTTTGCGAGTATAATCATAATAAACAAACTTAGATTCCTACCTAGCCTACCTTTCTTAAATCCCAAAGGAGAAAATTTCCCAAAATAGCATAGCAAATAAAACACAAACGCACAAAAGGTCCTATAGAGTGCTATAGATACGTAGGATGCTAATATCTTCCCTTTGTATAACTTAACCCTGAATCCAGCAATCTCCCCCATGCTTAGCGTTTAGTTTCACGCTAATCGTATTGCATATTTTTTAGGGTATTTAAGCTTTCACCATTTCCTTTCTTTTTTTGGAAACAATAAGCTTGGTGCTCGCGGCATCTTTTAAACAAAAAAATCAAAGTTCAATCGTTGAGAATAAATCACACAGTTTGTGAGAAGAGAGAAACTCTGCATAAAATATTCTTCTTCTTCCCCTATTTTGTTAAACCCTAACTTCTCTTTTTCCCCAATTATATTTTCTTTCTTCTTCATTGTTAATTATTGCACATAATCATCTTGCAACTAAGGTTGGTTAATTCGCCCGGGTGAAGAGTGAAGAACAAGATATTTCGATCGGATTGATTGAATCTTGTTCATCAATATTAATTTGAAATTCTCCATAAATTTAGTGTAATTCCCAACAAAGTCCACTCATACTTCAGTCCATATCCAACTAACTAGTCAATTAATTTTTAAATAAAAATTTAATTAATCTTTTAACGTTAGTTGATCAGTTAATTAATTAAGACTCTTAATTTTATAAATAACTAATATAAATATATATGTCTACATAATAATTATTAGAATATAATAAATTTCATATATATATATATATATATATATATATATATATATGAATCAAGTGTTGGGATTTAGAGTGGTCTTTTTAGATTATCGAAGTTTTTTGTTTTTGAAAATGTTAAAGAAAAACTTTGAAGCCATTTTCAGAGGACTTCTAAATTAACATTTTCTAAGGTATTTTTTGACGGTACAACTATTTTAAAAAAATTATTATTTTATTACGAGAATGCTCCAGCCATGTGATTTTGTTGAATATTACGACGCAAAAAAGAGAGGTTGCGTCATGATTATCACGACACAAACATTTTAAATTAATAAGAAAATGATGTTCAATTATTCACATGGAAGGAAGGGAGAAATTTTTTTAAAAAAATTAGTGTCGTGTAAATCACGATGCAACTAAGAAAATAAAAATAATTAAAACAAATATTTCAACTTTTCACGTGGTGAGAAATTTGAATTTTTTGACAAATATTCAGTTTTGTATTGTGTTTTCCATGACGTTAAAAGTTTGGACATCTCTGCACCCATATGACTCCATTTGATTTCATCTGAACCATTCTACACAATTTAAAATTTTGTGTCGTGAATATCACGCCACAAATTTCTAGCATGAATTTAACGTGGCAAATCAGTTTGTAACATTCTGATCCATCTATAAGATGTTAAAGACTTTGCATCTTGAATATCATACCAAAAGTTTGTGTCGTGAATATCACGTAGCAAGCCACAAACGCTCTTACCTCATGATTTTTCTAAGTCGCTAATTATTTTTGTGTTGTAACTTTTGACTTTGTGTCGTGAATACCAAGATTTGTTTTTAGTGTTTGTGGTGGCTAAATGTGCTCACTAATGTGAAAAATAGTAATATTTATGATGATTGGAACGACCATAAACTTAATATACATCGCGGCCAAAAGCCTTTACAAATATCAATTCAATATTTTCAATTCTAGTTTTCTTGCATAGTTATGTCTATAACTCTTACAATTAGAAGGAGACACAAACTAAATCTCATTTCAATTAATTTTCTTATGTCTGATTTACCCAATAACTAGAAAATCTAAATATGCCATGATTAATGAACTCAGCTAGATCTGAATAGTAAAAGCAGGAGACACCAATTAAAATTATAAAGAGTAACATGGGGCCTCTACCAAAGGAAAAATATGCCAAACTCCAAAGCAACAAGAAATGCATGAAAGTGAGAAAATGAAAAACTAGGAAAAAAAATAAACACTCTATGTACACAAAACAAAGACTAGATACATTACATTCTGCACTCAAACATTAATATTAGACAGTTCATATTGGTCCCCTCTCCTGATGTTTTGGTTCATATGTCAATGAGATTTATGTTCCACACACTCAGCCACACGTTCTTTGTTTTCATGAGGGGTGTATTCGTGTACTATATAGCATTTTTCTGTTGTAGTTTAATGAAATCAAAGACTTATTAATGCACTGTTAATAATTTTTATAATTTATATGATTGTATTTTTACCCTAAAAAATAAGTGTATTGTATGTAATTAATTAGTTTGTGTTAGTTACTTGACTAACAAGTCAAGTGTTATGTTGATTAAGAATTCAGTTGAGTTCATATAAGCTTATGAATTGAGAATGAAGCAAAGGATTTCAAAGAAGGTATTTGAGAGATCTTGAAGAAAAATATAAGATGAGAAATGATGAACGAATTCTAAAGAAGGAACGAGCGAGAATGGTGGAGGAAATATAAAGAACGATAAAATCAAGTTTAACAAGAAGAATGTGTAATGTTAAAAATGTTAGAAATTTGAGCATTTTTCTAATGAGTGTTATTCTAACAAGGATTCATTGGGCATGTAATAAAACTGAAGTACAATTTTCCTGCAAGTGATAGTGAAGTTGATGATGCGTTATTGAGGGATAGTACTAGATTGGATAGTGATAAATCCAATATAATGTATCTTGACACAAGATATTTGACAAGAAACAAATAATGGTTTTCAAGGCTTGGTGAAACTATGGAGAGAAGGATAATATTTGTTGACAATAATGAGGTTGTGTCTGAAGACATTGGCAAAATTGACAGTGAAAAAGAAAGATGTGAATGATTCCTTCATCTCTGATTCACTATTTTTTTCCTAGTATGAAGAGAAATTTGATTCGTCTAGGAAAATTTCTAGAGAGGAATTATTATGTGAAATTTATAAATAGAAAAATCAAAGTATATGATGGTGATGAAAGCATCTTTGTCAAGCAACATGACTTTCAGAATTGACATATATGTTAAATGATAAATGTTTTATCTCAATTATGGTGTGAACTGTACATGGCATAAATGGCATCAAATAAGGACATCTAAACTTTAGGAGACAAGACATGTTATATGATCGGAAAAATAGCAAGTATACTATTTTTACCGATGTAGTAATAATGAGTTTTACCTCGGATATCGATCTTGAGGACTGCGTAAGGAATACCGAGTTGAATATGTAATTCAATTGAACAAAAACAATAGAGCTGAAAGTGGTTTGTGATTAAATCTCTAAAATGTAACAATTAACAGAAAATAGAAATTGACTTTTTCAAATAGTGAATAATATGCTAGGGTGAGTGTATGATTTCTCCATTCATGACAATGACTCTTTGACCTTTTCAACAAGTTCATTAATTCAATTATCAGTTCTTCAGATTACTTTTCTCAAAGTCCTTAGAGAAAAGCCTTTACCAGTTCTGCCTAATTTTAATGTCCATTAAACATTAGTGAAGAAGGTAAGCATTTTATTATCAAGAATACTTCTGGTTATCATAGGATTTCCCTAGTCCTAGGTGAAACATGCTAAAACATGTTTGTTTTGAAAACCCTAACACGACTGTCCATTTCTAATGTGTTAAGAAAAGTTAACCATATTGGTCCGATAGAGCAAAGCAATATAGTAAACAACACTCACAAATTTACATTAATAAACCTTAACGTTGATAAAACAAAGAGATCATTATTCTCGTGACAAATCAGGGACACCCCCTGGCATTGGGGGGTTAGCCTCTCATAATATTCTAGAAAAACATAATTAAGAAGCTAGACATTACAAGAATCAATGGTGACTTTGATCTTCAATGGTGGCAACCCTTGAATCCCTCTGTCTTCAATCCTCTTGATGAACAATCTTCTCTCTTCTGTATTCTCTCGTGTACGATACAAAAAAAAAGTCCCAAAATAATCCTCAAAACTCAACTTTATAGGTCCAATACAAATCTCAGCCAAGTAGAAAGTCTAAAGTTTCCCCAATGTCAAGATTTAATGAAAAAATAAAAACATAAAATTTGTCGCGCGCGCAACACGGGCCTTGTTTTCTCCCAGACTTGATTTCTCAAACATCTGCTCCAGGCCTTCTGACACGGGTCGTGCCAGGCAGCACGGGCGCCCGTGTCAGACCTCTGTTTTTTTGTATTGGGCTTGTGCAATCCTCCAACACGGGCCGTGCTAGCAGACACGGGCCGTGTTGGTCTTCAGTTCTTCCACTTCTCATCTTTTGACCTTGCAATCCTCATTCGTTTCTGCAGTTTTGCCTTTCTCCGTCCCAATTTGTCATGTTTTATTCATGCGAACCTGAAAACACTAAAACATAAAACCAAAGCATAAAATGCGATAAAATAAAATAAAAGTTTGATAAGTAAAAGAAACAATAACTAAAATAACTGCTAAATATCTGTGTAAAAACCACTGGTCACTATACACGAGGAACATGGTGTATGGATTGCCTCAAATAAAATTTGGGGATATATATGTTTGCAGGTACTATCAAAGTAATCTAAAATGGTAGAGTTTGTTCATAGCAAAATTGCAATAAATTATTTGGTTTTGATGATAATACTCGATATCCAACGATATTTACTGAAGTTCAAATAGCTCAAAGGGCTAAATATGTTCAAGATAATTTATCAAGCTATCATGTTGCAGATGCTCTTGAAGATCAAGTCAGATCTTTGAAACTACAATCAACTATTTGATTTTAACTATGAGAACACCTGGTATCGAACACTATATAGTAAAGTTCTTATCTAGTGAAGATAGCTCAATCGGTCAAAGATGTTCAAGATTTATATCAAGTTATCCTTTTGAATATGCTATTGAAGATCAATCTATCTCTTTCTAGTAAACACCTAATAGCCAATGATGTTTAAGTTAAGACTTATGTTTCAAGTTTCTTCGTTGGTTTGGTCTCTCAACTCTCTTTCTCTCTCTCTCTATGGTGACGGGGATTAACTTGAAGACATCTCAAGCCTCATCAAGCTAAAAGATTCAAGAGTATATGGATTAGTTATTATAGCTGATGTTTACAATGGAGTGGAGATAAGTTTTGGTTGGAGAAATTGGGTTTATGAGTGAAATTCCCGTAAGACAATCGCAATAAAACAAAGGAGATTATTGGTCAACTTGCCATAAACAATCCCATGGCAGTTGGTAAAGCATGAAAATTCCCTTGAATCACTCTTTTTTCTTGATCATGAAGTAACGTACACTTTTGTGTATTTTCAAACCAAACAACCAAATGAGCTTTCCTTGAGGACCAAGTTTTATTTCTGCAAGTTAAAGAGATCATTTGTAAACTTTATAAATAGAGAGGTAAAACTCAAACACACCAAGTTTGCACACAAAAAACCCATTGTTGCATCCTTCACACCTTATCTTCGAATTTCATAAACCTTGCAATTTTCTTGCTATACAACCATCCAAACACCTTCCATATCTCATATAGAAGTTATCCAAATCCATGCTTCACTTCTGTAACTCCATTATCACCATATTTCATTTTAATTTTTGGACACCTACAATTTAACTTGGGTAGAACATTCTAGTCACTCTCAAATCAAAGTAAGGATTCGAATACACTCACCAAGGTCCAAGGAAGCTAATCATATCATTCATTTGTATCTGGAGCTGCTTGAAGGGGCATTGGACTTTCTCTAATATGTAAGGATTTTTTGAATTTTGAAATATCCATATATGCATCATTTTTGTTTGATTTCAGAATTAAAAAATGTATATATCATTGCCCTTAAGTAAACCATATAGTTAGATTTCATTTTAATTGTCCGTGTGTTGAGAATCGAAGCTCTGAAATTTTTAGGTTTGATTTGGGATTGATTAAATTCGTGTTCATCTTTGAGTTATAGATTTTGAAAATTATACCATTGAATTTGTGTTGAAATTCTAAGCAAGTTTGGTGTTTAAAGTTTTTTAAAATGATTGAGAAATTAAGAAGTTGGAATTTTGAAAAAAAATGGAATAATGTTGTTGTTACACTTTGGCGTGAGGAAGAAGAAGAGGATATTGATTTTTGAAAATTATTTTAAAATATATTTAATGGTAGTGAGTTTATAACCGGATGAAACAGTCACCATAGTGGCATGACATGCGTACGTTAAGGCTTTGTGACTATGAACCAAAGGGACTCTCTTTTGCTATTTTTTTCACATTTTTCTGTTTTGTATTTTTCTGAAGCGCTTTTCAAATATTATTTAAATGAGGCCATTGTTTGACATAAATCTTGCTTTATCAAAGTGGAAATGTTACTTTTGCAAATTCAACCATAAATGGTATCAAGACTTGGATAAAGCTTCAAATCCTTGTGTAATACACTTAAGATTCGTGTAATTACTCAATTATGCATAGATTTCGAGATTTCATGGCCTGAAAAGAAGGATCTTATAGTTTAGGTTTGAGATTTGGCCATAAGGTCTTCACATAAATGACCTGTAATTCAAGTATGAATGTCCAACTTCACCTCTTCGAAACTTCTAGCTCAAGTATGAGAAACTTATGCTCTTGAACATTTTGAAAAGCTTGAAATAATGTCTACAACTTTCATGTTGAACACTTTTATTGAATCAATATGGATCATGGTGATAATTGGCCATAAAGTTGGTCACGTTTTTACGTCCCAAATTTGTTTGAAATTTCTTTAAGTGTTATAAAAATGTCATAACTTTATGGACTCATAACTCTTGATTTGAGCATTTTTTGGAGATCAACCTTGATTGACAAAGTTGTAGATCTTTATATTCTCTACAACTTTCATGTTGAAAATTTTCTTTGAATCAACCTTTATCTTGGTGTAACTTGTTCGTGAAGATAGGTCTTTTTGAGCACAAAAACACTTAAATTTTTCTAAGTGTTGAAAAAACCTCTATTTTGACTTTTATTGACTTTTTCTTGATTCTTGATTTTTTATGATCAATGTTGACAAATTTGGGAGCTTGGTGATTCTTAACTTTTGAGGTTCAAAGTTAACCAAAAAGTCCAAGTTCATGTGTGTGACAGTTGACTTTTTATTAGTCAATCCAATTTTTCACTATCAATCCATGGTATCCTTGAAAATGTCTTGAACCATGCAATTAGGTCAAAATGTTGCTTTTGAGTTTCTTGAATCATGTTTCAAGCCATTAGGCCATGCACTATGCCAACAGTCAATGATTCCCTTTCTCCAGTCAAAACCCTAATTTGGTCAAGACTTGCACTGATGAAATTTTCTTGATTCAACCTGGTTAACACAATGAGCAGAAAGACAACTATTTTTTATATATTTTGTTAGAGATGCAATGATTCATATGAAGTAGGATCTTAGATAAACAATTAGGGTACAACAAAAAGATCAATAAAGAAACAAAATGTCTTTTAAAACTACAAATGGACTAGTTTTGAATTAAATGGAAAGGGTTAAATAAATAATATTTTTGGGATTTTTTCTTATATTCATAAAATAAAGGTGGTAAATGAGAAGTGTATAAAAAATTAACTCATAATGAGTTGTTTTGATTGGTTAAAAATAAAGTTAAAGTTTGGTGAAAAACAAAGAAAAATAGTGATAAAAAATAAAGTTTTGTTTGCCAAAGGGGTTGAACCCGCACCCTTAAAGTCATTGATTAAAACACTACCCACTGAGCCACACGCTCAATGGTGATAGATAATGGCTCCAATTAAAATATTTGAAACAACCTTCAGAAAATCACAAAATCAAAATAAATGTAGAATAGGGGTTCACTGTGGATCAAACCCTCACCCTTAAGGTGAAAGTGACATAAGTACAGGCGCTTCTTCCACTGGGGTGGCTGTTTCATCCGTTCATAAAACAAATTCCATTAAATATAAAATAAACTTGTTTCTAATTTTGAAAAATGAATTTCCGCACCACCCTTTTCTTCTTCCCCGACTGTATCAACAACAACATAAAACCTCCATTTTTAAAATCTTAACTTCTTCAATTCTCAATCATTTTGAAAACTGTAAAAACCAAAGTTACTTGAAATTAATCAGGAATGCAATGGTGTAACATTTTAAAGCTATAAATCAAAGACAAACACGAATTTAACTTAATACCAAATAAAACCCTAACTGTTCAGAGACGCAATTCTCACTCTACAAGAAAAATTAACGAAAACAATTGAAATGGTTAGCTTCATGACACTGATATCTACATTTTTCATTGAGAAATTGGACACAAATCATGCATGTATGAAGATTTCACAGTTCAAGTTTTCTTGCCAGTTGGAGAAAGTTCAATGCCTCTTCTAAAACTTCAATAAGCAACGTGGTGATGGGTTGAGCATCCTTGGACCTCCCTGAAACTATTCTAATGCTTACTTTGCATTGAGACTAGCTGAAACTGTCTGACCAAGTCAATGTGTAAGCCACAATTTTTTGAGTTGGACCATGGTGATGGTGATGTTTCAGAGATGTAAAAAGGGTTTTGATGACTTCTATATAATTTTTAGGGTTAAATATATTTTTCGTCCCTATAAATAACTAATATTCACTTTTAGTCCTTATAAAATTTTTTTCCGAATTATGGTCCTCCTAAAGTTTTTCGTCCAAACTTTTGGTCTCTACCGTCTAATTATTCTAACAGAAACTGACGTGGCATACGCCACGTCACTTAAAGTCAACTTAAAAAAAACTAGTTAGATTGCGGGAGTTACAAACCTCCCTAAATCCATAAATTTTCTCAAGCATTTCATCAAACATTTTTTTAGCATAAAAATTATTACACTTGATTGTCTCCATTTGATTGTGATACTTCAACTTTCCAAATATACAATCCCTGTTAGAATCCGAGGGAGGGAAGAGAAAGGATCCAACAATGAATATCAACTTCGCAGTTTAGGATTCAAAATATATACCGCATCAATGACAACAACATTCATATCATCATTTAGAAAAAAGTTTAAACTAAATCAATAAAATCTCATATTATGTGCCCATTGATTATATTATTATTAAAGGATCAATTTATAACTTACTTCAGCAAGCTTTGTCCATGTATATTTCTATATATCAATCTTATAATGACCTTTCAACATCAGTGATTCTCAATGTTGCACACTCATTCACAATCTTTGGTTGTCGTAGGTGGTAGTTTGTAGCTTTGTATATGGCGGCTCTAAAATAACATACCATTAAAATAGAATAACATGATCATAATATGAAGAAAACCTTTAAGATGATCACGTATAACAACATCAAAATATTTAGAACAAGTATTACTTAACATTTGCATTTGAATTTTACATGCTGTAAAATATTTAGAACAAGTTTTCCTTTTACATTCTTATAACATATTGTAATACATATGCATTGTATCAACAAATAAGTTGTTTTTCTTATAATGACAGTGTGCTTGTGAAAACTTTTGTCCTTTTGAATATTTTATGACATGTATGTAATGGTGTTAGACTAAATCCAAGACCTTTCCAATTTATACCAACATTATTTTCAACTAAACCACTACATTATTTTCATGAGACATGCATGCTATCAATTTGTATGAATATTAATGGAGTGATATTGGTGTAATAAGAAAATTCACGTGAATCCACACCGTCGTCAACACAAGTAATGGCACTCACGTTTCTAATGTTGTGCTTGTAGTCCATAAGATGTAACTCATCCATTGTGAACATCATCGGTAAATAAGAACAAAAATTTCAATTCATATTATGAATATTCAATCAAAGTGAAATAATAATAAAAAACCAAACAAAAAGATCTAGTGTAATGTTCACCAACTTACCATTTTGACTAGTCTTATATAATCTATAGAAAATTATTTTGTTAATTATGTGGAGTGTTTTTACTAGATATTAAATCTAATTAGAGACAAAACAACAAGATTCCTCATCTTTTTTCACACCATTTGAAGAACGCCAAGAATCACTGGCGATTCCAACAAGCTCTCCATCAATGCTTTCATATCTTGGTTGTACTCTGCATTTTAAATTAAGCTTTAGTTTTAGGCTTTTAGCTCTTCGCCATGAAAATCTTACAGAAATGGTTATGTTTATATTTGGAGAGAAAGTGGGTGACAAATTGGAATGTGCAATCAGTATTTTTTACCCTTCTATGCTACTTGTAATGACAAATATTTTCTTCAATCAACATATTCAGCTCTTGAAGAAGATGAGAAAATCAATAAAACCATCAAAAATCCATCGACCTCTGCTCCAGTTAAAGAATGTATCCTTATCTTTAAGAAATAATGGTGGATTAATGAAAGAATGAAGAGAGAACAATCACAGCACCAACGACCTTTGCTCCACGAACCTAGTTTTTTTTTAATTTGAAATAATTTAGGGAGGTTTGAAACCCCCGCAATCTAAAGCGCTTTTTTGAATTATGTTGACTTTAAATGACGTGGCATGAAATGTGGCGTGCCAGGTCACCTTTTGTTAATTTAAATAGACGGCAGGGACTAAGAGTATCTACGGAAAACTTTAAGAGGACTATTATTTGAAGAACATTTTTTGAGGGAATAAAATTAGATGTTGGGATATTTATGAGGACCCCAAACATATTTAACCCTAATTTTTATGAAGTGTTTGGGTGGTTAGATTGCACAAAACTTGCAAGGTTTGAGAAATTTGAAGAAATGGTTTTTTTGGAGCTTTAATGGAGTTTTTGAGCCATTTCTGAATTTGAGAGAGTTTGAGGATGTTTTGAAGCTGTGAATTGGTGTGTGTTAAGTGAAAATGAGCTCTCTACCTATACAGAAATCTCATAGGTAAAGAGATGAACCAGTTCTCAAGTTATCAAGTTATGGTTTGGTTCAAGTTCAAAGATCAAGTTATGTGAAACCTTCATGGTTTCAAGGCATAGTACAAAGAGTTGTTGGTGAAGAGATGTTTCTTTCCTTATTTTAAGGTAGAGTGTGATCAGAAGTAAACAAGGTATGGGTTCAAGGGAAGGCTTTGTACAAAAAGATTGCTTTTCAAGAATGGCAATGGTGCCTTTCTTCCTTAAATGGTAAGTTAATTGGATAAAACCTTGTAACACTTGGACAAAGGCTTAAAAGCTTGTGTACTCTTCTGATTTTTGATAGATTTAGAGATCTTATGACCTGAAAAGCAAGATTGTATAGCATGACTTGGAGATTGGATCTTTAGGTCTTCACAAAAATGACTTGTAATTCAAGTATGAAAGACCAACTTTATCTCTTGGAAACTTCTAGCTCAAGTATGATAAATTCATGCTATTGGACATTTTGGAAAGCTTGAAACTTCATTTAAAACTTTCATATTGAACAAGTTTCTTGAATCAACTTGGATCTTAGTAAAAATTGGCCACAGGGTTGGTCACTTTTTTATGTTAAAACTGCTTGATATTTTTTCTAAGTGTTGGCAGAAGTTCACATGCTTATATCTCTTTATCTAAGCATTTTATGGAGATCAACTCTCATTGACAAAGTTGTAGAACTTTTAATTCCCTACAACATTAATGTTGAATGTTTTCCTTGGATTAGCTTGGATCTTGGTGAAACTTGTCCATGAAGTTGGGACTTTTAAGTGCAAAACACTTGAATTTTTCTAAGTGTTTAAAAATCTTCTACTTTGACTTTTATTGACTTTTATTTATTCTCTTGATTCTTGATGATCAATGTTGACATTTTTGAATGTTTTGATGATTCTTGATCTTTAAAGTTCAATATTGACCAAAGGGTCAAAGTTTGACTTTTATGTTACAATTGACTTTTCATCAGTTGATCCAAATCTTCCACTAGTAATCAATTGTACCTTTGAAAATGTCTTAAGCCATATAATTAGGTCAAAATGTTTCTTTTGAGTTCTTTGAATTATGCTTCAAGTTTTTAGGTCATGTACTGAGCCAAAAGTCAATAATTCATGAAATTTAATCAAAACCCTAATTTGGTAAAGACTTGCACTGATGAAATTTTATTGATTCAAAACCGGCTTGATACAAGGATCAAACACACAACTATTTTTGTATTTTATTAGATATGTAATGATGCATGCGAGGTGGGATATTAGGTAAAAAATTAGAGTACAACACACTACATGTATGTTAATGCATGTTTCATCAATCAAGTAGAAATAGGGAATTATAACAATAATACTTGTCACTTTTCTCATTATCGTTAAAACTGTTTTCTTCGTTTTCGACCAAATCAATCTGAAAACCCCCCAATTTACTATTTCAATTTACACCGTGCAACATTCCTTGTTTAAAGTTTTCAATTCCTGTGGAGACGAATTTAGTTTTATTACTTCGATAACAACACTAATACACTTGCTTATAATTTTTTCATTAAGTTTTTTTCGCCGTTTTTGGGGATTGTTGATACTTTCGACAAGGCAATAGTGTGAGATGTTTAGGAAATTTTGTATTTAGTTATTTTTTGGTTTTGAATTTTTGTAAATATTTTCCCTTATTTTCATTTTAGTTTAGTTTCCAAATTTTGTTCTTATTTAGTTTTATCAACTAGTGTAGTGCTGCTTGTGTGTTAGGTCAAGATGGAATGTACAATAGAGAGCATCTTCGATGTATGCGATTAACATAAATTGAAAATTTAAAAATGCAAATTGTGGCTTGGACTCTAAGTTCGATAAATGTTAATTTCGTCGTAGTGTTACAATGTGACTTCTATGGTAAAGGTTAATGAAATGGTCATTATACACTTGATAATTACGTTGCAGAGGTTCAATATACTAGAAATCGTCACATGGGTCAAACACTATAGTGTAATTTTTGTGGGAAAGGTCACACCAATGGTTGTTGTGCACCATACATCAAAAAGACGAAGTATGCTAGCTACGATTATGAGCCAACCCTTAACTTGAATATCTATCCAAGGTGGGATAATCATTTGATTTATAACTAGGGAAATCAACAAATTCAAGGAAGTCATCCATTTTAGAAAAGACTTTTAGCCAATTCATGTTGACTCAAAGCAAGTTGAAAGCAGCAAATTCACAAGTAGAAGCATTCAAAAAGGACCTCGAAGCATCAAACAAAAAAAGAAGTGTCCATTAAGTATATTGAGAATCACATTGGGTAGATATGGAAAAATTAGTTGCTCGATGAAATAAAGGTTTTAGTACAAATACGTTGGATAGTCCCATGGATGAAAAAGTTGCGGAAGAAATTGAACATGAATGGTAAATAGTTGAAAAAGTTGAAGGTGAAAAAGAGCAAAAAGAAGAAAAATGCACAACGCCATATAAAATGACTTAATTAAGCATATAAAACTCTGAGGTGAATAATAGCTTTGGGAAAAGGTGAAAGGCCAAGAGAGGATGACTTGGTTTTGGATAAAGTTTTAAGGGGGATAATTTTCTTTGACATAGATATTCAACTTGAACATCTTCATTCGCAGCATAGCCCAATAGTTATTTTAGCAACAAAGAAAATGTAAGTGAAGAAATTGATAATGTATTGAAATCCATCTATACTTTATTCACTATTACTGGGCCAAAGAAGATTTAGGAACCACATAATTGATTCCTAGAGTTCACAAGAAACCTACTAATTAAAAGGAATAAGAAGAAGGATGATGTGTTTTTAATATCATATATGCTTTCCTAAAAAAAAGTAAACCATCAAGCTAAGGACCTTAAATAAACGTTGCGTGGGAGGCAAGCCACGGTTCAAAAACAAACTGTAAGTTTCAAAACTTATGTATTGGTTAAATTTTAATAAAACAAATAATAAACAGCAACAATGTATTTTGTACAGTAGGATTTCCAAGTTATAATCCTATCTAGAATGCCTTAGCATGCTGTGTTGAAAAGTTTCAACATCTGGAACAGCATGTCTTATGAGATGTCACGACATCAAACATCAGGACATCACACTATTGAACTGTTAAAGTTTGTAACAGTTTTGTTTCAACTATGCAGAATATTATGGGAATATTATGCACCTTGTGTGGCGTGACTTTGAAGGCATATGTGAAGGTCCAAGAGCTAAGTAGAAAAACTAGAAGCGGCCTTGATTGTAGCAGAAGTTATCTGCACTTTATTTGTGCAGAAGTTTGTTTTATGCTGAAGTTTGTTACAGCTTATACTGTTATTTTGAAGGCCCAAATACAGTTGGGTAATAGGTTATAAATAAGCAGTTGTAACCTGGTTTTAGTAAGATAATCGTTTTTAGAAAGATGTAATCTTTAGGGTTAGCCATGTAAGGTGAACCACCCAGATTGTGGGATGGTCACCATTTTTGTGCCTTTAAACCTTTAGGGAAGAGGATGATTTCACTAAATCAAAAGTTGTGAAGCAATGAGTGTAGTCATGTTCTTGGAAGAAGCTGTGAATAAATTCCAAGTTAGTTTTTGTCACGTGTGTGACAAGTTTTGTTTGTGTTTGGAGTGAGGTATCTGCAAACTGACTTTAATAAGAGCCAAGCAATTGATGTAGTTGCTGGTATGATAGTAGCTGATAGACATCATTGAGGTGATTGGAAGTGAGCGGAGGATTCTCATATTTAAGTGTGGTATCTTAGGTAAAAGGGTCATTGGGTAGTTGATTAAGTGAGGAGTGTAAACAACGAGGTTTGCCTCTGAATTAATACTGCTGATAGTGAACTTCATTCATGGCTTGGTATGCCCCCAAATGTAAGTTGGTTAGAACCTAACTGGGTTAACAATTCCTTGTGTTCTTTATGTTTCTGCACTATTTTGATTATGTCTGCCTTGTCTATTTTGTAATGTCGGATCAGATGTCACGACATCCTGAGTCCGGCCCCTAACTAGAATAATTTCAATTGGTATCAGAGCAGGCATCCTGTTTGTTTCTGGATGAGATCCATTGGGGATTTGTTCAGGTTGTATACAAGGTACAGGAATGGTTGAACACGGAATATTTAGATTGTATGGTCCCTGGAAGTGCAGGATGGACCTATTTGTGGAGAACTAGACCAACCTGACCAAAGAAGATGAAGATGCTGGAACAAGAAAGTTAAATTCAAGACTTCATGCGGGAGTGAAGAGTTTGGATTGTATTGTTCCGCCTCAGCACATAAAGAAGTTATCAAAACCTTCATGTGGGAGTGAATACATTGATAAGGTAATAATTGTGCTCATATATTACCACATGCTCAGGATTTTTGGTTGGGTATAGATTGTTGCTTGATGCAGAAGCAAGCTGATTGTAGGGTTGATTCATTCTTAATCCTTATGTACCATGCTTACAATAAAAATTGAGTAGTAAGCATTATGTACATTCTATTGAAGTATGGTTATTTTCCACTGCCTAGCCACTAATGCAACCCCTATAGTGAAATAAGAATCCTAGGGTTATTCTCATTCAACAGAATATATGGCAGATTATTACAACTATGGTAAAAGTGTCAAAAATACTTCAGGATTCTCTCAAGTTCACTCATAAAGGCATGGATTATTAGAGTTGATGGGCATCAGTTGATCAATGATTCTCATATTCATTTGCAAAGTATTTACCTTGAAGATTTTCAAGGTTGAAGCGTTCCTAGAAGATGGAACAGATGTTCTACTGGATGTTGGAACATTAGTACTGGTATGCATCTACCAATTGGAGAACGGGTGTTTTGGGTGCTAAACAAATGAAGTGTGAGTACATATGTTTGGAACCTGCTCCTGATCTGGAAGAGGAGACATCTGTCTTGGTTGATCAGGACACGATCAACAGGTCTTTATACTCTAGATGTCAGTTTACTTCTGACCTAAGCTTATAGGAGTATTAAAAGTAAAGCTCAATGCTGGAAGAAAACACATAAAGGTAATACATCTCAGGTCCCTTATGTATAATCAAGATGAGCTTATATCTAGTATTTTCTTCTGATCAAAGGAACTAGATGTGTGTAGTTTAATTCATAACCATAGAACAGACTTGGAGCTGAATACTGTGCCTCAACTATAGTGAAATATGGTCATGAATGTTGACTGCCCTAGTCAGTATCCATAAAGGGTAGAGTCAAGAAGAATAAAGGATATCAGATTGCTATGAAGGATTTGAACTATTAAGTTTCAGGCCATTAGTAAGTCTGTTCTAGAAACCTAGATGAGGGAATCTCCTCTATAGGTATAAACAATGGCATCCATCATCTCAAAATCAGAAGTGAGAGCCTGATGAAAAGCCTATTGAGATGTGGTCTATGCTAATCCTTGATATGTTTGGATAAAAGTTGATGATCATTATGTTTCTTAACCTCAACCCAAAGTAACACGAATCAGGTGTTATGGATGTTAACCAAGAACCGTAGTGGATGATGTCATATCAAATGTCAAAACATGATCAAAATGTCTTCAATTTTTGAATATGTATGTTATTTCCTGAAAGTTGAAGTGTGTGTGAAGATGTAATCAGTCAGAATAACCTAGTGTGAGTAGTTAATTCTAACTGACCAAACTAGTAGGTACTTTGACTGGAGACTTAGTACTTATTAGGTATACAACCTGAATTCATATACTCTGTCGAGAGCTGAGTATCTTTTTGAGTAATTCATGGTCTAGTGTGAACAAAATATCCAAGTTCATTGTTATCTTCACAAGTTAAGAATGTGAGGCAATGTTATCTGGTGATTATTTAAAGAATAGATTCAACCAAAGAGAAGACTACAAATGTTGTTAGATATCTTTATGGGAGCTGGAAATTTGCAAAAGCTGTCTGGAATTTTGAATTAAGGAGAGAAGAAGTATGTGATGTTTAGAAGAGAATGGTCTGCATGAAGATGTAACATCATAAATGTTGAAGACACCAGTAAGATAAGGTTCTGACTTATCTGTTGAAGACAAATTTATGGTTATTCATATAAAGTTTCTTCTATTACAAGTTACAGAGTGTGGCAATCTGGATCTTGTGTAGCAAGCAAACTAAGGATTTCTAATTTGGAAATTGTGGCAAATTCCAAATAAAGAATGCTTCAAGGACTAACATCAAAGATGTCCTTAATTTGTATATCTCAAGGGGAGTAGAGAGTATGGAGATCAGCAAAGACAATGTAATTCTGCTTCTAATCATATGGAAAGTCTTCCAAGACTGGTCTTTTTAAGCCAGAAGAACAATGTCAAATAAGAAGTCAGGACATAACTCAAGACATGCTTCATCCTTGAAAACCAGCAAGGATAGCTCTTAAACAGTTTATCTAAAACATGTATTGATGGTGTGTATCGCTTATTCTGACTTAGTGCATGTCCCAATCTATGCACAAATTCACCTGAAGTAGTTCCTTTTGAAATAACATCTCGTGATTAAGACAATTGTTACAATTTAGGTATGTTATTTAAAATTGCTCAGGTTCTCAGAGTCTTTTCTTTTAATTTATTTTCAGTCCTTGTTTGAGTCTCTCATGTTCTTCGTTCGGATATGAGTAAAGTCTAGAGTCTACTTAGGTTACGTTTGTCAAATTAAGCCAAACATAGGGATAAAGGGTAGTGTTCAGACATTGTTAAGTTTGAGGTACTTCTTTGCAGTTGTTTGTGAAAAGATATTGAATAGGGTTCCTATTCTGAGTCAGTTTGTATAGAGTCTAGTTTTGAGTCATGAACACAAATTGTGTCTTGTGTTATGAATTATCCAATATATAGAGCTGGTTCACTATGTCTGTAAATGGATAATCCAAGTTCTTGTATTAATCTATTGAGTCTCCTCTTATGTGTAAAAGAGGAAGTTGTATAAGTCTATGTCGAAGATAATCTATTTTTAAGGGGGAGTATTCGTATTTCCCTCCTCATATTGTATGGATGTCCCAGATAATGTTGGAACATCATAATTAAAGAAGGTGAATAAAATCTAATCATTATCAAAGCATTACACTCTAAAAGAAGAATAGAGTAAATAAATTCAGACTATAATCCAAAAGGACGAGTTAAAAAGAATCTGGTCAAAATCACAAGATATGATATCTCCTAAAAGCTACTATCCTGACTGGTGAAAGAAGAGGTGGAAATCACATGCTCATGCATGATGTATAAAAGCTGTTGAAACTAACTCCATCAGAAGGAATCTGGCAGAAAACAATAAAGTCAGAGTTAGTTTGGACAATACTTGCTTGTCTCTAGCACAATCCCTCATCCAAAGCCTGACCAATGTGATATTTATAAAGCACTCTCATTCCTTTACTCTCAAGCAAACCAATATCTCTTCTACATTATGAAAGTTATTCGAATTTGGGCTTGTTGTGCCTGGATATGGTATTGTGAAGGCTCTCATTGTCAAATTTTGGCTAAAAAGGGGGAGAAGAAAGAATTACAAATGTACTGCAAGAGTTTTACTGTTGCTGCTCTATTTCTGGTCTCATTACTGCTACAAAGAAAGAAACATGTTCACATAAGATTCCTCTAAAAATCTCTTGTGACTTGTATTCTGAGTTTTGTTCCTCACCATTGATTGAGGAAACACAGTTATGACCTGTGTTCTGAGTTACATGAAGATAATCTCTCATGCTACTCAGGAGGTATTTCTACTACAAATCTAGCATTGAGTCTCCTCTTCTCCATGCCAAGGCACATACGGAATTGGCTAAATGGAGAAAATAAGATGTCAAGTTGGATGCCCAAACATCCCAAGCAACTCAAGATTTGAAGTCATGAGCAGAAGACCAGATTTTAATTGTAATTTTTTTCACTGTAATTGTTGTTGTTGTCTTTATGTAACTGCTTATATTTGTAATTATTTGTCTTAGCTAAAATTTTACAAAGGGGGAGTTTTTAAGTTACAAAACTTATGTATTGGCTAAATTTTAATAAAACAAATAATAAGCAGCAACAATGTATTGTGTACAGTAGGATTTCCAAGTTATAATCCTATCTAGAATGCCTTAGCATGCAGTGTTGAAAAGTTTCAACACCTGGAACAACATGTCTTATGAGATATCGAGACATCAGACATTAGGATATCATGTTATTGAACTGTTAAAGTTTGTTACAGTTCTATTTCAACTGTGTAGAATATTCTGGGAATATATGCACCTTATGTAGCGTGACTATGAAGTCATGTGTGGAGGTCCAATAGCTAAGGAGAAAAACCAGAAGCGACCTTGACTGTAGTAGAAGTTATCTGCGTTTTATTTGTGCAGAAGTTTGTTTTCTGCTGAAGTTTGTTACAGCTTATGCTGTTATTTTGAAGGCCAAAATCCAGTTGGGTAATAGGTTATAAATAAGCAGTTGTAACCTAGTTTTAGTAAGCTATCCGATTTTAGAAAGATGTAATCTTTAGGGTTAGCCATGTAAGGTGAACCACCCGGATTGTGGGATGGTCACCATGTTTGTGCCTCTAAACCTTTAGGGAAGAGGATGATTTTATTAACTCAGAAGCTGTGAAGCAATGAATGTAGTCATGTTCTTGGAAGAAGCTCTAAAGAAATTCCAAGTTAGTTTTTGTCACGTGTGTGACATTTTTTGTTTGTGTTTGGAGTGAGGTATCTCCAAAATGACTTTAATAGAAGACAAGCAGTCGATGTAGTTGTTGGTGTGATAGCAGCTGATAGACATTACTGAGGTGATTGGAAGTGAGCGGAGGATTCTCATATCTAAGTGTGGTATCTTAGGTAGAAGGGTCATTGGGTGGTTTGATAAAGTGAGGAGTGTAAATAGGGAGGTTTGCCTCTGAATTAATACTGCTGATAGTGAACTTCATTCCTGGCTTGGTATGCCCCCAGATGTAGGTTGGTTAGAACCAAACTGGGTTAACAATTCCTTGTGTTCTTTATGTTTCTTCACTATTTTGTTCATGCATGTGTTGTTTGTTTTGTAATGCCGGATCAGATGTCACGATATCCTGAGTCTGGCCCCTAACCAGAATAATTTCAAGAACTTTTAATTTTAGTAAATTTTAAATTTTAGCATGTTTTGAGTTTTTATTGTGATGGTATTTGTAATATATGTGTTATTTGTGTAGACGAATAATAAGGGAAATGGAGATAGCAAGAAGCAAGAAGAAAATGAAAAAGAACAAATTTCTATGCAAAAATTAGGAGCTTCGCGTATGGAATTAACTTGGGTGCGCTAGCATATAATGTGAGTATGTTACCCTCTAACACGGTTGCACAACATATTGACGCTAACACGTTAAAAAAATTTACTGTCGATTCAGATATTGACCAATGTGGGCGCGTTGATACTCAATGAGGACGTGTTAGTTACTCTAAAGACAGTTTGAAGTGATGTGTCAGGCACCGCTTTTTCATTACAAATTATAGTTCCCACTTCATTTCATTAAACCTTATTAAATGATTTTTGAAACGCTTAGTTCTCCATGATTAATGAATTATTCATGCCTGCTATTTTTCATTTTAATTACCTTACATTAGAATAGAAAATCAATCACAGGAAAATTAAAGAAAGTGATCGAGATGGAAGTGATGTAGTTGATTGATGATTGATGAAGAACAGGGACATCATTTCTTGTACCCAACATTTAGATATATAATCAAGTGAAGTTTGAGCCCAAAGATTTCCATTGTTTACTTATTTCTTTTTCTGAGTGTATCCATGTAATTGTAATATCTAGAATTTGAATTTTATCTATTTTAATTAGTTAATTTGATAAACACACATAGAGTTGTTTGTGAAAACTATGTGCCCTTGTAAAGCACCATTGTATTATGATTGATATCACTTGTTAACCAATTTGAGTATTAGTCTTTCGTTCAATGACTTAGCCTATTATAAGCCTTTGACTTGAAAGATAAAAATCTTTCCAACTTCCTTGGAGTTAGGTAGATAGATTTTAATTTCATTATAAGCCAATCACTAATTTTGGGCTTGCTCTTGAAAGTTAGCAACATTTAGGTTTGGAGTTTGGGGTACTAGATAATTGGTCAAAGAAAAAAGAAAAATAAGATGTCAAAAACATAGAATTTTCAAAAAAAAAAAAAAAAAAAAGGACCAAGAATTAGAAAAATCTATAGTACCCAATACTAAAAAAAATGTGATATGTAAGGAAGAAGATAATAGAAGGACAAAAGGGTACCTAATTCCAAGATTTAAGTCGATTATCCAAACATTATCATATACTGACATAAGCCACAATACAACCCAAAAGTCCTCAAATGTGTGTGTTTAAAGATGATTTGAATAATTTTGCAGATAATTTACAAATTCACAGATTTTTACTCTTGTATGTTGATTGAATGAACACCCTTGCAATTGAGTACATAACGGTTAGTAAAGAGATATGTTGATTACTAATGCTGGAAGAACTGATCTAAGTTGATTGAATCAAAATAGGGAATGGACATATCTATCAACAAAAGTAAGTGGCATTAATTTGGTAAGGTTTGTAATTTAATTCTGACAAAGTTTCAGTGTGCAAACAGGTTACTTGAGGACAAGCAACATTCAAGTTTAGGATTGTGGTGACAATCATCATTGTGTGATTTGTATAAGAAATGTCGAATAAAATAGAAGGAAAAGTCATACCAAATTGTGAAGAATATCAAGAGGAAGAAATGGGGATTTAGTGAATTATTAAAGAAATCGTGAAGAATTGCGAAGAAACGAGTATTTTCAACACAAATTAAATAATGATGTTTGTCTAGTAAGTTAATCATGTATGAAGATCTATAATTCAGATTGAGATGAGTATTTTTGCAAAATAAAGCTAAGAAGAAGATCTAGTTAATGTAAAAATAGTGACTGCAATATTCCACAATGCACCGTCATTTTGTCATAGTTACTCAATGCGTCTGTGCTTTTTTTCAGTGCTCCCGAATTCGAACATGTTTGTGACACAAAAAATTCTTTTTAAAGGGTTGTTTGACTTCTTTTTAAGGGGTTTGACTACCAAGACAAAAAAGTGACGATAAAGTGTGATTTTAGAGCTTTTGGAGATTATTGAAGCCATTAGAGAGCTCATTCTTTAGTGAATCTTTATGTTATTCTCATCTACCCTATTGACATTGATTTAATTTAACATGAGTATCTATATTTTCTCCTAGGTTAGGTTTTATTTGATGATGAATCTATTTTTGCTTAATTAGGGAACATGGCCTGATGATGTTAATGTAATTGTTTTGAATCTATATTATTATTCAGTTATTGAATTTGTAATTTTTCTTTTGTTTGTTACAACATTCAAATTGATCTTAATAATAGTGACTACTGGACCTAGGGATATTTATCTGACATATCTCAATTGTTGAATTTTCTAAGGAAATTGCTTTGGTGAAAGTGGTTTGGGGAGGACCGATAGATGGTAACCTGACTTGGGAGCTTGAGAGTCAGATGAAGGATTCGTGTCCTGAATTGTTCATTTGAGGTGATTTCCGAGGACGGAAATATTTTAAGTGGGGGAGAGTTGTAACATTTTGATTTTTGTTAGCTATTTATTTAATTATTATATGGTGTGATAATTATTTAATTGTGTGATTATGTATTAATTGTGATATTTGGGTGATTGGGTGTTTTAATGATAGAAATAACTAACTGAGCCTAATAATTAGAAATAGAAGTAATAAGGAGGTGTAAGTTACTGAGCTCAATAATGGAATACTAGATAGTAATGGTTATGAGAAAAGCTTAGTTAGAGCTCTCATTTGGTGAAAAACAAAAGAAGAGAAGAAGAGAAGAGAAGAAGAGAATAGCAGAGTAGAAAGAGGAAAATATAAAGAAACCCTAAGAAGATAATCTTAAAGAGGTAAGGGGAGAATCCTATTATGGGTATGTATGGTATGCAATGGATAATAGCATGGTAAGTAGTTTTTATTTCAATTTTTTTGAACTTTGAATGTTAGGGTTTATGGAGAAATCATGTTTTTCTACTTGTAATTGATAACACATGATAATAAATATGTTAGGCTACACTTAGATAGTGATTATTGACTGATTGGGATGAGTATTGTATGGAAATTTTGTGGGAGATGAAATGTTGTCAAAAGAAGAATTTTTCTGATAATCGTAGAGGGCGCTTAGCACGGTAGGGGCGCGTTTAGCGCAAAATATTTTGTAAGTTGGGGCTTAGGGCGGAAAGTGGCGCTTAGCGCAGTCTGTGCTGTGAAATTTTATATTTTATATTATTTGAATTGAGATCCTATATGTTTATGTTTTATGATGTATTTCCATGTATTCTAATAATTTATCCAATAGAGTTGGATAGGTTTTGAATTGGAAATTGATAAATACATTATACATGATTTTGGTTGTGTATGTTGTATTTGGATGATTGTTGAAGATAACATTTATCGGCTTGTGTGCTAAATGTTATTTGTGAATACGTGAAGATGATAAATGTTAAATGAGTGCACTGAGATAATGATATATGTGTATTTTTGCAATGATGGAATAATTTATTTTGACGGATTATTGTGAAATGCGGTATGATTAAGGTTTGGTGATAATCTTAATTTGCATATGATTGAATTGTGTTGCACATGCATACATGGGGAGATTGGAACTCTGGTTGGTTTCTTTAATCCTTGTATGGAAATAGAAGCGGTGGACTATATGTTCATATCGATGGGCTTTGGTCTTGTCCGGATCGAAAACCTGGATCTAATTCTAGATATTGAATGGAGAGTAAGGTGAGCTTGATGTTCATAATGGTACCACATGCATGAGTCGGATTGAATTTCATTGGAGTCACATTTGTTGTTATGTGATGTTTTGCTTGGAATGTGTAATGTATGTGATAAATTGTTTTGATTCGTGATAATGGGTGATGTAGCATGTTGGTATACTTGAAATGCTTGGATACGATGGTATTGGTAATTGAAGTAGTAATTTCATGTTGTATAGACAATTATATGAAGTGTGACAAATCTTTGAGTATATGTGGGTTATATATATATATGTGTGTGTGTGTATGTGTATATATAATATGATGTGAACTTTCACCCTTGATGTTTACATTTGGATTCAAATGACTTATTATGTATGAATTATGACCATGATGGTAGATGATTATAGTATGGGATATAATCATTGTTAATTTGAAGTAAAGAAATATTCCACTATGATATGCATAATTTTGATGACGCGTGAAGTTTAGATATGTGTTATAATTATGACCAGGTGTATGTTATGTTTGTTTGTTGGTTTTTTATTGTGTGAAAAATGACATGTGACACCCTTTTATATGTATGCATGCTATTTTATGATTATTTTATTAATTATTTGGAGATTACAAATGGGTGTTACATCATCCACTTTCACCACCTCTTCTCGGACCCCATTTTCTACTCATAATATACTCGAGATACTTCCAAGTCACCTTTTTGTACGCCTTCTCTAAACCAACCTTGAAAAGCAAGCAACCCATGATGTCTTTCGTTGCACAATCCACCACTTTGTTAGCAATAAGAACCCCGACTAACAAATGCCTACCCAAGACAAAAGCGCTTTGACAAGAGGATACTAAAGATCCCAGAACTTTATTAAGTCTGGTTGCGAGAAACTTAGAGAGAACCTTCTGTAAACAAACAACAAGAGAAATGGGTCTATAATCACTGAGACCCAGAGGATTGTTGGATTTTAGGATCAAAGTTAAAAAAGAAGACGTAATCGCTTTTCAGAAAACCTCATTTCCATGGAAATCATTAAAGAAACGAAAGAAATCTGACTTAAAAAGGGCAAACACTTTTAAATGAAAAATAAGTTATAACCATCCGCCCCCGGGCTCGTCAATTCTTCATGACCCCACACCGCATCTTTGATTTCAAGCTCGGAAAATACTACTTCCAAAGAAGCATTATCAACGTTCGACAATCGATTGAAAGAAACTCCCTTAAGAATATGTCTATTACAATCTATTTACTCAAACTTCACATAAAAATGTCTTCTAGTCTCTTCCTTTACCTCTTTCAGAGATTCAAATATACCACTTGAAGTAGCAATGGAACCTATGAAATTTCTATGCTTGTTATCCTTCATAACACCGTGTAATAAACTACTATTCAAATCTCCTTCGTTGTCTCATTTTACTCTCGATTTCTGAAGGATCATATTCTCTTTAATCCTCATATTCATCCACATACGACTTGTAGTGGCCCTTATACTAGCCACCACATCTTTGAATAATTCATCTCTACATAATTCCAATAAAGCAATGGCCTCATTGATCTCCCTCAAACGTACCTCAATATCGAGATCCAACTTTCCCAAAACCTCTACGTTCCATTTTCGAAGGCAAACCTTTAGAAGCCTTAACTTCTCCTTCAACATGAAATCAGCTCTACCATGGACATTCAAATCCTTCCAATATTTCTCAACATAAGGTAAGAAATATTTACTATTAAATCATCCATTAGTGACCTTAAATAGTTTAGGACCCCAATCCGAATGATTAGCAATAATCCGAATCAGACAATGGCAGGAAACATTCCTACTTCCTATCATCTTCCCCACTACACCCCAATTGTCGACCAAAGAGCCAGAGAGAATGAAACGATCTAATCTACTCATTGCTTTCCCATCCCCACTAAACCAACTGCACAATTTCCCCTTGCAAGGAACATCAATGAGAGAACTTTCCGCTATAAAAACTGAAAAAATCCTGCATCTTCAAATTCCGCTGAGACATAGATCTACCCTTCATCTCCTTACTACAAACGACGAAGTTTAAATCCCCAACTATGCCCTATTTCCCATCCGCAAAACTGGCTTTCAAATCCAAAAGAGACTTCCATAGAACTTTTTTGTGAACCAAGTTACAAGACGAATAAACATTCACGATATAGTAAAGTTTCCACCTCCATATGATTTTCACCCCTAAGAAACCTTCACCTTTGAAATTGAGTAACTCATCACAACGTCCCTCTTTCATCGTCGTAATAAGACATCTCGATAATCCTATCACACTAGTATATGACCAACTCATCTTCTCCTTACTCCACGGACTATTAATTTAAACTAGAATCAACCAAAGAAACTTTAGATTCTTGAATAAGAAAGAAGTCCACGTTACCTTGGTGAATAATCTGGCTAATTTGCTTCCTTTTAAACGCCACACACTTTTATGTTAAGAGAACCAATTATCATGACAACTGGTTGTTGACCGCTTTCTTAAGATTCCTACTCTCTATTTCATTGTTCTCCAAATCTTGAATCTTTTTCTTGTAGTCTTTATCAGAACCTGGAAACACAACCCCAAGTTAGAGATTTTTTTCTGATCTGGACTCCTACATTAGATTCAACATCATCCCTGAAGCGACAATTACATTAAATCATGTCAGCATTTCCATATATCTTTTTATTCCACTACATATTTAATTGTTTTAAAAAATGTTTCCAAACTCTGATTTTATCAATGATTTTATTTTCAACTGTTTTTCAAACCCAAACAATTCACTTCTCTCGTAATATACGGAGTCACATGTCCAATAAGTTGCATCAGAGTCTAACTCGTGTTTAAAAACTAATTGCCTCAGGAAAAAGATGACTTCAAACACTTCTTCTAACAAAAGGGTTTTTTTAAACACACCCACCGTTTAATAGTGATAGATTTGATATTTGAAAAGTTAGATTTATAATTTTTATTGAAAGTATTACTTTTGAAGTATGAAAAATTATAATCAACTCTATTTATCCATATTATCTACGTTAATGGTAAAATACTACATAAACATGTTTTTCTTTGGACCGAAGACAAGAGAAATTTTCAATTTGATTTCAAAGTTTTTTTTTGTTGTTGTTATATTTTTGAGTGAAAATCAAATTCTTTGTTATAATTCCGGCAAAGAAGTGTGAAACCCTTGTTACAATTTGATTCTCATGAGATGATTATAAAGTGTTTTAAAATAGTAGTATCAAATAAGAGAGAATAAATTCAAAAGTCTAATAAATTGAATCAACAATGTGAAGATTATATTCATTGACGATGTTGAACTATTGGAAATCTTAGATAGACATGCTAGGAGGCTAATTTAATTACTATAAACTAAGAGTCTGAGGCTAATTTAATTACTATAAACTAAGAGTCTGTTTCGTAATATAATTTTTTAAGTTTATGTTTTATAATTTATAGTTCATAAACTAATATGATATTTTAGATAAGTTTGGTAACGGTATTTTGATAACGAATTTATAATTTATTATTTATTTTTCAGACGTTATTTCAAATAATGTTTTACTTTGTAGTTTATAATTTATTTTTCAGACGCTATTTTAAATAACGTTTCTTTTTTTTTTCTTTCTTTTTTATCCTTATTATTTTAACAAAAACTCATTTTTATCCTCAATAATTTATTTTGATTTAAAATAAAGGTTAAATTACATTTTTGGTCCCCCTATTTTAGTATTTTCACGATTTTAGTCCTCCTATTTTATTTTAAACACTTTTGGTCATCATTTCCATTTTGCCTACAAAAAACGACTATGTTTCACTTTTTAAAATAAATGTTTTTTCTTCCTTGTAATTGTATAACACACAACTGATATTTTATTATATGCCACTTATTTTAAAAAGTGAATATAAGTGTTTTTTTAAGCCAAAATAGGGATGAGGAACCAAAAGTGTTTAAAAATAAAATAGGGGGACAAAAGTCGTGAGAACACTAAAATAGGGGGATCAAAACTATAATTTAGCCTAAAATAAAATAATTATATATTAAATGTTTTTTATGTCATTTTACATTTATAAGTTAGTTGAACCGCTAATATTATCAAACACTTCAATTAACTTATCAGTCATCAGTCTCAACCATTAGTTATAAATTATAAGCTATCCGTCATCGGTCATCAACTATAAACTATCAATTATCAACTAAACTTATAAGTCAACCGTTATTTTTACGAAATAGACTTTAAATTTATTTTACTAAAATTAAACGGTTTCTACAATTTTTTATGAAAATAAATAAAAGAATAATTCAAAAACATGTGAATATTTATTGAAGTGAAGTAAATCCAAAAGAGGGAGATGGATTTAAAAACAAAATAAGTGAAGGTTGAATGACATTAATATATTTGTTTGTTTGGTGGATGCCATCAATGGGTTTAATTTATTTGACAACTCAATAAATTTAATAGTGACACTTTTTTGTCCAAAATTAAATCTAATATTCTTGCATAAATTTTGATGGAATCAGCAACCTCAGTCACATGTAAATAATTGCAAAATTCAAGGACCCATATAGGACTGTACTGCCTCTGTAATGATATACTAGTATAAACATAAACTTAATATATATTTCACATAAATATAATCTTTTTTTACTGAACATAATATATAGATTTAAAAACAAATTTAATTGGTGGTTAGTTATAGAAAAATAAAAATAAATAAAATAACTTTTACCTAAGATACATTTTTAAAGTAAAATAATTAAATGAGATTAAATTGATATTTTTTTTTAATGATTTGTAATAAGAAAAATGAGTTTTTTTTTTTTGTTTATATCCGTTATTGGGGAGTATTTTGTTAAATCTTTTTTCTTTTAGAAAAATAAATCTTTTTAAATAAAATAACCAATTTAAAAAAAGTTTCATGTATTTGTAACAGTTTTATTTTTAAAAAATTGAATATAAAAACAACTTAAAAACTTCTTAACCATTTTTAAAATTAAATGTATCGAGACAAAAACAATTTTAAAACTTCATATATACATATTTAAAAGTAATATTAATTAAAAACATTAAATATAGATTGAATTTTAAAAATGTTAAATATTATTTATTTTTTTTATTTATGACCACATTTTCAATAAGTATTTGTGGAATGATATTTGCAGCAATGGAAATTATAGTTACAAGTAAGTATAAAAAATATTTTGCTTGCAAAAATTGTAATTAAAAAAGCAAAATTAGATTGTTTTGTTTTATTTTGATTTTTTTAGTTTTTACCATTGAAATAATTCGGTCTAGGAATCAGTTCAACAGTCAAATATTTTGTTTTATTTTAAATTTAACACAAATATTATTTATTATATTTTAATTTTCACATACAAGTACAAGGAAATAATGTTACTCAATTCTTTTTCTTTTTAATTTCCACTGGAAAAAGAAAAGAAAAAAAAAAGTAATAGATGTGTTAAATTAGAATTTATTTTTTTGACAAAGATCTATCAAATTCCAATTAAACATATTACTACTATATATAAATAATTATATTAAAACCCCTATTAAAGGCTGTTTTTGAACAAGATTATTGAACTAGAAAGGTTTTATATTCAATTAAGTCATTGCAATATAAATCTCAACAAATAAATTCAAATAAATATACTATCTATCCGGTCATTATTATAAAAAATTTTACATTTTAAATTTATTAAATTATTTATGTATCAAACCTCTATATAATTTAGATACATCAAATATTTAGTAAATTTAAAATAAATTTTTTTTTTATAATAGTGATTGGAATGAATAAATAAATGAATAAATAAATAAATATATATATATATATATATATATATATATATATATAATTGAATCTATATAAGATGCCACGTGTAAGAGCGGATCACAATCTGCATGATGCCTGTGCAACGAGGTAAATCAAGTACTCACCCAACTCCCACTCAGACACAGAAGATCAATCAACATTCTTCCACCAATCAAAACCTCTTAACTCTACCCCACACAAATAAAAAACAAAATACATATCCCATTTTCGTTAATCTTTCCAACTTCAAGGGCTATTTTATTGAACAACCTCACTCTTCGATGGGTCCCACTTATCTTAGCCAATTAGAATACACTTCTTCCTTAAAATATGATATTTTTTCACACCATTTACCTCAATTGCCTCGAAGTCAGATGGAAAAACTGACATTATTTTATTAGTCTTAATCGAACCTTAACAACTAGGTTTGAGAAAAAGATATGATTTGTCAAGTTTGTTGTGCCTCTTATTGTTGGAGTCACTTGCACACATTAATTAAACAAAAGAATTTTCTCCATCCAATAAATGGTTTCTTCTAAAGTTTTGAAAAATAAAAAATGTCTTTCATAACTTAAATTACGAATTCATTTTATATTAAAGTATTTCGTAAGTATATTTACGAATTCGTTAAATATATTAAATTTATTAAGATTAAAATATAATTTATATTTTATTATCAAATTTGATTTATTATAAAAATTATATTAATAATATTAATATCAAATAGATACAATTTTTTTGTCTTGATTTACTTTATATGCATTAATTATATAATATATTTTTAACAATATAATTAAATTGAATTATTATTAATAAAAAATAATTTAAATTTATAATTAAAAATTATTAAAATAAATTTATGATATAAAATTAAATAATTAATTAAATAATTAATTTTTTAATTAAATAGTGAAATATAAATTGTATTTTAATCATAATAAATTTGGGATATTAGGCGAACTCGTAAGTTAATTTGCGAATTCCTCAAATAAGGTGAATTCACAAGTTAACTTGCGAATTCACCTTATTTTTTAAAAAATAAGGTGAATTCGTAAGTTAACTTGCGAATTCACCTTATTTTTTTAAATCGGGGATCATTTCGTAAGTGAACTTACCAATTCACCTTATTTGGAGAATTCGTAAGTTAACTTACGAACCTAGAGGTATTTTTGGTTTTTCATCGGGGATGGAGAAGAAACCCACTAGGTGGGTGAAGAAATTTCCTTAAACAAATCTTATTCTCCCTCAATCTATAATTTAGAATCTTTCAATGTTGGGTTCATTTTCTCGATTTGCCACAGGAATCCTGGAGTCCTAATATTACATTTGCAATTGCTAATTGTCTCAGAACGCCAATGTGTTTGGATGCTGCAACAGGTAAGTGCCCACTAGAGAGATCTTTTGGATATTTTGCTAGAGTTTTAGTTGATATTGATTTATCTACTAAAATCAAACATAAATTGCGGGTCGAAAGAGAAGATTATGCATTTCTTGTTAACGTTGAATATGAAAAATTGCCACTTTTTTGTTCGCAATGTCATAACATTGGACATAGTTTTTCGTCTTGTAAACTTGTTAAAGTGGATCAAGAGAAAAAGGTAACTAACGAGAAGCTTGAATGCATGGGAAAAAAGTTTCAAAATGAAGATTTAAGAAAAGAATTAGTTGAATGTGAAAATGCTACATTTGATAATAATCCTCTTGTAGGATCTGTTGATTGTTTGAAAACCATTGTTGTTGATGGGAATGCTGCGAATAATGATGTGTTGCATCAAAGAGACTTGTGTGTCCAAGGTAATAAAAATTTACGTGATTTAGCTGTTATAGATACCATTGAACAGAAAAAAATTGACAAGATTCAGATGCCCAACAAACTATGAATTTTCTAAGTGAATCTTGGGCTAACATAAATAAGAGCATTGAGATTGTTGATTTGGATGAAAACACAAATCAACCATTTCAATTGGTGGTTCCAAGAAAAAGAAAAAACAAGAAGAATCTCCAACCGCCCGCATTACTAGTCTTTTGTATTTCCTTTTTATTTTATATATATCTGCCTTACTAAAAAAAATTAAAATCTTTCGATTTTTTTAATTTACTTAATAGTATTAGTTTTTTAATTGTATGTTTTGAATTAATATGCCTACAATCAACATGTTTTTATACTGTTTAATTTTGATATTTTATTTTTTTTCATCAAAAACAATGAAATTTGTACAGAAAATACAAAGATTTATGCATAATAATAAATGTAATTTTCAAAATAATTAATTTTGTCATTAAAAAAAAGGTAGCAGCGCAATTTTTTATTGGTTTGTTTGTTATTTATGAATAATATTAATTATTAAATTATTTTGAAGAAAAATATATTTATATAATTAATATTATTTATGTTATTTTACAATAAAGATATTTTATTTGTTATTTAAAAAAAAAATATTAAATATTAAATTATGTGAAATTTAAATATGATGACTTAACACATTCTTATAAATTTGACTTGTAAGAAAGTGATAATATATATAAATCTTTTATAAATTATATATTTAACTAATATAAAATTTGATTTTTTTTAATAGTGCTTCTCATGTTTAACATTATTAAATTTGATATGTGAATATAAATTGTGAGTAATTTATCGTCGCATGAAATTTCATTTTATTTTATTACACTCCTTGTGCCCAGTTCTATTGGATTTGTTAGGAATAAATAGTAGATGACTAGACCGAATCAATATGTTTGATATGCTTATGATACTATTATATTATTAAAATTTTATTTAGCATCCCTACAAATCCAATTTATAAAATAAAACATCTCACTTTTATTAAAAAAAATTGCAAAATGTTTTTCTTTTTTAGAATAGAGAGAGTCGTAGTCTATAGGAAAAAACAAAATCTAAAAGAAAGTATCCTAGGGCAGAAGGTTTGTAAACGTTACTTTTAATTAATATAAAATTGAAATTCTTTTCGATGTTGTATTTAATAATTAAACCATAAATAAACCGTTTATAATTTTTTTTAACTTGATTAATACATAATAATTGATATTTTCCTACTATCTTATATTTAACTCATTTTAAATTTAACATCTTTTAAGTACATAGACATATTCAATAAAAAAGATAAATATATATATATATTCAAATAGTATACATCAATAATATTTTATTAAAAATATTATTCTTCTATTTTAAAATGAGTGTCGTTCTAAAAAAAATATTTTAAAATGAGTCGCATTCTCACGTTTTAATGTAACAATGATTGTTATTTTTTCAATTATATTTTTTAATTATTAATTTGTGCACTATTTCTAATACATTGATATGATTAATTTAATAAAGATGCAATATCTAATATTATAATATTTTTTAATTCGTGTGAAAAATATTTTTTTTTAAACAGAGGAGAGGAAGTATTGTTTTTGTTAAATACGGTCAACTAAAATCATTATTATAGAATAGATAGAGTAACAAACGCACCAGTTGATCCATACATTTATTTTATTTCTACATAACCGTCCACGTAGATGCAATATATGTTTTGATTGTAAAAAGAAAAATAAATTGTTTTTGAAAATTTGATGTTGACTATGAATAATTGATTATCAAAATAAAAATATTATTTTAGTGGTGGTTGAAGGTTTGAAAGAAAGATTGAGTTTATTTATTTAAATTATGGTGGTCTAACCATTTATTTTTGTATTAGTGTATTCATTGATGTTTTCTTGTGCTGGGGGATTTTGTCCCTTCTTACGTTTTTAAAACATTTTTGTATTCTTAATGTTTTTTAAAAACATTTTTAAGGTCTATCTAAATAAATAATTTATTTACAATTTATATCACAAATGATTATTCAAATAAATATTATTAAATAATCTTGCATAAAATATTTTATTACAAAAGATAAAGTAAATTTAAATTGTGTTTACATAAATTATTTTAAAAGATTTATAAAATAAATTCAAAAACATTTATAAAAATATTATAAACTAATTCTGAAAAACCATTTTAAATAGTTTTATAAAACTTAAGGACGCATATAAATCCAAATAAGATCATTTAAATATATTTTTAGAATATATTTAAATTGGTGGTATGTGATGAAATAAAATAGAATTAAGTGATAATAAAAGAAATTGGGTTAAATATTTTCTACCTCCTACAATAGTAGCGAGATTTAATTTACCCCTTTTTAAAAATAAAAAAATTTTGCCCCTTAAAAAATAAAGATTCCATAACAAAAAAACCTTTTAGCCCAAGATTCTCAATCAAATTTATCAAAATATTAAATATGGATCTCAGCTCATTCTTAGTTTAAGTGCAACCCACTTAGTCTCAAAGGTTTTTATTCAATAATCCATATGTTACATTGATTTATAAACCCTTATTCTATTTCCTAATCAATCGATGTGAGACTTATTCTGTTCACAAATGAATGATTTGCAGTCTGGTGCATTGACTTTATGCCATGTATTATGCCAATTTCTATGAGGTGCACTTCATGACCTTAGATCTTGTTATTTCACCCTCCAAATGACCCAAAATTGGTGTCAATGAAAACAAGAGTGATGGCTGAATAGTTACAATATACACATGAACGCTACTGTATATGGTCTATTACAATAGTTTTCTTAATAGTTACAATACACACACTTTATGCTAAATTAAACATATTTCACCTACCTAGGTTGCATTTGGGACATGGATATTATGGTGTTTGAAATGTAGTTATGATGAATGAAAATAAAGAAATAAAAGAGTACCATTTTCCATCGAAACTCCATCAAAACACCACTTAAAGTAAGAACAGCAACATGATATGCACCACACGATATATCTTCCACAAAACTCTTCGACAATTTTCCTTCCACACGGGTTGGCAGCTTCCCATTCGTTTGAGGATTTCCTAACTGGCCATAAACATGACTTCCCATTGCATAGACATGGCCAATGGTGGTAAGTGCAACGTGAGAATGTGTCCACAAGCAACTTGACAAAAGTTATGTTCAACAAGGACAACACATGTTGGAACAAGTTTTGCTTCCTTATCACCGTGCCCAAGTTGACCTTTGTCTCCATCCCCCAAAGTAAATAGCTTCCTTGACGAGCAGTTGCTGGAACTTGAATTTCCAAGGGGCCATTTACTCTTTTTGGTACCCAGTGGCTCACTTGATTTCCATGCCCCAGAAGACCATAATTGTATGCACCATTACCCCAAGTGTAAAGATCACTTGAAAGTGTCAAAGCACATGTATGATACTCCCCACAAGCAACAAGTTCAATGATAATCCCTTCAAACGCAACACATTAGACTCATCATCATTACCACCACCAACGCTTTCATCTTCCTCTTCTTTCACAACCTCATCATCACTTTCATTTTGAATGCATAAGGAAATGATGTTCTCTTTGGTTGCATGTCCATATTGGTTACCTTTGAAATTAAAAGTAACAATTTAGTCCCACATCGGTTATAACACAAACAGCTTAAGAGTTTATAAAGTCATCACATGTAGCCATTATTGAATTGAAAAACATGTATGGGCTATTATGGATTGGAACAAGGACTTTAGGCCCAATTTATTAAATTTTAATAATTAATATATAAATGAATTACATAAATAGTTAATTTATTAAAAAAAATAAAAAAATAAAAGACATAAAAATAAATAAATTATAATTTAAAAAATGTCACATTTGCAACAATTACCAAGTCAGCAAATATATTTTGGCCACGTAATCATACTAAGTCAGCAAATATATTCTGGCGACGTAATCAAATCAAAGGGAATCTGAGACTAAAAGGTTTTTCATTTTGAATCTATATTTTTTGAGGGGCGAATTTTATTTTATTTTAAAAGGGGGATAAACCAATTCTCGCTACTATTGCGGAAGGTAAAAGGTATTTAACCCAAAGAAATTTTATTGTATATAAATTGTGGATTTCTTAACCCCCATAAGGGTGGGGCGCACCCCGTGAAAACCCCAAAATGCCCATCACAAAATTGGAAATTTATTTCCGGTACGCACCAATTTCTGAATTTTTTGAGTGAAACCAGAAATATACTTCCGGTATGCATCATATTTTGAATTTATTCCAAATTTGGTCTCACTTATTCTCACTTTCTGAAATATTTGAGTGGAATCGAAAATATATTTCCGGTATGCACCATATTTTGAATTTATTTTAAATTTGGTCTCACTTGTTCTCACTTTCTGAAATATTTGAGTGGAACCGGAAATATACTTTCGATATGCCCCATATTTTGAATTTAGTCCAAATTTAGTTTCATTTGTTCTCACAGTTTAAAACTGGAAATATACTTCTGATTTACACCTAACTCTTTTCAATGTGATTTTCATGATATAGGGTGCTAATTAGAAATTTATTTTTAATATTTCGGAGATAAAAATAAAATTTCACAGAAGTGAATAAATACATGATTTGAGTTAAAAAATTCACTTTAAATTTTAAAGTGGATGCATACACAGTGCAACCACAAAAGTGGAAAAGAGAGAAAATTTAGTTGATTAGAGAAGCAATCAATAAAGCTTGGCAAGAATAAAAATGACAACATTTTTTCTAATTCCTAGTAGATCATTATTATTAAGTTCAGCATTAATATCATGTATAATTTAGTTTATTTAATTTTAGATCTGAATCTTTGTGGATCGGTTGTAATTATTATGTTTGTTTAATAAAATTTAATGCTTTTACTTTAAAAAAAACTTATTGGTTAAATTTACAAATGATAAATGCGGAAAAATGAAATATGATAGAATCTATTCTACACAATATCATCTCATTTTTTATTTTTATTCATTCAATTTTAAGTAATGTGTAATAAAATGAAACATTTTTTAATAAAATAATTAAATAATTAAATGAGATTTATATTCTATTTTATTAAACCTACTACTTTAAATTTCATTCTACTTCACTCGTTACCTTCATCATTACAAATATCATTTTACACTAAATATTAACATAATGCAGTTTTTTTTGTCTTTGGTCATTTTAATTTGTTATGAATATGTAATGTCTCATTAGTATTGCTCTTGATTCATTATAAATATCTTTTATGATGACTCAATAACTTAATTATATAAAAAATTAAAATTATTAATAAAAATAGAGAATTAAGTTCGCACAATTACTATAATTAAAGACTAAAAATACAGTTAAATTAAAAAATAATCAAGTAAGATGTTAAATAAGATTGAAAAAGAAAATAAGTCATTTTTTTAATAAAAGGAAAAGAAAATAGTTTCTTATATAAATTTAATTATAATCTATTCTTTTAAATAATTTATAAGTAATTATGTAACTTTTTTTAATTATTTGAAGTCAGTTTAATCTTTGATAAATTTTAGGTATTCAACTATATAAATTTTTTATGATATGATTTTTCTTTTTTTGAATAATTTCACATATTTTACCGAATTTATTGGCACTACCTACCACTTGCATATAATTAATGTGAGAATGATTCAATAAATAAATTTTTAATTTGTTTCAAAATAAATATTATTTGAATAAATAATAAAATAATTTCAGATTTTCATTTTTATAATTTTTAATGTATATATATATATTTTATTATATTATTTATTCAATATTATATATATTAGTACTTCTGAAACTATATTAAATTCTACATTATTTATGATGAAACACATCAAATCAATAGTCAAATAAAACTAATTTAGTAAAGAATGAATATTTTTACAAACAATTATTTTTCTTAATTTATGAATTAAAAATTAAAATAAACGTTACCTGCGTTTTAATTTATTGATAGTAATTATGATGTTATGAAAAAGAGATTTGAAAAGCAAAGAAAATGGAGAGAATCTAAATATATTTGTTTTTGTTTAGTGATATAAAAATAAAAATTGTGTGTATATATATAAATGGTAAAGAAAAGAAGAGAGAGAAGTGATAGAAAAGCAGAGAATAAAAAGAGACCGGATGTTGACAAATTTCATGTCACTGTTCTTATAACCTCCTTTGTGTTAACATTTTTCTTATCTAGGATCTCTCTCTTTCTTTCTCTCTCTAAGATTTTCATTCTTCTCTGTGTTTTTGAGAGAGAAAGAGATATAGATATAGAGAGAGAAACAAGTGTGGGTGGCCCAGTAGATCGAAAATCTTCTATTTTTCTTGAACCTGATGACGATCTAAGCTTCTTCAATGGTCTTCCAACAACACCCACTTTCTTTATTTCTCTAATTATTTTTATTTTTGTTTTTTAGTGTTAGTTACCTTTTTTTGGTTTTAAATAGTGGGATTCTAAAAGCCCCTGAATTCCTTTTTGCTTCTCATGGTCTTGTTGTTGCTATTCTCTTCAATGGTAAATCCATGTCACAGATTCTTTTCAACCTAGTGTTATCAAGATGAGTCTCTGAGGTAAATTTTCTTATTATTAATTACTCTCTCTAAATTATTATTATTTTTATTTTTATTCTTTATTATTATTAATTTTGTTGATGTTTAATTTTAGTATTTACAATGATTCTTAACATTTGTGTTTGTGTTTGTTTATACAATTGTTGTACTAGATCTGTTTGATTATATTCTGTCTTATCATTGGTTCTTTTGTTTGTGTTCTTTAATGTTTGTTTCACTAAGAATTCAGTTCCCTAATATTGCGGCTGAATTTATGGTGTGCTTGTTTTGAGACTGTTCAACTATTCAACAGATTTCTTTTTTCATTTCATTGATATTGATATTGGTTTGTGTACCTTTGAAATGCAATAACTCTTCATAAAAAATATTGAAATTCGCAAACTTTGTTTCCTGTGAAAGTGATTAGAACTGACATGAATTGATAAGTCACTTTTATTGTTGTTTATCAGAAATGGGAACCAAGGTTCAGAATCTGCCGGGATATTACTCGATGATGAGAGATCTTAATGAGGAATCCAGTAGCTGTGGTTGGCCGTTATTTTACAGAGATAAAACACCGATAAATGGGAAGTGTTTTGATAATTATGTGCCAAGTGTTGTCACTGATGCATGTCCTGTGGATGATAAGGATGTTGTGAAGCAGATGATGCTTGAACACGAGGCGGTATTTAAGAATCAGGTATGTTGGTTCTAGTTTCTAGCTTTCATTTTATCTTTTCTTGTAGAAAAAGCACTTATGTAATAAGTGATTATGTTAAAAGCAGGTTTGTGAACTCCACCGCTTGTACAGAATACAAAGAGATTTGATGAATGATTTCGATAGGAAGGAGTTACACGGAAATCAGATACCTGCTGAGGCTTCGTTTTCGCAAGTAACAACTGAGGATGGAAGAAAATGGCATGTTTCTGGCTTTCCTGCAGGAAATTCAGCTTATGCTAAGGCACCGGTTTCAGGTGCTGCTGGTGTTCATTCTCCTTTAGGTTCTATTCAAGGAACAAGCAACCGAGCTTGTCCGTTTCCATCCCGGGATGTTGAGTCCACCAGACCGTCAAAGGTGAGAAGGAAAATGTTCGACCTTTCCCTCCCTGCCGACGAAAACGTCGATTCTGACGAAAGTGATGAAAAGCTCAGCGACGAGAAAACAAGTGCTTCAACGTTTTTTCTTGCTGATAAAAGTTGTAAAATTGGAAAGGGAGATGATGATGGCGGGAAGACCTGTTGCCGGGACACTTCAAGACCTGAGAAGTCTTCGATGGGAATAAATGGTTTGGCTGACTTGAACGAACCAGCTCAGGCGGATGAAACATATGATTCTCCTTATGTTCGTGTTCCGAATAATTCAGTTTCCGCAACTGAATGCATGGATCTCACTGCCAGTGCCAAACAGAAGATGCAGTTTTTTGGTTCATCTAGGGAACATTTACTAAACTCGAGCCATGGAACTCACAGTT
The DNA here is from genome assembly GCA_021764765.1 of Vicia sativa. Taxonomy (NCBI): domain Eukaryota; kingdom Viridiplantae; phylum Streptophyta; class Magnoliopsida; order Fabales; family Fabaceae; genus Vicia; species Vicia sativa. The sequence continues at coordinate 121,481,838 of CM038792.1, read as the reverse complement.
GGGCTCGAAATGATGGATATTTGGATAATAATGGGAATGAAAAAAGAGGAATTTCGTCAGTAGCTGAAGCAGGTTAGGCTTCTTATCGAGTTGCTTTAACTATTTTCCTGAAAATAAGCTGTTTTTAACTTAGACATAGGGCCTGCTTGGATTGGCTTATTTTAGCTTATCTGATTAAATTTATGTCCTGAAAATAATGTTTTTTTATGTCGACAGGGCATGCAAAAAGCAACCTACAGCCTGTGTTCAATGTCGTCAAACCGGAGAAATCACTTTTATCTTCTCAAACAATGCAGCATACATACAGCAAAGCTCGTGAACCTGCATCCAATTATCTTGATGGTCGAAGCAAGGCTGATACGTGGAGGGAAAATACTGTTAGCGAAAGAAATCATGAATACTTTGCTAATAAACATCCCGAGTCTGTTTTACCCTTATATCGACCTGGTAATATTCCATTTGCTCCTTCCTATGATTTATCGAAGTCTTGGTCTCACTCCGCTGCTTCTTGGGGAAAGGCGAGTTGCAGCCTAAACCAGAAGTTGATGTCGGTTAAGACGCCTCCGAGTTCAAATGCATCTGGTTCCATCAATAGGAACTTGGAAGAGTTTTGGCCTCTCAATACAAATTTCAAGCCGAATCCAAGTATTCCATGTGATGCACCGTTACGGAACGGGTCCATATCCAAGGAACCGTCAATGAACGTGTCTTCGATTAGTTATGACTATCCGAATCATAATAATGATAAGAATTCTGGAAAAGGCATTGACTTGAATGCGTTTCTTTCTAATGGTTCCAACAATAATAACTCAGTTCCTCAGTCAAATGTTGGGATAATGGAGGGAGACGCGTTGTCATGGCTTAGAGCGAGGTCCGCTCGTAAGAATGAAGCACAAAATACTGATAGAAGCTCCGTTACTGCAGCTGAGACAAGTTTTTTTCATACTGCTTCGTTGTCTATGAAAGGTGAAACCGGAAAGGTTACTCATGGTGTAACTTCGGTTTCGTGCTCTAATACGCTTGATCAAAGGAGGATTGAATTAAGTGATCAAAGGAGGATTGAAATAAGCGAAAGCTCTTGTAATAAGAAAATTCTCGGTGTTCCAATATTTGATATGCCTCGTAGTTCTCTGAAGGAGTTGTCTTCAATCACTTCTCCCTCGGTGTCGATTCCTATAATGTCGGATGCAAAAGCAATGGAAAATAAGCAGAAAATCCGGATGCTTGATATCAACCTGCCTTGTGATGCTAATGATCTTGAGTTTGTCAAAGAAGGTTTCACCGAAACTGACGTTAGTAAAACAAAATCTCCTAAGGTGGAAGCAGACTCTAGAAATCAAATTGATCTGAACTTCAGTATGACTGAGGATGAAGAATCACACACAACTCTTCCAAGTGCCGACACAAATATGAAGGCAACAATAGATTTGGAATCCCCTGCTGTTCCCGACTCCGAGGAGGATCTCGTTCCGGAAGAAAACAAACTTGAAACTTGTCTAGCATCACCACAAGTTCCACAAGACGGTGTTGAACAGCCAGAGGAAGAAATGAGAAATGCGGCAGAAGCAATTGTTGTCCTTTCATCACTTTCCCGTGACCAAGTGGATCCTGTGATCAACATTCCATCGGAAAATCCATCGGTGGATCCATTGAGTTGGTTTGTGGATGTAGTTTCCTTGTGTGAAGTTAACCTCGAGAGCAAGTGCAATAATTCGAGAAGAAAGGACGTAATGGATGAAGAAGGATTGGATTATTTCGAGTACATGACATTGAAACTTGAGGAGACCAAAGAAGAAGATTACATGCCAAAGCCTCTCGTTCCAGAAAACCTCAAATTGGAAGAAACAACAAGTACTTTACCTACTCGGACGCGAAGAGGGCCGGCACGGAGAGGGAGGCAAAAGAAAGACTTCCAAAGGGACATCCTTCCGGGCCTTGTATCTTTATCGAGGAATGAAGTAACAGAAGATATTCAGACATTTGGAGGGATTATGAAAGCCACCGGTCATTCATGGCAATCAGGACAAACTAGGAGAAGCTCGTCTAGGAAGAGGGGGCGGCCGAGGCGGCAAGTGCAGGTTACCCCTCCTCCCTCTCCCTTGCCACCGCCTGTGGCCATCAACGAAACCAGCACCCAACTGATGCAGGAGCTCAATAACATTGAAGTGGCATTGGAAGAAAGGAGCCTAACAGGTTGGGGCAAGACAACTCGAAGGCCTCGCAGACAAAGGTGTCCCCCGGCTGGTAATCATCCATTGGTTCCAATAGCATAATCATCAAAAGAGGCTTAAAATTTTTAAATGAGGATTTATAGAAGCAAGCATTGTTAGTTCCTTATTTGGTTGAGCACATGATGTTCTCAAGCGTGGCGCGATTTCTCTTGTAAATTTCTTCAACCTGAATTCGGGTATAAGCTTGATTGTTGTCAGTATTTGGATGATACCAAGTCTTGAATAATGTTGCATGATTTTTTCTGATTATATATTTATAGAACCGTTGAGATATATTATAGTAAACCAATGAATGCTCTCTATTTGGTGCTATCACACTTTGTTGGATTTTTAGTAATGATTTTATGGTTACATTTTGCACTAGATTTTTTCCATTGAAATGGATTTCAACATTAAATTCATATTTATTTTTTCCATTATATTGCACTCCCTGAATTATTCAAATGTGGGAGTTTGTGGTAATGCAATGCAATGAACTTGGCCCCCTTTGTGTTAATAAGAGAAAAATGCTTCCTGTAGTGTGATGCATAAACAGTGTGTGACCTTTGTTTCATATTGGTTGTTGGAAAAACTTAGGAGGTACTATACTAAAATAGGGGAAAATCTTCTATTCTTGTAGGGTAAAAAGAATACTTTTTTTCTTCCTAAAACCTTTCTATTTTAATTTATAATATGTACTTTAATGTGATTATTAATCTCTAGAGTTGTTCATTGTTGAGGAGTCTAGGAAAGAGGGGATGACAACGAAATCAATGCTTCAGGATTGCAAAAGGCCTTGACACCACAATATTTTCACTAAAAAAAAACCTTATGATATTAAGGAAATGGGACCATCTCTCTTATAAACTTCATCATTCTATGAGATCTAATGACTCTCACTTGAACACAACAATCTCTCCTACAAGTGAGTTCTCTCCTACAAGTGAGTTTTTATCTCTTACACTTTGATGTCATTTGTCCGAAAAGTATAAAGGTGGAAGCGACAATAGAGTCAATACTTCTGCTAGAGACTTTGACATCATATCTCTACCTAGAACTCTCAAAACATTATATATAAGTCACGTCTATTATATATTCAACCTTTTACATATTTTTATACGATGTTAGACTTGATCATTCATACTTAAACCCAACAATCTCTTCCAGAAGTTTGAATTTTCACCTCCTATAACAAGGTCAAATGAAAGATTCACTTATGTTCCTTTACCAAGTTGAACCAAGCTAATGGTTAGTCCTTACGTGACCTATAAATGGATATAAGGTTAGTGGTTAAGTCCTACATGACCTATAATGTTGGTAGAGAGATGAGGTCTATACCTATTTCAAGATTTTTGAGCAAAAGTGTAGTGACAAGGTCTCTTCCAATCCTGAAGCATTTGTCCCATTTATCAATAAATATAATCTTATAAGTAGGATTGTTCAAAGAAATTGTGAACCGAATAGTCATATTGAAATTAAAATAATTGAACTGTTATTTTTGATTTGTGAATCGAACCATGTTGCATAAACATTTTTAGAACCAAATCAAATGACAAATAACTCGAACCAAAATTAAAAATAAAAAATGTTTAAAATAATTTTAAAACTAGTATTAAAAAAATTCAAAAAAAAATATAATAGCTCGATTCTTTAATAAATAGTTTAGTTTGTAAAAAACTATCTTCTAATAGTTTAGTACTGGTCGGAATTTCAAACCAGTATATCAAATTAATAATTTTAGTTCGATTTAATTTTAGATAAATTAAAATGGTTTGATTTGAACAACATTCTACTATAATTCAATTCTATTCGATTTTCTAACAAAATTGAATGTTGGTAATGCCTTATTTATAAGCCATAAGTGTATTATTCAAATTTTTGAGCACATTGTATATCATATTTTATTTCTCTTTAGAAGGAATAATATAATTCATTATTCTATAAAAGAAAAAACTATTAGAAATTTATGTCACTAGACAAATAATTATGAACTAGTGATTATTTTATTCTGATCAATCTAAACTAAAAAACAGGTTGAACCGTTGAATTTCAAATAAAAACATAAGAGTAACAGATATAAAAAGTACAAGTATAACAGTTGTGCAAGTAATGTTATCCGTACAATAATATATGAAGAATCAATAAACCAAAGACAATTGAAGTGATACTTTTTGCAAGATTGAAAATGGTTCTGTTTTCTTCCTTTACCTTTTTCTCTCTCTTTAATTCAGAACATAGAATGAAAAGGGTATGGTCTTGATTGATTCATTTTCTGACCTGCTGCATATCAGATTTGTTCACATGGTCAATACAAAGAAGGAAAAAAGTAAAGATGACAAGATTCCTAAATTTATTGTTTGCAGAATGTGCACATGTTGCTCCAATAATCCTATTTTTATTTACTGATTATATGAAAATTAATTTTTTATCAAAATAATTAAGTGATTTGAATTTATGATATTCTCATTTTTACTACAAGTTAAACTATCAATATAAATTAATTTTATGCTATCATATAATAAAATTATAACATTCTACTATATTATATTAATATTTTAAAATTAAAATTTATTCTGATACACGTTTGTAATTGATTAACGGTATAAATATATTTTGTATTAATGGTGCATATTTTTTTTTTTATAATTGATTTAACAGAATAATAAATATGAATATTAGATAGATAAGAGTGTGAAAATATTTATCTGAAAGTGATTAGAGGAACATATACTACTAAAAGTCTCTAACTATAATGTTATATTGATTTATTTTTACTATTGTTATGACTGATTAAGTGGTGTCATTTTATAGGAGATTTATTGATGTCACAACAAATGCAATAGAAAGTTGATGGTGACATGTTTTTGTCTTCTTGAGCTGGTGTTAATCTTTATTTTTGAATAATGAAAACGGTCCAATTAATTTTTTTAAAAAAATTATTACTACGAAAAAGAAAGGAACTTGCTGTGTTGTATCTTTTGGGAAAAAAGGGGTAATATTATTTTACTTGTTTATAAAGGAAGGGAAAAGTATTTATTTTTTAAGTTAAAAAAGTGGAAGTTTTTGAAAAATGATGCTCCAAAGGGAAGAGAAATGACAGTAACTCTTAACTACTTTATTACCATTAGAGATAATTGCCACTAACTTGTAAGTAGAGAATGACATCTTCTTCTTTATGTGTTGATGAAATTGTCACATATTATACAATTTTTTTTTTTAAATCAACAACCTGTTTATTTATATATATATATATATATATATATATATATATATATATATATATATATATATATATATATATATATATATATATATATATATATATATATTTATGAAATTAGAGTTGGTTTTATAATGAATTTATATAAGTTTAATGTTTGATGACTATGTCGATCAATTTTGTTGTATATTTTTGAAAATAAACAAATAAATTTGGAAAAAAATAGAGAAGACATTTGAACAAATAGCGTCACCTCGTTCTGGTATCTCCAAATTTTCCACAACACTACTTGCTAAATAGCGTTACCTTTGCCTTTCTTCACTCCTAATTTACAACACTCTCGAATCCAAAACTCCAAACTAGAAGCAAAATATAATCCACGGATATCCACTCTCTTACCCAACCAAGACAAGGTTTCTTTCCACACCAGCTTAGTAAAGGAACACTCCAAGAACAAGTGAAAACAACGTTCTTCCTCTTTTGTACAAAAAAACGTCAGAGACGGTCATTGGTACTGGCCCCTCTCCTATTCAACAAGTCTGTAGTGGGCAATATGTTGATCAAATATCTCCACTCGAAAGCTTTAATTATAAAAGGAACTAAATACTTCCAAACTGCCGCAATATTCAAATGTGTGCCTTCGTTCAAAACCGGGCAATTACATAGAGATAACAATAGGTTATACCAAGTTTCATCGAGTATCCTTATTTATCTGTTTGCTTCAACAAAAATGAGTCCTCCTCATTAGAAATCAGACTGATATGCACCATAAATTGCTGCAATTCCTGCACCAAAACCGATATCGTCGGGTTTGCACAATTTATGTTGAAACTCCCCCAATCCTAACCCTTATTTGACCAGGATCCCATCTAGCCACACTCACATCCTTCTTCAAACTTCCTTTATACAACTTAAGAAAAATATCCATAAGTATTTCTTTTGAATTCCACTTCAAGCTCTTGAACAAACCTCAAACCCGTTTCCCAAGGCGAACACACTATTTTTGAGACAAAACAACATACGAGAATTTAGATTCAAAAGCCATCAGGTCATCCATGATTTCGATTTACCAACCACTAAACTACCGTCAATCAAGATTTGGTGCCTTAGGTTCCCATATCTTGCCGACAAGACTTTCGACCAAAGAGATTTGGATCCCTGTAAAATCTTCCAATTCCACTTAGACTATGTACAATGGTTTTATTATTCAACATCCTATTTTTTTCATTTTTATCCTTCACATCATCTTCTCTTTCTTCCACTCAATAATTCAACATTCATTCAATTTTTAATCTCTACAATAGTTTTGTTTAATAAAATTCAACATCTACCCCACCACCATTCACAATATACTAAAAATCTAAATAATCACAACAACCAATAAGAGTTTGCAAAGTATTGTATGTGACCTCACTCCTTCTCATTCAACATGTTGAATCTTTTCAACACCAATTAATCTACATCATTTTCAACACCTCATTCAACACTCCATTGCAAGCATTCAACTATTGAATAATTTATTCAACACCCTCATTATACATAGTCTTACACAATAAAGCAGAATTGAATTCTTTGAAGCTTTTGAATCTCACCAGACCCAATTAATCTTCCTTTTGTCTGCACTACTTCCCCACAAAAAATTGTTTTGGATATGCTCTATATCCCTATACACCTTAACTGGCGCTTTAAAAAAGATAACCGAAAGATAGATAAGCTAGAGAGGACATATTTGATCAAAGTTATTAATCCTTCCAAAGAGAGGAATTTACCGTTCCAATTGGCGAGGTGATCCTTGATCTTCTTTACAAATAGTTTCCACCAAAAAATCCTTCTAGGATTAGATCCTATTGGGATACCAAGGAAGGAAAAAGCCTTTCCTTCGATTCTACAAGAAAAAAAGTTGGCGACAACCATAATGAAAGGGTCACTCAGATTAATCCAAATTATCCTACTTTTGTGAAAGTTCACCCCGAGATCCGAAATAATTTCAAATCCCATTAACACAACCTTGAGCGTCCACACCTGCTTCCAATTGTCATTCCCTATCAAAAGCGTATCATTCAAAAATTGAAGAATATCCACATCACACTCGCCTTCTAATTTAAAAGGCGAGTATTCCTCAATTTCTACCACCTTTCTAATCAACCTATACAAACCTTCAGCTATGATCACAAATAAAAACAGGGAGAGCGAGTCGCCTTGCCTCAACCTTCTTATAACCTCAAAATCTTTGGCGGGACTACCGTTCACAAGAACCGACATCTAACTTAAACAAACCAAAGCCTCCATCCATTTCAACCATTTCTCAGCAAACCTCATCCTCTCCAACATAAAGCTAAGAAAATCCCAACTCACTTTATCGTAGGCCTTTTCAAAATCGACTTTGAAAAGTAGACAACTCTTATTCTCCCTATTCATATTATATACTCTCTCTGTTCCTTTTTAAGTGCCACTTTTAGAATAATTTTTTGTTCCATTTTAATTATCGTATACAAAGTTCAAGGTAGTATTAATTGTATTTTGTCAAAATTACCCTTAATCATATATTGTAAAGAGAGAAAAAGTCAAATGTATGTGACAAATAAATAAGTGTATTATAAGTAAAATGAAAGTTGTTGTTTAAAAAGTAACAACAATGATTATCTTTCTTGGTATGTGGAAAAAAAATTAAAAGTGACAATTATAAAGGAACGAGGGAGTAATAATTAGGCGTGACAATATAATCCGTATTCGAAGGTATCCACCTGAATCCGTTCTAAAGTTGATGGAGAAAACCTCTTTTGACTAAGTATAAGTTCGAGTTTGAAGTTTCCCTTATTAAAAAAATGAGGACGAGTCGAGTAATGGGGTATCCATCTCGAACTCGTCCCGTTTATTTCATTATGTATATTACTCCTTCTGTTCCTTTTTAATTGTCACTTTTTAAATTTTTACACATACCAAAATAACTAATGATTATTCTTACTTTTTAAATAATGATTTTTCCCCCAATAATATCCTTAATTTTTTAATAGTTTATTTAACTTTTTCTCTCTCTATCATAATGATTATAGGGGTAATTTTGACAACTACAATTAATATTATCTTGAAATTTGAAATGTGACACTTAATATTATCTTGATAATTTAAAATATTAAATATGTGACCATATTTTGATATTTTTATTTTTATTTAGTATTTAAAATGTATGTATGAAATTTTTTGAGATAGTTTTTTTTTATAATTATTTGTAATGTAATTTGATTTTGAAAATAATAAATATTTTTATTAAAAAAAGTTCATTTCACTGAAAGAGTGGTGGTGGGGTGAGGATCCCCGAACTCGTTTGAGACAAATTTGGATTTTAATTCTTCAATCCTCGTTGGATTTAGGACAGAGAACGGGAATTGTTTGAAGATTTGAGTTTGGATTTGGAGGAGGTGAAAACCATCAACGACCCGCCCCATTGCCATGCCTAATAAAAAATATTTAATGGTAAAATTTAATTAGGTTTAATTAAGTTCGATGTGATGATCCTTGAATATTCTCATGGTCAAGATTAAATGATATTAAGGTGTCAAATTTAGTAACATGACACCTTCAATAACTCTTCAATCTATAATTGTATACCAAAATCTATCGTTGAATTGAAAACTATTATCATATAAATCACATATAAATTTTCACATCAATCAAAAATCATTTGATAGGTTCAAGAGAATGATAAAAGTTACTATTTACATGAACTTTTGTAAGGCGTTAGTTTTTATGCATTTCGTTGACATGTCAAATATTTTCAATTGAAGCTATATTTTATAGAAATGATCTATATTATAATAGCTCAACAGTGGATTTTGTTATAAAAATATGCGTAAAGAATTACCATATGTGTCATATACACCTTAGTGTCATTTGAGGATTTCCGAGCATTATCACATTGAGTTTTTTCATCACTCGTTTTAAATGAGTTAGACATCAATATTAATCAAAAATCTTAAGTTATTGAGTTATTGTGTCTTCTCACTTGTAAAGTGTTTAATATTCAATGTGAGACTCATATTCACACTTGATATACCAATAATCTATAACTTAAGTGTGAGTTCATTCATTCTTATAGTTTTTTTTTCCTCAAATAAAAGTTTTTTTTATCCATATCTAATAGAATATGTATTTATCTGATAGAATATTTATATTTATATATAAATTTCACATCGACTATAACAAAATGTAAATCTTTCCTATAACATGTAATGAGTGGTAAATCTTTACGTATATAAAACACTCTTTGTAATATCGACTAATAGTGTGATTGGAGTATTCAATGCATGTATGATACCTTGGCTCATACAAAAGGATTCAAAATCCTTTGAGGTATATTAACCTCCTCCATTAGTTCTCAGGATCGTCATATCTTGTCATTATGCTTTTCTACCAACACTTTTAATCTTTTGAAGACATCCAAGGCTTCACTCTTGACTTTGATTAAAAAGATAGCCACAACATCCTGGAGAACTCCTCCACAAAAGTGATGAAGTATTTGATCAATCTTTTATTCTCTCCGTTCTTTTTTAAGTGTCGTTTTATAATTATTTTTTTGTTTCTATTTGTGTCGTTTTTATAATTCTATGTCAAAATTTGTTAATTATACCCTTATTTTCTCAATAAATGAGAGAAAATGTATGAGTCAATTTATTAGAAAAGAGAAAATAAATGAGGATATAATAGATAAAATAACTCTAACAATCTAGTATCTTAGTTCAAGAGCTTTATGCTAAAATAACACTTAAAAGGAACGGAGGGAGTAAAACGGAAAGATAGAAAGTGGATTCAAAATTCTAGCTTATTGATGATGAATGTGAAGAGTTATAATTGCAAGCAAGGAGAGCTTGCAAGAACACTCTTATTAGGTTGGGATGTTACAGAAACGTAGGCGAGGTTCAATTTATTATGGAGAGAAACAAATCTTTGAGGAACAATCATGGAATCTCCTTCCCTGATAACTTTTTCAAATTTACTTTAACGAAGGAATCATAAATAATATTTTCCTAAAGACATGAACTACCCTTAAGGAAGGAATCTCAAATAACACTTTCCTAAGAAATCAATATAATTCTAAAATATAACTGATTTATTCCCACTGCAATTGCTAGCTTCTCTCTGCAAGTTATAAAAACTAAAATCATCAAACAACATAACAGCCTTAGTACTATTATTATACATATAGCATTCTACATCACATCCTTGTTCCTGTGTCAAGCTTTGAAAATTTTCTAAAAATGTGCAAATTTCTTTCATTTGCCACTCAGAAGTATCTCCAGCTCCAAATCTATATATTTTCCTATCTATCTCAATTGTACTGTAACCAGGTACCTTCTTCAGTCCCATTCCTTCCATCTTTGATCTCACCTTTCTTGATTCATACCATTTTCCTCCTTCAGCATATATGTTAGATAACAAAGTATAGTAACCTGTATCATCAGTACTTATTCGTCCAAGTTCTTCACCGATGTTCTCAATCACATCCATCCTCCTATGTATTCGACATCCATTGAGCAAAGCTCCCCATATGCTAGCATCTATCGGCATGCGTATCGATTTGATTATTTCGTATGCCCCGTTGATATCACCGGCACGACTTAAAAGGTCGACTATGGAGGCAAAGTGTTCTTGATTGGGCACTATGCCATAATCCCTCATAGAATTGAAATAAAGTTTTCCTTCCTCAACGGATCCGGCGTGCCTGCAGGCGGATAAGATATTCATGAAGGTTACTTCGTTTGGTTTGATATGAGAGTGAACCATTTTAGTGAAGAGTGAGATAGCATCGTTTATTTGACCGTGTATGCCATGAGCAGCAATCATGGTACTCCATGACACCACACTTTTTTCAAGTATGCTGTCAAAAACTCTTCGGGCTGTTTGAAGGTCTCCGCATTTCGCATACATGTCTACTAAAGATGTATCGATATAAACATCGTTCTGATTACCGGTTACGATGATCTTATGGTGAATCCATTTTCCCTTGTCAAGATAACCCAAATTGGAGCAAGCTTGAATTACACTTAAAAAGGTTACTTCATTGATCTCGAGGCAGTTTTCATACATCTCATCAAATAGGTTGAGTGCTTCTAATGAAACGCCATTCTGAGAAAACCCGCAAATCATACAGTTCCATGTCACAATGCTTTTCTTCCTGATCTTGTTAAAAATTGTGTACGCCGAATCCACAAAGCCGCATTTTGAATACATATCCATCAAAGAGTTCTGAACAAATTCGTCGACGAAGCCTCTTTTCATGACATGACCATGTATCTGTTGTCCAAATTGTATCGAACCGGCACTTGCACTTGCTGAAATTGAACTTGCTAAGCTATATGAGTCTGGCATTAGCCCTTTTGCCACCATATGCGCAAAGAGTGCCATTGCTTTATCGTTTAAACCCTTGTGAGCATAAAATGATATGAGCGTATTCCACGATACAACGTTGCTGTTTCCTATTAAATGAAGAAGTTTTTCGCAACTACTTACTTTCCAGCACGCTGCATAGAAATCTATCAGCGCAGGCCCAAGATCAAGATCAGCAACACCCATTGCATTCCTCAAAACAAAACAATGAACTGATTTTCCCTCTTTTAACCAACCTAATCTAGCACAGGAATTCAGAACACTAATCATCGTCACTTCATTCGGTTCCACCTCTGAATCTTGCATCTTAATAAAAACACCTATTGCCTCTTCAAACCACTCATTTAGATTATACGACGAAATCATAGAAGTCCAACAAGAAGTATTCCGATCAACAAGAGATTCAAAAAGCTGTTTCGCTATACACAAGTAACCACATTGACTGTACATAACAATAAGAGAACTACTCAAACTACCATCACCGATCATACATTCTCTAATCACATATCCATGAACTGACTTAGCCAACCTCAAGCAACCAGTTTTAGCACAAGCCTCAGCTATAGTAAGCAACGTAACCGAGTCAGGTCTAATCCCCTCTAAAAGCATCGACCGAAACATTTCCAATCCCTCTCTATAAACCCCATTCTCAACATAACAGGAAACAAGAGAACTCCAAGAAACCAAATCTCTAATCCACATTTCATCAAACACCTTCTGAGCATCAGTTAAACAGCTTAACTCGCCGTACATTCCAAGCAAGGAAGTTCCAATAACACGATCCTCACTAAACCCAGATTTAAGTATGTTGCCATGCAACTTTGTTCCCATAACCAAGTCAGCAACACCGGAAGCAGCTCTTATAAGAGAAGGGTACAAAAAGCTGGAATTTTGAGTGAGGTGAGAAGAACCCATATGAATGTGATGATTGTAAAGAGAAAGGATATCGTCAAACAAGTGATTCCAAAGGTAACATTTGATGAGAACGCCAAACATGAAGGAATCGGGAGATGGGTATGTGTAAAAAACGAGTCTTGATGATTGGAGGGAACCCATTTGGGAATAGGATTCAATGAGCTTTGTGGAGGCAAGTGGGTCATTGTGAAGGCCGGTTGTTAGAAGATGGGAATGGAGCTGAGTCAGATGTCTTAAGGTTGAACATGACCTGAATAATGGCATGTAAACTGTCATCTTTCTCTTGTGTTTCGGTTCTTAATGGTTCATAATATAGTTGGGACTTGAAGTTGGAACAACATTAATTGCAACAAACCTAGATGTTAATGGTTTGATGCATTTAGATATTCGGAAAAAAATGTACGGTTAAAAATATTGTTAAACATGTTCAAGTCTTTAATTTCCTCCACTTTAATTTTGAATTAAAATTTTAACGTGTTAATTCATCTAAAAAAAATTAAGAATAAAAATCTTTTATTTTAGGATAAAATAGAGAGCTTCATTCTAAAAACCCTAAATTTTTTGTTTTTCTATTTTAATTGATTTATTTTCTGTTTTTATATTTTTGAAAAAATTTGTAGATATTTAATTTAATTTATTTGATTTTTAATTGTATTTTAAAATTTTATAATAGAGTAAAAATTCAGATATACATATATTATTTTTTTAAAAAAAAAATGAGGTGTCTTCGGGGACATGCATATCCCAATTTTGAATTTTTCAACAAAGAGATTTGAAAGAAGGCTATAAGGTGTAAAGAGAAATCCTCTTTTGTGGAATTGCGAAATCTATAGGGATTTTGGACCTTATAGAGATAACTTTTGGTTCTTAAAAGAATTACTGAAAGACATCCACGATTTCATGAGGTTTCTTAATGAGGAACATGTGAACGAAATATTTGGCAGTGTTTATATTTCTAATTATCACAATACACTGTGAAGGTTATAACATATGCTCAATTAGCATAGAAATAGAAGGTAACTTTTTCTAATTAACATTATGTACAGACATATAATGAAGGGAAGCTTCAGTAGTCGAAACCTTCATTACTGATAAATCATACAGAATGAAAACTTATACAACAGACTGTAATGTGAATAACCTTACACAGAGGTACCCACTAGCCATCATTGTATGAACAACTCAAGCAATTGCTTTCTGGTCAATAACTTTTCTACGTGGTTTGGCCGATTCTTTCAATATATCATATCAAAATTTCAATCTCAAATCACCAGAAGCAGGCATGAGCATTGGATTGAGTCCTCCTCGCATTTGTAATTTAAGGTTTCTCTCCATCTTCATCAAAGGGTATTTCGTGGCGTGGTTTATTGTACTTCTCCCGCAGTTGCTTTATAGGGATGAAATCTCCAGCTGAATCCATTCCATAGAACAGAAATGACATGTAGGGGTGATCAAATCTTCCCTGAAAACAGTTTAAAGCGCCAATTCAATAACAGAAATAAAAGATAGTGCCTTTTTTTTTTCAAGTACAGATCCACTTACTTTGTCTGGTTTGTCAGGTATTAAAAGATTCTCCTCTGCAACTGAAAAAAAGGTGAATAAAAGATCAATCTACATGTTGTATGTAAAGTACTGAAAAGAAATTGTAGGTAAGTAACAAGATGTTTCTGAATGACGATAATTCCAGTGTTACCATATGCCACCAGTAGATCTGGTTCAGCACGTACGTCAACAAGTACCTGGGCATTTGAAAATAGGGAAACCGATTAAAGGTCCGAACAATTCTTAATCAAAGGCATTCCAAATATTAACACAATAGGAAAAAGTTACGAGGCAATATATCAAGAAACAATAGACAAATTTACATTCACATATTCTTGTGTTTGTATAAGGATGAAAATGATGTTTCATTCAAAGTGTTTTCCGAATACGAAAAAATAGACAATTTATAAAAGTACAAGAAAACAAACTTATAATACAGAGTCTACAGACCCAAAATTGATGATGAAAACTCTTGCATTAACATTTTCACAAGATGCTATTGCTTGATTATTGTCTGATATATTTGGCAGGTTGAAGTACTGCGAGTAATAATAAGAATTGAAGAGTATAGGACGCATCAACTGTTTAGGAAGTTAAAATAATTTGATAAGAATTAAATTTGACCACATAGAAACAAAATAATTCATAGAAACAAAATATTTCATACAAAAGCAATTTTTATCCTGAAGAAAACCAAACCTGATAAAACGGTTGAGTGGAACCGCGAGATAACTTTTTAACCTGTGCATTTTCCATCCATGAATTTGATTCACTGCATACTGGATCCATTCCTACTATTACAGCTCTATAGCCTGCAAGGTATATCGAGTAATAAACTATATGGAGGAAAGGAAATCATATTTTCTATAGTTCGGGTTTGCATTTGCAATTATAGCATAATTACAATTCTAGCTATTGGAAAGCTTCATAGTACAACCAAGAATCACCTTTGTTATAGTCATGCTGCATTGCACACTTGATGTTTTTAAAAACCGGACTATTGAACTGGTAACCAGCCAGTTCGACAATTAATTTGACCGATGTAGTACTTTAGTCTGGTTGAACCGGATTCAACAGCATTTGGTTCGACGTTTTTTAAGTTTTGCATTTTTTGAACTTTTTTAATTATTGTTTGTTTTCTTGTTCAATTATGGTTGAATCGATTGAACCATGACCAAAGGTCTCTCAGCCCCAAATTCGGGTCCAATTTTCGGTCCTATTTTTAAGACATAGCTATAGGCACATCTAAAAATAATTTGTTCTATTGATCTGGGAGATTTAAATTACTTACCAAATATTTTATGCTTTACTTTCTGCCCCAAACGAAACACATATTGTGCATTTTCATGTGCTAAGGCTTTAGCTGACGCAGCCAGAGACTCTGCTTCAAGTTTGGAAATTCCATCACGTAATTTAGCAGCCAAGGCGTAGTCCTCATTCTCGATAGCACTTTGAAGGTCTGAACTGCAAGAGAAACGGGATTATTTGCTATCAATGTTCAAGCAGACCAACAGACTATGATGATGAAAAAACAAAAAATAAGCCGATTAGAGTGTGCTTGTTTTCACGTTGTCGAAACCAACCCCTCCAACATCAGTTCACCTCATAAGTATTTTCAAATCTGGAAGCTTTGGAATTCAAACACACACGCACGCTTAATCACTGAGAACAAGTAAGCTAAATACAAATGATGAAGAAATCTCACCGAAGACGTATAACACTTAGACCTTTATCTTGTGCTTCACTTTTTGAAGACAGTCCCCTTTTTGACTGTTGTTGCTTGATTACCTCTTCTTCCACCTTTCATAAACAATACATAATTGATTACTTTATATATGAATTGCTTTTGCTTCCAAACTTCGAAATGACTAGAATGATAAATAATAAATCATATATTAGGTTGAAAGTTTTACACTAAATTCTGCATCGTACTTGCATTTCAAGTAAAAATGTTATAAATGTTTTCACTTCTAACTCAACTTTAACGAAATCAATTTTATGAAATTGAGTTCATTGAAAATAACCTCTGCTATCACACACATGCGCACACACATAACCACTTCAAGTAAGCCTTGTAAACATAATAATCCACATAGAACAGTATTAGTCGCTAACTAATCTAACCTCAGTAAGTTTGTTTCGCAGCTGCTGCGCAATGTCATACTCTTCCATGTTTAAAGCACACTGACATTCAAAAGTTCCAAACAAACAAAACATTAAGAATTCTTCCAAAAAAATTATCATAGTTTTAAATTTGCGGTCTGCAACTGTAATTGTGGCTGCAATATAAAATATTTTGAGGCATCAGCATGGCAACCTCAATTTCAACCATACTGGAAGCATTTTCCTGCCGCAACCATATCTGCAACCCAACCGCAATTTAAATTGATGCTATTTATAAAAGAGTAAAAGCCGACAAACCTGCACTCTTGTGGCTAAATCCAGCTGAAAGAAAAACATCAAGACATCCTCATTAGCACTTTCACTCTGCTCTACACTTGCATCCGACCCTTGTTCTCCTCCTCCTCTAAACATCCACCCCGCTTCAACCTTAAAATCACTTCTTTCTCTCGACACAAAAGGGTACCCAATTAAGACTAACTTCTTCACACACTTGTTCCAAATCAAGTGTTTTCCAGCGGCGGACATAATATGCGATCTTTTAAACGGCTCAAAGGGTGAAGAACCATAGACTCTACTCTTTCCACATGTTGCTAGAGTGCTCAATGACACACCCTGCACCATTTTTTGTGAAGCCAAAAACTGATGTTTCAGAAAAAAATTCACCTTTTCTGAACCCAATAATCCTGCATTATAGGTAATACATGAATTGAAATTATGAAGCTTGAAATCATCAAATTATCATAAAAAAATCAACTTTAATTATAAATATCTTAAATTCCACATATATTTGCAACATGGTCTATCAAATTAAGCTAAAAAATCAATTACCCCTTAAAATTACAAATTTTTATTTAGAAATTAGAGGATTAAGCAGAAAATAACATGAGGGTATTGTGTGAACATGAAATTTGGATTAACAGAGAATCATATATATTGCTATTGAAGAAAATTTACCAAAAGGATTATGCAGAAGATTCGATGGCTTCTTCCCAGTCACAGAACAGAAGTGAGGAAAGGAAATGAAAAAATGTATTTGTATTTTCAATTATATTTTTAATAGTTGTAAATTTTTCTAGTAAAATTCTAAAATTATGATTGGTTAAGGTTTAGGGAGAAAAAATGAAGATAATTTTTTTAGGATAATTATGAATTTTGTCATAAACCTCTGTTTCTCAAGTTAATATTTATTTTTTTCTTTAATAATTTAATTGCTGAGATTTTACCCTTCTAATCATAAGTGTTGGTTCAACTATAAAAACAGGTAAATAATGTCTTTTTATGTCTTTAGTAAAACACAATCAAGAAGTTATTTTAAACTTTGAGATTGTGAAGAGAAAAATGTCACAAGAAAAAATTCTGCGTTTATGATCCTAATAAATTCTTGAAAACGAATTCACCTAAATTTTATGTAAGAAAATGTCACAAGAAAAAATAAATAGGAATTCTGAGTTTAATTTTATCATAAGAGTTTTTTTATTAATAGCAAAATAAATTTATTGAAACAACACTAAGAAAACATAAGACTTGTTTAGGCTATTATAAGTATAATCATGTTAAAAGATCATAAAAACTTTCATATTAAAAATAAATGTATTTGCAATTTTCTTAGGACAAAGAGAAAATACTAAAATTTCGTACTAAACATTCAAATAAATAATAATAGTTTGAGTCTTTCTAAGATCAATTTCATAAGCAAATATTAATCATTAGATTTGAATCACGACTTTAACTCGATGTTATTCAATAGAAGATCAAAATAAAAAACCATTTGTTAAAATTCAATCGAATTCTTCATCTTCCATATCAACCAGACACATGTCGGCCAAACTAAATTAAATTAATCTTATATTTTAAATAATAACATCTCAAAACTCAATTAAACCTAATATACATTGTTTCAATGTCGTATCTATATTTTAAGAGTATTTATATAATTTTATTACTGCGTGAGTAAATTATGGAATGTATCGAAGAATCCCCTTATATACATGTCTAAATAAAAACAAAAACTTGTTTAGAATAGAAATTGGTAATATACTTCAAAATAAACATTAAATATTGATTAATTACATACACAAGCTAGAACATAAATAAGCATTAAACATTATATAATACAACGATATATATCTTCGTTGTGTTTAAATTTTAGACATGATTCTTGATGGAAGAACTGTATCCACTCTGACCATCATAGTATCTAGACCAAAGCATAACACCTCCATATTTAGAAGAATCCTTAATTGCTGGAAGCACTTTTGAAGTAAGATCTGTTGCAGCTATGAATCCACTCCCTGCTGCCTCTGGAGAAGCAGGCAGCCCCAAGAAGATTTTCTTGGCTGGAATATCAGATATCCATTGTTTCCATGCATCTTCAAGGTTGCTAATTGCACTTCCACTATATTGACAAGGAGGGTTATTGTAGAATTGGACCCAAACACAATCAAAAAGACCTGTTTTCAGGGCATTTCCTATCCAGGCATCAGGAAAAGGGCATTGAGGAGCTGCTGTCAATAACACATTTTTGCCGTATCCTTTAAGGTACCTTGCGAGATCATCCCAATAAAGGTTTGTTCCTCCTTCGATGTCAAAGTCGATGCCATCAAGAACAGCAGGACCAAGAGGACGAGACGGAGACTGTCCTCCTAAGAAGTTGTTCCAAAGGTAAGTTGCTACTTGTTTTGCATCCTGAGAGGATGCGAGTGAGTAACTACCAGCACCTCCTCCGATTGAGAGCAACACCTTGATCCCTTTGGCTTGGCAAGATTTAATGTCAGGGGTTAACTTCGTGCAAGCGTTGCTGTATGGATCACAATGTCCTGCTAGGTTTATCATTGGTTTTTGGCCATTTCCAAATGATGGAAGAAAGGCTAAGATAACAAACTCATAGTTTCCTGTGGCGCATGTTTGTGCAAGGGTGCCTTCATTACCATTTTGACCCCAGTAGATTGCTATGCTGCCAGCATTAGAACCATATGCTAATGTTAGCAGTATCATAGAGAAGAATGAAACTGAATTTGCCAATTTAGCCATTTTCACAAAATCAAATGTGTTACTAAAATTGAGGTGTGTATAGTTTGAATAACTATGGTGTTAGATGAGGTTATTTATAAAGTGACAATTAACATAACATGCTTCTATATGACTTGTTCTCATACTTTAGTCCAAAATTGCAATCATTGATGTTGATATTATATAAACAGCGTGCAATTTAGCCACTATTTATTTATTCACTACTGTTTCTGATTTTTCTTCCACTCCATTCTGGCTAATACAGTCAGCATACAAGTCAAATACAACTTTAATCCTGTTGATAATTATGCCAAACACTTAGGAGAGATTACAGAGATCAAAATCACATTGAATTTTATTCAGAACTCACTTAGGAGAGATTACAGAGAAAAAAATTACAATATTATATTACTTACAGAGAAACTCATCAACGGTAGAGAAAAAATATATATCGAAAAGTAACACTAGACTCTTACATACACAGACATTTAGACCCTCTTCTGCCTAAAACAAGTGAGATTGTGAGAGTAATTGGCTAGGCAAGAAATGCAGAAACTACAAGTGATGCTCTTTATCAACTGATCTTAGAAATGTGGATGAAATGCTCAAGGTCTATTATAAACATATTTTGTTCTGGGATCCACAATAAGACCCTTTCCGCCATTCACTTCTAAGTCATGCCTACAAAATATTAGTTCAAAACAAATTATGACCAAAAATTTGATAACTTTTGACAATAATATAATGGTTAACACAGTTTAAATATATGGTTAATTACATTCAGTTCAGTGGATGATTAATAAGTATGAGGTATCGTATCGCTATTTATGAATCATTCACTGAAGATCATTAACCATGATTTCAAGAGTCTAAATATACATGGTATGATATTCATTAACCATTCAAATTGAATCCAGGTATATATGATTTTTAAGTTCAAATATACATGAGATATATTAATCACAACTTGTGTTATAACACCTGAAAATTGTGGTTAATTATGTTCAATTGATGATCAACAAGTTGTGACAATATGTTATATCCATTAATCATTATCTAAGCATAATAAACCATGTATTTTTGAACTGTGTTAGCCATTCAAATTGTTAACGAAAATTGTTGTCGCATAGTGTCAAAATACACAGTTCTAAATTAAACTACATTTAGAAACATTTCATGGAATAACTTTATGAGAAACAAAGACAAATGAAAACATTAAAACTCAACTGAAACACAAAATCTGGAATTGTCAACTGTTCACGCGGTACATATCTGAAGAGCTGCAGAAGTCTATCAACATATACCACTTTCTTCCAAACCTAAAAATCAAACACCAACGGATATAACGCAATTAGGATGTTCTCAAATAGGAATAAATCAACTAAAAAAATAATTTGATTTTCCTAACATACCACATTGTCCACCAGTAACTGTAGAGCTAATACTGTAACTTTAAGTCCTAATGTTGGGTGAAGAATATATATTGCCTGGACATATCAGACTGTGAGATCAGAACAAAAACTACAAAGGTCTAACAGTACTAAATCGGGAAAGCATAAATACTGCTTACATGTAGGTTTTGCTGATGCTTCCTTCCAAGTATTTGTTGTAATCTTTTCATCCAACCTAGGTCGGGTTGCCTGTGCATACGAAAACAGGGTGGAGAAGGGTAACAGCTGATCTCAAGGAAACCATTCTAGTTTGCAAGCATTGCACAAAGTTTGGAGCTACCAATTACAGAAGCTACTTATAAACTATTTAGCACTGAGACTTTAGATTGATGGTGTATCAAATATCTAACATGTTTCAGTATCACACACCAACATATGTGGTTAGTTCAATCATTTGTATGTACTCAAATTATTCTCATTGCTTAAGTGTCTGTGTCAATCTCATGTTCAGTGTCTGTGTGAGTAGATGATTCTAGAAACTAAGAAAAGTACTACTGATACAATGTAAGATGTATGACAATTACAAAATGTTATATACACTCATACATCGGGAGTTGAATTTCTAGTTCTTGCATATTTCTGATTGAATAAAAGGTGAATTTAATTAATTTTAGAAATGAAAATATTTTTATTTAAGTAACCGAACAAAACATATAACAACTAAATCCCCTAATTAAGGTTTAGTGTTGGCCAATTTCTCTCAACCATCCAAGTATTTTTCTTAGACAACCGTTGGCTAATTTCAAGCCTTCATTTTTAGCATAAAAGAATAAACCAATCTTAAATCCTAGAAGTCCATTATTAACACTTACACTTGTAGAGATGCGGCAGAATGAGAGTATACAATAGTATAAGGCTTCTGTATTATTGGCTCGAACTCCTGAAATATAACATTAAGACAATTTTCAATATATTTAAAAACATAACAGGGTGAAGGAAAGAATATGGATTAAAACTTAATGATCATAATAAATGAGTCAAGCTGAAGGGTGCAAAATATGAATCACCTTCACAACATAAAGCACAAATCGCTCCAGATCAAGACATCTGAGCAAAAAGTGAGCTCCCACAACAACCATGACAGGACGGCCCTCACTGTCCACCCCTCCACGATAGCTGAAAAACACAAACATCTTTGAAAATAAATGTAAATTTCATTCTGAATACATGCATGAAAACTTCATTTCAATTGGTTAAGAAATAAAAAAAAATATTAAACTTTAAAGAGCATAAAACTTCATTATTTGTTTATCTACTATTAAAATATTTTATGTTCTCTTATGCGGAAGAACATCACTGTCACCATTACATGACTGCCTTATAAAAAGTCTATAAAATTTTGGTTAAGAAGCCAACAAGAATTGAAGAATCTACAACCGAAATGCCAGTTTATCTTGTATTGTCGAAACGGCAGAAAGTTCCCCAAACCCAGAAACCTTACATTTCACTAATTGCATTAGAATCAATCACATTTATGGCGAATAGTACTAACTATGACTGAATCATCGGTAATTAGTACTGATTAGCTCTAACTTACAAGATGATTTCCCTAATATGATTAATGATTAATACCATACATAAAAGATATGTGCGTGTATAATGTTTAGCAACACATTTTTCTTCTCGATTTCATGAATCCAAACAATGAAGCAAGCAAATATCTCAAGTAATTTTGGAGCTAAAAGTAATCAAAGTATACAAAACAAAGGAGGCGAAATAGAAGGACCCTTACACAATCTTCATCTCTGCAATTTCAGATAGATTTAAGGATTTTGCTTTAGAAAGATATCTAGAGTGCAGAGAATATTCTTCAGCGGCAGATAATCGCGGTCCACCTAGGTCACCGAATCCAAGTAAATTAGCAAAATTCCAGCCTCGTTGTGCTTGAACAGTTTTCTCCCACTGTTCCAGACGTCTTTCATCAGGGTCTTTAATCAAAGACATGAAGGCAGGATCTAGAAATGAATCTAAATATGATGAAGTCCTATAAAAGCAACATTAATCAGGAATATTCATCAAGTAAAATTTTAATAATGGATAGCCCTTCATTCAAATACAACGGAAAAACTAATGTTTGGGGAAATGATAAAATAACTTTCTGTTAGTTTTGTTGCAAAAGCTACAAAAATGAAACCGAAATCATCACGGTCATTGATAATGCTGGAAATACTCTCTGATGAGATGAAGCACAGCAGCATTGTAAAGAAGAAATAGAAATTTTTTAAATTATAATGTAAAACCACATTTTGGTCTGACATTTGATTTTTCTCACTTCAGCCCTTGACATTTTTTCCTTTTAGTCCCAGACATATATAACCTCTCTTTAATTTATTTAGTACTCTTGACATTGTTATTTAATAAACGAGAAAAATGTTCATGTATCATATTAGGATAATGTGGCATCATTCTCTGCTAATGTGATCTAAGATAACATGACAAACACATTATACAAGGTTGTCAAACTCAATAATTTAGGTAAACTTGTGGAGCATCTTTATACTATTTAAAAAAAAACACCTACACATAAATACAATCGTACAATATAATAGAAACAGAAAAGAAGAATCATGCCAAGCTGATATATATATATATATATATATATATATATATATATATATATATATATATATATAAGATATGAAAAAATAAAGTAATCTTGAATGAAATATAAAATATCTTACTAAAATATAAAATATGAAAAACTCTCTTACTAAAAATTTACTGACCTGCGAAACACGCCAACATCACTAACAGGAAGATCAACTGGTTCTCGAGATGGTTTAGTACCCTTTTTTTTAGGCAAAGGCTTTATTCTGATTTTACGCTCATCTATGGTAGTCTCGCCATTCTCATCCCCAACATCCGCAGGAAGCTTTGACAAAGCCACCTCCTCCTCGTGTTTATCCCGAGGAAAGTAAAGTGGAAGCAACCTACATGGAAAAAATGCAAACTGTAACGGGAAAGAATGAATAAGTAATACAGAGTATGCAGTGAAAAGCAAATAAACAAACTGGCATAATTTGTAAAGAAGCTCCTTTCATTTGAAACATTGCAGGTATCAGCAATAGAGAAACACCTTTTATAGATGTCGATATCAATTGTGCTGGTAGTACAAAATACAACAGCTGTTACATTGTTTTTCTGCTTCTCAAGGAACCTCCGCACAGTTCCTGAATAAAAAGACATAGGAAACTGTGAAAGGACACAAGACGTAGAAGACTAATAATAATATATTATACATCAGGTAAGAGAAAACAGCTTTCTAATTTACAACATAAAAAATCATACACTATATGCTAAAGACATTCAACATTGCATGTTAAATACCCAAAGACTATGTTTTGATATATGATGATGACTGCAACGGAATGGCTAAACATACATGCATCTATTTTCCTTCTTATGCTGCACCTTGTCATCCCCTTTATCATTAATTTAAACAACACTTAATGTTAAACTATTTAATCTATCAAGTCAACGTTTCAAAAAAAAAATCAAAGTCAATTTAGAAACTGATCAATTTAGAAACTGAAAACATGAGGGGAGAAAACTCACTTATAGCTACATGTGCAGCTGGTTCACGGGGATAGTTCTTTGCGTCTGTATAAATACAGCCCATAGCAATGCTGCATTAACATATGCAGAAGAAAAAAAATAGCAAGTTTTAGATATTTGAGGTAACATGGGAGAAGTGCCAACTATTTAAAAAAAATGACAACTTTTAAAAACCTTTGAAGGCCATTTTCAATTAGAAGCTCAAGGCAAGAACGATAACAATGACTTAAAGCATTCTCTGCAGCAGTGTGGTACTTCACTGCATACTTTGGACCAACTGTATGGATAACTTTCCTGCCAGAATTTATCAAGGCATAGAATATCATATTCTAGGTATCTAACTTCTAGCCAAGAGAGCTGCATGCAACTAAGGAAGAAATATAGGTCAGTAAAAAGGGGAAGAATACATTAGCATAATTGGTTGAACACGGCATATGAATAACTGATCTCACATGCTAAAACATAGAAAAAGAGAAAACACGCCATAACATTCAAAATGTGTGCCAATATGATGGGTAGCCGGAATTCAGAAGCAGAAATTAAGTAAAAACAAATAAATTAAACAACGGAAAATAGAATTTACTTAATTGATGAAGAAAAACTGTAGAAGGGAAAGAATCCCAATCTATTCCGGAGCAACGCTCCTCAGGGATGGAGAAAACTCTCTCTGTCTAACCATGGTGGTTCCCTCCATATTCTTATGTAATAGTAGCCATCACAACTCACTTGCCTCACTATTACACTACTAGCTTACTAAGGCATAACAAACCTACCAACTAAGTAGCCTACCTCACTCTTTATTTACCATACTCTTTATTACAACAATGCAACAACATTAACTTCAAAATATTGCCCAGTTGCCTTTTTTTCCGGACAGGACCCAAAAAGGTAAGGCAGTATTGCTAATTGGCGCAATGGGAAAATGGAGATAACTACTTTCTGACTTTGAAAATGTAAATTTAAAGGGGCCAATGTATACAAACCTTGCAGGAAGATCATAGGCATTGGAAACTTTAGCCATCCCTGTTCGACACCCACCCTGTCAAGAATAAGATATATGATATCATTTAATTTATCATATTTATATATCATTAACAAAAATTGCTTCCCTGGTTTGATGTATATTTAGCTCAATTTCCCAATCTAACTCCTATTCCACATATGAATTACAATATTTTACAAAATAAAAATGATTATAAATACTCAATTTACAAAATGTTATCAACATTGAGCTCATAACAATATGCTACTGCAGAAGCAGTTAATACCAAAGTTGCACATTCTTCTGCAAGACCGGGTCCAGCTGCAGCATGCAACCCAGGGCTACTGTGTGCTTCATCCATGATCTATTGACAAGAAACCAAACCCTGATGAGAAATACAATTTACTAGCAGCATTACATTTACGGGAGGCTTAGCTGTAACCTGATATGAAATATCACTATATTACATAATCACAACGCAATGGCATGATATGTAAGATAATTGTCAAGAATTGAGAGTACCTCTTAGGAACTTGATTTACAAGGTCACAAGATTGCAACAAGTGAACTGTGATTAAGGGTGAACAAAAATTGATCTTTTATCAAGTTTATATAAAATACAGATCCTTAACTTTATGCAAGCATTCTATCACTTAATATAACTCTAAGTGATGATTACGACTAACCTCATTTGTCGAGTTCACCACAGCATCCACCTCAAGGTTCCAAGGATTCCCCGTCCACAAATATAACCGCAAATTTATTTCATAATCAACCGGAAACCTAGCCACCGAACCACCTACGCCACTTCCACTTCCCGATTTAAACGCCAAAGGATCAGGAAAATACGGACTAGAAAACGACGAATCTCCATCCTCACTCTCTAACAAATGCTCGATGTCAATCCACCTCGGAACTCGATCTAACGTCACAACAGAGTCCTCACTGTCATTAGGCAATCCGCCTTGGGACGTGGCTGACGAAGCCGCCACAGGCCTGTACATTTCCGGAACTACAATGTACAACCCTTTTCTTGTAGTTTTCTAAATTACCCCTTCCAAAGTTCCACAATCACTGTAACAAAACAATGTAGCAATAATACATAAACAAATTACCATAAACAACCTCAACAACAAAGAACTAAATACATATGATATAATATTCCAAAATAAATTCCAAGAATTAAGAATTATCATGTTAAATGTATCAACAAAATAAAAAACACATAAATACATGAAATTTGAATTGTGAGATACGGTGAAGGAAAAACCTAATGATAGAATTGTGAATGTGATGATAGAGATATGTGAATAATTGAAAAGGGAAAAGGTTAAATTGATGTGAATAACGTAAATTACGTGAAATAGAAATCTGGGTTTGGAAAAAGAAGAGTTTTTTTGTATAGTTTGTGGTTAAAGTTTTGATATTTGGGATCAATGAGAAGGGGGGAGTGCTGTTATTGCAGGTTCCGCGGGACGACAGAAAGAAGAGAAAAATGAAATTTGTGTTTTGTGTTTTGTGTTTTGTCTCCAAATAATACTAACAAATCATGATTAACTACCACTTAAGGTTAATTAATTTTATTTATTCATTTTTTTTACTGAATAAATGTTACAGTATATTTAATTTAATATTATGAAAAAGTCAAAATATTTGGGACTGAGTTTTCATTCAGGATTAATAAGTATATTTTCTCGCTCTTTAGGGGTCGTATAGTTTTTGTCTCGTAAAATAGGTTTTTTGAAACAATCTTGCTGTATGAAGATTTTTGTGACTTAAATTTTTGAGTGATCAGATTCACTCGAGGAGCTGATGTGGTAAGTGGGTGTCGACTGAATCATAATGTTTTATTAATTTTCATTGTCACATGTATTTGTAGACAATACATCACGTGATTAACTCAAAAATTGGGAATTTTACTCTGATTTTTGTCTTTCACACTTGTCCTAGATTGAAAGACGTCGTTGAAGTGGTAAAGAGGTTGCAGTGAAAACGCCTTTGAAGTGCTCTTCGTCCTTCGTATTCTGAAAAATGCAATTTCTAGGTAATTTTTCTCGGTCAATTTTCTCATTTCGGAGGGTAGTTGATCATGTTCAGTGTGGTTTTCCATCACGGTGGAGAGTTCGTTAGGGAGAAAACAATGTTTTACAGGGGTGAGATTCAAAGCATTGTGCAAGAACACAACAATGGAAATTGGGGTTTAGCTAAGGTGACGAAGATTGTTCATGATTGGGTTATGAAAGAAGCAAGTTTAGGATATGGAGCAAACTTGAAGGTATAATTGATTGTTATTTTAAAATTAACAAAGACGATCGTGTTTTTGATGTTGCTACTTATGTTGTTGGAAACTCCATTGAAAGTCATTTGTATGTTGAACACATTGTGAATGATATCAAGATCAAAGTGGTTGAGCCTCAACGCATAGATGTTATTGTTAGGAATGAGTCAAGGGATGATGATGCAAGGAATGTCTAGTTTGATGACAATGAGGAGAATAGAACAATTGTATTGAATGATGGATTTGAAGTTGTTGAAGTAGACAGACCCAAAAAAGGTTCAAACAGAGTTGATATAAATGAAAATTCATATAGGATTAAAATGTGCGCAAGTAAGTCGCCTATGAAGAAGAAAAAATTAACCCCAAAGAAGATGAAGGTGAAGGTTATGTCACCTACTAAGAAACCTAAAGATGATGGACCCAAGGATGATGTAGAAGACCAATATGTAATTGATAAACTATGTAGCTCAGACCCAGATGCTTTTGAAGATGATTGTTTAAGTATTTTGATGACAGTTCAAACATTGTTAAATATGAGCTGATATGTTGCAATTGACAAATATAACAGTTATGGGTAGGGCTGCTCAAAAAAACCATGAACCAAACTGAACCGTTAAACTGAACCGAACTGAAGTTAAAATAACTGAACCATTATTAATGGTTAGTGAACTGAACTTATATTTTGGTAATGGTTCAAGAACCGAACCGTTAAGCAATTAACCAATTTCAAAGTAGTTTCGAACTGAACCGTTAATACTTTAGTATTTAAATTGAATTTTATTTTAGAAAATCAAAAAACGTTGATATTTTTCAAAAAAAAACTTGAAAATAATAAAATTAGTTTTTTCCCGAAAATAAAAAAATAGTCAATTTATTTTTAAAAAAACATCACTTTTTTCGAAAAATAAAAGAATTGAATTTTTTCAAAAAAAAATTCAATTTTTTTTCTGAAAATTATAAAAAGGTTAAATTTTTCAAAAATAAAATAAAAATGATTTTTTTAAAATAAAAAGTCAATTTTTCTGAAAATAAAAAAAATCAAAAATAAAAAAGTCAGTTTTTTTTGAAAATAAAAAAAATCAATTTTTCCTGAAAATATAAAAAATTGAATTTTTTTTCAAAAATTTAAAAATTAAAATTTAAATAAAAAAGTTAATTTTTCTGAAAATATAAAAATATATAATATTTTTTGATAAAAAAATCAATTTTTTCCGAAAATAAAAAAATTGATTTTTTAGAAAAAAAAATCAGTTTTTTTGAAAATTTAATAAATTGACTTTTTTCAAAAATTAAAAAATATTACTTTTTTTAAAATAAAAAAGTCAGTTTTTCTGAAAATTAAAAAAATAATAATTTTTTTCAGAAAAAATAAGTCAGTTTTTTTAATATTAAAAAAAATCGATTTTTTTGAAAAATATTTTTTTCTACAAAACAAGTCAATTTTTTCTGAAAATTAAAAAAATTGACTTTTTTTCAAAACCTTAAAAAACGATTTTTTTTAAATAAAAAAGTCAGTTTTTCTGAAAATAAAAATAAAAAAAATTAGAAAAAAATTCAGTTTTTTTTAGAAAATAAAAAAAATTGAATTTTTTCGAAAATAAAAAACAACGGCTATTTTTTCCGAAAAAAAAAGTTCACTTTTAAAAAAAAAAAATTATCAAAAATAAAAAAAAATTATTATTTTTCGAAAATAAAAAATTATAGATTTTTTTTGTTATTAAACAAATGGTTTGGTTTGAAAAAAAGTTGTCTTATAATGGTTTGGTACAGTTCAGAATCCCGAACCGTTGTACCAAACCAAAACTTTTGGTTCAGTTCGGTTTTATAAAAAATGAAACGGTTCGGTATGGTTCGGATAACTTTAGATAATGGTTCGGTTCAGTTTTCTAACAACCATGAACAGCCCTAGTTATGGGTTTAAGTATTGTGATGACAGTTCCAACATTGTCAATTAGTACTATGACAGTTTAATTATGTTGTAATTGCTACTCAAATTGAGGCTAATATATCTAAGTTATTTTAAAAGTTCAAACTTGTATTGTCAAATATTGTAATTGTACCAAATTGCTATTGTCAAATATTATACCAACGGATATCTTGAAAGCAAATTGATATTTCTAACTGGTGTGCTTAACCAATTATTGAACCAAGTTCATCTTTTAGCAATTATTGATACTAAAACTGATATTTAACTCAAATTATTTGTGATACTCAATCTGATACTTAACGAATTCATTCATTCATTAAAATCTCATACTGATACATAAGAACAATTACATTGGAATCTCAAACTGATACATTGGAATATTGAAACAACGGATACATTGAAATATCGAACTGTAATGAAACAATTATAGCATGTTGAATACGATGGCAAACAACAACCACACTAGTTCAATAGTTAACCAATATGTTTTGTTCCTTTCATGTTGCAGATTCTTCTTGGTTTTTTCAAATTTCTTTGAGCAAGAATCCTTGGCATACTCTTTCTCAAACTCCTTATCGAATTCTTTGCCAAACTGTCTCATTAAACCAATCATGTCTTTCCTTTTGTTGCAATCGACTGACTTAGTTCAAGATTTAGACTCAATTTCATCAAGCTCATCATCCCAAATAAATGAGTCGTAGCAAATTTATGTCTGCATTTAAGAACCAAAGAAAACATGCATTTGCGGATGAACACAAAGTAAGAAACATTGTAACACAATTTTCTTACCTTTTGCCAATTCCTTCATCTCCAAAATTTCCTCTTGGAATTTTCTGACGTATTCGAGACCCAAATCTCCATGACCTGATTGCAACCACATATAGGCACTTGTCTTCCATTCGAATTACTGATTGAGGACAATTTGTTGTATACCATTTGCAAGCTTTGGAGAAGATGAATTTGGGGTCAAGCTTTGAAAAAGACGAATGTGTAAAAGAGTAATTAGGTTTACTCATGTGATGTTTTGCGCATTTAGTACATATAGCAATGAAGATTATGATTCAGTCAACACCTACTTCCCACATTAACTCCTCAAGTGAATCTGGTCACTCAAAGGTTCAAGTCAAGAGATCTTCATGTAGCAAGGTTTTTTTTATAAATATTTTACAAGGGAGAAAACCAAGACCCTTAAATATAAGGGTGCTCAAAACCAAACCAACCCAATGAAAAATCCTAAATCAAACCAATGCAAAACTGCAAAAAATCGTATTTGGTTCAGATTAGTTTGGGTCATCTTTTAACAAAACCGCATGGTTCGGTTCGGTATGCAGTTTGTATTTTGTAAACCGAATCAAATCGCATTATCGTACAACTTAAATTTTACTTCACTCTCATCCTTATACTTATAGTTTCAGTCTTCTTAAATCTCTCATAGCATTATCGTTTCATCTTCACCACTTACATTTTTCCTTTTCTTCTTTAATCTCTACTCTCTTATATTCTTTTTTTTTCACCTTCTCATTTTTATGCAAATGTTCTCTCTTTCAATTTTATTTTATCGCACATATTTATATCTAATCTCTTCTCTTTTATGTTCTTTATTTTTCATCTTCACTGATCTTTCGTCTCATCTATTTTTTTGTTTTATTATAATATTTTTTATATTATTTTATGTTTATTATTTCACTTTTGTTTAATCTAATTTTTACATATTAAATGGAAAGTTATTGTTTAAATATGATGAGTTTTATTGTTATTTAATAGTGTCTGAATGACAAAATACAAAGTTATGTTGTCATCTATATGTGTATGTATGACTCAACAAAATATTTGTAAAAAATCGAATAAACCGCACCGAATCAAACTGCATTGGTTTGGTTTGGTTTGATTTAGTATTTTTTTAAGAGTCAACCGAACCAAACCAAACCGCACCGAACCAAACCGCATTGGTTTGGTTTGGTTTGATTAAGTTTTTTTTTTAAGAGTCAACCGAACCAAACCAAACCGCACACCTTTTTCTCTCGCGGTTCAGATGATTTTTTGCGTCAAAACCGTCCAAACCGCACCGCGAACACCCTACTTAAATGGCATGGCTTAAATACCTATTAACCCTTTAATTTAAATGATGAACTTAAAGGAGATGCACTGACAGTGTTAAGAATTACAGTCTGATTTAACGAGATTCATGGTCGTAATTGGTTGACAGTATAAAAAAATTGTACGCTATCAGTGCATCACACATTTTCTTTTAAAGAACTTAAAGGAGATGCACTAACAATATAAAAAACTTTTACACGGTCATCCAATTGAAACATATCGTTTTGCTATGTCATATAAATGTTTTAAAAATTACAGTCGGACTTGGCGGGATTCATGGTCATGATTGATTGGAGTGTAAATTTTTTTATATTGTTAGTGCATCACCCATTTTCTCTTAAAGTGCTTAAAGGAGATGTATTGACAGTATAAAAATGTTTTACAATGTAAAAATATTTTATATTGTTATCTAATAAAAACATATCATTTTGCCATATCATATATTGTTTATAAAATTACAGTTTGATTTAATGAAATTCATGGTTGTTACATGTCATATATATTTTTGATCGATCTTAATATCTTGTGGAGAGACACAAGTTGACAATGTATTCAATTGATAAATTTAATAATCTCTTAGTACATGTTAATAGTTTCTTCATTTGTTATGTGCCTTTTATTGTTGGAATGCTAATGAGATTTTAGTAAATATGTCTCTCATGCTTTAGAGTCACTATCTCTTCATGATGTAGATCAATTTGAATCGAATTGGACAAAGCAATATCAATGTGTTTGTTACTCTTCCTCCTTTACCTTGTTCTTTAGTTATTGCATGATTACTCTGTGCAAAGAATTGTAATTATTGCTTGTTTTAGTATTTAGTGGTCATTATTATTTGCCCTCCACATACACAATTTGTTCTTATTAACTTCAACCAAAACAAAATGCATTTTCAAACCATCCACCAACAAATGCCTTCATAAAAAGTTAACCATATGGTGTCTTTACCATCAACCCATTTACACATCAAGTGTATCAAAAGAGAGGAGAATTACACAACATGAATAAGCAAGAAGAATGAATTTTCTTAGCCAAAACTTCCACACTTATCCAAGCTTAACATGGAAATGGTGAAGGTACAAAGTTGAGCTTGTGTCAAAACTAGTAAAAAAATTTATAGCAAGTGTTTTCTGTTACAATCATTCATAATAATAATAATAACAGTCCATTGTATAATAAATAAGATTCAAAAACAAAATTTTGCAACTATTGCAAGAGGCCTAAAACTGTTTCTTCCCTTAGAGAAACCTTTTATCTTTTCTATAATGTAGCTGCATCATATTACTTTTCTCCAACCTTCTCTTTCAACATTGCTATGAATTTGTCCCTCTCCTCTATAGACATTCCTTCTGCTGAACAATCACCAACTCCCCATTCTGCCCCACGTAAGCAGTACTTGTTCTCAATCTCTTTACTGTTCCTGTAAAGTATAACACAAAAAATAATATTGCAGATAACAAAAAGTATACACAGATTAAATTATGATCATATAATAGCTAAAGAATTACTTCTCTTTATTCAACTTAGATTGCTCAAGCAGCTTCTTCACCAAGGGTGACTCTTTGATTCTTGCATCATTTTCAGCATATCTCTTCTGGTTTTCTTCTGTGAAAATATATAAACATATATATGTTAGTTTCATCATCACAATCATGTTGTAAGAGTTTGAAAGATGTAACCATTTATTCTGTTGAGGAAATCAATCTGAGGAAGCTGAGGACCGGGAATAGCTTCTAGTCCTGAGATCCCTGACATGAATCCAGCATGTGCTGCAATGCAACAAACAAAACAGTAAACAATAAAGTGACTTGAAATGAAATGCATGCTACATTGAAAGAGGGATAAAGGGTGTTCTACCAGGTGTTGACCAGAGAAGAATTGCAAGTGAAGCAGCTAAAGGAAGTGATTTTTGAAGAATGTTGTGGGAAGGAGAAGAAGATAATTCTTTGTCTCTTTTTGGTATAGCAAAGTGAAAGTTGTTTGGAGGGGTGGTGAGTTTTTGAGAGAAGGTTGAGATTTGAATGAAGGAAGGTAGTGAAGAGTAAGCCATGATTGACATGGCTTGGCTTGGGTTGGCTTCCCCTGTGCAGTAGTCTCCTGTGTATAGGAGATGAAGAGTTGGAAGGAAACAGCAGGGAGATAAGGGGGAGCAGAAATACAAGGCTGATATTGCTTCTTTTATATTATTATATTTTTTTACTATGCCTCCACATTTACTCTTAACTTTGTGCTACTTGATGATAAAAAAGTTAGGAGTTTTAAGATATAGTTATGGCTTAAGTGACTTTTATATCTTCATTTAAAACATGGTTGATTCAATTGAATAGAAAATTAATTCAATTTTACAATTAATTTTCCCCTAACCATATCTTAAATACTAAGAAAATAGAAAAACATCTTTTGAATAATGAAAAATCAATACTTAATCCCAATTCTTATTCCAAATCATAAACAAACTCTCAATTATTTCCAACTTTTTTCTTCCACACTTCCTTTAGTGCTTGAATGGCAACCTTAGATCCACCACCAACACTTGTATCATTCCTTGCAGCCTCCCTTGCAGCCTCTTTAACTTCTTTTGCTTTGATACCAATAGCTTCATTATTCATCATCTCTTTTATAGCCTCACCAATCTCTTCACCTTTCACCACACATTCACCTTCCCACCCCCATTCTTTCTTCCACATACCCCACCCTCCTTTTGAAACCAATTCAGCATTTATCTTTTGGTCCCCTATCTGAGGCCACCCCATGATTGGTACACCAAACCATGCTGCCTCTATCACTGAGTTCCAACCACAATGACTCACAAACCCTCCCACACTTTTGTGACTCAAAATCTCACTTTGATCCACCCATTTCTTAACCACCAATCCATTTTCCTTTATCCTCTTCATTAGCTCAAATCCTAATACTTCTTCTAACCCTTCTTCTCCTCCTTCTTCCCTATCCACTTTCTTATCCTTCACCACCCACAAAAACTTGTATCCACTTCTCACCAACCCTTCTCCTATCTCTCTTATTTGATCTTTTCCTACAGCAGTCCTACTTCCAAAGCTAACATACACAACCGAACCCTCCGCTTGATCGTCGAGCCAGTTCAATGGAGTAGTACTAGTAACTGTGACTCCAGTTTGCTCAATTTTTTCAAACTCACAAGGTACAAAAGGACCAACTCCATAGATAGGTGGCAACCCCTTCACCACTTTTCCATTGTTAAGAGCCTTTAGGACATCTCCTTCAAGTCCTTCAAAAGTGTTTATCAAAACTCCATGAAGTTTCTTGAGCTTAGGACTATCCTCCATGAAAATTTTAGAAAATACACTATTTGGGTTCAAGAGGAGTGGAGGGATTGATGAGGTTGGTATAGTATCAACTTCTGGAATCTCGACGACATCAGAAGAAGACGTAGAAGCAGCCACTGATGGAAAGTAAGAGAAGAAAGAGAACATGGTAGCTGAAGAAGTGAACAAGATATAGTGAGGGACAGAAAGGCTTTCAACAATGGGAAGAATAGGTGAAATCAATGTCATGTCAAAGATGAATGCAGATAAAGGCGTAGAAAGTGAAGCAAGAAGAGGGGAGAGAAGGTGTGAAGATCTACGAATGGATGCAAACTGGAGGTAAAAAGGGTCAGTGGAAGCATCACTATCACGAGAAGGGAGAAGATGAAACTCAAGTTTGTTGACTTGAGGGAAAGAAGAGTGGAATTGAGAGAGAAGAAGTTCTTCAGATTTTGAGACTGTTGGTTGAGGGGTAATGAGAGTGACATGGCATTGGTTTTGGAGAAGGAGTGCAGCTAGTCTGAGAAATGGAGTGAGGTGGCCCATGCCAGAGCTTGGCAAGAGAGCCACATGAGTTGTAGGAACAAGAGACATGTTTTTCTAATAATAATGTTGTGTTTCTTATGATTGTTTTGTGTACTCAAGAGGATGGATATATATAGAAATTTTAAGAGGTAAATAAGACTAGTTGGTTGGTAAGATCTCCTTTGGAAAAATTAGAGAAGAACTGTTGGTAGATCTGAATTTGAGAAAGAAAGTAGAGGTTATCAATGATTACTATGAATGTTAGTTTGTGACTCATCTTCCCGTTAGCAGCCACTTCTTAGAAAAATAGTTAAATTTTTCCTATATTAGATTTGATTAATTTAATAAGTAGTTAGAGTCATTCCATATAAGATTTAATTAGATAAAATCAAATTAATTTTGCATTTATGCTAATATAGAGAAGATATGGTATAGAGATACAAGTAGGAGGTGACTTTAATTAGAAAAGTAGTTAAATTCTTCCTATATAAGATTTAATTACTTATAGAATTAGTTAGAATCGTTCCATAAAAGATTTAATTAGATAAAAGTCAAATTACTTCTACATTTCTATTAATATAGTACATAGATAGGATAAGATATGTTATAGAGAGACAAGAAGTAGAGGTGACAATATAAGAATTAATTAGAAAAATAGTTAAAGTTCTCCCATATATATTAATTAATTAAAAAAGTAGTTAGAGTCATATCATATAAGATTTAATTGAATAAAAATCAAATTAATTTTGCATATTTGTTAATTAAGAAAAAAATATGGTATGGAGACACGAGAAGTAAGGGTGATTATATAATATTTAATTAGAAAAGTAGCTAAAGTCCTCCCATATAAGATTTAAGAGGCATGTATTGTGTTTATATCTACACCGTATAATCGTGTTATTATACATTAATAATTAATAAAAATTTTAAATAATTTTTAATTTTTATGTGACTATTACATGAATATTATTTTCTTAGGTGAACATCGATATAAACAGTGAATAGTGATAATGAATAGTATTTGTGAATGGTGTATGAACATTCATTTTTAATAATAAAATAAAGTTGGTAATAGAATGTAAAAAATTGGTTAATATAATGAAGAAGTTGGTTAATAAACATTTAGATATTAAAAATAATCTTTTAATAGTAAAATAAAATTGGTTAATAAAATTTAAACAGTTGATTAATGAAGTTGTGAAATTGTTTAATAGATTGTCCAAATTTTCTAATAATTATGAAGTTGGTTAATTAATGATAAAAAGTTAGTTAATAAAGTTATGAAATTGATTAATTAAGTAATTTTGTTTTTATATTCTCTGAATCTAAAAAAAAGTAAAATAAAAAATAAAAAATAATATATTTTAATTTCTTTTACATAATATTATTTTTATAATATTTCACTGTTTAACTTACATGTTAACCATAAAACATGGTATAAGAATAGCATTTCTCACAATTTAATTAGATAAAAATCAAGATAATTTTGCATTTCTCCTTCTATAAGAAAAGATATGGTATAGAACCACAAGAAGCACTGGTGAGAATATGTCAAACTAAGTAACAAAATCTTATAACATACTAGTCAAATTAGATTTTTGTTGTTAAATGGAAATTACCTAAATGTTTTTATAAACCTTAGATAAAAACCACATACCATAAAAAAGTCATAGAAAACATATTTAAATAAATAAGAAATTTATTATTATTATTATTATCGTATTTATGAAAATAAATTAAAAATCTGTCCTAAGTTATTTCAAAAAAACAGTATTACAAAACTTATGCTTTAATCTATAAACAAACTTTTAAATAGACTAAGGGACTAATGAGTATGGATGATAAAATAGAAATGAACATAAAATTCGAATTCACTAATAAAATTCTAATTCACTATTTTTTTGGCGGATGCACGTCCTGCTTTAATCCAGCTAAAAAATAGTGGAGTGGACAAACCAGCTAAATGGAAATGAACATAAAATTCTAATTCACTATTTTTTGGCAGATGCACGGACCCGATAGAGATCTTCAAAAATATCAAAGTGAAGCCGATAGAGATCTTCAAAAATATCAAAGTGAAGCCTAAAAATAATCGTATGACAGACTCCAAATTAAACTTCTAAATACTTTAGCAAAGTCAGATCAGACTTAAGTTTAACATTGTAAGTCAAACTTATATTTCAAATACTTTAGCAAGTCAAGTCAGGTAAGACTCAAGTTTAACAAAACTTCGCATCCTATTTCCAACCGCCTAACGAAAAGGACGTGTTAGGTACAGCTGTAAAGTATAAACATAAGTGTTTCAATAAGTTAGCTAAAAAGAGACATATGCAAGGTTGGTTGGTGAAAATACATGACATTCAACGCTCCAATTGGTCATACAAATAAAAAAGATGTTAAGCAAAAAACTTGTTTCTTTTACATCGGAATAATCTATATTGCATTTCAGACAATTTTCTCATTATCTTCTGCTTGGATCACTCAAGCATGGTCTTGGCAGCATCAATTAATATTGCTCTAAATTCATCGGCAGCTCGACCAAGCACCGTGTACCCTTCTTTGTCCTCTACATCCACATCTGCTCCATGTCTTATAAGAAGGAGAGCTACCTGTAAACCAAACACAGGATAGATATTTAGGCACTACATCAATGTAATGCTGCTCCAAAATTACCAGACTCCAATAACAAAACTGCTGAAACATATTTTTCATCATAGACTTTTATCAATCTACATATAAATTACAGAATTACCGAGGTAGGTAGCTAACTCTGAAAAACCAATGCACTCATACCTATGTTATTAATATCGGAAAGCGGCGCGGCGCGGTCAACTCCAAAATGGGAGCGGCGCGGATGCGGGGAGCGGCGCGGGCGCTTTTTTAGCAACGCGGACACTAGAAAAATAGGCATTTACATGCCAAAAACATAGTAGTATGATAAATAAAAAAACTCAACTCAAAATGGAGTCCAAAATAACTTCTAGTCAAAATGCACAAGTTTAGGCAACAAAATAAAATCCTAGTCAAAATGCACTAGTTTAAATCTTAAAATAACTAAACATGAAAACTCTAATAAAAGTTCAAGAATCATTAAAATCCAAGTCTTCATCATCACTTCCTTCGACACTAGCATCCTCTTCATCCTCTCCATCCTCTTCATCCTCTTCATCCTCTCCAATATATTCTTGATCACCAAATTCATCATCTATTACTACCACTTCCTTTGCTTTTGCCTTAGATCTAGATGAAGAAGGTGGTGGAGGTGGTGGAGGTGCAGTCGCCTTCTTCTGCAATGTTGTTTGGCTTCTAGTGTTGACAAGTGGTTCAGCAGCACCACTTGCAGCTTCAACATCTAGCCAAGACAAATCATCACCATCAAACACCATATCATTTTCAGGTTCAAGTTCAGCTTCATCTTCACCTCCCAATAACCATAGGTTATGGGTATCAAAATCATCATCCATTACCACAGGATCAATCAAATCATCACTATCAAAGCGCTCTTTCAAATTTTGATTGTACTTGATAAATACCAAGTCTTGCAACATTTGATGTTCAAGTCTATTTCTCTTCTTGGAGTGAATCTATATTATAATTTTAATGTTAGTTTAAATAATAAATATTCATTGCAAAACTATTAATTTGAATCTATAACTTAATAGCAACTACTTACATGCTCAAAAGTACTCCAATTTCGCTCACAACCCGATGAACTACAAGTCAAACTCAATATTTTAATAGCGAGGAGTGCAAATTTGGTGTTTTTGCTCCATATCTCTTCCACCACTCATAATGCAACAATTATTTGCATTAGCATATAAACACAAATTATGTATTGTAATTAAATTATTGCGAATTAAGCATAGTTACTTACCAGGAGCTACAACGGCTCTTTGCCTAACCGCTTCATTCAATTCAAAATGGCCGTCACCCATCTTATATTTTGATAATTCTCCATGGATGGCATCAACAACAACAGTACTTGCAGCTAGCTTACTAATGCACGTATAAAGACCATCCAACAACTTATCATCATTCTCGATCATAGGATTGCTATAAAAGTACTTCGGATTAAGATAATACCCAGCTGCGTGCAACGGATGATGAAGTTGAATACTCCATCTTCTATCAACAATACCAATGACTTGTTTGTACTTGTCTTCATTGTTGTTGAAGTTTTTCTTAATTAACTCCTTGGCTTCCAACATTGCATGATAGATGCTACCCATTGCCGACTTCTTTTCATTATCAACAAGCCTAAGTACTTTTACTAAAGGTCCCATTGCTTTAAGAGTAAACACAATATCTTCCCAAAATGAGACTTGAAGAACAATAGCGGCTACCTTCCTTCCTTTCACCTCCTTACTTGCATTCAAGTTCAACCATTCTTGAGAAGTGAACATGGGTCTAATTTTTGACTTTAGAGTGTGCAACCTGTGCAAAGTAAGAAAATTTGTGGCAAACCTTGTGACTCCACTTCTAACCAATTCGCTTTCTAATTTCTCCTCATTAAGTTTAAAACCAAAGAATGGTTGTAAATGAAACCGTGAGAGTCATTCCATTTTTATAACCTTCTTGACTCTTGGAATTTTTCCGATATCTTCCAGATCAAGTCTAGACAATGAAAGACATGGAGTCCAAAATATTTTTGGCCTCGATACTTGAAGATGCTTACCACCAAGACATAGTTGCTTCCATTATCGGTAACAAGTTGCACAACATTGCTCTCACCAATCTCTTCCACAAAGCTATCCAAAAGTTCATACAACTTTTGTCCGGTTTTCATGTTAGCAGAAGCGTCAACACTTTTAACAAACATTGTGTCCGCCGGAGAATTCACCAAAAGTTGATCAAAGTTCTTCCTTTGTATCCGTCCAACCATCGACATTATAGAACAACCATACTTTTCTTGTTCTTTCTTGTTAGTACTCAACATCTCATGAGTAAGTTTCAACTCTTCTTGAAGCAAAGGAACTCTCAACTCATGGTAGCTTGGAGGCTTCAAATGTGCACCATACATACCAATTGCTTCAACCATCAACTTAAAACTTTTAGAATTCGCAACATTGAAAGCAATTCCATTCCGATAAAAGAAACGAGCTATGTATTTGCAACATTCCTCTCTTGCTTTCTTACCACAAGCATCATTCAAACTTGTTTGCTTTCCCTTTTTCAAACTTTCTTCAGGTTTTCTATAGTAAATAACATCCAACGGACCTTTTGTATTCTTCTTGGCAGCCGGCATACTTCCCTCTTCATGGTCTTTTCCAGAATCCTAGATATTTCTAGGATACGCGATGCCTCATCATCATTTTCATGGGCTTCACGACATAGATTTCTTTTGCCATTTTCTTATCTTCGTGCTCTTGTAAAACCAACTTAACGTCTTCCTGTTTTAGTGCAAGCCTTCACATTTCCTTTTATTCCTAATTGATGTTGTTTAGCCCTAGAAATACCTCCGTCGACGTTTGTTACAAAAGTCACATGTAACCTTCCTCTTATTATTCATGTTTTTCAAATGGTTAAACTTCCAACCTATGTCACCGATTGGTTTGTGGACCTTAGGAGCAGAAGAAGCCACAGATGGAACATCAGATGATGATGGTTGAGTACTTGAAGGAGTATTTGCCATATCTGACTATCTGTAAGCAGAGAATATAATCAACACAGAGTTTCATAGGATGGGCTTCATAGGATGGCAGACAGAAAGTAGAAATAGGAAGTAGAAACAGGAAGTAGAAACAGTAGGAAGAAGAAACGGAGCAGAAGAGAAAGGTGGGCACGGGAGAAAAGAAAGTAGAAACAAAGAAGAAACAATACCTGGAAAACAGAAGCAGACCGGAGCAGAAGCAAAACGGAGCAGAAGAAAGCGACGGATGATACGGCAAGCAAGGAGAAAGCGATGATGAGAGATGAGATTGAGAAAGCGATGATGAGAGAAGAGAAACGGTGGGCACGGGAGAAGAGAAAGCGATGATGAGCAAGAAGTAACGGTAAAAAAGAAAAAATAGAAAAAATAGGGTTTTCTGTGAAAAAAAAAAAAAAAGGGGTTTGGGCTGACCCGACCCGCGTCAAGGCCAACTCGGCCGCTACGACCGCTTCCGCGCCGCTCCAACAACCGCTATCGCGGCAAAACGCGCCGCGTCATCCAGATGCGCTGGACCGGTTCACCCTGTAGCGGCGATTCGTTTTTGGCCGCATCGCGCCGCTATCGCGGCCGCGCCAGCCGCGTTTCATAACATAGACTCATACTGACATCAGTTTATTTTATGCAGATATTAAATGAAAAAACTAATGAATCCAACACCATGATCAATTAATGGCATGAATAACATAGGCGTCAACATAATCGACAAAAGCATGATAAGGAATATGATTTATATACCCTCTAAATTCACATGTGTATTGGTAGAATAAGCATACCTCTTTGTTATAACAAACCACGGCATTCATTAGAGGAGTTTGACCAGCTCTATCAACAGCATCAACATCTGCTCCTTCTTCAATCAAATATTCACACAGCTCAGAATTCCCGGTGCTAGCTGCCCGATGCAACGGAGTGCAACCAACCTGATCATATCACAATGCACAGGATACATACTAATTATTATACTGTCATCTTTATTAATGTGACTATAACGAAGAATGGTGGAAATTGAAACCATAGTGTCAACAAACAAAATCAAATGAATCCAAGCTGCTACCTTGTCCTTTAAGTTAATCTTGGCATTATGAGAGATGAGTATTTCAGCAATCTCCATCCGTCCTTTGCTGGCTGCATAGTGTAAGGCAGTGCGTCCCCCATTGTTTTTTATGTTAACATCAGCTCCTACAAAAAATGAAGAATAAGAACGGTCAAAATGGTTGATGAATCTTTCGACCTATATAACACTCAACACTTCAAATATAATGTATGTCATTGCCCAACACCGACACTTGTGATTGCATACAATTGAAGTTATAAATTGTTTTCATAAGTTGTTTTCATGAGCTATCCCGAAAACCCTAGGAATAAAAAAAAGTGAGTACTCCTTTCTAAAACCCTAAATCCAAAATAGATAAAAAAAATAGACCTTTGTTCAACAAAGCCTCCAATATCTCCACATTCCCAATGCTGGCAGCAGAATGAAGAGGTGCCCACCCTTCTTCATCACCACAGTTGATCACCTCAGCCGAAGCATCAGAAGACAACAATATCTTCACCACCTGATAAATTCCAATCCACAATCACAAAATAGCAAATAACAACATTCAACTGACTAACTAAGAACCCCAATTTAGGGTTCTGATACAAATCCAAAAAAGATTAAATTTTTATGAGATTGAATGAAAACGGAAGAGACCCATTTGAAGAAAGGGAAAAGGGAACCTTGGAGTGACCAGAAGAAGCGGCGACATGGAGAAGAGAGCGAGCGTCTTCGTTTCTTAGAGAGAGTGATTGAGGGGAGAGTGATTCGAAGATTGAAGAATCTCCTTGTTCAGCTGCTTTGAATAGATCCTTCTCTTGGGTGTTTTCTTCTCTCTTTTCAGTGTCTACTTCCATTTTCGTTTCCATGGATTTTACTTTGATTTGAAATTTACTGAAACAATACCTACCTCGTCTTTTGTTTTGTTATTGTCTTGTAGATCAAGGTATTTTTATGCAAATATTTACCCTAAATTATATTTTGGTTCTATTTTATATTTTAGTTTTTGCAATTTTTTATTTAGTTTTATTTCTTCCAAATAGTTTTTATTTTAGTTTTTGTAAATTATTATTTAGCTTTATCTCTTAGATATAAATTTTAGGTTTAAATA
This sequence comes from Vicia sativa, assembly GCA_021764765.1. Lineage (NCBI taxonomy): Eukaryota > Viridiplantae > Streptophyta > Magnoliopsida > Fabales > Fabaceae > Vicia > Vicia sativa. The sequence continues at coordinate 121,438,538 of CM038792.1, read as the reverse complement.
CACTTTTGCTTTTCTATTACGACTTTTCTAACATTTTAAAATCTTTTTTTAAAAAAATCTATTAGGTCATCATCTAATATCAGTTAAGATGAATATTTATGGTCTCTGACCATTTGTCAATTATTTTAATGACATAACACCACAAGATTTGTCCAATCACTTGTCACATCATTAAAATTATTTTATTATTCATTTTTAATTTGTAATTTTATATTTTATATTTTCAAAAACATTTTGTATAATTTAAAGGAATAAAAATTGATTAAAATTAGGTTATAAGTTGAAGCTTCTCCTTCTTTGTTTGCAAAATTGTTTCTCTTTCTTCTCTGACTTCCATCTTTCGGCTTCCTTTTTCGTTTTCGTTTTCTGTCTTTCAACTTCAACTTGCGTCTGTGTTTTAGTATCGTGTTCTGAAGATGTCTCAATGCTCAAAAGTCAGTAGTGTCGGAGCTTCGTGTTCATGTACTTTTCGAAGCGAGTGCATGTGTGGGCTTGAAGCTCCATTAATGACTTCATGGACCGACTTCAATCCAGGGTGACGTTTTTTTTGGGTGTGAGATGTACAAGGTAATATCCATGTTTGTCGGTTCCAAAAAAGTACAATTTTATCTATTTTCTATGTGTGTGCTTGAATCCATTCATCTGTGTTCTTTACAAGTACAAACTTATAAAAGGTGTAGCCATTTTATTTGGTATGACGATGAAATGTCTTCAAGAGCCAAGAAAATTATCACTTCACTACAGAAAAATTTGGATCAAAAAAGGGCAAAAGTGGATGAAGCCAATATAAAAGTAGTAGAAGTGAAGACGAAGTTGAATTAAATGAACTTAATGATGAAATTCTTTGTTTTGTTTCAATAACATTTGTTTTGGCAGTAGGATTAGTGTTGTCAATTGTAATAAAGTAGTATTTTCAATTGGTGTAAACTTGGGAGTAAGTTGTTGTTGTCAACTTAGAATTAGTGTTGTTTGTTGATGGAAACTTGTAATCGAATGAATGTACTTGTTGGTTTGAATTGAAATGAAGATATTGTTTTTGGTTAACCTTGTATTGATTTGAAATTAATTGCACTGAATATGAAGAAATATAACATAAATTTAAGACAACTCGTACACAAAATAACAACTTTATAATATTTATTAGCTTGTTTTTACATAGCAAGTTAACATGATACATACACAAAATAACATCATCATTAGCTTGTTCATGACAAAATACCAAAATAAAATAACACTTGTTCATGACAAAATACCAAAATAACATAACATAAGTTCATGACATAAACTTTTTCATGACTTTACAAAAAAACACTTAACATTATAATCATGTCAACATTATAATCATTTCATATAACTACTCTTGAGTTGGTTGTGTAACAGGTGAACCCTGAGATGACGTGTCAATTTCAGTTACAAAAGTAGTCTTTGTCTTTGCCTTATTCTTTGTCTTTTCCTTAGTCTTAGTATTTTCCTTAGTCTTAGATAATGTTGGCATAACATTCTAAATACTTAGATTTCCTGCGCCAAATTACAAATGACAGACAGAACACATAATTACCAATAACAGCCAGAACAAATTATTACCAATAACAGCCACAAGACATAAAGATGAGGCAACTGAAACTTACTTGTAATAGTCATCAACATATTATTCTGGTGATTTCTTGATCTGCCACATACAAGAGATAGCATGGATGCAAGGAATCTTAGTCAACATCCACTTCTTAAACGAGTAAGATCCTTCTTTGAGATTGACGAACAAAGTTTCTTTCCCATTGATGAGTCCAAATATTGCCATATCATCATCACCATGCCAAGTTAGAGTCCAACCATGAGCATACTTCTTCTTTTCAAGAATCAATTGGATATTAGGGCATATATCTCCAGGATGGATACCTTTACATCATTTCCTTATGGCTTGTAATCCTTTTAGTAAGATAATTCTTAATTTCCCCCCATAAATAATTATTGGTTTGTCTATATGCTCCAATATAGCTCTATTAAATGCTTCACACATATTATTGACTTGAAGATCACACTTAACATGTGTCTTGAAATGTGATCTTGACCAAAATTTAGCAGGCACTTCCATCATATCTTTTCAAGCATCAGGATGTATAATTTTTAACCTAACCATTGATCTCTCCCATTTTGGGATGGTAGTAGCCCTAATTGCACTCCAAAATATCTTTTTCAAAACCAACCCACAAATTTCTTCTTCCAATTTCCATACAAGTGTTTTACACATAGCCTTTGCTTAACATGTTCACTTATACCTTGAACAACTGGAACAAGTCCCTGATAAGATAAACACATTAAACAAAGTTAATAAGATAAACTAACAAAATAAACATATTAGTACAGTTAATGGAACATTGTTACCTTATACTGAACTGAGATGAAGGCATGTGAAATATTGTTAATTGACTACAAGTCTTCAAGGAGAAGTTTTATAAACCACTCAGCTTCTACAACAACAGGCAATGAGAAATATTTGGTTATTCCCATCACTTCCAACAACTGCCATCAATTTCCCCCCATAGTCATCTTTCAAAAAGCAAGCATCCAACCCTACTAATGGTCTACAGTTTTTAGCAAATCCAGCTTTACATGCTTGTAGACACACATAGATTCTTTTAAACACATGACCATTTGTTGAATCAAAACATTGTAAAATAACATTGTTGTTATGGTTGGAATTCAATAATTCGTGTGCATAACTCCTCAGATGGGTAAATTGATCCCTCCCAACACCTTGTATCAATTCCACTGCTTTTCTCTTAGCTCTGTATGCATGATCAGTTGACAGATTCACACCCCAAGTGCTACAACTATTAACCTAACTGATTTCATGTTTGGAGTGTGTCTAAGTATATGGACAAATTGCTTGGCCAACCATCTAATCTTGATTTGTTTGCTGTTTGCAGTCCTAACACAAGTATGCTCATCAAACAAAACAATTATTTGTCAAAATTGATTTCCAATCCTCATACTAAAGCTCATGTAAAATTTACACACCTCTTGAGAATTGACCACTATCCTTTTTCCATCATTCTTTTTGAAAAACACATTTTTGTTGTGAACCATTGCATACTCTTTGACAGCATCCTTTATCACATCTTTATTGTTAAAGACCATGGCTAATTTGAACTTGAGTGTCTAACAACTTTGAAAGTTTGGAAAATGCTCATACTCTTGTTCATATTCACTAGCAGATAAAGTGTATAGATGATCTGAATCCTCGTCCACAACTTGCTCAACTGGTACTCGCGATGTTATATGGTGACGCTTGTGGCGGCAAGCCGCTATACGTGATGGTGGTTGATGCTTCTGTTTTAACAATCGTTGTTTTTGTTTTTTGAATTCATGATAGTGGTCGTTGCTCTTGTTTTAATAGTTGTTGTTTAAGCTTAGTTTTTGAATTCGAAAATAAGCAGTGCTTCGTGAAGTGTTGTAGTAAGCAATCATAAATAGCCAACACTTGAGAAGTGTTACAGTAGGCGAAACATTCCAATTTGACATCTCATCAAATTAGATATTGACTTATAATATCTACATAATAATATTACTTTTCATGATGTTTATGTTTTTAGTCACATGTCTAATTATTAATTAGATCACTACAACTTTGATTAATTACATAATATCTTAACATATGTAATATTATAATTGTGACTAAAATATTCTAACAAAACAAACCAAAATACGAATTAAAACTGTAATTTAAATTTGCTTAATTTTTCGTTCTTTCTAAAATGTTATTCCTAACCACATTTGACACTAATACTTGCATCAAAATATTGTTCATTGTATTTATACAGTGAACAATATTTTTTTTTAAAATAAAAAATATATATTTATGAACAGTATTGTGAATAGTGTATGAATAGTACGTGAACAGTATTTTGTGTACAGTATAAATAAATAATTTATGAATAGTAATTTTTAATAGTAAAATAAAATTAGTTAGTAAAATATAAAAAATTGATTAATTAAGTTATGAAGTTGGTTAATACATATCCAGATTTTAAAAATAATAATAATGAAATAAAATTGATTAATAAAATATAAATAATTGATTAATACAATTATAAAGTTGGTTAATAAACTACTCAAATTTTTAAAAATAATTTTTATTAGTAAATAAAATTGATTAAAAATTATTTTTTTAGGATATTATTTTACAATACGGTATAGATGTAAGTTTTAGTGTAAATATAACATTTTTCTTTTAATTACTAGATTGAATGTCTTGCAAAGAAGAACGAAACTTTCATTGTTTTAGACCGTGGTCAGAAAAATGACAACATTTATGTATCCAACAAAAAAAAATGATAACATATCTCTAAAACGGTGCCGATAGAATGACAACATATATGAGTTATATTGTTATATTACTCCAACATATTCCTGAAAGAAATAAATAGAAACCAATTATTGTGTTAAGAAATGACAACATAGTGAAATTGTTATAGGACATGACACCTTATGTCATCACCATATTTCATATAAAAATGAAATATCCTGAACCCAAATAAAAACAATTGTGTTGTCTTTTTTGTTCAAGTGTTTCATCCATTCCTATAATACATGTAACATATGGTTCTATTTCAGAGGAGTGAAACTTAGAACACAAAATTAATTAGTATATTTATTTATTGTTAATTTATTTTGTGTTCTCAGGTCACCCCTTTGAATCAACCTTGTTAACCATGATCATGAAAACTGTGAAAACCTTATGAATATAATAATGTTGATACTAAGCCATTTTCTTCTTTTTAAGATTTGAGAAAAATTGCAGGTTGCTTTGGAGGCTGAAAACGTGTGAAAGGTATAGATATATCAATGATGTTACTCCTGTACTTCATTTTTTACACTAAAATACTCTATACCTTCCTTTTATTGGAAAGAAAGAGAGACAAAGAGAGGTTTATTTGTCTTTTTTGTAATCAAAGGGAGGTGTGGAGTAGAAGTGTAAAAAGTAAAGTATGAGAATAATGTTATTGTAAGTGGATGCAGCAATTAGCACACTATGGTGTGTATGGAGTATTTTAATTCTCATGATTGCTGAACTGTGGATTTTTTAATCTAAAATTTGGAATAGGAGTTGGTAGTTGAGTTTTTGTATCTTTTGTTTATGTTGTTAGTTTGGTAAGTCTGTTTTAGTTTGTTGTTGAGCATTTCTAGAGTTTTCTTGAGTTAGCCATGGTGCATGGTGCTTCAATCCATTCAATGCATTTTAGCTTTCTTTCTAAAAAATAAACTAGTCTTCAATTCCAATCTAGGATATACACAAGATAGCTATTTGAATTTAAGCAATTGAGTTGGCTTATACTGTTTCTTATAGATCATAGTTTTTTTTTAATTAACAGTAGGTACTAACAAATGTATCTATATCTAACAAGTACTATCAAAATTTGTCTATAATGTGTTGGAAAATTTATTTAAATCAAATCAATCGAGGTCGGAATCGTGAATGAATCACATTTTTTTTATACTATTTTAAGTATTTTAAATCGTCCTAGAATTTGTACGCAGAAATATCTAAGATAAATTAGGCTATATCCGAGTTTAGACTAATGAAAACTCGAATGTAAGAAAGATGAAATTCAGAATTTTGTGTGAAGAGAATAGACATTTTTAATTATATTTTTCTGAATCAGAATGCTTAATTTATAGGTCAAATAGTGTTGTTTTACAAGGTTGCATCTTTTGAAGTAACACACTCTTTCAACAACAATTTGCGCAGAATGTTGCAACTTTTTACCTACTGCAAAGCGTTGTCTATTCTCAACGTATTCTGTAACACTTCATGAAGTGTTGTCTATTTTCGAATTCAAAATACAAACTGGCTACTGCAACACGTCACAACGCATTGCCAATTTTCGAATTCAAAAAAAGAATTGCATGTTGCAACACTTCTCAAGTGTTTGTTGTTTCTGAATTCAAAAACAACATTCACTTATTAATTACAATCACCCCCCACTTATTCTAATAATGACAAGAATAATTTCAGAAAAAAGAAAATAAAGAATGTTAATACAATTAAGTATGTTTTGATTTGGACTTAACCTTAGTAAGGACAACAAAATGTCTAATCGAAACGTTAGCTAACAATTCTTTGAACAGTTATCCCTTGTGATTAGACTGTGATTACCTTGCATGATATCTTTAATGGTTATTCAAATACACCTCTCTCCTAGCACTATTTATGACCATTACTATTTCTGTTTCGTGAATTTTTCATCAGAGAAACTTGAATTCTCACTTTGAGACAACATCTTCTTGAAATTCACATACATTTAGACATCCAATTGCACTTCCATATTCCAATTGAACCATAACTTTTCTCTCATTCTTTTGAAGTTTGACACTAAGATCAAATGAAGTGGTCACTTTCTTAAAGTGTAAGTGTCTGAACTTACTAAGTTCATAACTCACTATTTCTCTTTACTTTGATCCCTAAATTATGTCAACTAGTTTACGATCTTTCATCTTGAATGTGGAAGTTAGAAATCTCTTCGTTTCTAAAATTTCTTTCATCTTATTACTAATGATCAACATGTAATCGAAATAGAGACAAAGAAATATTGTAATATTCGGACACATCTTATTGTATAAACCTTTGTCACACGAATTAGATGAAGAAAATTTTTAGATGGATATACATGATGATGTAAGAAAATTTCTAGATGAAGTGAGAGATTAAATTTTGAGCAATTTAAAATAGTCTAGTATGAATTGTAATGAGAACCTTAGTTATGTTCATATGTCTCAAATATTCACTTGATCTATGTTAAACCTTCTTGATCAACTTCATCCTTGATGTGCGTGATACTTTTGATCATTTTCGTCTTTGATAATATTTGTCTTCATCAAAACTGAACTAGATATAGAATTTATTCTTCACAATCTCTTATTTTTTATGATGACAATCTCTTTAAATTTGTTTTTTTATAATAATTGAAAAGTCCCCCCTCTAAGTTGTGTGCCTCCCTCTTAATTGGTGAATCTTGCTACTAGTACACACGTGTCGAAATAATCAACATCTTTTTTTTTTCTTTCTAAAACCCTGGCTAATAATCCATCCTTGTAGATGTTTAGTGTACCATCACTTTGATAGTTACTGTAACACCCTAAATTCCCTGACGATTAATAATATAAAAAAATCAGAGTAAATTCTTTTTTTTTAAATACATTTAGGATGCTACACTATCTCAAAACAATCATAATTTGATCAAAGTATTAAAAGGGATACATAACACCTTTTGGATAAACAACAAATACCATAGTCTTAAAAGTTAACTTTATTAAGCAGCATAAATTAATCCAGGTTCGTAATCCACGACAACTTCAATCCAACATGATTTATAAATCAATCATCCATGAGTTTAAATTACTCCATAACAATCACCAAAATAATGCAAAACATAATAAGCGTTTTGTAACACCCGAATATTTAATTATTTTCTTTAATTAAATATTTAGCAATTTATTTGTGAATTATTGGTGGATATTATTGTTGCGGAGATTTAAGTTGTTGCGTCGGTATTTAAGTTGGTTTGGTCGTAGAATAATACTAGAAACGATGTTATAACTATAAGGTTAGTGTTAGTGGGCTTAAGTTGTGGTGATAGTAGTAGTGATGATGGGGGGTACAAAGTCTAAGCCCAAAACAAATTATAAGGATTTTATTGAATTAGAAAAATAGAAAAAAAAATTAGATTATTTGGCTATCAGTAGAGAAAAGGAAAAACAAGGGTTTTGGAAAAGGAACAGAGCGATACGTAGAGCTTGCAGAGAGAGAAAAGTTGGATCGATCAAGGAATTCATAGAGCAACCTTCAATCCAAGGTAAGGGTGGGGTTCTTGCTCTCTAATTGGGAATATGATGGATGATAGGTAGTTAGGAGTTTATGATTTTGCTACTTTGTATCATGTTGCTGTTGTGATTGATGGAATAATCCCAAATTGAACCGTGGGATTTCGTGAGAACTAGTATTTGGGCGTTTTCACGCTGCATGAGTCGACACAAGCATGTATGTATCGATACATGTTGTACTGATTTTGAAAAACAGAAGTTTAAAACCTGTACGTATCCATACAAACTGCCATGCATCGACTCATGGGGTTAAATTGTGAGAGATGGATCGACCCAAGCATGTATGTATCGATACATGCTGAACTGATTTTAAAAACAGGGGCTTGAAATCAGCATGCATCGATACAAACAACCATGTATCGACTCATGGAGGAAAATTGTGAAGGATGTATCAGTACAAGCCTGCTATGTATCGACTCATGCTGAAAGGAAATTAGAAAACAGGATTTGGAATATCGTTTGAGTCGACTCATACGATGCTTGCGTCGATACAAGTGATTTATGCATCGATACATAGGATTTTGTATCGACTCATACTGTACAGAAACAGAAAAATAACTTTGAAAAACTATTTTGGTCATATCTTTGCGACCGTAACTCCGATTTAGTTGCCGTTTGAACCCTTGTACAGCTAAAATTACGATTTAACTTGTAAAAGTATTTTAAAACACAGTAAGTGAATCTTTGTTGAATCTATGTGGTTTATGTATGGGAATTCGTTGTTGTTATTGTTATTGAACGTTGTTGTTGGTAGAGACTTGATAGTCAACGTTGATGATTGCGCCGTTGTTTTACGTTGTGGTTTACGTTGTTTTTTTTTATGCCATTTAAGATTATTGCATACATACATTGCATACTATGTTGGACTATATTGGCAAAAACCACGTTGAGCCGTTAGGGGCAGGATGATTACGTTGAAGACTTACGCCTTGATGCCTCAGAATTACTGGCAATTGTTTATGTTGGGAGTTTTACTTCGATGGTACCACATGCATTTTTATTCATTGAGTTGCATATCATAACACATGATGATGTTGTTTTGTGATTGTATTATGTTTGTTGTGGAATAGTGGTGTGGATGCAAAATAATAATTTTATATAATTCAAACTATATATTGTTTATCATAATCTCAATTATATGGTTTGATATCTCACCCTTTACTTGTTTTCGTTGTTTCCTTTATATTGGTAACGTGCAGGTAACCAGGAGGAGTAGTCGTTACCGTCTTAGTCCAAGTTCGGTGTCATTTGCTCTGAGACGTAGCACTCGGAAAAAATGCGCATTAGTTTTATTTTGTTGTTTTCAATGTTGAAACTTGCATTATTAAATTGAAGATTTTATTATGTTGATCATGTTTTAAGACTAAAAAATGATATGTCTCGTATGTATAACTGTTTTGATTCCGCTGCATATTTAATAAAGTTGTTTACGTTTGAAGACCCACCCTCTTTAAAGTGTTATGTATCCGTGTGAGTAAATATGGCATGTGCATGTGTTTATGTTGAAATTGTGACATCCCGATTACGTTGGAAATTTTATACTCTGATTTCTTGAATAAATACTTGGGGTAGAATTGGAGTGTTACACGTTTATCCCCCGACCCAGTGTTACGTATCGGAGCACAATGTTGTCTCTAAAATAAAGACTAAAGAGCAACATGTTCAAACTCTACAGCAACGAACTACTCCTGACTATCTGCATGTTACCCGCATAGAGGCAACATTCAAACAGAAGGGGTGAAATATCACGACAAAATAAAGGAAAGTATAATAATTATACAGAAATATATCATGCATAGTTATTCTATCCACATCTCACACCTTCACATCATAATCAATATTTAACAAGCATAAACAAACACCCACAACATCTTTATGCTAACAAAAAGGCATGCAATGAGACACAACATTGACTTTATGCATGTGGTACCAATATTAGTCCTGGATCCACGCCATCTAGTATCGGAGCCACCATCATTATGAACAATTTGGTTCACTTTGCTCTCGGCCCATTCAATCTAGGATCAGAGCCAACAACAAAATGTGAATTTTACATTCATTTTGCTCCCTATCCTCGTCATCTAGGATTTGAGCCAACAACAACGACATGACTAAAGTCCATAACATGAGATGCATGCAACACAACCATACAACACAACACCATATTAATATCACTATTCATCGATGCAATTCACATTTTTCAGCCATCTGTCGTGCGTTACTTGCAACAGTACACCACATCACGAACAACAAATCCGCAAAATCGTGTTAACACATAAAATGAGAAATTCACACAAAAAGGAATAACCCATCAAATCATTACCCGATGTCTCTGAAATCATTTTTATAGGAAAGATAATATTTTTCACCTTTTCAACGGTCCGAATGGCACGTCAAGCGGACACCCGAGTCAAAAGTTACAAATTTTTAAAGTTTTCAAAAATATTGTCAAATAGTGAGCAATCGATTGCACTAACAGAGCAATCGATTTCACCCTGTTCCAGAGGCCAAAAATCACAATTTTTAAGCAGTGCAATTGATTGCACCCTTACAACAATCGATTGCTTATTGAAATAGAAGTAAAAATTCACCAAAATAAGATGTGCAATCGATTGCACCTGCACTGCAATCGATTGCACCCTGTGAAAAATAGTTTTACGAATTTTGAAAGTAGAAGTGCGAAAACCTTTTTGTCTCAATTCCAAAAACATAAACTTCATGAAATAATGCACAATTAAACATCAATTATCATTGCTATCAACGTACATCAATTACCACACAATTCAAAGCATTAATTCATCGATTATAGCCAATTTCATTGGATTAAATCAAACAACCTACACCAAAACCTAACATGCATATCATTACATCCCTACAATTATATCATATATTAGAGAGCCGGAATCCCACCCTTACTTTGGATTGAGAGTTCCCTAAGCTCCAACAATGGTGTCTTTTGCCCTAGGTTTCCATTCCTTCCTCTAATTCTCTGTTTCTCTTGTTTTGAACGAGTGTCACAATGAGAACACAAACCCCAATTTTTCTTAAGTCCTCTTTATCCTTAGGACCCTTAATATTGTTATTCTCATCTTAACATCACTTTATCTCATCCAACTTTACCACAATACCCTTATCATTCTTTCACCAATTTATCTCTATTTATCTAAATAAATAATTATTTACCACACTTAGTAATAATTCTAATAATTATTCCTAAATTCAATAATTCACTGATAAACTATTAAATCCATAATAACTCTCAATAGGACTTAAACCCGACACTACCCCACACACAATGATGTCAAATCACATATTGCATCAAATAAATTACAACCACATAATTAATATAATATTTGAGGCGTTACACTTACTTCTAAACACCCAGTTGCATCCAATGGATCTTAATCCTTTAGGTAGATCGACAAGTTCCTAAGTGTGGTTTGAAATTATTGACTCAATTTCATCTTGGATAACATCATTCCAAAAGGAGAACTCCTTGAAATTAATGCTTCCTTATAAATATTATATTGTATAAATTTTTTATTTTTTTAGAATGATGAAATGCATCCTCCTGTGTCACCAAAACCAGAACGGTGTGCCCTTTTGGATGAAATGACTGTCATTGCAGCAAAAATAATATCGCTCAATTGTTTTCCAAGAACCTCGCTATGTTGAATACTTCTGATGCATAAGTAACATTTGATCTCTCAATCTTCACTTATGATGCTTCACATGATGCTGGTAGTTTTAGAAAAGGTCTGAGATTTATAGATTATATAGTATGAAGGATAATGATTTGATGGATATAATATTAATGTGACAGAGAATTTCCATTTCGCAGATTAATGCTTGCAATGGACGACATTGTGGTGATAACTTGATAGGTCCAAACAATCCATACAAACCATCCATTTGGTATGAAAACTGGACTCGCCATCAGTTATTCTAAGTGACTTCCTGATGCCTTAATGGAATTTAACTATATTGGTTCAGGAAGATGCGTAGCACATGACATTGGTTTGTCAACTGAGTATCACAAAATGACTTTGGTATGACATATGTGCCGACTGCAGGAATTTGATAGGCAGAATCCACTGATGGATGAGATTATACTAAAAACAATTTACAATTTACAATTTACTTTGGGTAAAAACAATTTACAATTTTTTTTCCATAAAAGCTTCAAATGAAAATTCGGGTAGAATGGTTATTCTTAAAATATTATTTTTTATATTTCCTCTTCTTATTGAAACATTTTTTGAATATCAAAATTTCAGAAAATCACTTAATTTTAAAGGTATTTCAAATAGATTTTCATAAAAATCATTTTTGCAATACAACTTTTTTGAAAAAGTTGCGATTTTGGCTATGTTTTAGTCTTCAATAATGTATGTTTATGTTATAGGATGTCAAAATAAGTGTTACAATCTAGAAAAAACAAATATAAAAAAACTTGTAATATTTTTAAAAACAGTTTTATAAAATCTATTATAAAAAATACAAAGAAAAAAATCCATTTTTTTAAAGCCGAAAGAAACTGGCCCTCATCAAAGGTGTCAAAATTCTGGAAATAGGAAACTAAGGTTAACATAATGCTATTATTTTTCTTTACAGGTGGAAGCCGTAGGGAAATCACAAATACCAATATAGCCGTGCAACTGTCTCGCGGACAAATTATGAGGTAACTTTATTTATCTATGTATCTATCTCAATCGAAATGAAGCAAAACAGTTGTTAAGACTTATGTTTGGTATCTTTTTCAAGTTGTCCAGATCAATGCTGGTATTACCTAATTGATAAATAAGTTGTGTTTCTATTATATTCAAATTGCACCATCATGACTGTAAGTAGATCCTTTATTTTCTCTTCAACCTCTTATGGCATGTATATATGCACAACGGTAGGAGTAGTCAAAAGCCATTGCATAAATTTTTTTGCAAGGTTGCTTATTTCGTCGGAATTGGTTGCAAGGTTCACATCTGTGTTGTCCTGTATCAGGTAGAAAATGCAAAAAAAGTAGGAAAGTAAGTTGCAGATACTCAATAAAAACTATCACTGGTGACATCTTTGATAGGAGTGCAAAGCTTTCGGGGTATGGTTGTGTTTGACATGCTCCCAAGGAAGAAATTTCAAACAGTTCATCTGTAAGTTCTTTGGTTTATACTTTATGCTGTGAATTTACTCTAAAATACCTATGAAATTTTGCAATACATTTTCATCATAAGCACATATGGTTGTGTATGATTTTATGTGTTTGACATGAAAACATGCTATAGCAAGAGGACTAAAACATCATTCTTTTCGAGTGATTCAAAGCCAATTTTCAATTTCAGCAAATCTAAGAGAGGTAGCAGCGAAGGTAATGTATACTCTCATGCCATTCACATAAGGTATACGCTCCTGCCGCAGCCACCGTCGATTCAACAACTATTTAATTTAAGATCTAGGGTTCTACTAAAGGACATAAACAAAACTAACTTGCAACAAAAAATACATAAGAAATAAAATTGTGTTCATTCTCCACCTTCTCCACAAAATAAGAGAGGCTTAAATACAATTAAAAAATAACCCTAATGGACCTAAGATATGGGCTCAGCCCAAACAAGAGAAATTAAAAAAACAAAACAACCCAACAAACAATAATTAATTAAGGACATAGTCTTGTAGGTGCTTGGGCTTGACTTTAATTCGAGTGGGCCTTTTATCACTACTCACCGGCCCAAAATCTTCCTTGTCCTCAAGGATGGGTTTGGAAACATAATGCATAGGCCCAGAAACACCAAGGCTTTTGGAAACGTGTGGAGACAAATTGGAAACAACTGGACGGTGTGGAGAAGCGTGTGAGATGCATGTGAAAGCCTTGGGACGCGTGGAAGAAGCATTGGAACTAACTGGCATTGAAAACTGTGGAAGCGTGCTAGTGGAGTCTTTGGGGGATGGGAAAGCACGTGGGAGTACAGTGGAATCCAAGGGAGGAAAATTAATAATATTGGTTGGTGGGGTAATAAATGGTGGAGATGCATTCCCTTGAGATCCAGTAGGAGATTTTTGGTCAGACTTAGAAGTTAAAAGATTAGAGTTACACAGATGAAACTCTTGTGTACCTCTATCCTTGTTTGCATCTCTCTCTCTCTCTCTCTCAACATTTCTTCTTTCTCCTTCGTCTTCTTCCTTTGCATTATTCTCTTTCTCAACATTTGTTCTTTCTGCTTGTCCCACCGGAAAAAAATTGCTCGCATATGCTTCGTCCTCTTCAGCCGGTGGTTCGAACTCAGGCGGATTGACTCGGAGTGCTGGGACGTGTCCTTATCGTAAAAGGGCCGAAGTTGAGATACGTGTAGCACCGGGTGGATCCAGGATGATGCTGGCAGTTCAAGCTCATAAGCAACGGTGCCAATTTTGCGTTTGATCTGAAAAGGGCCAAAATAACGTTTTGCAAGCTTCTGAGAGGAGCGGCGGTGAACAGAAACTTGATGGTAGGGTTGAAGTTTGAGCAAAACATGATCTCCCACTGCAAAGGTACAAGGTGTTCGCTTTTTATTACTATGTATTTCCATTTTCTATTTTCTTCGTGCTAAGTTATGATGTAAAGTTTATAAGATCTCCTCCATGTTTTGTAGAGATACGTCAAGAGAAGGAATAATGGTAAATCCCGCGGTGTATGACAGAAAAGAAGGTGGCTACGACCATACAGATCATCAAAAGGGGACATTTTGATAGAGGAGTGATGACTCGTATTAAACCAGAATTCTGCCAAGTGTAAGTAGTTGAACCACTTTTTGGGGTTATCACTAGTAAAATATCTTAAATATGTTTCCAAACAACGATTAACTACCTCCATTTGACCATCTGTTTCAGGATGGTAAGTTGAAATGTATTTCAGAGTTGTTCCCTCCGCGCGAAATAGCTCCTTCTAGAAAGTGCTAAGGAAAATAGGATCGCTGTCAGAAAAAATGGACTGAGGGACGCCGTGTAATCTGCAGATCTCTATTGAAAAACGGAGGGCAAGATCTTTAGCTGAGAAATGGTTTGGAAGAGCAATGAAGTGGGAGAACTTCGTCAATCTGTCACACACAATCATTGTGTGGCCGTGAGAATTGGGTAGGTGAGTAATGAAATCCATGCTTAAATTGTTCCAAACTTGATTTGGTGTTGGGAAAGGTTGTAAAAGCCCCTGTTTCTTTTTTGTTAAATATTTGTTTTCTTGACAAGTAGTGCAGGATCTGATAAACTCTTTGGTGTCTTTGTAAATACCATGCCAAAGGAAAGAAGATGCGATGCGAGCAAGAGTTGGTTGAAGACTAGAATGGCCGCCTGAAGAAGTGCAATGATATTCAGTGATAATGTTGACTCTCTAATCTAGAATGTCAGGTAAATAAATTCGATCCTTGAATTAGACAAGTCCCTCTTTTGCTGAAAGTTCTGGTGTTTATGCGGATCCAACAGCATTTGGTTGATGAATGATGTCCTTTTGGGCCTGACAAGTAATATATTTTCAACTGCTGCAAAATGAGGGGAATAAGGGAGGAAAACGAGAAGCAACATGCTTCGTCCTCAAGTTGGATTCAACTAAGAGCGCCGACTACTTGATTTGTCTTTCCAGGTTTGTATTGGATATCAAATTGAAATCCCTGTAATTTAGCAGCCCATTTATGTTGTTTTGGAGTTTGTATTGTTTGCACTAATAAGTTCTTTAGACTCTTTTGATCTGTATATATGTGAAAATGTCGTCCTATTAAGTATTGTCTCCATTTTTTTACAGATTATGTAATGGCATACATCTCTCGGACATACACAGATGTAGCTTGAAGACGTTTGCACATCTTTTTACTAAAGAAGGCAATGGGGTGGCCCTGCTGAGATAAAATTTCTCCTACAACAACCGCTGATGCATCCGTTTCGAGCACAAAAGGAAGGGAGAAATCAGGAAGATACAATATTAGCATATTAGTCATTTTATATTTCAAAGTTGTAAATGCTCTCTTTGCATCTATACTCCAATGTAATTTAGTGGAACTTAATAAGTCGGTGAGGGGAGCGGCGATAGCAGCGTAGTGACGGACAAATATCTGATAGAAGCCGGTGAGACCTAAAAAACCCCTAAGAGCCGTGAGTGATCATGGATGCGGCCAGTCTAGTATAGCTTGAATCCTCGTAGGATCTGGGGTTACACCATCACTTGAAATAATGTGACCTAAATAATCAACACTAGTAACAACAAACACACGTTTGGATAAGTTTGCATAAAATTGATTAGATAACAGTAAATCCAATATCAATTTTAAATGCTTAACATGATCAGAAAGTGAAGAACTGTAAATAAGAATGTCATCAAAGAAAACTAACATAAACTGTCTTAAATATGGTCGAAGAAAATCGTCCATAGCTGATTGAAAAGAACTAGGAGCATTAGTTAAGCCGAAAGACATCACCAAAAACTCATAGTGCCCATCAAAAGTTCTGAACACAGTTTTGCGAGTATCCTCCGGTGATACCCGGATCTGGTGGTAGCCATATCTTAAGTCGATCTTAGAAAAAATAGTTGCTGACCCCAATTCATCAAAAAGTTCATCGATTGTGGGAATGGGAAAACGGTCACGAACTGTAATCGCGTTGAGTGCTCTATAGTCGATGCAAAAATGCCAAGTACTGTCTTTTTTTCTAACTAAAAGCACTGGTGAAGAATAGGGATTGTTGTTGGGTTTGATGATACCCTCATGTAGCATGTCTTGGATAATGGTGGTCATAGCATCTTTTTGTGAGTGAGGGTATCTGTATGGCTTAACATTAACAGGGGTAGAATTAGGGACTATAGGTATTTTGTGATCATGTGGTCTAGCTGGTGGTAAACCTTGCGGTTTGGTGAAAATTGTTTCATAAGATGTTATGATGGAAGAAATTTCATGTGGAAGTGTGGTGGGAAGGGTGTCAAGTATTTTGTGAGTTGGTGGGTTGGGGCCTGTGTCTTTGTTAGAGGGCTGATAAATTAAAAGGTGTAAGGAGGCAATAGAGTTAGTTTGTAGAAGATGGCAAAAGTTGTTGTATGAGGAAGGGATAATGGGGGTTTCAGTATCACCAGTAATAGTGATGTCATTGCTGTTGTGAATGAAGAAAATCTTAGGAATTGAAAAATCTACCATGATAGGTCTAAGAGTACGTAACCACTCCATACCTAAAACCACATCGGCGCCTTCAATTAGTAATAAGTGAAATGGGATTAGAAAAACATTGTTTTGAAGTTTGATAGATACCTTAGGACAGATTCCTGAACATGATAATTTGGATCCATTACCTACCATGACAAAAAAAATTGGAATAAGGTTGGTTGAGAGTTTGAGGTGGTGTGCTATGCGCGGTTGTAGAATATTGTGTGTACTTCCCGTGTCGATTAGAACAGTGATAGAAAGACCATTGATACTTTCGTTGAATTTCAATGTCTTAGGAGAAAATTGTCCATTGGCAGCTTGGAGTGAGAGTTGAAAATATGTATCATTCTGCTCAAGGTGTAAAATAGGCTCCTCACAACTTTCTATTGGTTCTGTAGTGTTAATATCTTCCTCATCATCCACTAATAATAAAAAATTTCCAGCAACACATTTATGACTAGGAATAAATTTCTCATCATAATTAAAACATAGACCTTGGGCACGACGCTCTTGCAATTGGACATTAGATAAGTGTCGAATAGGCAATTTGGGTGGCTGGGTTGAGGTGGAACGTTTTGGAAGTAGTGTTGGGCTAACTGTATTTTGACTTAAAGGGGTGGGTCTATTTGGGTTGGGAGAAAAAGATTTTTGAAATTTTGGTTTTGCATCCCTTATCTTGGATTCAATCAGCTATGCAAGACCAATGACTTGGGATATTGAGGTAGGTTTGTGTATAGTAATTTCATTTTGAATTTTTGGTGCCAATTCCGAAATAAAAAAATTAAGGAAAGCCTCGTGTGATAAACCCACAACCTGATTTCCCAGCTTTTCAAATTGAGCTTGATATTCCACTACTTAATGGGTTTGGTTGAGTTTGAATAACTCAGCTTGGTGATTAGTATATGTAGATGGGCCAAAACGTAATTCCAAGGCTTTAGTGAAAGATTGCCAATCAATTAGTTGATGATTTTGATGCATCCACTTAAACCAACAAAGAGCTTTACCTTTCATATAGAATGACATCATGGATAAACGGTTTTCAGGAGGTAAATTATAGAAATCAAAGAATTGATCAGCTTGAAATAGCCATTCTAATGGGTTTGAACCATCAAACATGGCAAGTTTGAGTTTAGGTGTACGGAAGATGGGAAGAGTCAGGGCTGTAGGTTGTTGTGAGTAATGGATTTGGGGTTATTGTTGGATGGATAGTGGTTGGGTAGTGGTAAAAAAAGATGGGTTCATATAGTATGGGGAGTTAATGAAGGGTGATGTTGAAGATAACCTATGGATAGGTGTGATTATAGTACGGACGGATGTAAAACTGGGTGGTGGTGGTAGGTTGCTTGAAAGGGTGGTTGCCTGAAAAGGTGTGGGTGTTGGTCTGGTAAAGTTTATTGAGGATTGAGGTGTGTGTAAAGTGTGAACATAAGAGTGGGGGTTTGTATTCATATGGGAGAGTGGAGGAATATTTGTAGTACCTGATGAGTTAGATGAGTGAACAATAGCACTATGAGCAATACCAACGTGAACAGTGTCACCGCCAACAGGACCACCATGAACAGTTCCGCCGTGAACAGTACCACTATGAATAGTAGCGCGCGTGAACAGTGGTTCCGGGAATAGTAATAGGGATTTGCTTCTCTGATTGAGAGGCTAACTTTGTAAGCAAACCCATGATATTTTCATATCTAGAATCTGCAACTTGTTTTTCATTATCCATTCTAGTATGAAGTTGCTCCATATCTGCATGAGTTTTATCAAACCTTTCATGCAACAGTTGCTAGTTGTCTTGCATAACATTGTTAAGATGGAGTTGTGTTGTTTGGACAACTTCGTCTACAATGTCTTTAGGGTTGGTGGTTTGGAGGGGGACATGAATTCAAGATGAAAGCACAAATTTGATAGATTGGATTCAACAACTATTTAAATTAAGATCTAGGGTTCTACCATAGGACATAAACAAAATTAACTTGCAACCAGTGTTTTAAAAACCGGACCGGAGATCAAACCGATAAAGGTATTGGGTCACTGGTTTATTGGTTGAACCACTGGGTCACTGGTCGAACCGCATGACTAAACCGGATTAAACCGAATAACTCAGTTGATTAAACCGACCATTATAACAAAACGATATAGGTATAAAACTTGTCGAACCAGATGACTCAATCTCTACAAAATATAATTAGAACTATTTTTTTTTTTAAATATCATTTCATAAATAAATTCACAATTTGATAATTTAAATTTTAAATATTTTAAAAATATCATATCATAAATAAATTTACAATTTGATAATTTAAATTTAAATTTTAAATATAAGTATCATATATAATAAAATAGTACAAAATTACAAAGTATAATTGCAACATAGTAAAATTGAATAATTTATAACAAAATAATTTTATTATCTACTATTTAGTTTCAAGGAGTAAAGATTATTTTAATATTAAGATATCCTTCTTCAATATCAAAATTATCTACAAAATCAACCGCATCAACAACATTTTCTTTGTCAATAATATAATTAATTAATTTTATTTTTTATTTAAATATAATATTTTAATAAAATAATCCAAATAAATAAAAAAATTAAATTGCATATTTTTTAAAAAATTTAAAAATTTTGAATAAAAAAATTAAAAATATTAAAAAATACAGTTGAATCACCGGTTTTAGAAAACCGCCGGTTTTTCCGGTTTTCACCGGTTCTTGCCGATTCTTACCGGTTCAACGACATTCCCGATCCAACTATTGAACCAGGCCGGTTACCTGGCCGATTCTCGGTTCGACCGGCCGGTCCGGTTTTTAAAACACTGCTTGCAATAAAAAATACGTAAGAAATAAATTGTGTTTATTCTCCACCTTCTCCACAGGATAAGAGAGGCTTAAATACAATTCAAAAATAACCCTAATGGACCTAAGATATGGGCTCAGCCCAAACAAGAGAAATAAAAAAAAACAAAACAATCCAACCAACAATAATTAATTAAGGACATAGTCTTGTAGGTGTTTGGGCTTGGCTTTAATTCGAGTGGCCTTCTATGAAACCATTAAAAATATTCCTGTACGAAACCATTAAAAATATTCCTGCTTCACTCAAATATATTACCATTATACGCTTCAAAATGTACAGGGTGTAGTTAGAAGGACTAGGTATTAGAAAATTCCTTATCATGCTCTGAACAACTATGTATTATAGCACAAAAATAAAGCGACATATATTAGATATCATCAGCTCAAAGATGTTAAAGTATACTTTATTTTTTCACTTTTGTAGATCAAAATGAGCATTTTTCACTTTGTTTTGGGTAATTATTAAACCAACAAAATATTTTTATTTTAAAATTATGTTTAATTTAAGATAAATATATTTTAAGATTTTATATATATATATATATAATATTGATGAAACAATTTAGGTTAAATAATTTGTTTTTATTTTTAAACTATGTATTTCTTCTAAAAATAATAAACTATTTTACTAAAATAATTATTTTGATTATTTATATTTTTATTATATTTTAAAAACAAAAGCGTGCATAAGACACCAGTACTCGTGCAAACGCACAGATGACACACTTGTACAGTGTGAACGCACGAGTAATACATAAGTACCGTATGAATCTATGGATAACAAAACCAAAATCGGTGTGAACGCATAGATAACACACCAGTACCGTGTGAACGCACAGGTAATCAGGTCAAAATTTGTATGAACATACGGGTTATTAAATTTTTTGTACAGTTAAAAAAATAAAAATAAAAAATCTAATATTTTGAAATTATTTTTAATTTAAAATACTATAATTTTACAGATAATATATGAATCATCAAAATATATATTATTGATGGGTTCTTTTATAAATTGGAAAATTGATACAATTTTGTTTTTATTTTAAAAATATGTCTTTCATTTAAAAATTTATTCTTTTTTACAATTAAATTAATTTTTTTCTATTTTATTTGAATTTCAAATAAAAATTGGTGACATATCTATGATCCACACCAGAACCCGTGCGGACGCACGAGTTTTCCACTAGTTTGTGTTATAAAAATAATTTTAAACAATAAAAATATTTTTTTTATAAATATTATTATTTTATTTTAAAAATATTGTTCACTTTATAAATATGGTGAACAATATTTGGTATAGGTATCTGGTGTACAAAATGGTGTAAGAATATCATTACTTAAAATGAAACTCCCTTAATTTGAAGGCTTGTGCTATGGATCTTGTTCCCCTTAAAGGCCAGTCGTGCTTTCACTCTAAAAAAAAGTATATATATTTTAAAATCATCATAGATATGTGTTATAGTTTTCAAAAAAGATGAGTGAAGAGAGAGTATATCAACGTTATGATTTTCTTTTTTGAAATGAATTGTGTTATACTTTTTTCTTATTACAAGTTACTTAGCCCTTTATATAGGCTCACAATGTCCTAGCCCAGAAACAATACAAGATACTACTTAAATGTTATATTCGGCTTAGTCGAATACAACATATACAATTAACTAATTGATATATCTTTGACACCACTAATTCGACATACAATCCAAGTACTTCAACATAACAAAAATTACAACTTTTAACTATTTAAAAAGATATAGAAAGTACTTGTTAACATTCCTCTTGATTAAGAAAGTGATATCACTTAACCAAAAGAAAAAGTGAATAGCTGACTTAATACATAAGTTTCAATTACATTAGCTAGTAAGAATTAAGGTGTAGCTAGTTGTACCACCATTTTAGCCCCGCCATATTTAAGTTATTTAGTTTATAAGTTTTCTATTCTCAGTTCTAAATAAATGTATTCCAACCTTAATATATTCTGTTATTTCTATTGATTGACAACAATTTTGGTAAAACATTATGCTCAGAAAAATGCCATGAAATTTACTGAAGTATCAGATGTCACAGCAGATGTTCTGACATGTGAAACTGACGGAACTGGTTTAAGTTCAAAAATTTTAGAAAGTCAGTTTGTTTTATTTTGTGTGCTTCGATTAAGGAAGCTGGTATAACGCCTTCAACGATATTATTGGAGATCTTATGTCCTGCTTTAATGGAGAAAGGATAGGAAGCGTTGAAGACTTGTGAGTAAAGCAACTCTAACTGTTATTACTCTATTTAAAGGCTGCAAACCTTGTTTTACAGTTTGGCCGTTCCAGATTTAGAATTTAGTATTTTTATTGTTGGTTGTACATTGTGTTGGTTGTTTATTGTGAGTCTCTCTTGTATTTATTGATACTTAAGTAAGATGTTTGTTGTGTTGTAATTTGTCAATCATCATAAGCTTTGATGCAAGTGTGATTGTGTGTCTTTGAAAAGTATCTTCAGTTTTTTGTTTTTTGTTGATAGTCATCTCGTGCGACTTAGGGAGTGAGCGGAGGTTCTCATATCTAAGATAGGTTTCTTAGGTAGAAGGGTCATTAGGTAGGGATTAAGTGAGGAATGTAAACAGGGAGGTTTAGCTCTGAATTAATATTGCTAATAGTGGACTTCATCCCTGACTTGGAAGCCCCCAGACGTAGGTTGGCTGGAACCGAACTGGGTAAACAATTCACTGTGTTTTTATTGTTTTTCTGCACTTTAGAGTTTTGTATTGTTAGCTGTTCATAAGACAGATATCAGTGTCGTGACATCACCTTTGACATCTCATGTCTGGTACCAGAATTTCAATTGGTATCAGAGCAGGCATTCTGCTCTGTCTCTGGGTGAGATCTAGGGAAGATAGTTTCTAGTAACATGGAAAATGAGGCTATATTTATGAACAAACCACCCCTACTGAATGGTTCTAACTATGACCTATGGAAGCCTCGTACGGTAGCATACATAAAGTACTTGGAAATCAGGGATTGGAAAGCTATTCTGAAAGGATGGATACATCCTGTAATTATTGGAGCTGATAATCAACCTACTGGTGAGTTGAAGCCTAAAGAAAATTGGTCAAAGGATGATGCTGAACTAGTTCTTGCTAATTCAAAGGCCTTAAATGCTATATTCAATGGAGTTGACAAAAACATCTTTAGAATGATTAATACATGTGAAGTGGCCAAGGATGCTTCAGAAATTCTCAGAACTACTCATGAAGGAACTTCCAAGGTTAAGATGTCAAGACTACAACTGCTCACTACTAAGTTTGAGAACCTAAGGATGAAAGAAGAAGAGAGCATTCAAGAATTTTGCATGAACATTCTTGAAGTAGCCAATGCATGCAGTGCCTTGGATGAGAAGATACCAGAAGAGAAGCTGGTAAAGAAGATGCTCAGATATGTACCTAAGAGATTTGATATGAAAGTGACAGCCATTGAAGAAGTTCAAGAAATCAACAACTTGAAAATGGACGAACTAGTTGGTTCCCTCCAAACATTTGAGCTGGGAATTAATGAGAGGTCTGACAAGAAGCCTAAGAGCATAGCCTTCAAGACCAAAACTGGAGAAAGGGATGAGAAATATGATCTTGATACTGAGGAAGGACTATCAAACACCATAGTCCTTCTTGGAAGACAATTCAATAGAGTGTTGAAAAGGATGGAAGGTAGCTCAAGACCAAATGTACGGAACATCCCATATGACATCAGTAGGACAAATAAATCTGGGAAGGAAGTAGAAGCGGAGGAAAGACCCGCACAAGGCAGAGAATTGAGGTGTTATGAATGTGGAGGTTTCTGTCACATCAAATATGAATGTCCAACCTTCCTCAAGAGACAAAGCAAAGGAATGAATATACTCTAGTAAGATGAGGACTCTGAAAATAAGGTGGGAGAGGAATCAACCAAATATGTAACTGCTCTGACTGGTACATATGTGTTTGATGGAGACTCAAGTGATGAAGAATTGACCTTTGAAGAATTGGCTGCTACATACAAAGAATTATGCATTAAAAGTGTTGAAGTATGCAAGGAGAATGAGAAGCAGAAAAAGCTCATAATACAACTGCAAGACATAAAAGAAGGAGCATCTATAAACTATTCAGAACTTGGAAAGTGAAGTAACTATGCTGAAGTCTGACCTTGACAAAATGTCCAAATCTGCAAGATGCTAAATAGTGGATCTGAGACACTGGATAAGATACTTCAATCTGGAAGAGTAACAGGAGGCATGAGTGTTCTGGGATACAATGGTACAAAGGAGTTTTCTACAGAATCTGCTCAAATACAGGTTGAATCAAAGATGTCGAATCAAATGTTTCAACATCATAGAAGAAACAACTACAGACAACCTAACAGAAGACCTCAACATTAGAGATGTCATTACTGTGGAAGACATGGTCACATAAATCCATTTTGTTTCAAGCTGTATGGTTACCCCAACCCTACACACCAATTAAATGTGACTCAGGCCAGCCCAAAGAAATAGTGGATTCCCAAAGCTAATATTGCATGTTTCTTGGCTCACACGTCTCCAACAGTAAATATCAAAGAGGACTGGTACTTTGATAATGCATGCTCAAGGAATATGATAGGAGACAAGAATTTACTGTTCAATCTTCAAGATCACCCAACTGAATATGTCAACTTTGGAGATGGAATGAAGGGTGAAATCAAGGGAACAGGGAAGATACACAACATAAAATTTCCTAACATTGAAGGTGTATTACTTGTCAAAAGATTAACATCCAACCCAATAAGAATTAGCCAACTATGTGATCAAGGATTCAATGTAAACTTCACAAAAGTTGAATGTATTATTACAAATAAGAAAGGTGAAGCTGCTATGAGAGGTATGAAGACCAAAGACAACTTCTATCTATGGGTTCCCCAAGATACAAGTTATCCCACTTGTGCTGAGATCAAACAAGTTGAAGACAGGAGTTTCCAGAAAGAAAAGAACGATCAGAGTTCAACTAATCACGATGTTTCAAGGAATGTCATGACATCATATAACTCTGCAAGAGTAAATGATCAGCCTACTGGAAGAAGAATTATGAATATGGTCCAAACATTCAATGAAATAAAATCTGTAAATTGTCACCCAAGAGGATGGAATGTATGTGAAATGTCAAGAGGAGAGGAAGAGGTATGTTTGCTAAAGAAATTATAGCAACTAAAAGCATGTGGGAATGTCATTAAAGGGTTTGAATTTTCAAAATGTCACTTAACCTTGTTAAGGCATGACGTTCAACATTTAAAAAGCCCATTTCAAGTTCAAGCATTTCAGAATCTCCCCACACGCTACACAAGCTCTTAATACCATAATATCTTCATCTCCTACCTCCAGAAGAAAAACTTTTAGTCCTCTACAGTCAACATGTCTCAACAAATTGAATCAGGACAAAGCAACATCCACGAAAATGTATCAACTGAAGAAGACCTAGACACTGTCTCTCTCTCAATGATTTCATGCTAGGATGAAAAACCTAAAAAGCTTCGCACTCGACATGCAAGACGTCCAAGAGAAACAACTGTTCGTATTGGAGGTAATGTCTCTGAACCTACTGATGTTGAAATTGATCAAGATGTTGTAGATGTTGATAGGGTCATAAGGAGATTAGTTACTAAGCCCCTGAATGTTTAACTTCCTGTTGAAGGTATTACTATACCTCTTGCCCAAATACCTGCTGAGGATGCCTCAAAAAGGGCTGATGAATCATCTCTAAGAGAAGATGATTGTATTGTAAGGAATATTGGAAAGGAAACTGACACTAATATTGAAGAATCCACACCTGATGTTGAAACATCATGTGTGAAACAAGTTACTTCCGTCAAGAATGCTGGATGAGTCAAACAAGGGCTACAAAGAAGAAGAATGAGGAAATTGTAGATGTGGATGAACTGTCCGACAATGAACTAATTGTCAATGTGAACACGGGGATTGCGAAAATGCTGAAAACAAGAAAGGGCAAGTCAGCAGTGTCAAGAACTCCCTCCAATATTGACAAGAAAAAGATTATGTATAGACCCCCAAAAGCATGGAGCAAAGTTTTTCCATCTTCAAGCAAGAGGAAGATTAGGTCTGAATTAGACTCAGATTATGATGTTGAAATAGATGTCCATGACATCACACCCATAAAAAGGTCCATCATTAAGAAATATTATAATGGCATACCTGATGCACCAATAGACAACATCTCCTTCCACTCACCAAACTATGTTACAAGATGGAAGTACATTTATCAGAGGCGAATTTCTTTGGAGAGAGAATTAGGAAGAGAAGCCCTGGAGAACAAGGAGATCATGAGACTAATCTCTGATGCTGGGTTGATGAAGATTGTGGTCAAGTTATCTAAGTGCTATGAGATTTTAGTTAAAGAATTCATAGTTAACATACCACAGGATTGTGCTAACAAAAGGAGTAAGGACTTCCAGAAGATCTTCGTGAGAGGAAAATGTGTTAATTTCTCACCTGACATGATCAACCAATATCTGGGTAGGAGTGAGAAGGAAGAAAGTGAACTTAAAATGACAGACAATCAAATCTGCACAACCATCACTACAAGTCAAGTTAGTGTGTGGCATGTCAAAGGTAAACTGTCTGTTGGGAAGTTGAGTGTCAAATATGCAATCCTTCATAGGATTGGAGCTGCGAATTGGGTGCCCACAAATAACACCTCAACAATTTTAGTAGGATTGGGAAGGTTTATCTATGATGTAGGCATGAAGATACCATTTGACTATGGTACCTACATATTTGATCAAGCAATCAAACATGCTGATACCTATGCTACCAAGTTTTCCATTGCCTTTCTCACCTTGATATGTGGCATAATCCTCCAACACCACCATGTAATTATATCCACCCTGGATGCTGAGTGCAAAAGAGCAACCCCATTGTCCCTTCATCAGAAATTGTTTGCAGGAGCGTATGTCCCAGACATTGTCTCAATATCTGCAGGAGCTGAAAAGAAAACTGCTAGTAAATGAGATTTAATTGCTAAACAGATTAAAGCCTGCAAAGAACCGGATGAGGTCATACGCATAAGCTCAACAAGGAAGATGGAATTTGAAGAGACCAACCTAGCTCTGAAGAAGACTGGTGCTACAAATGCTGCATAAGAGGTGCAAGAAGATGAAAGTAGCTCAGCAACTCAAGGCTCTTCAGCAGATGGCTCGGGAAGTGTGGAGTCTATAAGTTCTACAGAAAATTGATTGTGCTGGAGACTTGTTAATTGTGTTTCCATTTGAACAATGATGGATTTTCTTTATGTGTAATTTTGGCACTTAAAGTGCATAACATTTTTTTGGGGTTGTACCTAACTCTAGATAATAGTGAATTAGTTGAATCTAGAATTTACTTTCTGTCATTCTCTATGAGTTTATTAGTAGTTTGGCTAATTATGGCTAAAAAGGGGGAGATTGAGTGAATGTTGATGATTGTATTGAGGGGGAGAAACTTTGAATGATTATAGATGTGAATGATTGTGTGCTTGTGTGTTTTCATGTGTGAGCAGATAATGTGATGATTGTGCTGAAGGAGAGTTCCTATGTGTTACTTGTGTGTTTATGTGTGAATCTGTGTGATATGCTGCTCTGCAGGGGGAGCAAGAAGTTGTCAATTGTGCATCTGTGAAAACTGATGCTATGTGCTTCCAAATGTTGTGGATGATGTGTGCATGAGGAGTAAAATTCTGCATCTGTGAATGTTCTAACTGATGTTTGAATATCTATTTTTTCCGCTGCTATATCTCTGTTATGTGTGTGATGCTGCTTTAACTGCAATACTCTGGTATATGTGCTTAACTTCCTATGTTAATTGTGATGCTGTAATTTTTGTATGGATTGTACCCCACGTAAGGTTTTAGCCAAAATTTGCCAAAGGGGGAGTTTGTTAGTTCTATTGATTGACAACAATTTTGGTAAAACATTATGCTCAGAAAAATGCCATGAAGTTTACTGAAGTAGAAGATGTCACAGCAGATGTCCTGACATGTGAAACTGATAAAACTGGTTTAAGTTTAAAATTTTTAGGAAGTCAGTTTGTTTTATTTTGTGTGCTTCAATTAAGGAAGCTGGTGTAACGCCTTCAACAATGTTATTGGAGATCTTATGTCATACTTTCATGGAGAAAGGATAGGAAGCGTTGAAGACTTATGAGTAAAGCAACCCTAGCCATTGTTACTCTATTTAAAGGCTGCAAACCTTGTTTTGCAGTTTGGCCGTAGTTTGGCCGTTCTAGATTTAGAATTTAGTATTTTTATTGTTGGGTTTTTATTGTGAGCCTCTCTTGTATTCATTGATACTTGAGTAGGACGTTTGTTGAGTTGTAATTTGTTAATCACCATAAACTTTGAAGCAGGTGTGATTGTGTATCTTTGAAGAGTATCTTCAATTTTCTGTTTTTGTTGATAGTCGCCGCGTGTGACTTAGGGAGTGAGCGGAGGTTCTCATATCTAAGAACTTGGGTATATTTCTGGGAACAAAAATCAGAAGAATGTGATGCCTTCAAAACATTCAATGCATTTGTAGAAAAACAAAGTGGTTGTATAACCAAAGCACTGAGAACAGACAGAAGCCAAGAACACCTCGTTAGTACAAGTTTCTTTGAGCAACATGGAATTGAGCATCAACTAACAATAAGATACACAACTCAGTAGAATGGAGTTGCTGAAAGAAAGAATAAAACAATCATGGGTATAGTGAGATGCATATTGAAAGCCAAACAAATGCATAAGGAGTTTTGGGAAGAAGTTGTTCCTACTACATTTTATATTTTAAATGGCGTCTTACAAAGAGTGTCCAAGAAAAGACTTCTGAAGGAGCTTAGAGTGGAAGAAGACCTTCAATACGACACCTTAGAGTTTTTAGATGTATTGCATATGCCCATGTACTAGATCAATTGAGAAAGAAGTTAAATGAGAAAGTAGAAACATGTATCTTTGTTGGTTACAATTCAAACTCAAAAGCTTATAAGCTTTACAATCCAGAGACACAGAAGGTGATTATCAGTCGAGATGTGACTTTTGATGAAGGATGAATATGGGATTGTTCCTTCAAGTCAAAAAAAGACCCAATAGTGACTTTAAATGATTATAAAGAGGAGATTCAATATAATCCAACACCTGTTGAGCCAGAAATATCCAGCAGACAAGAAAGACCGCGTAGATTACCAGCCAGACTGCAATCTGATCAAAAGATTTTCAATTTTTCTTTATTTGTAATTTGTGAGCCATTTACTTTTTAAGAAGCAATAGATGATGAAAATTGGAGAAAATCCATGAATGAAGAAATCAATGCAATTGAGAAGAATAAAACATGGGAGCTGAAAGAGTTACAAATATACAAGAAAGTTATTGGAGTAAAGTGGATGTACAAGACAAAGTACAAATCTAGTGGTAAGATTGATCGTTTTAAAGCAAGGTTGGTGGCAAAAAGATACAAACAAAAACCAGGTAATGATTACTTTAAGGTATTTGCTCCAGTTGCAAGGTTGTATACAATTAGAAAGCTTATTTCGATATCAACTCGAAATTATTGGAAAATACATCAAATGGATTTTAAGTATGCATTTCTTAATGGGAATTTTGAAGAAGAAGTGTACGTTGAGCAGTCTGTATGATATGTAGTCAAAGGAAATGAAGATAAAGTCTATAGATTGAAGAAAGCATTATATGACTTGAAGTTGGCGCCAAGAGCTTGGTACAACAAGATTGATTCTTATTGTGAAAAATGATTTTCAGAGATGTCCTAATGAGCACACGTTATATATCAAATACATTGATCCTGGACATGTATTTATTGTGTCATTTATGTTGATGATTTGATTTTCACTAGAAATAATGCAAAGATAATTGCAAAATTCAGGGAGGCTATGATTAGACAGTTTGAAAAATGACTAATATGGGCTTAATGTCCTATTTCCTTGACATTGAGGTGGTCCAACAAAATCATGAAATTTTCATTTTCCAAAAGAAGTATGCAAGTGATATTCTGAAAATGTTCAAGATAGAGCATTCAAATCTAGTTTACAAACCTGTTGAAGAAAAGTTGAAGTTAACAAGAGAAAATGATAGAAAAGGGTAAACTTAGCCTATTATAAAAGCTTGTTTGAAAGCTTGGGATATTTGACTGCGACAAGACCAAATATAGTATATGGAGTTGGATTTCTTATAAGATTCATGGAAAAATTATGTGTTAGCCATTTGCAAGGAGCTAAGAGGATTCTTCGTTATTTTAAAGGTACATTAACTGATGGAAATTTTTATGCTAGTAATAATGAAGTGGAACTTGTTGGATACACAAATGGTGCTTGGGTTGGAGATATAGAAACAAAAAAATCACGCCAGGGTACACATTTCATTTAGGCACATGTGCTATTTCATGGTATTCAAAGAAACAACCAATTGTTGCACTTTCTACTGCTGAAGCAAAATATATTGCAACAACTAGTTGTGCTACTCAAACATTACGGATGAGAAAATTTTTAGAAGTGATACATCAGAAGTAGAATAGTCCTACAAAGATATATTGTGACAACAAGTCAGCTATTGCACTAAGTAAGAATCCAGTTTTTCATGGATATTTCAAGCATATTGATATTCGATTTCACAAGATAAGAGAGTTGATAGCTGAAAAGAAGTGGTGATCGATTAATGTCCAACTGAAGACTAAATTGCAGATATTTTTATGAAACCATTTTTACAAAGCCATTGAAGATCGAATTATTTTATAAATTGAAAAAAATTCTTGGAACGAGAGACAATGTTGAATATTTAAACCAAACTTAAAAGGATATGGAAAATACGTGTTAACATTTTGATTAAGAAAGTGCTATCATCAAACCAAAAGAAAAAGTGAAGAGGTGACTTATCAATTTTTTCTTAATACATAAGTTTCAATTACTTTAGCTAATAAAACTTAAGGTGTAGCTAATGAAATTTTATAAATTTTTAAAAAAAATTAATTTAAAGCATAATTTTTTTAAAAATATCAAAATATTTACTAAATATTAAAAAAAAAATTAGAATAACTTTTCTATTTTTATTTTTTTGAGTAATTAATTCTCAAAAATAAATTTTGATTCCATGAAACAAAATCCTCTTAACTTATGAGTTTTCCATTCTCAGTCCTATATAAATGTATTCCAACCTTAATGTATGCTATATTAAGTTTGAATAAATTAGTGGGTATATTATAAAATCACCCTCTCTCCTTTTTCAACTAATATGTGTGTGAGAGAATATTTATTAAGTTTCATTTGCTATCAAAACACATATTGATGCTATGTTTGGAATCACCTTTAAAACTCTATTTATACGTTCCAAAACATTTTTATTGTAATTTTAGCGAAATTGGTAATTTTAGAGTTGAAAAAACATGTATTTTCACCGTAGTAAAAATGTAGTGTCAAATACACACTGAATATTTATTTTATAATTAATAAATATTTGTAAATATATATTGATAATGTAAATTAATTTTACACTATTATTAAATAAAAAATCATCAATTTATTATGTTTTTTTTAAATAAAAAGATTTAATTAAATATATATGATTGATTGATAATATAAAAATATTTTGTATGTAAATGTATCACCCTTTTTTTCAATTTGTATTTCTATTTTTTCAATAACTGTAATTATTTCTCTAGTTCTATAACCATTCTAATAGTCATGTCCATTTTTGGTATCGTAAAATGATGTATCACACATATTTTTTTAGTTTCTACTTATCACGTGTTTTTATTAAATTTTTATATATAAATTGAATAAATATAAATGTTTTTTGGTCGGTTAATAATTTTTTTGATGTCGTTTTTGGGTACAAAAATCTTTTTCATATATGCGTTGTAGATGGGCATGTTGAAAGTTGATTTGAAACCATAAGATTTTATATATGGGTTATATTCTCCATCCACCGAATCAAACAAGATAAGCAAATCGTTTATTCTCCTCTAACCATATTCGCAGCAAAAAGTTGATTAAAACTTCTTTGAACACCCTTTGGTTCTTTGAACTAGATATATGGTGTATAGTAAAATGACATACTCTTGTGATACGTGTAACCATTTCTTCGGTTATTTCAATGAAAAAATAAAAGGAATTATTGAAGCCACCTTGAAAAATTAAACCCTATCATTTTTTATAATGTCCATCTAAAATTGAAAGTATATTTTTGGTGCATTTTATTTTTTAAAAAGATATTTGTATTAAAATCAAAAATATATTGTCGGTTTCAAATCAGATGTATATTTTCGATTCTGAGCATGACAGTAGTAGAAAATTGAACAAAAACAATAATTATAAAAATTATATAAATTAAAAATTGAACAAAAGACCAAAAATGCAAGCAATCCAAATATATTCAAAGCATATCAATATAATTTAAGTAATCCAAGAGTAATACAAATATGATACAATGCAAGACTAAAAAACTAAAACCAAAATACAAGTGCATCATCAGCATAAATTATTGGGTATGGCGGATGATGAGTCAGCATGTCATCCTCGAGGCGTCCCTCTGCTGCCTCCAGTATGACAAAGCACTCTAAGTCTCCGCCATGATGGCCTCTAAAACACCTATAACATGGGATCCGTTAAAAACAAGCCTCTACCAATACCATCCCGCGTAAGCTCCATGCTACGACGACACCTCAGCAACACGTTATGAGCATGATCTCTCCTAGCTTGTTCCTCCTTTAGGATCTCCTGATGAACTGGCCTCAATGGGTTCCCTGGAGCATCCTCTACCATGTACGGATGAGACACCTTGAAGAACCACATCATCTAATCGTACTCGTAACTCCATTCGTCTGAAGCCACGGTACTCTTGGCCTCATCAGGAACAAGATGGTTCTCAAAATCATCAAACAGAGCATCCATGTCCCCCCGCTTCACTGTCAGAGGAGCACATACAACAGGATCCCGAGGAATGGTCAGGGTAAATTTGAACTGACGCATCACTCACTCAGGAATATAAAGAGCAGTCTTGCGAGTCCCACAGGCCAACCAACCTATAAACAACGAAATCTCATCAAACGGTATCGTCTCACGGTGGTCGATATATGAACTGAAGTGAATATCCTCATGTACTAGCCAGTCCAGGTAAACCCGAATCGACTATATCGCCTAGTTCCCCCTGAGCGGATCGTATGCACAGGCACACGACTTATCTTCGGTATAACCCGTAGCAAGTGACCATCCTGAGATGCGGGGAAGTGTTGTAGGATCCACCCCTGAAATAACAAAATTAAATAGTTAGTTTCAAAGTCAGAATAATTAACAAAGTCCACAAAGAGAAAGAATTTATACCATCATGAATGACATGCTGTCGTTCATTTGGCTCGTCTTCCACTTAGTTCCCTCATCCAACTTGGTATACAAGTAAACCAAACAGGCAGCCCCTCAGTTCTACCTACTGATCGCCTCAAAATTATCAAAGTACCTCAGGTACATGATGTCGGTGTAAGTGGCACTAGTGTCCACAAAGATCTATGTGCCAAAATCTCATTCTTGAACACCGTAGCCAAGTAGCTATACCTCACGTGGCAACCACGTGTCTTGTCAACCTCTTCAATGTAACTATCAAGGGTAACTCCGAACCTCTAAACCAACAACTCTATGGCCTTTTCTTTGTCGATATTCTCATGATTCATGAAATCCTCTCTAATCGGCAAATGAAGTAGACACACAACGTCATCGAGTGTGATTGTCATCTCACCATGTGGTAGATGAAACAACAAAGTCTCATGGTGCCATGTTTCAACAAAAGCGTTGATCATCCCCCAGTTGACCATGTTGTATCCACAGAGGGTCAAATATTTCAACCTTGTAAGACGTAGAAGCTCATCGAGCTATGGCTCAACAGGCGTAACAAATATGTTGATCTTCGGCCCATGGTTGATGACCTTTAGCGTATCACACTCCTGCAAAATAAAATTCATAGTTAAAATTCATAATAAAATTCATAGCTAAAATTCATAACAAACTTCATAATAGTAATAAAAATGCAAATTTCGTACCCGTCCATTCAATATATATCTAGCTACATGGATGGGATAAAGAGACAACAATGATAAATCAGAAGGTCCTCCCCCAAAGTCCTGGGGGGTCTGAGGTGCAGTATGAGTAGGTCCGACCTACAGTACCTCTGGTGCCTCCAGTGTAGCCTCGGGTCTCACCTCAAATGGCGGTTGAGACTGAGGCTATGTAGATGTCTGACACTCAGGTGTCGCGTGTGTACTTGATGTGGATCCTGCCTCAAATATTCTCGGTGAGAAAGTGTGTTTGCGGGGAGACAGGGGTGGGGAAGCATGAACTGGAGAATCCCGCCTACTGCAGGAAGACGACGTAGAAGGTGTAGAAGTAGATGCACCAGAAGCTGAAGCAGTATGAGGTACATCTGGTACGGCTTGTCTAGAGGCAGGAGGAGGCTGGGTTACCTAACTCCTTCCTCTATGCACAGAAGTATGTTGTGCAACCCTGCCATGCGTCAATCGTGAAGGTTAGTCATCCATATCTCCTATAGAAGTGGGAAAGAAATGTTAACATCAGGTTCAGTGTGTAAAACAAGGCTAAAAACATAAATAAATAAAAATTGGAACTATACTTCTGGTTTAGTTCTTCCCAAAATTGGAACTTTACTTCTGATTCCTGCTATGATAATAGAACAACAAAAACCAGCGTCCCAATCCCCCAAATATGCTAAAAAACGCTTTGATCATCAAATAAAGTTTACAAACAGTTATCTAATGACTCCTAATGTTGTTGTAATAGGAGGGGAAGAGGCATGATGCCTTTAAGTGCGTCTAGGAACCAGAAGTATACATACGGTTTGGAACTGGAAGTATACTTCTGGTTTGCATCCAACCCTTTCAATGTATTTTACTTATGACAGGGTGTGGACTGGAAGTGTACTTCCGATTTTGAGGGGCATTTGTGGAATTTCACGTGGTGTGTAAGAAGAGTATGGATTGGGTTAAGAAATCCCCAAAATAAATAACAGAAAATTAAATTTTTGCAAATTGAAAAAAGAGATGAACAAAATAGAAAATACTTTTAGTTTCTAGCAGGTGGGTTTTATTGGACCAAAGTAACCAGGTCAACAATTTAGTACCTCCAATAAAACAACGGTTTCAAAAATTATAGTAAATCTGAAAATTTTTGCATAGTAATAAAGAAACTTGTTTTAATCAAAGATCAATGGTTTGATATGTGGTTCTTACCATTTTTACTATTTAAATCTATTGTTTTATAAATAAAAATGTGTTAAAGTGTGATATTATTTCTTTACCTTTCTGAAAAAGTGAGACTTCGAATTTAGCAAGTCAATCAACACTAGATTCCCTTTGCATAAGGAGTGAACGAGGATAAGGTGTCACTTTTTATGAATAAGAGATTGAATATAATTTCTCTGAGACGCATAAGGACGAGTAAATGACACACCCTCTTGAATAAACTATAAATTCGTTTGAGAGTTAAACTCGTAAATCACGATTCTCAAACCATGATACCAAGAAATATCAATATCATAAGAAATGTCTTGAAGCTCGACATTAATGTTAAGGGTGAAACCGTAACTTTCTACAACATATGTGACTCAACCTCCCATAGAGTTTCTAAAAAGACCACCAAGATCAGATGACCCTGGATTACCAATGGAACTACCATCTACATTGACCTTTATCATATTCTCTAGAGGAGGGTGTCAAGACACAACTCTAGGGGCTAATATCTTATTAGATCCACCAAAATCATGTTTGCTAGAGTGAAAAGAGTAGTTATTTGGTTAAGAATATTCTAGAGAAAGTGATTGTTGTCTTTAAAATATTATTCGTTACGAGATTTCCAAATCATCCAACAACAAATGAGAAATTAAGGGCCATGATTGGCGATCACATTAATATTTCTTGTTGCCTTCGGAAAATGGTCATGTCCCTCGAACATAGGGGTACCATTATCAAAGACGCTTACAAATAACATCATCATAGTCCCTTTCGATATAAAGATCATAGTCCCTCGATGACCCTCGATTGTTGCCTACGAATATATGATCTCGTCCCTTATTTGTTGCCTACGAATAAGTGATGATCATCCCTTAAAATTGCTAAGGTATCCTTACAATGTTGCCTTCAATGACCGTACGATGACCCTACGCCTGTCCCTTCACATCCAACTGATAGAGTTATCTACCAACTAATGGTATGGATAACGCCATCCTAAAGGATAAGGAAAATAACAAGAAAGAACGATACTTCTGAGTAGGTAATAAGACTTTTAATTGCTTGCTCAAATCAATTAAAAATACTTTTCACACCTCACACTCTTTTCAAAAATACTTTTCAAACGAACACTTTGTATACATTCCAATGAGAATCATTACAAAGTTACATTTTTCCAAACAAACATTTCCAAACACTTCGTATACATTATTGAGGACTGATACAAGAATCATTACGAATTCAAAGCGAAATACTTTTCAAAATACTTTTTCAAATCACACACACAGAAAGCAAGTTTTCAAAAAGTGAGTTAAGCAAGTAAGAGCCCGTAGATAACTACGGATGGAAAGGGTGCCAATACCTTCCCTTTTCATAATTACCTCCCGTACTCAGAATCGATAAAAGGTCTTTCCTGTTCTTTTCACCTTTCCTTTATTGGATAAAAGAAAAATCGGTGGCGACTCTTACTATCCGCAATATTTGCAATAAAATGCAAAACAAACAAGTTAATTCTCCCACCGTGTTACAATTATCCTCATAAAAATGAATGTGAGATGAAAAACACAAATTGTTCTAAACTTGCATGGCCTAAGGACAATCTCTAAGAATGTATAAGATGGCTTCATCTAATGCACCACATCTATAACATGAGGCATCTATTAACATATGATGCTTGACTTGTAACACCCATATTTAATTAATTGTTTTAATTAAATATTTTAAGTATTTTCCGTATATTTGTTGAATAAGTTGTTTGGGTTGATAAGTTGGTGATCGGGTAAATGGTTGATTTAGCCGAGAGAAATTAATAATAGAAAATAATTGTTAGGCCCATTAGAATATGTGCGTAAGATATAAACAAATAAAATAAAATAATAAGTGGTAGTTACTAGTAGCAAAGAGGAATTAGAAGAAAACAATAGTACGTGGGATTTGGAGAAAAAGAGAAAATAAGGGTTTGAGAAGAGCTGCCGCAGTGAGCGATTGCAATCGGAATCGGAGCAAAATTCAATCAAGAAAGTTGAGCTGCCTTCAATCCAAGGTAAGAGGGGTTAGAATTTTATAACCGGGAATATGATTATTAGTATGTAGGATTGGGATACAATTTTCTATTATATGTGTTGAAATTGTGTCGAATGAATTGATGTGTGTTGCTGTCGATTGATATTGTTGTGGATGTTATTTGAAATTAAGAAATTGTGGTGTTGAATTCTTGTTGCTATGTTGATTTGTTGTTAATAAATTTGTGTAAAATAATACTGCGATGGTTTATTACGTCAAGGAGAAATTGGATCGGAGTGATAATATGTAGAAAAATGGCACTGAAAGGAAAATCTGGTGGCCCCCTATAATAAGCCTGCTGACCGGCAGGAAGGATGAAGAGAGCACGTGTCGATCGGCACATGTATTGGGAAGGGAGGGTGACGGTCGTCACACCCTTCGTGGGGACCACCACCGTTCACAAATTTTGTTTTCTATCTTTTCTGTCATTTTCTTTTAGCTTGGGTGACTTGTAACTTGACCTCATATTTCCCTTACATTAATGCAGTTAAAGATAACTTAGGTAGGATGCAAGTATGACAATAGTTTATAGTAGCAGAATAAACAAAGAGTATTGTTGTGCATGACTTGGTTGTAGGTAGTAGAATCAATAGGATTTTAATAAGTCGTAATTGGAATTATCAGTGCAGGATTTTAATATAGCAGTAGGTAACTAGTGCTAGTAAATTAACTACATCAATATAATATAATTTGTAGAAGTTAGATGGTAATTGGCAGCGATAGTAGTGAACGAAAATAAAGCCGAATAAGCTGACATAGTAATTTAAGCGGTAAACTTAGTTGTTCAGCAATTAACCGAATTTTTTTGGGGTAGTTTGTATTTATTAGTAGGTAATATTGGTTTATTTATTTTGTCGAAACAATGTTAATTACGTCGATTTACATGTACAGCCGAATAAGTTGAATTGTCTCGATTCATGGACGTGTTTGAATTGTAGGTCGAATGACCAGTGTTGATTTAAGTTGATACAATTGATGCATGTTTAAGTTGTTGTTGTTGTTGATGTTGTTGTTGTATGTCATTCATAACGTCACATACATTTCATGATTAAGTTGGCCTTGATGGCAACACGTTTAAAGTTGAAGGCTTATGCCTTGTTGAAATGCCTCAATAAACTAGCATATGTTTAAGTTGGAAGTTCTGCTCCAAATGGTACCACATGAATATGCATAGTTGAGTCGTATTTGAATTGCAATCTTGAAGTTTTCGTGTGTTATGTTGCTTGTTGATTGTGGTTAATCATTGTTATAAAGCGGTGAAAATTGTATGAATTCTGATATACTATATTGATTATCGTAATTCTGTTTATATTATTCGATATCTCACCCTCCTATTGTGATGTTGCCTCTACGTGGGTAATGTGCAGGTAACTAAGGAGAGTAGTTGTTACCGTTATTAGTTCGAGTTTGATGTCATTTGCTCTGATACGTAGCACTCGGGGGGAATGAACGCTTATTTGATTTTGTTGCTATTTGAACTTCATTTGTTATTTTGAGAAGTTTGTTTTGGTTTAAAGTTGTTTTATGTTGAGCAAGATGCTATGAGTTATTTTAAGTTAAAAATTGTGAATCCGCTGCATGGTTTTATTAAAGTTGGTTTGTTTTAGAGACTAAATAGTTGCTATGAATTTCTTCCTGTTTACATGTGTTATGTATCTGTTAAAATAAGTTTTTATGCAGTTGGTTAAAGTTGAAAATGTGATATCCCATGTTAAGTTGGAATTTGATCACTCTGATATTTGTATATAATTCGTTGGGTAGAAGTGAGGTGTTACATTAGTGGTATTAGAGCAGGTCGGTCCGTCCGGCCAAGTTGTCGAGTCGTTTAAAAATCGAGTATTGTTATTTAGCCCTAACTGTTATTTATGTTGTAGTGATAAGTTGAGATGGATGGAAGGAATGATGTTGCGATTGCTGCTGCTTTAGAAGCTACGGCTCTGACTATGCAGAACCACCCGAATGTTGATGGGGATACTGGATCCCGTAGCTTGGCGACTATCCAGAGGAAGAATCTGTAACACCCCATCTAAATACCCCGAATATATTAATCAAATTAATATCTAAATCATCTTTAATCAGAGTTAACACGGCAAATGCGGGATGTTACAATTAATAGATATAATAAAACTTCATTCAAACAGTAGCCATGCTACACTGAGGATCAACATTTTCAATAATTCAGTCAAATTAAGACCATGTCTTACACAGCGGAAAATATCATCACCAAAAACGGAATAATTCTATCATTGTATTCCCAACAAAATTTTAATTAAACAATAAACCACTGTCTAATTTCTCATCTAACGTTCCCCAGTGTTACAATCTAATCAGAGCATGACATCGACACGCGGCTAAACGATAAGCTCTAGAGCCATCCTCACCGACTCTTCACCGCTAACCTTAATCGAAATGGTAAAGTAAGGGTGAGACTTCTCATAATTAAAGCATATTATAAGTCTTTCAATTAATAATATATCACAAGCATATTATTTCACCCACTTAACATAAAGATTCACACACACAACCATATTCATCATGCATAATCATAACAATCCAAGAAGAGTAACACCGAAGACATCCTAACATGTTACCACTCCATACAAATACAATGCGACTCAATGCATGCGGTACTGTGACCAAGTCACCCAACACCGATCCATCATCAACCGGATACAGTACCATCGATTCGTCCATAACCACTCGGACACGAATCCAGCCTAACCACCCATCCTCACTCGGGTATCGGTTATCGGCAATCCAAGTCAAATTTCGCACAATGGGAATTAACTTCACCAAACAATGCAAATGCACGCACATCACTAGCATGCAACATCAATCAGTCTATGTATACATTCATTTAACATAACTGAATCACAACAATCAACATGATATATCAACCAATCATGCATACATCTAACATCAGCATAAACATGCAACCCAATCAACATGATATATCAACCAATCATGCATACATCTAACATCAGCATAAACATGCTATTACATTTACACATTACCAGTGTCCTCATCACCAAAGTTCCTTTACTACACATACATCATTATGTGTCAGTTAATAAGCATTTAGTTCGAAATTCGACCCCTTTCCAAAATAATTTCAAGTTTTCCAAAATATTTTTATTTCATAAGGTATAGCATTAATTTTAGGAAATAACGTCCAAAACGGCGCTCAAAACGGACTTACGGTTTGAAAGTTATGAATTTTTGAAGTTTTAAAATTTTCAAAAATATTTCAGTGGAACCCGGTTCCTCCCTGGGAGTAACCGGTTCCTAATTCAAACTGGAAAATGTATGGGGAACCCGGTTCCTCAGTGAACCGGTTCCCGAAATAAAATCCCATTTTGGAAAAATTCACGTGGAACCGGTTCCTCCCACAGAACCGGTTCAGTAAATTTTCGATTTTCAAAAGTTTTCAAAGTGGAACCGGTTCCTCCGGGAACCGGTTCCCACGCATAAAAGTCATTTTCATTTTGACAACATTCTTCCATTCTAACTCAATCCACACATACCCATACGAATTCCATCATTGGAAACACCAAAATACATCAATTTGCATCATTTATCACATCAATTATCA
Source organism: Vicia sativa (assembly GCA_021764765.1). Classification (NCBI taxonomy): domain Eukaryota; kingdom Viridiplantae; phylum Streptophyta; class Magnoliopsida; order Fabales; family Fabaceae; genus Vicia; species Vicia sativa. The sequence goes on along the minus strand of CM038792.1, from coordinate 121,397,760 downwards.
TCTTCCTATCAGTCATAATTGGTATCGACACCTAATCAATTCGGACCTACCACGACACAATCGACACCATCTGACACAATTATGTATACATCCATGGAAACCTAGAAATTCCTAAACATAGATTTCCTAACATGCTATGATCTATAATATTAAAATCAAAACCTATAATAAACAATAATCAATCGAAATCACCCCTTACCTTGTGGGTTCTTCGAATCTGACACTTCTAGGTTTTCTTCCTTCTTTTCTCCTCTTCTCACTTCACGTATCTTGTTTTCTCCAAAAATGACTCTATTTTCCTTCTTTCCTTATTTTATTCCTTTTAACATAAATAAAATAAGTATTATTTCTCATTCTCCAATTAATTCCATCATTAATCTTAATAATCCAATATATTAAATAAATTATGTCCTCAATTAATTTAATAATTAAAAATCATAATTATTTAATTACCGAATTATTTTGGGGTGTCACAGAATCCACCTACCTTCAGGCGCAAAAGGTTCATTATGGGACTCATATGCTAGCAGTCGAGGCTGATGACTGGTGGCTAGAGACGCGTCCGAGGTTGGAAGTTGCAAGTGAAGAGATCACTTGGGCTATGTTCCGTAGAGAGTTTTTGAGGAAGTATTATCCTGAAGATGTCCAGGGTAAGAAAGAAATTGAATTCATTGAGCCGAAACAGGGTAATATGTTTGTTACTGAATATGCTGCAAGGTTTGTCGAGTTGGTTATGTTTTATCCGCATTTTGATGGTGCTAATGCTGAATTTTCAAAGTGCATCAAGTTTGACAACGGGTTGCGCTTTGAGATCAAGAAGACGATTGGGTATCAGAAGATCCGTGTCTTTCCTAATTTAGTTGATAGCTGCAAAATTTATGAGGAAGACAATAATGCTCATTACAATATCGTAAAAGAGAAAAGAGGCAAGCACCAAAAGAGCCGTGGTAAGCCGTATGATGATCTAGCTAGCCATGGTAAACAGAGAGTTGCTTAGTTTCAAAGAACTAGTGGGGGAGATGCTCCTGCCAGTGTGACTTTTTTCAATTGCGGGAAACCTAGTCTTTAGAGTAATGCGTGCAATTATGAAGTGAAGAAGTGTTTCCGTCATGGCAAAGTCAGGCATGCTATGTCTGATTGTAAGCATAAGGAAATTGGCTATTTCAACTGCACTAAAGAGGGACACATTGGTAGTCAGTGTCAGAAACCAAAGAAGGCGCAGACCGGTGGAAAAGTGTTTGCGTTGGCTGGGAATCAAGCAGCTAGCAAGGACAAACTCATCAAAGGTACATGTCTCATTAATAGTACTCCTTTAATTACTATTATTGATACTGGTGCCACTCATTGATTCATTGCTCCTGACTGTGTTGAAAGATTAGGTCTTGTGTTGTCTTCTATGAATGGAGAAATGGTTGTCGAGACTCATGCTAAAGGATCAGTAACTACTTATCTTGTGTGTCTAAAGTGTACTTTATCGATCTTCGACAGAGACTTTGTTGTTGATTTGGTTTGTTTGCCGTTGATTGGATTGGATGTAATCTTAGGTATGAACTGGGTAGAGTATAAATATGTTCATATTAACTGTTTCAACTTCCGATCCTCAATTCTCACAGGTATCGCTTCCACAGTCAAATTTTCTCGTACCTGTATATCATCTACCCGAATCTCATGAGACGGATCAGCAATGTACTTCCTCAGCTGAGACACATGAAAAACATCATGCAAATTCGCAAGTGACGGCGGCAAAGCAATCTGATATGCAACCTTCCCAACTCTCTTGGTAATCTGAAAAGGACCAATAAATCGTGGAGTCAACTTCTTTGACTTCAAAGCTCGACCAATACCAGTCATCGGAGTAACTCGCATAAACACGTGTTCTCCTTCACTAAACTCAAGGTCTTTCCTCCTCTTATCATGATAACTTTTCTGACGACTCTGAGAAGTCCTCATCTTCTCCTGAATCATCTTAATCTTTTCCGAAGTTTGTTGAACAATTTCCGGTCCAATCACTGCACTCTCTCCAGTTTCATACCAACACAATGGTGTCCGACACCTCCTACCATACAATGCCTCAAACGGAGCCATACCAATACTCGAGTGAAAGCTATTGTTGTAGGTAAACTCAATCAACGGCAGATAACTATCCCAAGCTCCACCCTTCTCTAACACACAAGCTCTCAGCAAATCTTCCAACGACTGAATCATTCTTTCCGTCTGACCATCTGTCTGTGGATGATAAGCGGAACTCAAACGCAACTTGGTACCCAAAGCTTCTTGCAATCCCGTCCAGAACTTAGCTGTGAACCTCGGATCCCGATCCGACACAATACTAGACGGAATACCATGCAAACTCACAACCTTTTCGACATACAATTCTGCTAATCTCTCCATCGGATAATCCATTCTTATCGGAATAAAATGAGCAGATTTCGTCAACCTATCCACAATCACCCAGATAGAATCACAATTCTTAGCTGTTCTTGGCAAACCAGACACAAAATCCATAGAGATTCCATCCCACTTCCATTCTGGAACAAATAACGGCTCCATCAATCCTGACGGTTTCTGATGCTCTATTTTCGACTTCTGGCAAACTAAACAAGCATACACAAACTCAACAATTTCCTTTTTCATTCCCGGCCACCAAAACAGCTTTTTCAAATCATGGTACATTTTAGTAGCACCGGGGTGAATACTTAACCCGCTACGATGCCCTTCTTCTAAAATACTCTTCCGAATCTCGGCAACATCCGTAACACACACCCGATCACCAAATCTCATAACACCATTCTCGTCAATTCGGAACTCGCCTCCTTGACCTTGGTTGATCAACGTCAACTTATCAACTAAACCAACATCAGATTTCTGTCCATTTCTAATCTCTTCCAGAATACCACTAGTCAGCTTCAACATACCCAATTTCACACTATCCTGAGTAGTTTCACAAACTAAACTCAAATCTGAACTGCTCAACCAATTCTAACTCACGGACCATCAACATCGACATATGCAAGGACTTTCTACTTAAAGCATCCGCAACAACGTTTGCCTTACCAGGATGGTAATTCAAACCGAAATCATAATCCTTTAAGAATTCTAACCATTTTCTCTGCCTCATGTTCAACTCCTTCTGATCAAAGAGATACTTCAGACTCTTATGATCACTGAATACCTCAAACCTAGAACCATATAAATAATGTCTCCACAACTTCGAAACAAATACGACAGCTGCCAACTCCAAATCATGCGTCGGATAATTCCTTTCATGCACTTTCAACTGTCTTGAAGCATAAGCCACAACCTGCTTATCTTGCATCAACACACCACCTAATCCCATTAATGATGCGTCACAATACACCACAAAAGACTTAGTCGGATCTGGAAAAATCAAGATCGGAGCACTTGTCAACCTCCTCTTCAGCTCTTGAAATCCTTTCTCACATTCAACATCCCAAACAAATATCTGACCCTTCCTGGTCAACTTAGTCAATGGCAACGCTAGTTTGGAAAATCCTTCGATAAACTTCCGGTAGTAACCTGCAAGACCCAGAAAACTACGGATCTCAGAAGCATTCTTCGGCGCTTCCCACTGAGACACCGCCTCTACCTTCGTAGGATCCACGGCAATTCCATTCTTGGAAATTACATGCCCAAGAAAACTCACTTCCTCTAACCAGAATTCGCACTTTGACAACTTCGCATAAAGCTTCTTTTCTTTCAACAATTCCAACACAACTCTGAGATGTTCTGCATGCTCCTCATCGCTTTTCGAATAAATCAGAATATCATCAATGAACACTACTACGAACTTGTCAAGATACGGATGAAATATCCTGTTCATATACTCCATGAAAACACCAGGTGCATTAGTAACTCCAAACGGCATAACGGAATATTCATAATGTCCATACCTCGTTCTAAATGCAGTTTTCTGAATATCCTCTGACTTCACACGAATCTGATGATATCCAAATCTCAGATCAATCTTACTAAACACACACGCTCCAACGAGCTGATCCATCAAATCATTAATCCTCGGCAAAGGATACCGATTCTTGATTGTAACTTTATTCAACTGTCGGTAGTCAACACATAACCTCATTGAACCTTCCTTCTTCTTAACCAATAACACGGAGCACGGCGAAACACTCGGACGAATAAACTTCTTCTCCAGAATTCTTCTAACCGCTTCTTCTTAATTCAGATCCCGACATGCGATAAGGCGCCATCGACAGGACTAGTTCCAGAATCGGATCTATAGTAAATTCTACCTCTCTCTCGGTGGCAATTCACTCTTGAAACACCCGGAAATTCATTCACCTGGCAATCCGTCACTCTTTGCCTTCCCTTTATCGCGAATACAACATAAACACCACAGCACCATCTTTCACACTAGGTTCACCGCCGACATAATCTCACTTTCGACCTTAACCTCTTGGAAAAATGGTCTTCTCAAAGCAGTTGATATGAACTGGTTGAATTCCAAGTTCATTCCAAGGATGATATCAAGTTGTTCTAGCGGTAGGCACACTAAATCCATACGAAACCCTATCAAAAATCACAACAGACAATTCCTACAAACATACGAAGTAGTCATGAAACGCGGAGTATCAATAACCATACTTCCATCCATATTAGAAATTTCCAAATTCAATCTCTTAGCACAATCTAACGCAATAAAAGAATGCGTAGGTCCAGTATCAATAATCGCAATCAAAGGTATGCCATTAATAAAACATGTACCTTTAATCAGCCGATCATCTGGTTTAGTCTCTGATCCAGACAATGCAAACACTTTACCACCAGCTTGCTCTTTCTTGGGTTTTGTGCACTGAGGACGAGTATGACCCTCTTCACCACAGTTGTAGCAAGTCACCACTTTCACTCTGCAATCATTGGCCACATGGCTGAACTTTCCACACTTGAAACACTTCTTATCATTGCTCTTACAGTCCACCATGCGATGTCCTGTCTCACCACACTTGTAGCACTTAACGGAAGAACTAGAATCTCCTCCGCCGGACTTCTTCCAACCACTGGATCTCTGATTATTCCTATCATAAGGCTTACCACGATCCACCTGTTGCTTACCTTTCCTGTCAACATACCCTCGAGCATTCGACTTAGTGTTAGCAATATCCTCCTCTAAAATCCTACTACAATCAACGGATCGAAAATCTTGGATCTGCGATACCGAATACCGCTTAATCTCATCACGAAGACCATTCTCAAACTTGATACATTTGGAAAATTCTCCATCTGCATCGTTAGGGTAATGAGCATAATACTTCGCTAATTCCGAAAACTTCGAAGCATACTCACTGACAGTCTTGTTGCCCTGCTTGAGTTCCAGAAACTCAATCTCCTTCTTACCTCTGACGTCCTCAGGAAAATACCTCCTCACAAAACTCTTCGAACAGCCCAAGTCGGTAACACCATCTTCTTCCGTTCTTCGTAGCAACCCACCACCATCGACTTCCTCGGCTAACATGTGAGTTCCATATCTCACCTTCACCCCTCGCATCAATCACTCAAGATCCTCTCGATCTCCTTTAACCACTTGAGCACCGGGATCATGTGCACCCTTGAACAATGGAGGATTATTCCTCGAAAATTCCCCAATTGTCGGTCGGCACCAATCGCAGACTCCTTGGTTCCCTCCGAGTACTCCACCAACATTCCCAAAGCCTCGAATGGCATCATCATTCCTTCATACCTCTTCGGCCATTGTTCGTAACAAGACAAAATAATCTACATCAGACACAAGTATCGGTGTCACTTCACACTAGTCGCATACTAAAGGGATAACGACAGACAAGACCGACTATGCTCTGATACCACTATTGTAACACCCCATCTAAATACCCCGAATATATTAATCAAATTAATATCTAAATCATCTTTAATCAGAGTTAACACGGCAAATGCGGGATGTCACAATTAATAGATATAATAAAACTTCATTCAAACAAGAGCTATGCTACATCGAGGATCAACATTTTCAATAATTCACCAAATTAAGACCATGTCTTACACAATGAAAATATCATCACCAAAACGGAATAATTTAATCATTGTATTCCCAACAAAATTTTAATTAAACAATAAACCAATGTCTAATTTCTCATCTAACGTTCCCCAGTGTTACAATCTAATCAGAGCATGACACTGACACGCGGACTAAACGATAAGCTCTAGAGCCATCCTCACCGACTCTTCAGCTGCTAACCTTAATCTGAAATGGTAAAGTAAGGGTGAGACTTCTCATAATTAAAGCATATTATAAGTCTTTCAATTAATAATATATCACAAGCATATTATTTCACCCACTTAACATAAATTCAGATTCACACACACAACCATATTCATCATGCATAATCATAACAATCCAAGAAGAGTAACACTGGAAGACATCCTAACATGTTACCACTCCATACAAATACAATGCAGACTCAATGCATGCGGTACCGACTCGTGACCAAGTCACCCAACACTGATCCATCATCAACCGGATACAGTACCATCGATTCGTCCATAACCACTCGGACACGAATCCAGCCTAACCACCCATCCTCACTCGGGTATCGGTTATCGGCAATCCAAGTCAAATTCCGCACAATGGGAATTAACTTCACCAAACAATGCAAATGCACGCACATCACTAGCATGCAACATCAATCGCCTATGTATACATTCATTTAACATAATGAATCACAACAATCAACATGATATATCAACCAATCATGCATACATCTAACATCGGATAAACATGCAACCCAATCAACATGATATATCAACCAATCATGCATACATCTAACATCGGCATAAACATGCAACCCAATCAACATGATATATCAACCAATCATGCATACATCTAACATCAGCATAAACATGCTATTACATTTACACATTACGGTGTCCTCATCACCAAAGTTCCTTTACTACACATACATCATTATGTGTCAGTTAATAAGCATTTAGTTCGAAATTCGACCCCTTTCCAAAATAATTTCAAGTTTTCCAAAATATTTTTATTTCATAAGGTATAGCATTAATTTTAGGAAATAACGTCCAAAACGGCGCTCAAAACGGACTTACGGTTTGAAAGTTATGAATTTTTGAAGTTTTAAAATTTTCAAAAATATTTCAGTGGAACCCGGTTCCTCCCTGGGAGTAACCGGTTCCCATCGAAAAACAGCGCCCTGGAAAATGGGGAACCCGGTTCCTCGGTAGGGAACCGGTTCGAAATAAAATCCCATTTTCCGAAAATTCACGTGGAACCGGTTCCTCCACACAGAACCGGTTCACGAGTACAATTTTTCAAAAGTTTTCAAAGTGGAACCGGTTCCTCCCCAGGAACCGGTTCCCCGCATCTAAAAAGTCATTTTGCATTTTGACAACATTCTTCCATTCTAACTCAATCCACACATACCCATACGAATTCCATCATTGGAAACACCAAAATACATCAATTTGCATCATTTATCACATCAATTATCATCTTCCTATCACCATAATTGGTATCGACACCCTAATCAATTCGGACCTACCATCTGACACAATCTGACACCATCTGACACAATTATGTATACATCCATGGAAACCTAGAAATTCCTAAACATAGATTTCCTAACATGCTATGATCTATAATATTAAAATCAAAACCTATAATAAACAATAATCAATCGAAATCACCCCTTACCTTGTGGGTTCTTGAATCGACACTTCTAGGTTTTCTTCCTTCTTTCTCCTCTTCTCACTTCACGTATCTTGTTTTCTCCAAAAATGACTCTATTTTCCTTCTTTCCTTATTTTATTCCTTTTAACATAAATAAAATAAGTATTATTTCTCATTCTCCAATTAATTCCATCATTAATCTTAATAATCCAATATATTAAATAAATTATGTCCTCAATTAATTTAATAATTAAAAATCATAATTATTTAATTACCGAATTATTTTGGGGTGTCACAGAATCCACCTACCTTCAGCCGCAAAAGGTTCATTATGGGACTCATATGCTAGCAGTCGAGGCTGATGGCTGGTGGCTAGAGACGCGTCCGAGGTTGGAAGTTGCAAGTGAAGAGATCACTTGGGCTATGTTCCGTAGAGAGTTTTTGAGGAAGTATTATCCTGAAGATGTCCAGGGTAAGAAAGAAATTGAATTCATTGAGCCGAAACAGGGTAATATGTTTGTTACTGAATATGCTGCAAGGTTTGTCGAGTTGGTTATGTTTTATCCGCATTTTGATGGTGCTAATGCTGAATTTTCAAAGTGCATCAAGTTTGACAACGGGTTGCGCTTTGAGATCAAGAAGACGATTGGGTATCAGAAGATCCGTGTCTTTCCTAATTTAGTTGATAGCTGCAAAATTTATGAGGAAGACAATAATGCTCATTACAATATCGTAAAAGAGAAAAGAGGCAAGCACCAAAAGAGCCGTGGTAAGCCGTATGATGATCTAGCTAGCCATGGTAAACAGAGAGTTGCTTAGTTTCAAAGAACTAGTGGGGGAGATGCTCCTGCCAGTGTGACTTTTTTCAATTGCGGGAAACCTAGTCTTTAGAGTAATGCGTGCAATTATGAAGTGAAGAAGTGTTTCCGTCATGGCAAAGTCAGGCATGCTATGTCTGATTGTAAGCATAAGGAAATTGGCTATTTCAACTGCACTAAAGAGGGACACATTGGTAGTCAGTGTCAGAAACCAAAGAAGGCGCAGACCGGTGGAAAAGTGTTTGCGTTGGCTGGGAATCAAGCAGCTAGCAAGGACAAACTCATCAAAGGTACATGTCTCATTAATAGTACTCCTTTAATTACTATTATTGATACTGGTGCCACTCATTGATTCATTGCTCCTGACTGTGTTGAAAGATTAGGTCTTGTGTTGTCTTCTATGAATGGAGAAATGGTTGTCGAGACTCATGCTAAAGGATCAGTAACTACTTATCTTGTGTGTCTAAAGTGTACTTTATCGATCTTCGACAGAGACTTTGTTGTTGATTTGGTTTGTTTGCCGTTGATTGGATTGGATGTAATCTTAGGTATGAACTGGGTAGAGTATAAATATGTTCATATTAATTGTTATAACAAGTCTGTGAGGTTTTCTTCGCTTGAAGAAGAAGAAGTTGGTTTATTGACTATCAAACAGTTGAGGAATTTGATGATAAGTGAGGCTCAAGTATTCTCGTTGACAGCATCGCTATCTGCTGGGAATCAAGCTAAAGTTGAAGAGTTGCAAGTGGTGCGCGAGTTTCTTGAAGTTTTCCCTGATGAAATTCCAGATGTACTACCGGAAAGAGAAGTTGAATTTGGCATTGATCTTGTACCTGGTACCAAACCTATTTCTATGGCACCATACAGATTGTCTGCATCTGAGTTGGTAGAATTGAAGAAGCAATTGGAAGATTTACTTGTGAAGAAGTTTGTACGACCAAGTGTATCGCCGTGGGGAGCTCCAGTGTTGTTAGTAAAGAAGAAAGATGGAAGCATGAGACTTTGTGTTGATTATAGATAGTTGAATAAAGTAACGATGAAGAATAAGTATCCGCTTCCAAAAATAGATGACTTGATGGATCAATTTGTGGGTGCTAGTGTGTTTAGCAAGATTGATCTAAGATCAGGTTATCATCAAATTAAAGTAAAAGATGAAGATATTTAGAAGATAGCGTTCAGAACACGTTATGGGCACTACGAGTATTTTGTGATGCCTTTCGGTGTTACCAATGCGTCAGGAGTATTCATGGAGTATACGAACTGTATTTTTCATTCTTATTTTGATCGGTTTGTGGTGGTGTTCATAGACGACATTTTGATTTATTCCAAGTCGGAAGAAGAGCATGCAGAACATTTGAAGACAATATTGCAGATTTTGAAGGAAAGAAAATTATATGCGAAGCTGCCCAAATGTGATTTCTGGTTAAGAGAGGTTATTTTTCTCGGCCATGTCATTTCAAGTAGTGGCATTGATATGGATCCATCTAAAGTAGATGTTGTGTTTCAATGGGAGACTCCAAAGTTTGCTACCAAGATTAGAAGATTTTTGGAGTTGGCTGGTTATTATAGAAGGTTTTTCTAAGGTGAAACTTCCATTGACTAAGTTGACCTATAAAGGAAATTTTTTTTGTGTGGGACGCTCAATGTGAAGAAAGTTTTGTTGAACTGAAGAAGAGGTTGACGTCGGCTCCGATTTTGATGTTACCGAAGCCCGAGGAACCTTCCTAGTATATTGTGATGCTTCTGAGATGGGGTTAGGTGGAATGTTGATGCAGGATGATATGGTCGTTGCTTATGCGCCGAGACAGTTGAGAATTCATGAGAAGAATTATCATATGCATGATTTGGAACTTGTTGCAGTTGTATTTGTATTGAAGATATGGAGACATTATTTATATGGTTCTAGATTCGAAGTATTTAGTGACCATAAGAGCTTGAAGTATTTGTTCGACCAAAAAGAGTTGAATATGAGGCCGCAGAGGTGGTTGGAATTATTGAATGACTATGACTTTGGGTTGACGTATCGTCCAGGCAAAGTGAATATGGTGGGTGATGCGTTAAGTATAAAGACTTTGCATATGTCATCAATGATGGTTAAATAGTTGGAGTTAATTGAGCAGTTCAGGGATATGAGTTTAGTTTGCGAGACGCCGCCGCAGAGTCTTATGTTGGGAATGTTGAAGATTAACAATGATTTCCTGGATAAGATCAAAGACGCTCCGAAGTTGGATGCGAAGCTGGTAGATTCAATGGTTGGGATCGATCAGTATGAAAATAGTGATTTTAATTTGAATGTGCAAGGTGTGTTGAGATTCTGTGATCGGATTTGTATTCCTGATGATGCAGAGATAAAAAGACTAATTCTTGAAGAAGGCCATAAAAGTAAGTTAAGCATTCATCCAGGAGCAAATAAGATGTATCAAGACTTGAAGAAATTGTTTTGGTGGCCTGGGATGAAACGTGATGTTGCGAATTTTTTGTATGCATGTTTAACTTGTCAAAAGTCAAAAGTTGAACATCAGAGGCCTGCAGGGTTGATGCTATCATTGGAAATTCCAGAATGGAAGTGGGATAGTATTTCGATGGATTTCATAACGGGATTACCTAATATTATACGAGGACATAATTAAATTTGGGTGATTGTTGATAGGCTTACAAAGTCGACTCATTTTATAACTATTGACATTAGTTTTCCTAGACCGAAGCTTGCAGAGATTTGTACTAGGGTGATTATAAAGCTGCACGGTGTTCCGTTCTGTATTGTATCACATAGAGATCCAAGGTTTTACTTCTGATTTTTGGAAAAGTTTGCAAGACGCGTTGGGCTCTAAGTTAAGGTTGAGTTCGACGTATCATCCTCAGATAGACGGTCAGATAGAGAGGGCTAATCAGTCATTTGAGGATTTGTTGCGAGCATGTGTTCTTAAGGAAAGAGGCTCGTGGGATACTTTTCTTCCATTGATAGAATTCACGTATAATAATAATTACCATTCTAGTATTGGGATGACGCCTTTTGAAGCATTGTATGGTCAAAGATGTAGAACTCTGTTGTATTGGCATGAGTCTGGAGAAAGTGTAGTACTTGGACCTGAACTTGTTTGAGAGACTACCGAAAAGGTGAAGTTTATTCGAGAAAAGATGAAAGCTTCCCAGAGTAAACAGAAGAGTTATCATGACAAGCGGAGGAAAAACTTAGAATTTCAAGAAGGTGACCATGTGTTTTTGAGAGTCACGCCAGTGACCGGTGTTGGACTAGCGTTGAAGTCGAAGAAACTTACTCCTTGTTTTATTGGTACATATCAAATATCGGGAAAAGTTGGAAAGGTTTCTTATAGGGTGGCGTTACCGCCAAATCTTTCGAATTTGCATGATGTGTTCCATGTATCACAACTTCAGAAGTATATACCGGATTCATCTCACGAGATTCGTATGGATGATGTGCAAGTACGGGATAATCTTACTTTAGAGATGATGCCGGTGCGGATTACGGATCATGAAATGAAGACTCTAAGAGGCAAGGTGATTGCTTTGGTGAAAGTAGTCTGGTCGGGAGCGGGCGGAGAAAGCATGACATGGGAATTAGAGAGCAAGATGTGAGACTCCTATTCTGAGTTATTTGATTGAGGTAAGATTTTCGAGGACGAAAATATTCTAAGTGGGGAAGAGTTGTAACACCCGTATTTTATTAAATGTTTTAATTAAATATTTTAAGTATTTTCTGTATATTTGTTGAATAAGTTGTTTGGGTTAATAAGTTGGTGATCGGGTAAATGGTTGATTTAGCCGAGAGAAATTAATACTAGAAAATAATATTAATTTTAGTTGAATGTTGATTTAATTAGTTGGGCCAAGTTGTGAGAAAGAAATAGCAAATAGGGTGTGTTAATTGTTAGGCCCATTAGAATATGTGGGTAACATATAATAAAATAAAATAAAATAATAAGTGGTAGTTACTAGTAGCAAAGAGGAATTAAAAGAAAACAACAATATGTGGGATTTGGGGAAAAAGATAAAACAAGGGTTTGAGAAGAACTGCCGTAATGAGCGATTGAAAGCGGAACCAGAGCGAAATTCGATCGAGAAATTCGAGCTTCCTTCAATCTAAGGTAAGGGTGGGGTTCAAATTTTATAACCGGAAATATGATGATTAGTATATTGGATTGGGGTTATACGATTTTTTGTTATATGTGTTAAATGAATTTATGTGTGTTGCTGTCGATTGATACTGTTGTGGATGTTATCTAAAATTAAGAAATTGTGGTGTTGAATTCCTATTGCTATGTTGATTTGTTGTTAATAAATCTGTGTAAAATAATACTGCGATGGTTTGTCACGTCAAGGAGAAATTGGATCAGAGTGATAATAGGTAGAAAAATGGCACTAAAAGGAAAATCTGGTGGCCCCTATAGTAAACCTGCCGACTGATGGGAAGAATGAAGAGAGCATGTGCCGATTGGCACATGTATTGGGAATGGAGGGGTGACGGTCGTCACACCCTTGGTGGGGACCACCACCGTTCACAAATTTTGTTTTCTATCTTTTCTGTCATTTTCTTTTAGCTTGGGTGGCTTGTAACTTGACCTCATATTTTCCTTACATTAATGCAGTTAAAGATAACTTAGGTAGGATGCAAGTGCAACAATAGTTTATAGTAGCAGAATAAACACAGAGTATTGTTGTGCAGGACTTGGTTGCAGGTTGTAACATCAGTAGGATTTTAATAAGTCGTAATTGGAATTATTAGTGCATGATTTTAATGTAGCAGTAGGTAACTAGTGTTAGTAAACTAACTACATCAACATAATACAACCTGTAGAAGTTAGATGGTAATTGGCAGCGATAGTAGTGAATGGAAATAAAGCCAAATAAGCCGACATAGTAATTTAAGCGGCAAACTTAGTTGTTCGGAAATTAATCAAAAAATTATTGGGGTAGTTTGTATTTATTAGTAGGTAATCTTGGTTGATTTGTTTTGTCTAAACAATGTTAATTACGTTTATTTACAGGTACATCCGAATAAATTGAATTGTCCTGATTCATGGGCGTGTTTGAGTTGTAGGTCGAATGACCTGTGTTGATTTAAGTTGATGCATTTTATGCATGTTTAAGTTGTTGTTGTTGTTGATGATGTTGTTGTTGTATGTCATTTATAATGTTGCATACATTGCGTAATTAAGTTGACCTTGATGGAACCACCTTGAAAGTTGAAGGCTTATGCCTTGTTGAAATGCCTCGATAAACTGGTATATGTTTAAATTGGGAGTTCTGTTCCAAATGGTACCACATGCATATGCATAGTTGAGTCGCATTTGAATTGCAATGTTGAAGTTGTCGTGTGTTATGTTGCTTGTTGATTGTGGTTAATCGTTTTTATAAAGCGGTGAAAATTGTATGAATTATGATCTAATATATTGATTATCATAATTCTGTTTATATCATTCGATATCTCACCGCTTCTGTTGTGATGTTGCCTCTATGTGGGTAACATGCAAGTAACCAAGGAGAGTAGTTGTTACCGTTTTTAGTTCGAGTTTGGTGTCATTTGCTCTGATACATAGCACTCGGGGGGAATGAACGCTTATTTGATTTTGTTGCTATTTGAACTTCATTTGTTATTTTGAGAAGTTTGTTTTGGTTTAAAGTTGTTTCATGTTGAGCAAGATGCTATGAGTTATTTGAAGTTAAAAATTGTGAATCCGCTGCATGGTTTTATTAAAGTTGGTCTGTTTTAGAGACTAAATAGTTGCTATGAATTTCTCCCTGTTTACATGTGTTATGTATCTGTTATAATACATTTTTATGCGGTTGGTTAAAGTTGAAAATGTGATATTCCATGTTAAGTTGGAATTTGATCACTCTGATATTTTTATATAATTTGTTGGGTAGAAATGGGGTGTTACATGACTCGTGTAAAGTTGGTAGGTAACTTCTCATGCATGATAATGCAAACAAAATGACGAACATTTTTCAGATAACTTAGGGTTCCAAATCCAAGACCAAGTCATTGTCTGAATATGAGGTGGATTTGGCTCCAAAGTTAACCAAAAAGAAGTTGATTCGGTAGAATACATACCTGATAATGAAGGTTCCCAAATATGAATATGTTATGAGTCATCATTATTAAAGACACTAGTCATCTTAATTTTATCTCATGAGAAATTGGGTGGAGATGATGTCAACAATCTAAGTACCATAATTGCAGACATCCATGATATGTAGGTGTGTATCATGCTCATCCACCAAAAGAATTAGGTCATAATATCTAAAATTTAGGGGTCATTTATCATACAAAATATAAATTTTCCTCACCCTACTCTAGTGATAAAACCTAGCTTGAGATCCCCAACTGCTCTAGCAATAGAACACCATATGTACGATGCTCCATTATAATTATTTGTCTCGAGGATGCGAACTATATAATTATATCTAGTTGATAATAATTAAACACTTAACATATCCGGATATTGAAGAAGCTCCTAAACATTTTTACCCAACATGGCAACATTTACAAGTCTAGTTATCTTGATGCCAAGACCACATATAGTAGAAGGTTTAGTTATGGTATCTCATTTAACCCAATGACTAGATTTTCCTCCCCAAATGAATTGTCTTATACAATAATTAATCTTACAACAAATGCATTATGGATCCATAAATTATGCATAATATAAATAGGCATAGAATCAAGCATAAACTTATCAAGATTTACCCTCACATGCCTACTAAGAAGCCAACCTTTCCATTCAGCTAAACTCGAATTAATTTTATCATTGATAAAGGAGAAATTTGCATTTGCGACCCTACCATAAAGTAAAAGAAATAATAAATATTTACTAATATTAAAGGTGTGATGAAAGTTTACCATACCTTCAAATTTCATTACCTTTGCCCGAGATAAATTAATAAAGGGGAGGAATTTAGATTTACGAGAATTCATCTTCGTAACAAATGCAAAAAACTTGAAGCACCTTATTAATTAGCCTAACTTGAGAAGTTTTGGCTATTATAAAGAGTAGATAATCATATATAAAGAAGAGATGAGAAATAGTTAGTCTATTATTAGAGATGTTTATGGGGAGCCAAATATTGAATTCGTCAATTTCTCCATACAATGCAAGAATAAGTAAGGAGACGTAGGGTCACCTTGTCGTAGACCATAAGTAGGAGAAAAATTATCAAGTTTCATATTATTCCACTTATGAGACAGGATGAGTACGTGATGTAAATCATAATTAGATCAATTATTAATGCTGGAAATCCAAATTCTGCCAGAGTGATTTTCCAAAAATCCCAATTCAAACTATCATATGCCTTCTAAAAATCAATATTACACATAAAGAAACCTGATTTACCTTTCTGGGTATGCATGTAGTGAACAATGTCTTGAGCTATAATAGTATTATCTATAATGCCTCTATTGGGGATAAAACTACTTTGAAGAGGGCCAATGAGGGTTTTCAAATTCAGTATAATACTCTGAATAAAGACCTTATGGACAAGCTTAAGGATAACATTACATATAGTCTAATGGGTCTAAAATAAATTATACTTTGAGGTTCGGAGATTTTAGGGACTATAATGATAAGGGTCTCTACAAGATCACCAAGGATGTGACCAAAAGAAAAAGCATCAGACTCTAGTTTCTAAAATCACCGCATACAATATACCAATATGCAGTAAATAAAATGGGTTGGAATCCATTAGAGCCTGCCTGATGCATTATACGGAGACATAAAGTAAATAGTATCCTTAACTTGCTTTCTAGATATATGTTGTAGAAGATTATTGTGAAAAACTTGTGGACACTACTACGAATAATACATTCCATGCCAAAAAAAACCGAGGTATAAATTCCAAGGCACGCCGTGTTTTATTTTTAAAAAAACCACACATTCCATCGCTTTTTAATATAAGCAAGGGGAAAGAAATTTAGGACATGCTTCTGTTGTTGCGGTATTAGCGACAAGCAAAAAGTAAAGTATTATTTTTACCGGGTGATATATAGATTGATTCGCCGTTCGACAATTCATTTATTATTAAGTTTAGGGTTAAAATGGTTGTAACAAAAAGACACAATGAAAAGTAAATGAACAAAAAACTATAAAGGATAGACAGCTTGTCCGAAACGAACGCACACTACCCGTCACATACTTAAATCTACCATCCAGATATACTATATCTATGATACTCGTCCGTATCATCACATACCTCTCACAACCCAAGCTATTTCTAACCCAAATTGAGAATTCAACCGCATCACTCGCATCGACTATGTCTAGCCCAACACTCCTGACACAGAGGCATTAAGATCAAATACCCTAAGTGACTGTCATCTCTAAACCTATTTCTAGCATTCAGAAACTAATAGATAATCATCCTAGGTAAGAATCTAAGCAGTCTATATCCAGCAAAGCTCAAATCCCTAACACAAGGTAAAAACCTAAGACAATCACCAGCACAGATTCATAAAGCAAACTTTATACAACGCCAAGGGCGACAAATATACATGTGTTCAGAGTAAATATACAAACATAACCCAACAAATAGAGAAATACATAGAGAGGAGAAGAGATAAACCACAAATCTACACTGGTTTGTCAACACCAATCGAAGAGCAATCCACCTCCAATCATCCATAAGTAAGCCCTAGTGTTGTTTTCTAAGCTAATCTATCAAAAACTATATGAGTGATGGAATAGGGAGACAAAAATCACACCCCAAAACCATAAAACACAAAAATGAAACAAAAGGAAATTATATACAAAATTGTGTCTCGCAGCCACCGCCCGACGCTCCAATTGCACCGCCCGATGCTGCTTCTTTATTACTTGTCCCATGTTTCTCCATGTAAGCATCTGGCCAAAATATCTCTTTACCGCCCAAAGACTAAACACACCGCCTGACGCTGCTTCTCTTCCTCGCCCAACATGTTGCTGGTGAGCCAAAGTCAGAAGTTACTAGAATTTGACAAAGTTGCTTCGCTCCCTTCACCGCCCGACGAGCTTCCAACACTGAGAGCGCCCTTTCTTCGCTTCCTCACCACCCGACGGTGGACACCAGAAAAGCAACTTTTGTTGCTTTCTCTGCACAACTTGGATTGACTCTCTCTTTTGCCTTATTCCTTTATTGATCAAAATTGCATCTTGGAGCTTTTATTCCTCATTGCTCAAAACATGCTCAAATACCTACAAAAAGAATACAAAACAAATCAATCGGTACAATATGTACACAGAACACAATTAAACATATTTACAACAAAAAGTGGGGTTATTCAACTAAATATTAACAACAGAGAACATATAAGTGCCCTAAAACATATATACAAAATAACTACATTTTATAACTTATTAACTCTCCCCAACTTGACACATTGTTTGTCCTCAAACAAAGTCAAGTAAACCTAAAGAAACAAAAGTAATTACCAAGAATTATGAATTAACAAGTTTTTAAAACGGAAAACAAATGTATGATTCAAACGAAAACGTACACAAGAAAATTACATACTTACCACAATCCTACAACTACAACATATAAACGAAACAAATCCTAATTACAAAAATCATGCACAACATTCTAAAACAAAACATGCTCAATCATGAATCACACCTAGCAAAAATTCATCGGTAGATGAAGAACACACAAAGGTGAGGGACTTTTGACACTCATCCACAATCTTGCAAATAATAGACTAAATTATGCATTCATCCAAAAACTCATATTGAAAATACAAAGGCAAGAATCATAAGGGCTTCTCAAGTTTGTAATGTGGCTTGGTTAACAAACAAGTGAAAAGTCCTATAGCTAATCGAAACAAAAACTTGCCTAAATCTAAGGGAGTGATCAACTAACAAAGTTTCAAACAATAGAATTTCAATCAAACTTCTTCTTCATCACAAATTGTAAAACCAAAACACCTCACTTATTAACACAACATTATTCATACTCTTTTTGTTTTTCTTTTTCAAAGCTTTTTCTCTTTTTTTCTTTCTTTTTCTAAACTTTCTTTTTCACATTTTTTTCCTTTTCTTTTTCTTTTATCAACCTCATATCAATCACAAAATAGGCACATAAACATTCCTCTCCCCAACTTGAATTCAACCAAAATCATTATATGAATACTCTCTACTTTCTAAGGCAAGGTAAAAGTTCATACAACAACAAATAGTTGAGGGTTCAAGAAACAAAGAAATCAACATCCAGACAAAAAAGTGAATTCAACATTCATAGACAAGCATCAAGTCCAAATAAACAAGGATATTAATAAAAGCTCAAAGGGGTTAACAAATTATCACACACTCACAAGGTGAATTAAAAATTTGGCTAAGGTAGTTGTGCTGCCCTGATCATTTTCTTGCATTCACACAATCAACAAAAACAAAAGATTAAGCATAATAAAATCTAGTTAAAACAAGAATTGTGGCCTCCAGCATATATGAACAATGGAAAGCTTCCTCACATTTATGGATAAAAAGGGAACTAAAGTGATTCAAGTCATGAGCAAGTAATGCAAAAATAATGAATGACATGGTAATTGTACAAATGATAAATTTCCTAATCATGTTATGCTATAGAAAGCGATAAACGAGTACCTAGCGTGTACCAACTTTGAAACAATCATTACCATACATCCGCGAGTTGAAACACTCAAACTCGGAAAACCACAAAATTCAACCTCAAGCTACCATAACAAAATTTGAGTCCAAACAACAACAAAAGAATTAGAAAAACAAAATGTACAAAATTACAAAATTTACATCCAACAAAACTCCTCAAGCTAAACACGACAAGCTTGCGGATAACACAATTTGACAAAACAAAATGAACACAAATAACAATACGAAAACATGGTGAAAATGAATTAACAAGTTGAAAAGTGAAGATTTGAAATTAAGAAAAAGTCCTATTTCAACTTGTTAAAACACAAGTCACCACACACATAAACAAACACAAACAAACATGCTTATTTTACGTCGTAAGCTCGACGCCTTTATTGTGCGAGCTCTAGTAACCTCCTATCTTCATGTCCATATTGTGTGTGTTGAACTCCTCAATATGGACATGAGTGAGTTCAGGTTCTGGTACATCAAATGGAACTTCCACAGTGAATGGTAACTTTACCTCCATTACTCTTCTAAAAATCCAGGACTCGTAAGGTTCTCCATCACCATTTCCTCTTTTCCTGAGCTCTACTCCCTTCCTGTGAACTTGGTTCCAAGCTTTCTGCATTTGTTTCAACAAATCAGGATCTTCCCTTCCGAAGTCTAACAAGATAAATTCTCTCAGAAATTCTTCCCTTGGTGCGGTCTCCATAGCACAACCCAATTGCTTGAGAACCAACCTAGGATTATAGTTGATGCATCCTTGGGATCCAATCAGCGGAACGTTAGGAAATACCCTATAGTGTGTGATGACCTCCCATGTATACCAATCTGGAGAGTACCAAAAAACACCATTAGCGATAAGAGAAGCCAACTTCTGAGACCAACTCAAATTCTCTAAGATTCTGACCCAAGGTCCTAGCTGAGGGATATGAGACTTCAACCATGAATAGAGCAACACATTACAACTCCTCTTTTCTTCTCATATCAGACATGTATATTAAGGAGCATGTCTGCAAGTAATGCATGCACAGGGTTGTCTAAGAGGAAAACACTAATGGCAGGCTGACTTATGTAATCATCATCATTGTTGGGAAACAACACCACCCCATTAATCAGTAAGGCTAAAACATCGCTGAATGACATCCAATCTTCTTCTGATACTGCCAATTCTTCAGCTCTCTGTTCCAAAAATCTCCTTGAAATCCCCTTTTCTACCAACTTTGGCCCTATTTCCTTGATAGGGAGGTGTAGAGCAGCTGCTACATCCTTTGCATCCAAGCTTTCTCCTAACCTGGTAAAAGGAACATCATCTTTCAAGGGCCAATTCAACAACCTTTCAAGCTCTTCAATTATCGGGACTAACTGAAAATCCTGGAACGTGAAACACCGTAGAGGAGCATCATAAAACTTCACCAAGGATTTCAAAGCATCATGATCAACCGTAGTATCCAACAGTTCTAAGATCCACCCATATCTGGCATGAAAGTTATTCAACTGAACAAATTTCACTTTCCCCTTGAGCTTCAGCAGAGTTTGAGTGTCAGGGATCTTGAATTTGAGATGAGGGTTATGCTTTTTGATCAAATCCATGTGTGATCCGATTGTTTCCAAGAATGAGTCCTTTAAAGATACCTGAAAATGGCAACACATATGATGAAAAATGAATGATTAATGCAAAAATGCAATGCAAATGAATTAAGATGATATCCAATGAAAGTGTAGCGGTAGATCACATAAAAGGTCACTGGATGGTCGGACATGGTTTCGACGCCTACCCAACGATTCCCCAAACAAGGTTGGTTCTAGTGTTTTTATGCTAAATGCTTCTCGGAGTCTCAGATCCCCTTTTTAGAAATATTATCACCACGCGAGCGGCCTACGTGGGGATAATACTTCCAAAAGTATACTCCAAGAAGCGGCTCTTAAAGGGATACTCAAAATCCTTTGAGTGGTCGGTTTCGATTTTAGACATCCTAATACTTAGAGTTATAAGCCCTTTGTCCAAGAATTATCATCCCGCGCTAGCGTGCGGTGCGATAACTCCTTTAAAAAGACCAACTCTAAGTTGTGGTCTTCACGTCGATCCAAAAGACACGGATGTCTAGTGGACCTAAGCTACTCAACCACTCTAAGCTTATGTTTCCTAGAAGCCTGGGTATTGGGCTTATCTATGAACCATAACCAACAAATGCCCCAATATCAAAATACATCAACAGGATAGTATACAAATAAATATCAAAGCAAAAAAACAAACACACAAGCGAAGAACTAAATTAGGGTTAACTCGCTTAGTTTAAAAAACTTTAAAAGTGTCCCCATTGAAGTCGCCAACTGAAGCAACTCGATTTTCAAAAATCATTTAAGTTTCTGAAAACTAGTGAAATCGCCACCTAATTTTATTTGTTCTAAAAGGAACGGAAAAATATAGATAAAACCCCCACAGAAGCGAATAAGGCGGTCTACGTGACCAAAAGACATGGAATCGGGAGTCGGTTATGCAAGGGGAAGGTATTATCACCCCTTACATCCATCGTACTCGATGGGACCCATTTAGTTCTAAATGTTTGTGTGTGTTTATTGCTAAGTTATGAATACCAAAAGAAAAAGGATTTGTTTATTATTATTTTGAGTTTGACACAATTTCAAAACCGTGTGCCTACGTATTCCCTCGTGCAATGGGAAATTCAAAACTCCGTAGTTCCTCTCAAAAAGGTTTTAAGTTTGTTGTATTGATTTTATAAGAAAAATCGTGCATTAGACATTTCAAATTCTTGAACTTGGACTTGTTTAGTTTGTTTGAAAAGCTTAAGTCCACGTTCGTTTGAAATGACTATTGCACACTCTTTCGTTGGAAAAGAGTTTTGTGATCGCATATGAGCGATAAAAGAGTTTTGAGTGAGTTGAATTATTTTTAGATGAGAGAAAAGTACCGAACAATAGGACTAACGTCTTACGATTCAAATACTAAAAACCCGAGGAGCTAGTGCTCAGACGAGTCGTCTATCACCCAAAAAGGTTATCTTATAAAAAGGTGAGGTGAAACGAGTTTCACGTTATTTAGAAGTCTTTAAGCAACTGGTCTAGCGTCCAACGACTTAAAGACTAAGAGTTTATTTGGGTACAAGTTTTTAAAAAATTGGCCTAGCGTCCAACGACTTAAAAAACTTGGATTTTATTATGAAAAAGGTTTTGAAAATGCACTCGACGTTGGATCGAGGTTTGGAATTTTATTATGAAAGTGTTTTGAGATACGTGCTGAGATGAAGTATGGAATCAGGTTATGATTAATTAAGTATATGGACTTAATTAACCTCGTGAGGACAGATGCTCCTATCCCCAACCATGAGATCCTGGTGCATGGTAATTGGTATATAGACCAATGTTATTTTTGGGTTATGATTGATTAAAGCAACAAAGGCTTTAATCAACCTCGTGAGGATGACCATGCCCATCCCCAACTATGAGACCCTTTAAGAAATCGGCATATGAGCCAATCAAGATAGAATCGAATTGATTTTAATGTTATTTAGTTGCGAAGTGTACAATGGTGAATAATGCAGAACAAACAGATAATCATCACACAATACAATCGGAAATTTAAATAATTATTAGAAACGATTTTTCCTATTTGATAAGAAATCGACTAATAGTTTAATCGATAAATTATCAAATAAGAACTATCAGAACTAATTATTACTTAGTACATCGCACAAAAATACTATTTACGTAAGAATAAATTAATTGAAAAAGGTGAAGGTTTAGAAATAGCCTGTATGAAGCGAGCCTGGACGGTGGAAAAAGAAATCCAGAGATAATACTCTTGAGCCCAAATAAAGGACCCAATGAGCCTTCAGAAAACTTCATGTGGAACGTCAGAGGGTGAGGCGTCGTTGGTCAGAAAACCGAATGCCCGAGATACACGGAAGCGGTGACAACGCAGGTATATTGTGAGGACAAAATAGAGAAAAGAATGCTAAAAACTCCCTACTACGCAAAATGGGCTAAATAACATTATTATTATTTTTATATTCTATATTTTTAGTATACTAATTATTTTATTGGTTAAGGAAAAAAAAAATTATTAACTAAAAAAATGATGATAATAATTATTAATTAAGAAAATAAGAATAATAGTTATTAACTAAGAAAATAATAATAATAGTTAATAATTAAGTTATAATAATAATAATTAGTAATTAAATTATAATGATAATAATAGTTAGTAATAATAATAATAACAGCTGTTGCTAAATTATATCAAACTAATCCTAATCCTATTAACTTAAAACAAAATAAATGAAAAAAAGAAAATAAACAAAACTCTTCTGCTCTCTCTCTCTCGACCCATAACCCCCATCACCTCTCATGGTCTCTCTCACACTTTCGCTGTCTCTCTCGATTTTCAAAGACCCTCATCGATTCTCATGGTCTCTCTCGCACTTTTGCTGTCTCTCTCTCTTCGTGAAAACTCTCATGCTCTCTCACTACAACCCTCGCCGGAGAAGGAAAAGGGTCGCGTCGGAAATTGCCTCACAGCGGTTCTGGCGGCGGCGTGACCCAGAACTTCATTTTTCTTTATATTTCCGACTCACCTTTCTCTCCTCTTCACGTTTCTGATGTTTGATTTTGCAGGTGATGAAAGATTTTCCGTAAATCTGAAAGGGGGAAGATGAAAACCCTAACTGTTCTGAACGAGATATCAACGATTTGCAAAGAGAAACTGGAACAGAGAGACTCCGGGAGGACAAAGGATGTGCGATGGCCGGAAATCTATGCTACGACGTCTTTACGTCTTTACGGTGACCTCTTTCTGATCTTCAAGTTTTATCTTTTTCTGTGATTCTAGGGACTTTCATCTTTGTCTCTTTTCTCGAATCTCTGAAGGGTTGGGTTTATGGAAAATGATGAGAAGGGTTAGGTTTTCTGGTTTTTGGAACTGTTATAGTGATCTGGCTTTTTTAACTTAGAACAAATGCTTCTTTTTTTTCTTGATTGTGGCTTCTTGGGGGTTTGTCAAGAACAAATACTATGCTTGGTTATGGTTTTGTTTTGAGAGCAAATGCTATGCTGGTCTTGTGTTTTTTTGAGAAGAACAGATGCTTGGTTATTTGAACTGGTATATGCCTCTGCTGGTTTTTTGAACAAATACACACTTGATTATATTGAACAAATGCTCTTCTTTTTGTCTGAACAGAGCTAGCTTTGTATCTTTTTTTTGCTTTTCCTTTTGACCACAGATAATATACTTGATCTTGGTTATCTTTATGCCATTTTTCTGATTAATTATAGCACACCTCTGCTTTGTTTTCCTTGCTCAAAATTGGTCCTGTTATTACTGTTGTGCAATCCCCATCTGTCCCTCATTGGTAACATACTCTGTAGCAATCTGCGGTTGCTTGTAATTAATCTCACTTTCCTCTTTCAGCTATGCTTCCTGCTGTGTTGTTTATATTTGGACCTTGGCATTTTGTCATTTTTTGCATACATTCTGCTGTGGTGAAAAAAACCTTTACTTATGCTGATAACCAAGCAATGGGGGTAAAATATGGCTGTTCTATTTTTGCTGACCTGTTATGCTTGCTGAAATATGTTGAATTTGACTTTATATCTTGGGCTGAACTGAATTTTGGAACTCTTTTGGCAAACTGTTGGGCTGTATTTCATAGGGAAAATATGATGTTTCTAATTTTCCAATTCACCTCCCTTTGTGAACCAACAACACCAGTTGTTGTGATTTGCAATAGAGGTAACGGCCGATGAAGGAACTTCGGTTCTGAGGCTTTTGAAACAATTAACCTTACAAACCTGATTCCCTAACACAACCCTCATGATGAGTCCGGAAAAAAAGAAACTCTCTTGATTTTCATATGAATTTCGTTCATGTTTTTGCAATTGCTAACTTATGTTCTTTTTTCTTGTTTCATGAATGGCGGCAACGGTCGAGTGGTTGGGCGTGAAGATAAAGAGAAACACTCGAATATGAAGGAATGGCTCGGAGGAAGACAACAGTTCAATCGAACAAGCCTTAGAAATTCGTAGCATTAGAATAGGATTAAGGCACTTTTGTACTTTCTTTGTAAAAATTTAGAATATTTTGTAATATCGAATTGATAAAACAAAAGTTCCAAATTTAATTTACAATTCCAAAATCTTCTTGCAAAATTTGTGCTCTTTGTAAAAAACTTAGAATATTTTGTAATATCAACTTGATAAACAAAGTTTCAAATTCAACTTACACTTCCAAATTTTCTTGCAAAAAACAATCAAATACCAATTTGAATAACATTCTTGCATTGAATACCCATTGATATGTTGCTTGAAACGAATGAAACAAGTAACATACTCGTTTATGAAACGAAACTCTTTGCAACCAATGTTTCTCCGCTACAAATAAGATCAAAATCCAAGAACACATCCTCCATTGGGCTTAAATCCCACAAAAACACAAAGTATTCTCTTTAAAATTAACATTTAAGAAAATGAATAATTATTATATTTTTCTGAATTAAAATTCCAAAAACGAATAATTCCTTTCGGGCAAATAATTCCCAAACAGATCCTTTTGAACTAAATAACTCAAAGCCTTTTGAAGGACAGTTTGAACCAAAAATTGAATCTTTCCTTCGAAACCAATGAATGGACGGATAAAACAAATGGGAAATTTTGGGGTGCGACAGTGGGGTTATTCAACTAAATATTAACAACAGAGAACAAATAAGTGCCACAAAACATACATACAAAATAACTACATTTTAGCACTTATTAGCTTCTAGTCCCAACTATTGTAGTCTATGTTTTATTTCTTTATAAGTGTAAGCTAAATGATATATCCATTTGTTTTGCATAATAACTGAGGGATAAAATAATCAGATTTTACTATAAAAGTACTCGTTAAACAAATTTTACTCTAACCCTTACTTATATATAGCTGCCCCAAACTCGTAAGCATCATTCTTTGGGATGGATTTCAAGCCAGGAAAATATTAAAT
Source organism: Vicia sativa (assembly GCA_021764765.1). NCBI lineage: Eukaryota > Viridiplantae > Streptophyta > Magnoliopsida > Fabales > Fabaceae > Vicia > Vicia sativa. The sequence continues at coordinate 121,371,674 of CM038792.1, read as the reverse complement.
GTTCTTTTATTCTTGACAAAACATTTTCTACCCTTGATATTTATCTCACATAATGATATTTATGTTTTAGTTGTTGTATTCTTGGAACAACACTCAATTAAAAAAGGTTGAAAAAGTTCTCTATGATAGATTACAAGTGTAGAAAATCATTCTCGATTCAAGTTAAACAAAGAAGGGCGGTCAACCTTTGAAAAGATTAGAAGTTGGATGCATACAATATATGTAACAAAATTTTGAATTACAGCGATAATGACGAATCTTGATTTGTTTAATATTTTTTGTGTAATGCTTAAAAAAGATTATTTACCTCGGTTTTCTTCTATAACCAAGGTTTATAACATATTTTACCTTAGTTTTTGTCAAAACTGAGGGAATAATTTTGGCGTGATTATTGAGAATATTGATCACATTCCTTAAACAAATCTTTGTCGTCCACTTCATGATTATTAACGCTCAAGATACCATCATTAGTGATCCGCATGAAACATAAAAATTTATATTATAAAAGCATTCTGAATATCAAAAAGAGCATTATGAATATTAAAAAGAGCATTTTGAATACCATTGTGAAGCATCATGAAGGGCTTGAAACTGTTGAAATATTAGATATATTATATTAGATATAATTCAAGTTGTGTTATCCAAGACCAAGCCCAATTAGGGTTTGTTAGACTACTTAGTGTACAAGATAGTTGATTGTATATAAATATATTAGTTAGTATCATTATTTATAACAATTCAAGTGAATAATATAATCATCATTTCCTTATTATTCTCTCTTTATATCCTTATTAAAAGTGCCTCATTCACTAACAAATTGGTATCTAGAGCTTTCAATTATTGTTCTTGATCGTGTTTTCAAGAACTTCACGTCAGAGTTCGTGTTTCTAGGACAAGTGAATTAACTACTGTGAAGATGGCTAGTGATAGGGCATTCTGAATTCTCTTATAATGCTTGACGATAAAAAATGGACTCAATGGAAAAAATAAATGCAATCCTTGTTGGGCTTCTAACATACCCTAGAAGTGGTTACCGACGACGTTCATACGTTGACTGCAAATGCAACCGTAGCATAGAAAATTACATGCAAAATAAGAAAGATTGCAAGACTGCTTATTGCTTATTGCATTAAAACGACGATACAAGTGGGGAGTATTATGGACTCACACTTGAGGGGGTGTTAGAATAACTATGCAATGGTGAGTAAGTAGGGAAATAGTCTCACATTGGATATGAATGTGGAGACTTGAGTATATATAAGTGGGAGAACCCACTCCCCTATCACCTTAAGATTTTAGGTGAACAAGTGACGTGTCTCTCACAAAGGTTTCTAGTCAATGGGGAAATTGTAGGAATATGGAGATTTGAGCATATATAAGTGAGAAAACTCACTCTCTTATCACCTTAAGGTTTTAGGTGAACAAGTGGTGTGTCTCTCACAAATAGTGTCTGGAAAAATAATTTCATATTGGATAAGAATGTGGAGACTTGAGCATATATAAGTGAGAGAACCACTCACCTATCACCTTAAGATTTTAGGTGAATAAATAATATGTCTCTCATAAAAGTTCTTAATCCTACACTATGTATCAATGCTCCTAGTAAACTTTCCCCAGCAAATAATATCATGAGTCTTTGGTTTGAGAAAAAAACCGTTTTTATGACTTGTGGCCTAATCTATTTAATTGAATAGACTTATTAAAAAATTTAAGTCTTTTTTCTATTTAAAAAAAAAATCTGACATCACCTTAGTCTATATAAACTAGATTGTAGGTCCCTCTTATAAGTTAGAATGCCATATTTCCATCCCTATTTATACCGTATAAATATTTTTAGTTTGTTTATTCTTTTAAATATTTTTGAAAAAATAATAAATAAACAAATAACTAAGGTTCCCTCGTCATAAAACTAAAAGCATAGGAACAAAATATCAACATCATTATGGTAGTACTAGTAAAATTAGCCAAAGCGACCAACACGTTTCCAACACACAAAGCAAAAGATGCATAGCCTCAAAAGCTCTTGAAGACAAGGTGTGACCCAACCCAACTCAGCCATCGAATTTTTCACAGGTTTTTCGAGGATAAACTTCTCTACAAATACCTCTCCTACCCAAGCAACCTCATCACAATAACAACACTTTTGTTAATTTCTGATATTGATCTCAAAACAAGATAGTTATGGACAGCTACTACAACAATAATTCCTATGGTGGTCAAGGGAAACAACACCGTCCCGGCCAGAACCATTCGAATAGTGAGCTTCTCTACTCTGCTAAGGTGTTGTCGGATGCAGCACAATCCGTTTACAACCATGAACCAGGCAAGATGAACAAAGCCAAGGTAGCAACTGCCGCTTCCAATGTTTTAGGTGCAGCTGGTGTTGACGAAAGTAAGGGCTTTGGCATGTACGTTGACAAAGCTGCTGGTTATCTTAATAAACACGACTCTTCCTATGGAGGAGGAAAAACTGGTAATTCTGGTGGTGGTTATGGAAATAAGGTTAAGGTTACTGAACATTCTGAGAGTGGTTATGGACGTTATGGTGGTAGTTATAATAGGAATAATAGTGAGAGTGGATATGGAGGTGGACGTTATGGTACCAGTGGTGGTTATGGGAATAATAGCGAGAGTAGATATGGCGGTGAACGCTACGGTGGTAGCAGTGGTTATGGGAATGTTAACGACAGTGGGTATGGAGGTTATGGAAATAATAATGAAAGTGGTTATGGAGTTAGACGTTCTGGTTCTGGTGGTGCTGATAACCGTTATGAGAGTGGATATGGTGACGGAGTACGATCAAGTGGTGGTTATGGAGAACAAAACTATTCGGGAGGAGGCTATGGATATGGAGGAAACTCTGGTAGTGGATATGGTGATGAACGTTCTGGAAGAGGGTACGGTAGGGAGGGTGGTGATAGTCGCTCCGGTGGTGGATACGGCTATGGTTATTAGGTCAATATTAAAGATGGATCATTGAATTAAACATAGTTAGTTATTATCACTTAGTATTATTAAATAAGGGACAGTCCATAAATACTTCTATACTTCACAACTTTGTATGGGTACGCTGTTGTTTTTAAGTTATAATATAATTGTATGTATTAATGTTTCCACCGGATAATATCTATGTATTTGTCTCCCTGATGAAATAAACTGTTTATGATATTATTCTATCTTGCTAATTATGGTTGCTTTACTTTTTATTTTCAATTCTTGACCTTTTTTTATATGTTTTTGAGAGGGCTTTTCTTAATCTTATAAGTTAGTCGATGGCAAGTTGAATGGAGAGGAAGGAAATGGAAGTTTTTTAATGTGTTAGATTCTATTAGGAGAAGATAGTGGACACATTTTAATGGAAGAAAAGTATAAAATTACATTTTCTTACAACATGCTATTTAAGATGCCATGAAATGAATTGACATTTAAGTCTAAATGATAAATAATTAGGACCACCTTAAGAATTCCATTCTTTTGGATGAGATAAAGTTGAATATGAGAGAGCTCAAATTTTGGTTAATTCTTATTTTTTCTGGTCACTATTATAAACAAAAAAATAATTTAGATTCATTAAATATTTGATTTAGCTTTGACTTCGGATTGAGACTTGAAACTTTAGCCTGAAAGAAGACAAGATCAAAAATCCACTGTTTTTTTGTGTCACGCGCTTGAGCTTTCTCCTTTCAGTTAGATACATAAATAATTTAATAAATTTAAAAAATGAATTTTTGCTGTATAACAGTGACCGAGAATATATAGTTTAATTAACTACAATTTATTGAGCATAGTGTACAATAAATAGGTGTACAACTGTGAATTTCAGAAAAATTTAAGATCTGATTGATTTAATAGAAGAGTAGGAGGTGATAGATTTTAATACAGACAGAGGAACGATGAGAGAGGAAACGAGAGTTGTTTATTTTTTAAAAAAAATGTATCTGGTCTATAAAGAGAAAATATATGAAGAAATTTTCATGGAAGAAAAGTGTAAAAGTTTTTTTTTTCTTTTTCAAAATGGTATTTTAGATCTCAATACGGAGATCTTACAAAGAAACTAGAAACTTCCACCACTGTACAATAAACACCTCAGTAAGCTCAAGTTCACAATCTGACTTTTGTGGGCTTGGCATTCAAATGGTCGTGTGTTCCTGAAGGTGGCAATGAAGAAGCTAATTATACGATAAATTTTCAAAGTCACAATCCATTCTCCAACACTTACACTTCAAGATAGAAAGATCGTCCTAAATTCAAGCATCAAATTATAGAGCCTCTGAAAACCAACAATCAAGCTAGGAAGTCTTCTCTTCTAGAAGAAACATTATCTCAATTCATAAAGATGAATCAAAGAAGCTTGGAAGTAGTAAAGGCCATTCAAGAAAAATCCAACAAAATAATGAGACGTGAATTAAAATCCAACAAAATAATGAGGCGTGAATTAATAAATTTTGAGCCTCAAATTAATTGACTATCGTTCGTGATAAAATGGTTATTTAGTCAAACGCAGTATTTTTTTTTACTTGATTATCCAAAAACTGAAAGATAGGTGGTTGAAAAATTAACCTGTCTTAATTAAACATGTCACCCCTAATTTTTTATTCTAAAATTATTCATGTTAAATTACAAATAATTTTTGGTAAATTTTTTGAAAAAGAAAAAACAATTTTTTCAGTACCGAAAATTTCAATGTATTTAAAATTGTCACTGTAATATTCAAAATTTCTAATATTTGACTGAAAATTTTCAGAATTTTTTTGAAATTTTCAATGCACCTCCGAAATTTTCAATAAAATTCAATTTTTTTGAAATTTAATGATTATTGACAAACTATAATGATAAAAATATACTTTGAAGGAGTGACATGTATAACCCCACTGGGTGACATGTTAATTCCTGAAGGTTATTGAGTTGAAAAATAATAAAGTGCTTAGAAATTTATATTTTACGAGAACTAAGAGAAAGGTTCTCCACGTAAAGAGTGAGTTGTGGGAGAACTATAAGAGTGAAAGATACACTCAATGATGAAAATGTTAGAATGTGACTTTACCATTCCCACATGGATTACATTGATACTAACCGACAGATCTGTTACACATCCATATAGTGTATTAGAGGATGTGTTATTCAAAGTTAATGATTTTATGTTCCTATGTGATTTAGTGATCCAACACATGGAAGATGACTTTAAGGTATCTCTCATTCTAGGGAGGCATTTTTCATCTATCGGAGAAGTAAATGGGTGAATTTGCAATGAGATTCCAAGACAACCAAGTAATATTTAATATCTTTAAGAAAATGTGTTAACAAAACGAGAGTACTCAATGTTTCAAGATTGGAGTGATTGAATATCTAGTGGAAGAAACATAAAATAAAAATAAAAATGAATCTCCATCTGCATCTTTAGAGTGAGATCTTATAAATTTCATTACAAAAAGAGATGAAGCACTTGATGATGAAGTGGAAGATTGTGTGAGGTAACTTGGAGCCTTACAAATTGAAAAATTAAAAAGAAAATAGAAGATTTGAGAGCAATATCCATAAATATTTGGACACCGAGTTCCTAAGTAGAGAAGGGAATGCAAAAATATGTAATACCATAATTGAAAAAGCTTCTGCCTCATTTGAAATATGTGTTCTTGAGCTTATACTTTACAAAGCCAATCATAATTAGTCATTCCTTAACCACCTTGGAAGATGGGAAGCTTATTAGGATCTTAAAAAATAATATTGCATTTGGATATAACATTTCATATTTGAATGGTATAAGCCAACCCATTTGTCCAACTATACAACGAACAAGTTGGAAGCAAAGAACTTTCAAGACTTACAAAAAATAACCTTCATTTCTTCCCTATAATGGATATTCACGGCAAACTAGTATAAATAAGGCGTTTCAAGCATTTCTGACCGGTCTCATCCTGAAGAACACCACCCCAAGATAACCCACGTCTTTGACGAAATTTGTCAATTGCTTCTTTTGATAGGATTCATTCTAAAAAATGTCTTCCTCTTTGTATACATACAACTCATTTCTGGAAATGACTCTAAGTCTAATATTTGAAAAATAATTTAGCATATTTACCCTCTACTCCATTCTCAGCGGTTCAAATTATTGCATGAGACTCTAGTTGGATAGGGGTAATCAAGAAAGAACTGATCTTCAAAATACTACAAATTTTTAGAAAAATCCCCAAAGCCCGGATGAATATCCCCAAAAATCATTTTTCAGGCTTGGATTCTCTAATACTTCTCACGAATATTTGAATGGTCGCGTGTGCTGACCTACACTGAAGATATGCCATATGTTTCTGCATTCGTCACGCTTTGAAGGAATCAGGCGACGAAGCCATACATAGTGTATCTTGACTACAAGGTAGTAGAGGACATACACTTTCATTCGTACGTCGATCACCGTGAGACACGTCCCTTAGACGACATTGCTTTTTATTATGGATGGTTGACTTGCGGTTCACATATGAAGTATCCTCGTCTCCTTGAGTGTGTCATATGGTAGATCTATACCATTTTGATTTATCTACTATGATATCTAGAGATATCTATACCATGTTTGAGTATGCCATGAGGCACATACCATAGATAAGGACTAGAGTTGTCCACATCCACTATCCCTATTATGTCATACTAAAGGAGGAGCATGCTATGACATATCATGTTGTTGTATCAAAGAGTATCATAGAAGATTCTTTTGGATGACTACGAGAAAACTCTATAGATGATGAAACATGGAGCTGAGTTCATACGCATTAGTATATAATATTTATATTAAGAACTAGTCAGAGACTCGTCTCCCGCACGGGTGATTTTTTTCTTCTAATGTAGTATTTTTTTTAAACAATATGAATTATATAAATAAAAAACTATGAACATTTGCATAATTAAAATGTAAATTATTATGAATTTAATCATATAAAAAAAAGACATAAATATAATTAAATATATTTAGACATAGTAAATATAATATAATTAAATTTAAAATAAATAATAATTATAGAAACTTAAATATAGTAAATAATCATATATAAGAAAATACATAAATATAAAATATTAAATAATAATAGAAATTTTTTGTTGCAAATATAAATGTAAAGTTATAGATATAAATATAAAATTTGAAATGATTTTCTTATTTATAAAATAAAAAATAGTCATATAAATTTAATTTTTTTAAAATCATATAAAAGGAAGAAAAAAAGAATTGTGAGATGGAGAAAAAAATAATATTTAAAATAAAAACATAATTAAAAAAAATAGTGTTGATAGTGACCCTTAAATAAATAATAATATGATATAGATTTAATTTAAATATATTTATGTAAATTTGAAATGAGTTATTTAATTATAAAATGATTGTGGGAATATAATGTTATAAGAGATGGTGTTTACGGTTGGGTTGAAGGAAAAAATGTAATTTTATTTAGATCAATAAAAATGAAATATTTGATGCATAATTAGTGAAAAGTTAAAAACGTTGAATGCTACTTTGTTAATAACTGAAATGTCTTTTTTTGTTTGGAATAGTTTTTTTTAAAGGGCAATTTGGTCTCTTTGATCAATTGATTAGTAATAGTAAGATAGTAGATTTATAAAATAAACAATAATCATATAGATTTAATTTTTTTAAATAATCATACAAAAGGAAGAAAAAAAGAATTGTGAGATGGAGAAAAAATAATATTTAAAAATAAAGATATGATTAAAAAAATAGTGTTGATATTGACCCGTGAATAATTAATAACATAATATAAATTTAATTTAAACATATGTATGTAAATTTGAAATGAGTTATTTAATTATAAAATAATTGTGAGAATATAATGTTATGAGAAAAAAAAGATGTTTAAGGTTGGTTGAAGGGAAAAAAATATTTTTATTTAGACCGATAAAAATGAAATTGGTGTATGGTTTGTGAAATGTTGAAAAAGTTGAATGTTATTTTGTTAATTACTCAAAAGTCCTTTTTAGTTTGGAAAAGTTTTTTTTCAAAGGACAGTTCGGTCTCTTTGGTCAATTGATTAGTAATACTAAGATTACTGAAAAGTCCTTTTTAGTTTTGAAAAGTTTTTTTTAAAAGGCAATTTGATCTCTTTGGTCAACTGATTAGTAATAGTAAGATAGTAGACACTATTTTCAATTCTATTTTATGTTGACTTTATTGTATATTTCAAATTTATTAACTACATATGTCATTTTTATATTACTCCAAAAGTGTGTGATTTAATTTATACAAAATTGTAAATGATTTTATAGTTATGAATATCTTAATATATGGTCAAATGCACCAGAGCTTCTCTAAATCAATAAAAAATTATTATTTTGTGTAATTTTGTAGATGCATCTCTGAATTATATTTGGTATAAACACGATGATGTATTTTTGAAATAAATTATGTCAAATGAAGATGTTTCACTAAAAAATGCATGAGGGTGTACATAAAGTTGTTTCGAAAATACATCTTCAAAATAAATTTTAGAAAAAATATAGAATAAAACTCAATTAAAACGTGTTCGAATGTGGCACATAATACATGTAGAAATGTATTTTCGAAATTGAAGAGACGATTTCAATTTTTCATAAATATTTTTCGTCATTTATAATGGATTAACAATTCCCGCCATTTAGTTGCATCTTTATGTCAATCTCATGATGACAACATTTGAGAACACAACGTTGGACTGTGGTACGGCCTACATTTGTTTAACAAGAAAAAACAAAATGTCTAAAATAATTTTTCAAATAACTAGTAATCCAAAAGAAATCCGAAGCATAAAAACCCACGTGCTATTTAATAAAATATACTAATAGTTTTAGTGATGATAATATTTTATAAGAGCATTGATTGATATTCATCTTAAAGAAGAAAAAAAAAGATTTGAACGTTCTTCTGTATAAAATTATTTTACTCATAAATTCAATAACATTTTGTCACATTATCTGACATACAATGTATAAAATGAAACTAATATTTTTTATTCACAAAAATTATTTTGTTGAAGAGTGATGAAACGAAAGAATATTAATAATAGAACTCCGAGGAAAACGCATAATTGACCGGCGTTTCTCTGCAAAAAGAAAATTCACTTTCGTCCTGAGCTTTACAGTTGGGTTGTTTGTTATGTCACAAATTAAGCAATGCCAGCCTCATTCCCACCCAAAAAAAAACTAGCTTAACCGTCAAAACGACGTCGTTTTCTCTCATTTTCCCCTGATATAAATTACCCTTTTTTTCTTCATGCAATTCCCATAGCTGAAGAAAAAGAGAGTGAGAAAGAGAGAGAGAGAAAAATGTTCATTCCAGATTCGTCAAATTTTCTCATTCATCGCTAAATTTCAAACTTAATTCGCTTTCGATTGTTCTCGAATTCCTCACTTCATCTTAGTTTACGGTATGGTTTTTTCTTCTTCTTCTTCTTGTAATTATCGTTTCTCGCTTCAAATTTTAGATTCTAGGTCTTTGATTTTGATAGAAAAGGGGTAATATTGTAATTGTAACGCAGATTAGGTTTTGTTAATCCAATTGTTATAATTTCATGCATTGATCTCAGATTGTATTTGTTTTTTATTGTACTTATTTTGTGACAATGGCTTATATACAGATGTTGCTGTGAATTCTGCCTTTGCATTGTATTGTAAAGTTTTTATTTTTAAAGATGTGGAATTTCGCATCACAAGCCCTTACAAGCATTGGAATGAAAAGAAGCTCCACGGAGCCGATCCTAAGCTGTGCAGATTGCTCGGATGATGAGGTTTGTTCGAATGCTAGTAAAGATGAAGGTCTGGAGTGCCCGATATGCTGGGAGTCGTTTAATATAGTTGAGAATGTGCCTTATGTTTTATGGTGTGGCCACACCTTATGTAAAAATTGTGTCCTGGGACTTCAGTGGGCTGTGATGAAATTTCCTACTCAACAAATCAGGATTCCGTTTTTTGTTACTTGTCCGTGGTGCCACCTATTGTCGTTCCGGTTCATCTACAAGGGGAATCTGAAATTTCCTCGCAAAAATTACTTTCTTCTTTGGATGGTTGAGAGCCTGAATGGTGATAGGCATAAGGCTGTTTCTGCTTCTGTTGACAGCCAACCGATTTGGTCTCCTAAGTTCAACCTTTCGGGAAGTCAAGGTACTAGTTGTAACGTTAGAAGGCCCTCAAGTAGTAGTCATTGTTCTGGACAGTTGGGATCTAACGACGCAGCCCGTGGCAGTGATGGGGAGAGACACTATTTTTCCCTTCATAAGTCTCTGGATTTCTTCCTTCATTTTACATCCAAGTTCCCATTGGTCATCACTTTGCTTCTGATAGCCTTTTTTGTAATTCCTTGCAGTGTTGTTATTTTAATCGTTTACTTCCTACTCACCATTGTTTTTGCCATCCCATCGTTCCTCGTATTGTACTTTGCATACCCGACAATCCAGAGATTGATTCGAGAAATAACATCATAATATGTATGTAGCCTTGCTCCTACAGTCAGTTGTGCTTCAACAAAGTCACTATATACTTTTGGATTGAAAGCTCTACCATGTGGTGGTGGTTTCTTTGTTATTTTTAGGTTTTCGTATTTCATACGATTTATTTTCTTCTGTAGTTTTTTGTGCCACCTTCATATCTACTTTAAGGTGTGATTGTCAGTTGTAATTTTGTTTTCTTTCCTGAAGTCAAGTTTAACTATTGTACAAAGAAGTATTTACATGCTTAAATTTTATATGCAAAATTACTAATGGTTATATGAATATACTTTTAGTAAATATGTCTTTTTTTGTAGAAAATACTACTTAGATTTACATATAAGAAAGGCAAATTGCCAGATGCATCATTCTATAGCTTAAATTACTAACCTATTAAGTTCTGGATTAGCATTTGTTTCAGCATTTCTGAGAAAAGTACTGGGTTACCTTTGACATCTGTTCTAGTTCCCACTCCCTAATCCTAATAATTTTCTTCGAGCTTGTTGGAGAGGAGTGGTGATGGAGTAGGCAGTTCGCAACTTTCATAATTCAGAGGCAAGGGATCTGTTGGAAGCCCAAGAACTGAATCCTAAAGAGATACCAATTTTATTAAGAAATGGGATAGAATAGAGAATATTTCTTTCTTAGTTCTCTTTCTCTTATTCTTTATTAATCTTTCAAAATAGAAGTGTTATTTCTTTGGAATCCAATTCTTGGACTCTTAACAATTTATCCTGACTTGTCAAATATTTGAGTAGTACAGTATTCCTGGATATGGAGGTATCATAGACGGCGAATTTGTCAATTTTTTTAATGATAGGCCCTATTGGTTTCATTGAACCTGATGGATCTTTGAGTAGGGAAGTGTTCATGGATATGGAGGTAGCATAGATGGCAAGAAGGGCAAGTGAAGAGTTATAGAAGAGGAGACACCAAGAAGAAACAAGAAATGGACCACAATCATATTCTTGGTGTTATCAGTAATGTTTTGGAACACGATTAATCATTTTATTGGTTAATTTGTCATTGACTGAAAATGAAGTTGATAATAGAACTGTCATACCAAAACTAAAATTTTAAAACATGAAAAGTTGTAACTGATTTACACAAGTAACAGCTCATGCATTTGTTGAAGCTTACAGTTTTGTTTTCTAATTTTTATAGCATCATGTATGGTTTTACTGTAAATGATGAAGACTAAGAGATATGGATAACACTATAACAATCTTTTACATATTTGCCTCCCAAGCACTTTGATGTTATGTAATTGGCGATCTCAGAAACAGAAATAAGTCCGAGGCATTTTGCCTGTTGTTCTTATTGCACCTGCCTTCCCTTTTGCTTGTAACTCTTCATTCTTTCGGTTTTCATCAGCCTTGGTTCTTGCACCGTCTGCAATTTGACTTACATACTTCATCTTATTTTGAAATTTGTCCAAAGCTTTAAACCTTCTCCGCTCAAGTTCACTCTGCAGTTTAGAAGTTCGCGATTAGTCTTTCCATTAAGGTTCGATTAGCATCTCCCGTGAAATTTCTTATTTCACCATTGTAATTGTTTTTATCATTCCAGTTATGGTTTAAATTTATCACCTATGCATAATGTTCATATTAGAATGCTAATTGTTTACATATTGCATATATACTCAATTGTTATCTACTCTGAAAAAGCAATGAAAAAGACACAAATTTTGCTAAAGCCTTAGAAATCATCTGATGTTAGCTATAAGGAAGAATTTGATGATCGGTTTAAAATACGATATATAAAGCCTAATAAGAGTCTGAGTGAAACCTCATGCTTAATTAGCTTTCGTTTGGCTTTCATCCTCTTCTTGTCTTGCCATGAATCTATCAACTCTTTCTGCTTCTCGTACCTGACAATGTTTTTCATAATCATATTGACTGACTCAAATGATGATAGTATTTATTCTAGTTCTGGTTTTAAATGGTTTCTTTGATAAAAATTCGATGTGATCTTGTTTTCAAGTACCTTTGTCTGATCTTGTTGAGCTCGATTCTCTCCCATACATCTGCACTTGTCTCCTGAATGTTTGTGTCTGTTGTAATCTCTCTTAGAAGGCTAGAGTTACTTGAAGTCTTCTGAATTGTTGGTGGGGGAGGAGGAGGAGGAGGAGGAGGAGGAGGAGGAGGAGGAGCTTTTGGTGTTGAGGTATCAGGTTTTTTATCAGTTAAAGTTGAAGCCTTTTTCATTGATGGTGCAGGCATAGTGGCCTTTTCCGGCTTCTTTTCTTCTGAAAACGTGGATATTGACACCTTGTCGCCCTGGTCATCTTTATATCTAAAAGAACCTAAAGATGATGGAGACAAAGTTTAACAAACTTGTTTAGTTTTTTTCCCCTGAACAATGGTAATTATTAGTTATAAGTGGAGTGATATGTGCTCATTTTTACCAGATAATCGCTTGGAAGCACTAGCAAGTAAGGACTTTGAAGATTTTGAGCTGGCCACCTTACTTTTTGTCTTGGCCAATGAGGTCTCTGGCGTCTCACTCGTCCGCTCAGAGGCCTCTTGCAAATTAATCGAGAATGCAGCAGCAGCTACTGCTGCTGCATGCTCTATTTCGAAAGAGTCAAAATCATGACTTCTTTTCATTGGAAGCTGTTTTTGAAACCAATTCTGACTCCTTTTCTTCTCTGCTGAAAATGGTCAAACAGTTTATGAGAAATGAAGGTAAGAGGAAAAAGATAAGAAACATTACCTTTGAAAGATTGTGTTTTCTGTATAGGTATTTTCTGATCCCTTGCGGCGCCAAGATTAGTTTTTGTCTCACCCGTACCAGTAAGTTGCCCCCTAAAACAAAATTGTTCAAGTAAAGTTTGTAAACTGATGAATATCATTTACTGTCTCTAGTTCTATTTGCAATGCATGTTGTTTACCATACAATAACTTGTCTAGGAAGAAAATTCAGAACAACTAACCTCATTTGATTCCATAAATTTTCCATTCTTCTGCACGAAATTTATTCTTATGTTTCCTTTCTTTCACTATAATGTTTTATCATCATCAAAAGGCCAAACTTGCATGTGTTTATTTGAAATAGAAGAAACCTTAGAAAGGAAACTTTCTCTGGGTTAGTTATTTATGCTGCCATCATTTGGAGGAGAACAAGCAAGTTAAATATACTTTGCATAGGGTAACTGGTTTGGAACTCAAGTGCCTTTTGGAGAAAGATAGGAATTATTTTCTTTGTTGCCGACTTAGCTTTCAATATAGTATAATATATCTTAGCTGATGATCTTTTCTTTGTAATTCATATTTTTTATGGTGAAGAATAAAAGTGTTCTTTTATGATGAAGAATTGAAGAATCACTAGTTGAGTGCTATGTCAAAACAACCTGGAATAAAGATGGGAAAAAAACCATGTCTCCCCATTTTTAATTGTAGCTACAACATAATCACTTGAGTTTTTATGTCACATTTTATTTAAGGTCTAATGCTTTTTTTTTCTTCAGTATTTTGTATTAAAAGATTTATTTGTTTTCATAACTTTAATTTGTCCCACGTCATTTTTAAATGTATTTACTACTATGTTACAAAATACGCGTTTTTTTAGTTTAAAAAATTTGTTTCAAAATATATGTCGTCTTACTCTTCCAATACTACACTAATTGATTGTTTTTTAATTAATTACGTTTGCACTGTCAAGGCATTAAATTTCACTTTGTTTTCATGACAGTGTAAAAGTAATCAATAATTATTAAGGACAATTTTATAATATGTTATATTTATTTCTTCATTTATTATTTTTTTTAATATATGTGTCAAAATCTTAAAAGATTTTTTATTTTGAGACAGAGGAGTAACAAAATTGTCATTTTATCTAATTTGTCAATACAATGATTTAGATTATTTGACATTGATGTGGAGTATTTGTTGGAATATGTGTCATCATTTTATGCTACATTGTGTGCTATATGGTGAAGAAGATGAAATACATTAGGAATAATATTTTTAAAATATTTTCCTCTCTCATCAAGCTTTTTACAATAGCAATAAAATCTTAGATCCACAGTTGGTGTCCCCTTCCCATCAAACTTTTGATCACAACGGATAAATTCATTCAAGTTTGATTTTTTTTAAGCGTCATATGTTTTGTTTTGATTTCGTCATGCTCAACATCTAATTTGATTTCATTTATGAATTTGACTTAAGAACCAGATGAAGCTGAATAAGACAAAATTAAAAACAAATTTGAACGAATAAAAAAGACGAAGACACTTCTATAAATTAAGAATTGATTGAACTCTGACCAAACCAAACACTTCTATAAACGAACCCGGACGAAGATTATGGTGTATGTTAGGAACCCAATTCAAGAGATAAGAAAAATTATTATTAATGATAAAAAAAACTATTATAAAGAATAACTTTTATATATTCCCAGAGCAAAAGCTCCTCAAGGGAAGAAGAAATTTCCTTTTGCCTAACCCTAAAGTTCTAATACAAATGATTATGAATAAATCATCATTTCCGTCACATACCTCATATACTCCTTTCACATGCAATCACTTTAACCAATTAACATGTACTTCCCCAAACCAATTCACATGTAATTTCTCCACTCTCTCTAACTACTTGCCAACTCAACATTTTCTTTCTCATTTTGGGTTTCTTTTTCTTAATGGATCTTATTAACAGCCTTGTCCTCAAGGTTGAAAGTAGTTTCTATTACTTTTTTTGCTCCTGATAGAAGACCATTCAGTCTGCTTGAGAAATAAATGGGAATCGAGTCATTGAAAACATTAAGATGAAACATCAATTGCAACAAAAAACTTAAGGAGCAGAATTTCCCTCTATCATATAGAAAATTAAGCAACACCCAAATGCTTGAGGATCACCCAAGTAAAACGACTATGTAATCCACCCACTTACCTAAGATTAACTCTTCTACCGTCGTCATCTTTGTGGGCGAAACAAAAAACTCACTATCCCATAGTTCTTGCTGTATTGGAACTTTCACATTTCATCCAACATTCAGCGGCTCTAATGGTTTCGTCATTGAAGAGTGTGTTGTTCATCTTGGATGTATTTTGATCGGTGTGGGTCGCAGGACTCGCACTGGTAGTACCGTTAAGGGTTGACCGACATACAGATGTCTCAATGGTGGTTGTAAGTTTGATCTATGTGCACATTGTCTTTCCACCATTGAACTTGGTACTGTTATCTTCACCGACTTTCCCGGTTTGACACACGCCTGAATTCTCTAAAATTCATGCTTCCTGTGATCCTCGAATAGGGGGATTTCATCATTGATTGTGGTGGTTCATGCATCTTATTAATTTCAGGCATCTTCTTAATTTTGGGTGCTAATACTTTGGGTGCTAATACTTTGATGTCAATTTCTCTTCAGCTATCAGTAGGTGTTGTGATCCCTTTTTTTCATTACTTATGTCAACCAACGTATTGGCTTCCTCTATTGCCGGTCTATCACAACCATCCTTTGCCTCCTTGTTTTTTGTTATCTCATTTTGAATGTGATTCTCACTTTCTTGTTCCTCACCTTCTTCAACTTCAATCATATCCCACAGATCTGGGATAAATTTCTTAATAAAACCTCTTTCAAAATTCTTCCAAGTTGCATTGTGGTTGTCTCGCTTCCAAGACTACCACATAAGGAAGATTTTATTCTCAAAGAAAATATAGTCACCCACACTACTTTCATCTTCTCATGAATCCAATTGTTGACTACAAAGTACTGATCCTACTGGATCAACCACCGGTAATTGCCTTCAGTTCCATAAAAAATGGGAAGCAACTTCTCTGACATCATTGGCTCTTCCTCGATACATCTGGTAGGTCTGACCAATTGTTAGGAACGCAATTCAAGAGATAACAGATAATTATTATTAATGATAAAAACTAATACAGAGAATAAATTCCCTATAAACCCAGAGCAATGATCCTCAATGGAAGAATAAACCCCACTTTTCCCAAACTTAAGGCTCTAATACAAATGATTTTGAATAATCCATTATTTGCCTCTCACAGGTTTCATATACTCCTTTCACATGCAACTTTCTGATTCTCTTTAACCAACTCATTTGTTACTTCCCCGCTATCTCTAACAAATTCACATGTAACTTTCCCACTCTCTCTAACTACTTGTCAACTCAACACTTTACCTCTTCTTTTGAGCCTATTTCTCTTAATGAGCCCTATTAGTGCACAACATGAATGAAACCAAAAGATTGATGATGGTTTCCACATGATTAAACATGAATCAATGGAGCTCCATAAAATCTAATTTTGAATTCTTCCCCTTTTCATATGTGTTATGGGTCGTTGGAAAGGCCTAAGAGAAAGGCCCATTTATATGGAAGAAATGGTAAAACGTGTAGGATGGGCATACATTTTTCCGTAGAAATAAATTTTTTTGCCCGTTAGAGTTGGCCGGATCAATTTGATGGTTGACCATAATCCATGCCTCACTTCACGCTTTTCGTTGTTAACCATTTCTCCATTTAAGACAAGTCATTTCTCATATATTAGAATCCATTATCATTCACACATCTTTTTTCACTCTTTTAGTGAGTTGGATATTAGAGTACTAATCTTGCATATAAGCCCCCTCTCCGTCGCATCAGAATATCCAATCAACCACAACAAGCTATGTTTCCTCATTCGTCGCTCAATTTAGTTCCATGGGAGAATAGTGGCGTTGTCTAGGGTCAACATAATGCACATTTTCACATTTAAGATCTTCTTCGTCAGAAGTTCAAAACTCCTCTGTTACAAGTTCATATCTCCTCCATTAGACGTTCTTATCTTGTACATTAAAATTTTACATATTTGTTTCTTGATAACTTTATTCAGATATCAACTTCATTTCCACCAAATCCTTCTTCAAATCCATCAACTATAATAGCATCCGAAGTTACTAGTTCTTCCATTCAACTGCAGGTTGTCGTTGCGGCTGAAGTTGTCAAAGATCCACTTACTCTTCCTCAAATAGTGGATGGTTCAGTTTTGATAGCATTTGTCGAATCTTTCTCAACAAGATTATGTTCAATCGAGATCCAACCAAGAAGTATTTCAAACACTTCTATTTTTTGAATTCATGTAATAATTTCATCAAGGTGACTTCGATGTCACCTGAGTGCTTATCGATGGAAGCAGTTCATGCGACATTATTTACTCAAACATTTTTGAGCAAATGGGGTTGAAAAAAGAAAAATTGTAGCACTATGAAGAATTCGACCTACAAGTCTTCAACGATACAACACCTTGTCCTAAGAGGTACATTTAATTTGTGGTCACCTTGGGGTGAGGTGAGATTCCAAGACAATCAATTATCAATTTATAGTACTCCCTTGCAAAAACATCTTCAAACGCATATTAAGAAGACCCTTCACGGAGACCTTGGAAGTAGTGGCATTCCTTGTCCACTACAAATTGAAATATCACGATGTCCATGACGAGCCAATGACAATAAACACTTACTTTTTTGGGGCGAAGAGGATATTTAAGGCTATGCAAAAACACCAGAAGGAAGGCGGAGGCAAAGCTAAGGAGATTAACATAGCTTTAATGGTTAGAAAATTACGAGACATGGTTATTCAGTCCCTACATGTAATATGGATATTCTAGGCCAGGTATGAGCATGTAGCCAATCAAAGTGAAGTTAAAGCCATCAAACACATCCTCAGTGGTTAATAAGCAATTCATACACCACTTGGTTAATTTTAATTTAGTCTTTATGTAAAGCATCAACAAATTATTATTATGTACAATGATGATTCCCATAAAGATTAAATAATTTTTCACCAAATTGTCTCTTTTACTTATGATTATGAAAGATAACAATGAGTATGGGGTACAACCAAAGTGATAAAAGCCCGATTGAGGGAGCATATGGACACAAAGTGACCTAGAAGAGGGAGGGACTGAATAAACCTTTTTTCTTTTAAGACAATTTCAAAAAACATTTTAGCGCCCATGTCCGAAATTAGAGATTTTAAGAAGCGTAGAAACAAAATACAAAAACAAGAGAGCATAGAAGCATTACAATGAATTAAGCCATATGAAATAACACATGATGTTTGATGTTTACTGTGCATTTGATTGCTTCTAATACAAGTCAATCACAAGACTACTCATGTAGATTTAAACAAATTTCATTCAAACCACTTAGCATATATATTCTAACAAGACACGATTGAATTCATGATACCTCCATAAGATTGATACACCATAGACCTAAGCTTATGCATTAAATCTCTATAAGAAAAGGATAACTTATAAGGCATACAATCAATTTAATGATGAAATAATGCAATAGCATAATGATGAATACTAAAAAATTAAAAGAGGATGGGGAAGAAGAAAAGATACACAAAGATATATAATGGTTCAATTATCGTCCACGCATTGCCTACTCCACTCTTCAATGATGTTGAAAACCATTAGACAATAATAACGATCTTTCACTATTTTGATAAGTTTGATTACAATGATTTTTGTTATAACTAACTACAAATTATAATTCCTTTTGTTGACGCAAATACTCAACTGCAAACAAAAACAATATCTCTAAAAGATCTTGATTCGATAAACTTACTATCGACAATAATTCTACTCTGAGTATATATATGTGGCAATCCAACTTATCCCATCGATCTAAACTCCTTCAGGAAAAAGTCTTGCATTTCGCCCAACTCCTACAAAGCCCACCCCGAAGGAGAAAAGGAAGTTATCAACATCGATGTTACTAACCTTATGCTTTTCCAATCTGCGTTTTCCAATCTGCGATTGCCATAGCCAAGCGTTTATTGGACAACTCCCAACTTTGTCTGCGAGAAATATTCCTCCAACTCCACCAAAGATGGACAACTTCCATCTCCTCCTTACATACAATTGATACTAAATCTCGCCAAAGTCTTCCCTGGAGTATAGTGGAAACTCTATTCTTGATGAAGAACAACAAACACCAAACAAATCATTCAAGAAATGATACATGCACATGTTACAAATAACAAAATTCACACAAAACATTAGATATCCTAATGTACCAGTAGTCTCTCTCAACACTCAATCTTTAGAGATGAAGGTCCTCAACAATGGAACAAGACTAAGGTTGAAGATGATAAACAACGCCATAGTATCTCACAAATAATCCATAAACACAAGGTGTTAGTCAAGGATTTTAGATGATAGTGAATGAATAACACACACACACACACAAGGTTCTCTCAAGTTTCTAGGTGTATGAGTATTTGCTTTGATTGTTATCAAAAGATTAATTAATCCTGAACAAAACCTCAACATTAATTAACTCTCCCTTTCTAACTCACTCAACACAACATAAAATTGCACAAGAACAAAATGCAACAAAAAGTAGAATCAGTTTGACATGAATTCATAATCAATAAGTTGTTCAAGTGAAGAAGAGAAAGAATCATGGTGATGAGATATAGACACACTAAGAATAGAGTACAAAATCACGTTTTGCCTCTATGGGTTTCTTCATAGGTATCACTCACTTGTTACTATCATCAAAGAAAAATATATTTAAATCAAGGATGAAAAATAGGTCTTAAAGCTTTGATTTAAATCAAGTGAAAGTTGTGATTCAAATAAATTTGGATAGAGCGAAAGTAAAGCTTCAGGACTTCAGTTGATTCAAATCAATTTTTGCACTTGATTCGAGACACAAGAGGTTGTGATTCAAATCATGTTCAATTTATGATTCAAATTAAATGCTCCAAATCCAAATCCTTTTATTCACACATCTTCTAATTCAAAATAATGTATTATAGTTTATTCAAATCAAATGACTGAAAAATCAATTTTAAGATATTTAAATTGTGATTCAAGCTACGTCTGATGAAAAGATAAAATGGCCAATGTCTAGGCTAAAAAATACATGCATATCAAGGAACAAACACTCTTATCGACTGATTAAGGAGGGTTCTTATTGGTACAACAACATAATAGCTAAAGCGATTACAAATGAAGTACAAAACGAATAAAGTACTAACACACGACAATATAAACAAATTGCAAATACACAAGTACTATATATATATATATATATATATATATATATATATATATATATATATATATATATATATAAAGTTTACAAAAACATCAAAACACATATCATTGTTTATCAAATATTTAATGCGTGATTTTGAATTTGATAAAAGGAATGAATTCGTTGAACTGGTATGCATTTCTTCACTTGAGTTGTAAAAGTTGTAAAGTTGCCCCCTGCATTAAGCACTTAATGCACGTAAACATTGATAATATGTCGATATATTCTCCCCCATTAACAAATATAAAAAATAGAAAACACTAATGAGAAAAAACACTATCAGTTGAGCTCAAGATATAGTAAAAGCCAAAACAAAATCTCATACTTAGTGAAATAAACAAGCACCAATCACATCGCATGCGAAATTGAATATCGCAAAATACACAATATAAGAGAAATAATCAAGAAACAAATTTCAGAGAATCATAGAGATATCATACATACTTGAGTAAAACTGGCCATAAGATACATAACCCAAAATATTCATAAGTGATCAAAAATGACATAAATATCATGGAAATGACATTAATATCCAAAATATTCTAAATTCTAATAAAATGCTATGCATGAAAAGAAAGAAAAAAAGAGAAATCATGGAAATGCATCTACATCAAATGGAGGATCATCACGATCATTAGTAGCAGCACCAACAGTGTCATTAAGAACATGAAAATATGGGTTAAGATCAAATTTAAAAGGACCAATATTAAACATAATGTTAGTTATACCCATATGGTTGGCAATATCTATGACAGACTCCACTTGAGTAACCAGTCAAGCTTTATATGCTATAATCTCTGCCTTAAGCTCAGCCTTCAAATCTGTTTTTAGTTTATACCTGACTGACTTCACTTTCCCTAGCCACTAAATCAATGTGTGCCATGATATGTTCCTTTCTAATTTGGTTGTCATCCAACAACTCCCCAACTAACTCATCCAAATAAGACTTCAACTTAATAGACAAATAACTAGAAAAAGAAGAAGTAGTAGTCTCAATAGGTGGATCCCTAGAAGGCTCCATAACCTTATCATCATAAACCTTTCAGCCAGACTCCTCAATGTATAAGTAAGAACCATTTGTAGGGTCCATTTAATATCTCATCTTGGACACGCCACCAAAATCCAAAATCTTTGGTTCCCCATTCAAATATTCCTCTTTTGACACAATACCATTAATCTCAAGAATCAGATGCGCAAAAGAATAATAGAACAATGGATTTTTCTTGTTATCTCTTTAGTGAATCATCCTATTGATAATGAGCTGTATCCAATCCATTCCATGACTATCAGTAAGAAGCCACATCAAGTATATATCATTATCATCCTCTCTTCCCCAATTATTTGGTTTCTGGTAAAGAATCTTAGCAACGATCCAATACAACAGCTCATATGTAACTTGACTGATGCCAAAGTTTGACATGGCAGGGTCTCATAGACATATTTTGAGATAGAAAAAACATAAGAAATCCTATCATACTTAGGCAGTCTCATAACAATTTTAGCCATAATAGAATTCAAATTAAGATACTTCATAAATTAAAGTAAGTGAACTTAACAATCTTGTCCTTAAACCTACTCTCAACCACGAGAAGTCACAACCAAATTACAGTAAAAAGCCTTCATATAGTCATGATTATTCTTCTTTTTTAGACCAATGAAGTTCAATAGATTTGCTTGAGCAAACGGTTTCGGAAACTATGTTCTCAATTTAGTTTTATAGGAAGAATTAACATAATACCTAGGGTCAACGAAATTATTCAAAAATTTGTCCTAATAAAGATGTAAACTATCCTAAGGGATAAGATGTTTTACCTTGTAATATAATGCTTTAGTAGTTTGAAATCTGGATGATTTCTTCTTGATTCTAACATCAAGTGTTGCCTTTCTCGCTTGAACCTTGGTCCTTGCTTTCTTCGGCACTAGTGGAGGATAAGAAGATACCATGGGTCTCTTGCCCCATTACTTGTAAGTAAAAGTCTTCTGAGGGATGTGATAAGCCATTGATGATGGTAGATCAAATGGTTTTGAGTATGAGATGATGACTAGTGATGAGAATAAGATAATGATTGATAATGATGGATGATTGTTTGAAAAATTTGCTCAAGGGGTTTTGGAGGTTTAGAGAAATGAAATGAGAAAATGAAGAGACAAATGAGACAAATTGAATGGGTATTTTGAAAAAGCGTAACTTTTCAAATTTTGATTCAAACCATGTTCAAATCTTGATTTGAATCTCGGGCTAATTTTTTTTAAAACACACATTGATTTGAATCATGTGTTATTTTTTATTCGAATCAAAACCGACAGCCCCAGATATTTTTAAGTCCTAGTGGTTTGATTTGAACCATAGGTTTAGGCAAAAGTAATTTGATTCAAATCAAAAGGTAAAGTTTTTAAAAATATTGAAGAAAAATGAGGTTTTTCAAATAGGAGATGAATGTGGTAGTTACACATAGGTTTTTCGTTCAAATCAGAGTAACTTAGGGTTTGATAGTGGAAAATAAAGATGAGTTGGACTAGGAAGTGTAATGGGTGGAGACTGGGAAGAATCATCAATGGCACCATTAATAATCGTCATTGTTAAAAGAGATGAATGTGAAGAAAGAAAGAATCAGAGAGAAAGATTAAGATAAGGTTTGACAGAGAGAGAAATAAAGTGATCAAATGACTCAATCTAATTAAAGAATATGCAAGAAAGAGAATTGAGGGTAAGGATAAAATTTGGGAAGCCAATAAGAAAGCGATATGAATAATGGATAAAGAAAATTGAGGTTATCAAAAGTAATCTTACTATTTGATACCATATTTATAAGAGTGCAACAAAAGTAAATTCACTCATGATAAATGGATCTTAACAAAAAAACTAAAAAGAAAACATAAACTGAAGAATGATTCATTCAACTCTCAACTCATTAAGGTTGGGTTCATGTACATTTAAGCTATGTTTGCTAACACATATTTTTGAGCTTATAGCTTATAAGTTCATATGATAATTTAAATATGTTTGGTAATAGTCTTTTCATCGTGGGCTTATAATTTATTTTAGATAAAATATCCTTTTTGATCCCTTAAGTTTACCTCGGGGTACATTCTGATCCCTTATCTTTAAAAAGTGTCAAAGTGGTCCTTTAATTGTTCAAAAACGTCCACGTTAATCCTTTCCGTCCAATTTTCTCAAACGACATCAAATTTTGCACTAGTGGCTTCCTACATGTCCATTACAAAATTTCACGTATTATTTTATTTTATTTTTTATTTATTTTTATCTTAAATTTCTAAAAGAATTCCTAAAACAGTTTCTAAAATTTTATTAGACCCGAGATTCAAACCCAGTTCATAAGGGTTGTTGGGCACGCTCCTTTACCACTAGCTCACTCTACATTTTCTGATAAATACCACACATTAAATATAATTGAATTCTTAATAATTTATAAAAGGTGATTAAGAAAAACATCAAACAGTTGGCATGCATTATATTTTCTCCATTCTTTTCTCTCTTCCAGTTCTGCATAGTTGTCCAGATAAATATAATAGTTTAACTCACTTCCTCAAAATAACAAGTAAATTAGAAAAAGTAAAAGAAGCACAACAACAACCTTTGTAGTTACTCCCAAAACTCAACATTAATTCGTTGACAAATTCCTGCTAACAAATTGATAAAAAAGAACTAATCATGTATTGAATTTATCAAATGCAGTATCACAAAATAGAGCAATTAAACCTAAAATACAATAATAGCTTTGAAATTTGATTACATTAGTCAATTAAGCTTATTATTAGGAATGAAATTTACAATGGTAACGAATAATGCAATGCAACGACCAAGATAATTAGCGAAGAAGGTGAATTGGGGAACGGACAAGTGAATGAAAACCCTAGGTGAGATGAATTTAGAGGAATAATAGTTGAGAATTGAAGAAGAGAATATACTTTGATTTTCTGGGATGGGAGAGAGTCGAGTCAAGGGTAGATCAAAATTGGAGATTGGAAGAATCAAAATGGGATACAAATGGCGAAGACAGAGAACAAAAATTGGAGATTAGGATAGATAGATTCTCTTTTTCATAGATATGTAAATCCAATGATGTGGTGATGACGATAATAGGGTAGCACCGACGGATTCACGGTGACCTAAATCCTAAAATCCTAAATCCTAATTGAAGGAGAAATAGAGATAATTGGGGTTTTAGTGTCTTGGAGGTTTGGGGATTTGAATGGGGATAAGGGTTGAAAATGGTGGCCACTGGGTTTTGTGAAAGATGAAGTTTTCTGTCGTAATTGTCTTTGTCTGAAGTAGTTGTCATTGTCTTTGCAACATTGTCATCTTTATTTTGCTAAAATTAAAGAAATCTAGAAAAAAGACAAAAGTAAAATACATTTAATGTGTAAATTTAATTACTAAAGTGAAAATGCCTCAGTGGTAACTCGCCCAATGATAAGTTTGATGACCCAAGTTTGATTCCTGAATATGGAAGAAATTTTAAAATTAATTTTTGAAATATCATGAGCTTAGTAATCACGTCTTCCACGTAACATGCCATGCGTGCAAAATATTGATGCGTCAGATGCCACTAGTGCAAAACTTGACGCCGTTTGAGAAAATTGGACGGAAAGGATTAACGTGGACGTTTTTGAACAATTAAACCACTTTGACATTTTTTAAAGATAAGGGACCAGAATGTACTCCGAGTTAAACTTAAGGGACTAAAAAAGGTATTTTGCCTTTATTTTACTAGTTTATAATTTATTTTCTAAACATTATTTCAAATAGTATTTTTGCTTATAGCTTTATCTTTTTTTCTTCCACTTTTATCCTTATTACTTTAACGAAAACTCATTTTTGTCCTTTATAATTTATTTTAATTTAAAATAAAATAATTATGTATTAAATACCTTTTATGTTATTTATATTTATAAGTTAGTTCAACCTTTAATTTTATCAAACACTTCAATTAACTTATCAGCTATCAGTCATCAACATCAACTATAACTTATGTTTGGTTAAATTAACTGATTGCTTATAATTGGTAGCTGACAGCTAGTAGCTGATAAACTAACATGAATGTTTGGTAAATTGAATGTTTTATTAGCTGATAGATATAAAATGATATAAAATGTCATTTTAATTTTAATTAATAAGGGTAATGATATATATTTTTTAAAATAATAAGAGTATAAATGAAATAAAAAAATCACAAATTAAAAGCTACAAATTCAAAAGCTATTTCAAATAGCTTTTGGAAAAAAAAACTAAAAATTAGTAAAAAAAGTAAAAGTTAAAATCAAGTTATTAAACATAACTTTTCATTAATGTGAACAGAAAAGTTTAAAATTAAAAACTTTTTTAAAAATCTTATCAAACATAATCTTCAACTATAAACTATCAATCATCAACCATCAGATATAAACTATCAACTGACAACTATCTTTACCAAACAAAATTAAATAAAAATTACTATATTGTTCAACCAAACAAAATTAAATAAGAATTACTATATTGGAACAAAATACATTATTGAAAGTTAACTATGTTGTAACAAAATCATTATTAAAAGTGTCCTTTATTGGTTAACATTTAGATTATTTGATGATTACGGCACATTGGACATGAGTAGGGTAAACCACTATTCATGCATCTTTTGAACCATTGAAAAATACACTCCCTATGAAAAATATGTGAACATTTTGTCACAACATATTTTAATTTTGAATTTGACCTATCTAAGAAATCCTCCAAACAAATTGGACATTGATTTGTGGAGTAACAAAAAGAATCATCCATTCCAACTTTTTTCAACGTATCCACATTCAATAGGGATACCGCATCATCATTATACCATGTCTTAACATCAAGTGTCACATCTAATTCCCACATATTATGACCTTCATCATTGTTTTCAATCATCTCCCTAGCATATGCACCAAGAATAGGTAGAATTTCTTTTAATATGGTAGAAGAAATAGGCACAGAAGAAAAAGAGTCATATAAGAAAACATTGGCAGCTTCATCTATTATTGTAACTTCATTACAATTACATAAGATATCACAAGGAACCAACAAGGTTCGATTCACCTTGGTCATAAAATCAGAGGTTGAGTTTGAGGCATTGATATGCAAGGGATAATTAGTTTGGGTGCAATTCAAATTAATGTAGAAGCTGTTACTAAAAGGATCATGTTTCGGGATTGTAATGGTTGGTTGTTGAGTTGTAAATATTTCTAAGCTAAAGTCGTAATCCATGATTTGGTTTTTACAAGGATGACAAAAAAAATAAATTGGTTTTAGCTTTTAAAAGTTATATGTATTAGGGTTTGGTATACACCATATTTATAAAGTTAAACTTCGAAGAGTTGAGAGAATTTTTATTTATTTATTTGTTACTAAAATCAAATAAAATCCTTATCTTTGATTTTAGAGCAATCAAAAATTTGAAATTTATCTGATCTTATCTTAGATTTAAAAATTTTAAATAGATTGAAATTGAACTAATATAATTTATTTTAATATTATCTATTTAAGACACTCTGATCGAAAACATATCTATATTTTTTTATAACAAAAAAAAAACTGATTTGAACCACTAACTTTAAACATTATTTATTTATTTAAAAGATAAATATCAATTATACATCGAAGATATTTGATTTTCTTTTTTAAAAAAACTAAAACAAGATATGGTTTATTAAATATTTGATAAGTTAATTTTTATAGTGTAATATATTTTTTATTAAAAAAGTATATAAATTTTTTATTAATAAAAAATTGATTTAAATGGTTTTTTAAATGTTATTTTAAATATTTTAATATTTTATTATAAATATTTTTAAATAATAAAATTTCAAAATGTATCACTTCAATTTGAAGCTTTTTTAAATAATTTTTTATATAAATAATTTTGAGATACATAATTTTTTATAAAAATAATTGAGATAAATATTTTTTAAAAAATTATAATTTTAACTATCTTTTGATTTTTAATAAGGAAAAATTTAAGTATAATTTCTTAAGTGTGGTTTATATTTTTTTCTAATAAAAATATGACGAGTGTACAATTTTCTCCTACATATATGTAATTATCTCCTATTTTTACTGCTTAGACTATGTACAATGATTTTATTATTTAACACCCTCATTTTTTACTTTTTATAATCTATATCATATTCCATCTCTTCTACTTAATAATTCAACAATCATTCGAGCTTTAATCATTACAATGATTTTGTTTAATAAAATTTAACACCTAATTCTATTACTTTTATTTCATATTTTTATTTTCTTTTATATTTTTGTTTTTGTGATTATATATTAATATCAATTATCAATTAAAATTGAATTAAAATAATTAAGAATTAAATAAAAAATTTTAATTGATTTGATTTTTTGTCTAATTTTATATTCACTAATAAATATTTAGAGCTATAAACAATGTTTTAAAAACCGGATTGAACTACCCGGTTGAGTTCAACCTTGAACCGTTGTCTAATCTGGTTCGGTTTGGACCATTAAACAGTTAGGTCTATAAAATTGGGATAAAATTGTTTGAATCGCAACAAATCAAAATAATCGTAAAATTGGGACTGATTATTGGGTCTTATATTGCATTTTTTTTTTATAAGTTTATTTATTAGTATTGTATTTATTAAAGAATTTTATTTTACAAATTCTTATATAAATTAATTTTATTAGGATGTTTAATAATAAATTTATTTATTTTTAATTTAAATTTAATATTCGGTTGAACCGGTTGAACCAATTGAACCTGTTTTAACGGTTCTTTATCCGGTTCGATTTTTAAAATATTGGCTATAAATAAGAGTTTATTGGAGGCTAAATAAAAAAATAAACGAGAAAAAAGTATAAAAAATTCTGTGTTCAAATCAAATGAACCAAGTATCTATTTATAGACACACAAAAAATGATAAACTTTAGTGAAAATAAAAATAAATAAAATATTAATTTATTATAAAATAATTTACTCCAAATAATTAAGATGAAATAAAAATTTAGATATTTACAACAACTAGTAAGAATTTGTCAAGTATTTTATATGGTTTCACTCTTTTCTCATTCAATATTGAATTTTTCAACACCAATTAATTCACCTCATTTTCAGCTATTGAAAAAAATTTAACACCAATATGTATATAGTCTTAGACTATATACAATGAAACTATTGAAAAAATTATTCAATAGTTGAATGTTTGCTATGGAGTGTTGAATGAATTGTTGAAAATAATGTGAATTAATTGGTGTTGAAAATATTGACATGTTGAATGAGGAGGGAGTGTGGATCACATATAATACTTTGTAAAATTTTATTGATGGTTGCGATTATTTAGATTTTATTTTACCTTTATTATTTGGAATTAATTATTTTACAATAAATTAATTTTTTATTTATTTTTATTTTCATCGAAATTCATTATTTTTTCCCTCTATAAATAAAGATTTGATTCATTAGATTTGACCCATCTCTAATTTTTCCCTCTCTAATTTTTCTATCTTCTATAAACCCCTGTTTGTGTTTGTAGCTATAAACATCTTAGTGAAATGGATCCCAACAATAACTCTTTTAACACCCAAAATTATACTAATTTCTTTTAAAACAAATCAATTAACTCTTAATTATTTTAATTTAATTTTAATCGATAATTGATATTAATATATAATTATAATAATATAAATATAAAAGGAAATAAGATTATGAAATAAAAGTTGTGGGTAGGATCTTGCCTTTTTATTAAACAAAATCATTTTAATGAATAAAAATTAAATTTGTGTTGAATTATTAGGTGGAAGAAAGAGAAAATGGTGTAAAATATAAAATGTGAAAAAAAGAGTGTTGAATAATAAAATCATTGTACATAGTCTTAAAAGATATTTAAATACATTTGTCATATTTTTATTGAATAAAAATATGAATCGCATCTATAAAATTGTATTTAAGTATTCTCTTTTTAATAATGTATATATTATGTCATAGAAAATCAAAATTAGTTTTTTCAATTTATAAAAAGTAAATTAAAAAAATTTAATATTTTGAAAAAATTCTTACAAAAATTATTTTTGAGAATAATAGTTAAAGTCAAAAACAAACATAAGTGTCAAAATCAAATTTGCTAGATGAATATGATAATTTGATTTTGAATGTAATTTCTTTACCAATTCCCATGTCAAGTAGCACCAAAAGATGCTTAGTACTATTGGAAAAATGCAAGAACATGAATCATCTCAAACAAGCACATGCACAAATTTTCACAACAGGACTTGAAAACAATACCTTTGCTCTAAGCAGAGTTTTAGCTTTCTGTTCATCACACAAACATCATGAAAGTCTCACATATGCATGCAGAGTCTTTGAACGAATTCAGAACCCTACAGTTTGTATATACAACACAATCATCAAAGCTTTTCTCGTTAATAGCAAGTTCAAAAGCGCCCTCCATGTGTTTGTTAAAATGCTTCAGAATGGATTGAGACCTGATAATTACACTGTACCTTATGTATTGAAGGCTTGTGCAGGACTTCAGAATTGTTCTTTGGGGAAAATGATTCATGGTTATGGTTTAAAATTGGGTCTTGTGTTTGATATCTTTGTGGGTAATAGTATGATGATGATGTATTGTGTGTTTGGTGATGTTGTAGCTGCACGGTATGTGTTTGATGAAATTCCTAGGTTAAGTGCAGTTTCTTGGAGTGTGATGATTTCTGGATATGCGAAAGTGGGTGATGTTGATTCAGCTAGGTTGTTCTTTGATGAAGCGCCTGAGAAGGATAAAGGGATATGGGGTGCCATGATTTCTGGTTATGTGCAAAATAGTTGCTTTAAAGAAAGTCTTTATTTGTTTCGATTGATGCAGTTGACTGATATAGTACCTGATGAATCTATATTTGTGAGTGTTCTTTCTGCTTGTGCTCATCTAGGAGCTTTAGATATTGGTGTGTGGATTCATCGACATTTGAAACGATCGAAGTTTGTACCATTCAGTGTTCGTTTGAGTACTAGTTTATTAGACATGTATGCTAAATGTGGGGATTTGGAAACGGCGAAAAGATTATTCAATTCAATGCAAGAGAGAGACACTGTATGTTGGAATGCTATGATTTCTGGTTTGGCAATGCATGGAGATGGAAAAGGTGCGCTGAAGTTATTTTATGATATGGAAAAAGATGGGATGAAACCTGATGATATAACATTCATTGCTGTTTTTACTGCTTGTAGTTACTCAGGAATGGCACATGAAGGTTTGAAGTTATTGGATAAAATGTGTAGTGTTTACAACATTGAACCAAAAAGTGAACATTATGGTTGTTTAGTTGATTTACTAAGTAGAGCAGGGCTTTTTGAAGAAGCTATGGTTATGTTAAGAAAAATTACCAAATCTTTGAATGGCTCTGAAGAGACATTGGCTTGGAGAGCATTTCTGAGTGCATGTTGTAACCATGGAGAAACTCAACTGGCTGAACTTGCTGCTGAAAAGGTGTTGCAGTTGGATAATAACATTCACAGTGGAGTCTATGTTTTGCTTTCTAATTTGTATTCAGCCTCTGGAAAACATAGTGATGCTAGAAGGGTGAGGGATATGATGAAAATCAAAGGAGCAAACAAGACCCCAGGTTGTAGCTCAGTAGAGATTGATGGTGCTGTAAGCGAGTTCATTGCAGGTGAAAAAACACATCCACTAATGGAAGAAATACACACAGTTTTGGAGAAAATGCATATGCAGTTAGACTATACTTAACCAATAGATTTTCATGGTTTAACTAGCTTCTATTAAAATCACTATCCTGTTTATTAATATAGCTTGCATGGAGTACTTTTTCCATGGAGTCCCTTTTCCCAGTAGTGATTTATCTGTGATCTCATGTAAAGCTTTATTTTTTTTATTTAAGAATGTAATATATCATTTGTTTTTATAATACTGAGAATTTTTTACATATAATAATGAAAGTTAGTGATATAGTTAATGTATATATTTTGTGTATGATTATTGCTAAATTGTTAATTATGCTTTTTCATCCATCCAAAGTTATATAGTATACAATATAAGTTTGGTTGAAGAAAATAATAATAAGCATATCTAGTACCTCTTTTAAAAAGCAAACATATCTAGAAATTTGAATAGAATTAATAACAAGTTTTTTCTCCAAATGGTGTTAACAGTATATTTAAGTTGAAAGTATTATACTTCCTCTGTTTATAAATTTTGAAATAGAGTACGTAACTATAACTATATCTATAGTACAATGAACTTCCTACATACATGAAAAGATCATAAATAATAAACTTAAAAAACTACTGTTTATTGATAGTGACAACAGATTTGGCAAAAATTGAAACACCTATTTTGGCTATTTCATTGAGATGATAACAGGAACTATTACACTTTCAGAAAAAATAAAGACTTGAGTTTCATTAAACAAGGAAGTCTGAATCAGAAACTTCAAGCACTTTGTGCAAGCCAATGGGATTGACACCAGGCCGGAACGCGTTTCCCTCGATGTACCTGCCAAATACCATATGATAAGATTGTTCAGTTCAATGAACACAAGAGAATGTATGATTTACTCAAAGATAGGAAACTCACATTTCTTTCAAAAATGGATGCTTGTAAAAGGCTTCAGGAATTCTCCCTGAAAACTGATTGTGATCCAAGTACCTGAAATAAAAGATTAGAAAATCTTGAAACTGATAACTCTTCACTAAGATGCACAATGCTTTGAGTGAAAAACTTACAAGTATGTCAATTTAGGGATAAGTGCAACGCTGGATGGTATAACTCCTGACATTTTGTTGTGGGACAGGTACCTGCCTCCAACAGACAAACATCGCATTATGGAAATTTTCAAACTAAATAGATCTTGAAACGGTAAAATCGTGTTTGACAGCCCTGTTAAAACACGTGTAAAGCGAAGGAAGAAAATATGAGGTAAAATATGAATACTCACAAGATTTCAAGACTGGATAAGTTAGCAAGTTGTGCAGGTATTCCTCCAGTAAAATAATTATTGTTTAGATATCTGGTTTGCAGAAGAAATTTGTTAATATTTAGAGATAAATGCAGATTTAAGATCAAATGGCAATGTTTCGAGTTGAGACAAACAAGAACTTACAAATTGCGTAGTGATGGAAAGCAGCCATCAATACGAATGAGTTCCCTTATGGTACCCACCAAATGATTGTTACCGGCATCCCTATAAACATGACAGTAATATAATGAGGAAATTGAGTTGAGATATAAATATTATCCTTTAAAAGTAAAAGATTCTGGAAAGGATTTGAAAATTACAAGTGGCGAAGGTTTTGTAGAGTGCCCAATTCTGGTGGTATTCTTCCCATCAAACGGTTTTCATGAAGATAAAGATAGCGAAGGTCTGGAAGATCTGCGAGCTCCTTGGGAATTTCACCCTTGAAATTATTGAAGCTTAGGTACCTGCATAAGGATATCATATCTCAATTGTTAACAAAGGGCCAACCGAGAGTGTTGTGCAATGGAATTTTAACAAATCACTACTATTCCACGGTATGCTATTTAGTATTAGGTGTTATCAAATAGCGTCTATAGCACTGTAGCAGAACTTGAACAAACTGTCGTTTTGCATGATTGACAAATAGACAAATTTTGTTAAACCCAAAGTTAACAAGGAGGGTAAGAATTACTCACAAATGCGTCAAACTTTTAAGTTCCCCAATTTCTGGAGGAATTGCATCTTGTAGTTTGTTCCACCTCAAATTTCTGCAAGGAAACAAAGGTAAAAAAATGAAATACATATTTTAAATAATAGAACAAAGAGAAACCAGAAACTAAGAGGGATTAGAAAGTTCATACAGTATTTTAAGACGCTTCAACCGACCGATTTGAGGAGGAATAGGCCCTGTCAACTTGTTATTATGGAGATCCCTGCCAAAAATGCACATTACTTCAATTACAAAGAGCTTGGAAGTAAGCAGTAAACTGGAATTCTTTCAATGTAGTAGGCAAGCAATATGTCATCTTAACATGTGCCCCAAATCTTTCATTTATTACTGATAAAAGGCAAATCAACACAAATCAACTTCTTGCATAAGTTGTATATTATTTTTAGCTAACGCGAATCTTCTATTATTGCACACATGCCCAATTCATTTCTATGTTAATTCTTTCAAAGTTCGTTATGTACATGAAAAGTCACGAGAGTGGAAAATCGTTTGGGCTTCAATCATACATCATACCAGACTAATTTCTAGTCTTCCATTACCAAGGTACTTGTATTTTACCAAACCAGTTAAATCCCTGTTTTGCAAAAATACATGACCAACATACACACACAAATCCCCCACCAGAATTGGCATCCATTTTCAACACAGCCATATGTACCAAGCAAGCATGGTTCTGAAAAATGGAAAAAACCCTGGGTAATGTTCAATATGTTTTGTTTGTGTTGTTCCCTCGGTTATAACATTCCACACAGATTAAATTTTTCAGTTAACAAAAATGGTAGTTTTATTTTTTACGCATCCAGGACCACAAAGTGCACACCATTGTAGCTGAATCAGTCATCTCAGACCACAATTCTCCGTAACACAAAGGATCACAATAAAACCCCACCGCGATTGCGATTCAAATATTTGGCATCAAGCAACAATGCATAATCTTCAATCAATTCCAAGGATCAAAAGATAAGTTATAAAGTAAATCAAAAAGATACTTACAGCCGCGTAAGATCCAACAAGCTGGTTACAGCAGTAGGAAAAGGTCCAACAATCGACACTGCATACACCTCCCTACAAATCAACAAAAAACCAATTCCCAATTACACCAACACCACACCACAAATCTAACCCAAAACAATTACAAACACATCAAAACTTTCCAAAATAAAAAATCAAACTTTATTCCACAAAAAAGAAGAAAAAAAAATCTAAATTTGCTTCCAGATAAATATAAAAAAAACTCACAGCTCTGTTACAACACGATAATCACCGACAGTGGAACAAGTAACACCAGACCAAGGAGGAAGATCACCATCACCACAAGGATCATCTCCAACCCAAGCATAAACTACTCTCCACCCCAAAGAAGCCTTGATCTCATTCAAAGCCTTAACTGCAAAACAAAACAAACAAACAAAAAACGAAAACCCATCAACGATTTCGACCCATCAACCCAAAAAGCGAAAAACAACAACCCCATTAACGGAATCATCGAAAGAATCGTTACCATCACGCTTAAGCGTCTTGCAGTGAACAAGATTGAGAATTGAAAACACGAAAATGAGCGATAAGGAAAGTGAAGTAAAGGGTATCCATAACCGCGCCATTTTGAGGGCGGTGAGGAAAATTGAAGCTTTCCTTTTGTGTTGAGGTAGATCTGAATTGTGAAGTGTTGGTGTTGATGGTGATTTGGATTTTGAGAAATTTTGAGATTTGGGTGAAAGAAGAAGAGAGTTTTGGTGAATGATTGATGAAAATCGAAGTGGAGAATGAGCTAACGCGGAATCATCAAGTTGGGAATTGGAAATTGGAAATCTCACTCACTAGTCGGCACTGCTATTTTCATACTCGCTTTCTTCTTGTTTTTTATTGTTTAGCTTTTTTTGTGAATCTTTTAATTAAACTACACTTGTTGTCTTAATGGATTTTTAAAATTTAATCATTATTACATTAATTAATCAAGAAAAAGTCATTAATTAAGTTTAGAATTGAATAATCCCCATCTAGAAAACAAAGCAACAAAAATCAAAGTCGAAAGAAAGTTTTATATTTTACCACCTCTTTTACTAAATACTTCGAAATTATAATTATTGATGAATTTATGAGATTAACTCTTGATAAAGTGGTGCAGATTTTTGGTGGGGTTGTATATGGTTTAATTTGTAAAGTTAGTATTCTAACGCTCAAGTTAGTGAGAGAGAAAATTAAAGTGGAGATGGAATTGAATTATATCTAATATTTCATTTGTGGTGACTTATATATGGTGGACAGTTAAGGAAATCCCTTGCTCTTCAACGCGGAATATGGGGAATTGTCAAATTATATGTAGGTAGTAGATCATGGTGTGGATCCATGGTTGGCTTCCAAATAAGGTTGTACTAAACCTTTGTAACATGGGTCGGATAATTGTTGAATGACAATTTGACATTTCCTTTACTTTGTGGTCATCTCTAAACAGTTACTCCAAGGAGACATGCACATTAAATGTGAGTCTCATCGTTAAGACATTTTGCAGGATCCTTCTTTCATGTGGTCCTAGGCTTCTAAGTTATGGTGTGACGCTTCCCTCTAGGATGTGTGTATGATTGCAGTCTCCATTGGGAGTTCTTCCACAACAACATTTCTTTTCCTTCTATCTCTAATTCCTAATAAAAGTCGTGGTGTTTGAAAATGGTTTTGGTGGTGGGTGTTTGGATGTGGGTTTGTAAAATGAAGGTTTAGTTATGGAATTTTGGCTTTGGGTGTTTGCATTTTGAAGAAGAAGGAGTGCGGGGATTCGTTTTGTTTTTGGAAGGAATGAGAAAAATTAAATTTTGTGTGTTTTAAAAATGATTTCCGTTGTTTTTTATTGGTGGGAAGTGGGGGAGATGAGAAGTTTGACTATTTTGAGACATGGGAATTGGTGTTCATTTGTCGTTGATGGTTGTCAGTGTTGATGATGGGTAACCTTTAAGCGCTTCAATGGACAATTCTCTAAACAATATGGAATTTTTTAAATGATGACGGTCGTCATGTAATATGATGGGTCCCATGTAGATAAACTTTGGTCGTCATGGAAAAGACGGCCTACCTATCATTCTCATTATATCTTTTTATTTATTTTTCATTTTTACCTCAAGGAATGGTGGTTGTCATGCTACATAACGGAATGTCCATCATAT
Organism: Vicia sativa; assembly: GCA_021764765.1. Taxonomy (NCBI): domain Eukaryota; kingdom Viridiplantae; phylum Streptophyta; class Magnoliopsida; order Fabales; family Fabaceae; genus Vicia; species Vicia sativa. The sequence continues at coordinate 121,335,308 of CM038792.1, read as the reverse complement.
CCATTGTCTCGTGTGCAAATTGGTTGATTTTAAAGGCTATTGGTCTTGTGAATTTTGTGTGTGTTTTAATTTTTGCTCAAATCCTCCAAAATCACTCATGAATGTCCATCTAGAAACAACTTTTCTCTGACGTGATAGATCTCATTATTTTCTTAAATAAATAAAAAAATAAAGGACATTATTTGATAAAAAAACTCGTGGATTACCTCCCACGAAGCATTTTGTTTAAAGTCGTTTAACTCAACTTTTCAAATTATGTTCGTCAAGGGGTCTCCTTCATAGAGAAGAATGCTCTATTTTCTATCTCTTCTTTTGTCAAATAATGTTTGAGCCTCTGCTCATTCACCATGAATGATTCAATTGATTCACTATAAACCTCGGTAGATTTTGACGAAATTAGCCTATTTACTTGTGTTAGTGTTTTAAGTTGGCATTACTTTTTGGTAAAACTAGACTATAGCAATGTCTTGATAAATGTCATGACATTCAGAGATTGAAGATAAATCCTACTTGACAAGGATGTTTAAGTACAGCTCAGATCTGGAAGCAATTACTGTGCTGGAAATTCTGCATAAGTTTGATTGATGTCATACCAGATGTCATGACATCCTATGTGACATTCTGTTCTGCAGAATCTGTTTTTCCTGAGATTTTTCAGGAAGTTTGTTGAGCTGCTTTATTATGTTTTTCTGCTATTAGATTGCATGCTCACGTGGTTGTTAGGTTAATCTTAGTTAAACCTAAATTGGTTGTTGATAAGACCAAGTTTTTAGGATTAATTAAGTGAACCCTAGCTATCTTTATGGAAGCCCAAAACTGAAGTTTCAGGACTGCTTCTATAATAGGAATAGAACTCTTACTTTGCTGCTGCGCTCTTGAACTGTATTGAAGATTTAGCAGGTTGTATTTTGTGTAATTCTAGTTACTCTTGTGAGCCAAGCAATTATCAATTAATAAGTGCTTTGGACTAGGATTTGGTTGTAAGGGTTGTTTATCACTCAAAGTTTTGAAGCACGAGTGTTTTGTCTCTTGATTAAAGCTTTGAAGTAAAATCAAGATAGTTTATTGAAGTGTGTCTTCACAATTCAATTATTCAATAGGTTGATATCACTGCTGTGATTGAGGGGGAGTGAGTAGGAACTCAGGTCTAAGTAGGACTTAGATTGAAGTTGCATTAGATAGGTCTTAAGTGAAGGAGATAAACTGGTTGGTTTATTCCTGAATTAATTCTACTAATAGTGAATTTCCTCCCTGGCTTGGTAGCCCCCAGATGTAGGTGTAGTTACACACTGAACTGGGTAAACAATTTATTGTGTTCTTTACTGCTGTTTGAATTTACTGTGAATTGTTAACAGAGTGTCAGATACTGCTGTTTGAATCTTCTGAATGATGTTAAACCTCATTCTACCAGTTTTGTCACTTTTGGAGATGGAACTAAAGGAGAAATAGGTGTTGGAAACTTAGACTGTTCTGGAGTTCCAAACCTAAATGGAGTGTTGCTGGTAAAAGGCTTGACTGCTAATCTCATAAGCATAAGTCAGCTATGTGATATGAGATTCAAAGTCAACTTCATTAGGTCTGAATGTCTTGTAACCAATGATAAACAAGAAGTGGTTATGAGAGGAGTCAGATCAAAGGACAGCTGCTACATGTGGGAATCTGAGAACACCAACCTGTCTTCTGGGTGCTCTACAGACACAGATGAAAAGGAGGTAAAATTGTGGCACCAAAAAATTGGTCATTTACATCTCAGAGGAATGAAAAAGATCATTTCCATGGAGGCAGTCAGAAGGATACCAAGACTTCATATTGATGAAGGAAGAGTCTGTGGTGAGTGTAAGGTTGGAAAGCAAACCAGAATGTCACACCCAATGTCTAGACATCTAACCACTTTTAAAGTGCTGAAGCAAGCTCCTAGGGCCTGGTATGAAAGGCTGACCAAGCTCCTTACTGACATAGTATTTGGAGGAATGTCAGACCCAATGGTGAGACATTTTGCCAACCAAATACAAGCGAGTTTGAAATGAGCCTCATGGGAGAGTTGACTTATTTTCTTGGACTGCAAGTCACACAGATGGAAGACTCAACATTCCTTTCACAGAGCAAGTATGCAAGGAATATTGTCAAGAAGGTTGGAATGGAGAATGCCAGCCATAAAAGGACTCCTGCTCCTACACATTTGAAGTGGTCCAAGGACACAAGTGAAAAAAATGTTGATCAAAGCTTGTATAAAAGCACTTATGAAGGATGTTTCTTCTTGGGGAATAATCTTGTTTCTTGGTTCAGCAAGAAGCAAAACTGTGTGTCCTTATCCACTGCTAAGGCTGAATACATAACAGATGATAGCAGTTGCTCTCAGATGGTCTGGATGAAGCAGATGCTGATTGAGTACAATGTCACACAGGATGTCATGACATTGTACTGTGACATCCTGAGTGCTGTTAATATTTCAAAGAATCCTATACAACACAGTAGGACTAAGCACATTGACATTAGACATCACTTCATCAGAGATCTTGTGGAAGAGAAAGTGATTGAATTGGAACATGTAGCCACTGAACCTCAACTGGCTGACATTTTTACTAAAGCTCTTGAGGCTAGTCAGTTTGAGATTTTAAGGGACAAGTTGGGTATTTGTCAATATGAGGAATTGTAGCAATTAACTTTGCTTTCAACAAAGAATGGAAGAGACCTTTTATTTCAATTAATTGTAAGTGGGTCATTTAATTATTTTCATCTTACTTTTAAAAGGTCCAAGAATAGGAAGAGACTCCTTCATATAATAGTTTCTTCATTTGAAAGTATCCTATTCTCTTCATTCAAAAGAAACTCTCAAACTCTCTATCATTCTCGTTCACATTCCCTCAAAATTCTTCATCAAAAAATGTCTTCATCCTCTTCATCATCTCAAGAATCTTGTTCTTCATCTCCTACCATGGCTGAGGTTAGGGAAAATGCTGAAGCCATGCATGTTGAAGCTCTGAGGGTCACTCCACTGCGTGCAATGGCTACTGACCCAGAAAAGGTCAAGAAATTGCGTACAAGGAATGCACGAAGGACACAAGCATCACCTTCTGGTAAGACCTCTGAACCATCTTCTTCTGTACCCTCAGAAATAGTAAACAGAGAGGGGTCTAGGTCTATGCATGAAGCCATTGCTAGGATAGTAACTAGGATCCTAAATGAAAACCAATCTGTACCTGGGATTTCTGTCCCTCTTAACCAAAAGTCTGCTAGCCCTAGTTTAGCAGCTGATCCAGATGTCACTGAGAATGTCAAGACATCTGATGATCATGTCAAGAAAACCCCTATGGATCCTGATAGTGAAACTCATGTTGAATCTCCTGTCAAGAATGCTGTTAATCCTTCAGTTAAAGATTCTGAAGTGTGTATTAATGATGCTTGTAATGAACCCCCTACTGTAAATGAAGATGAGATTTCTGATGGTATTCTTGAGGAATCCCCAGAAAAATGTACCTCTGTTAAATCACCTGTGAAACCTCCTGACTATATCTCTGATAGTATCTTAGAAGAGACTCCAGAGAAACCAATTGGTGATGATCTTGAAAAGTCTCCAGTTCAAAATTCTGAGGATTTAGCTGAAACCCCTGTCATTGATTTGGATGAAGTATTCTCAGACAATGACCTCATTGCCAGTGTCAATCCAAGCATTGCAAAGGGGATGATGAGAAGGAAGGGAAAACAGGCTGTCTCACAGAGCCCTGTTAAAGAAAAGGGTGTTGAAGATGTGTATAAGGCTGAGAAGAACACCAAGGCTGGACCCTCTACAAAGAAGTGTAGAGTAAAAACTGTTGGTGGTGGCTCTAGACCAAAGAGAACACCAATTGTGAAAAAGAGGAAGGAACCTGAACCTTCAGAGTCAGATCAAGACTCTGATTTTGATGTTGAGGAGAATGTCACAGACATTCATCCAAGAAAGAAGCCAACTCTTGGGAAACTGCCCAAGGTGCCTGAAGTGGCAATTGATAACATCTCATTCCATCATCCTGAGAATGCTGGAAGATGGAAGTATGTATGCTTAAATAGGGTTGCTCTGGAAAGAGAGTTGAACAAGAGTGCACTAGAATGCAAGGAGATTGTTGATTTGATTAAGGATGCTGGTTTAATGAAGACAGTTGTGAGTTTCTCAAATTGTTATGATGTTTTGGTAAAAGAGTTTATAGTCAATTTGTCAAGTGGCTGTGGTGATGGGAGGTCTGCAGACTACAAGACTGTGTATGTGAGGGGGAGAAAAGTAAAGTTCTCTCCAAGTGTGGTCAACAGATTCCTGGGGAGATCAGATGATGCACAGCCAGAGCTTGAGGAAACTGACAACCAAATTTGTCAAACCATCACTGCCAAACAAGTGAAGCAATAGCCTCTGAAGGGAAAACTCTCAGCAAGCAAGCTGAGTGTCAAATTTGCTATCCTGCACAAAATAGGTGCTGCTAACTGGGTTCCAACCAATCACAAGTCAACTATTTCTATTGGACTGGGCAGATTTATATATGCTGTAGGCACTCAGGCTAAATTTGACTATGGAACCTATATATTTGAGCAGACCCTCAAGCATGCTGAAAGCTATGCAATCAAAGGACCAATAGCCTTTCCCTCCCTGCTGTGTGGAATTATCATTGATCAATTTCCTGATATTCTAGTTGAAAGAGATGCAGTCTGCAAAAGAGCCCCTGCTCTTGGATTTCACTACAAACTTTTTCAAGGCAGACATGTCCCAGACATTGTCATGACATCTGGTGAGACATCCAATGTCAAGGCAACTTCTCAAAAGGGCAACAGTTTTAGTTGTGCTAAAAGCTATCTGCAAAGAGCTTGAAGCAAGGAAGCAAAGCCTTGAAGAGCTGATCTCTCAACTAGAGCAGGACACAGAGGTTGAGGATGAAGGGATAGCTGGTAATGATGTTGTTGGTGATGCTGAAAATGATGATGTTCAGATGGCTGGAGCTGAAGAAGGTTCTGAAGATGTTTCTTTTCACAGTGCTTCTTCAGGAGAAGAGAGCACTTGATCCGATAACCTGCTGCTTTGGTGCTTCTGTTTTTGCTGTTTCCTTGATGTAATTTTTTTTTGTTATTTCTCTTATTGTTTTGGATGATTGTAATCATTTGACAGAGTTGTAACTGTATACTTAAATTGTGCTGGTACTTTCTATAATATATGATTGAATGTTGGGGGCATTTGTACTGCTTTCTTTGGCCCCTTTGTGGCTAAAAAGGGGGAGAATATTGGGGAAACTGTATGGAGATTTATATGTGGGAAATTTTGGGAAATTGGGAAATTTGTATGGGTAGAATTTATCTTCTCTAAGTTTTTTTTAAGCTTAGGATAACTTAGAACTAGTCTGTTTTCTTCTGTTGCATAGGTACTCTGATGACTTAAGTTGTTTTAGCCAAAAATGTGCCAAAGGGGGAGTTGGTTAGTGTTTTAAGTTGGCATTACTTTTTGGTAAAACTAGACTATAGCAATGTCTTGATAAATGTCATGACATTCAGAGATTGAAGATAAATCCTACTTGACAAGGATGTTTATACCGATCCGGAAGCAATCTTGTCGGAAATTGTGCAAGTTTGATTGATGTCATACCGTATGTCATGACATCCTATGTGACATTCGCTGAACTGCTTTTCCGAGATTTTTCAGGAAGTTTGTTGAGCTGCTTTATTATGTTTTTCTGCTATTAGATTGCATGCTCACGTGGTTGTTAGGTTAATCTTAGTTAAACCTAAATTGGTTGTTGATAAGACCAAGTTTTTAGGATTAATTAAGTGAACCCTAGCTATCTTTATGGAAGCCCAAAACTGAAGTTTCAGGACTGCTTCTATAATAGGAATAGAACTCTTACTTTGCTGCTGCGCTCTTGAACTGTATTGAAGATTTAGCAGGTTGTATTTTGTGTAATTCTAGTTACTCTTGTGAGCCAAGCAATTATCAATTAATAAGTGCTTTGGACTAGGATTTGGTTGTAAGGGTTGTTTATCACTCAAAGTTTTGAAGCACGAGTGTTTTGTCTCTTGATTAAAGCTTTGAAGTAAAATCAAGATAGTTTATTGAAGTGTGTCTTCACAATTCAATTATTCAATAGGTTGATATCACTGCTGTGATTGAGGGGGAGTGAGTAGGAACTCAGGTCTAAGTAGGACTTAGATTGAAGTTGCATTAGATAGGTCTTAAGTGAAGGAGATAAACTGGTTGGTTTATTCCTGAATTAATTCTACTAATAGTGAATTTCCTCCCTGGCTTGGTAGCCCCCAGATGTAGGTGTAGTTACACACTGAACTGGGTAAACAATTTATTGTGTTCTTATCTTGTTTGAATTTATGTGTGAATTGTTAGCAGTGTCGAATCGTGTCATAACATTCTCGTGACATCACGATCTCCGCCGTGAATTTCAATTGGCATCAGAGCAGGCACTCTGCCTGTTATTTCTGGGTGAGATCTAGGGATAATAGTTTCTGGCATAATGGATAAGGAAGGAGGATTTGGAGGTAGACCACCTATACTAGATGGATCTAACTATGATTACTGGAAACCTCGTATGGTTGCCTTTTTGAGGTCACTGGATATTAAAGCTTGGAGAGCTGCTGACAAAGGATGGAAACATCCCACCAAGCTTGAGAAGGATGGAACTACTGTCTTGAAACCTGAGGAAGAATGGAGCAAAGAGGAAGAGGAGCTAGCACTGGGGAACTCTAAAGCATTGAATGCCTTATTCAATGGAATTGACAGAAATATCTTCAGACTAGTTCATCAATGTGAGCTGGCCAAGGATGTTTGAGACACTCTCAAAACTACTCATGAGGGGACATCCAAGGTGAAGATGTCAAGACTTCAGATGCTCACTACCAAATTTGAGAATTTGAAGATGAAGGAAGATGAGACCATTCATGAGTTTCACATGAATATCTTGGAGATTGCCAACACCTCAGGAGCTTTAGGAGAAAAGATGTCAGAAGAAAAGTTGGTGAAAAAAATTCTCAGATCCTTGCCTAAAAGATTTGCAATGAAGGTGACTGCAATAGAGGAGGCTCATGACATCAGTACCTTGAAGGTTGAAGAACTTATTGGATATCTTATGACTTTTGAGATAGGAATCAGTGAAAATGTTGATAAGAAGAATAAAAGCATAGCCCTTGTTTCCAATACTGAAGAGGAGTGCAAGAAGGATGATGATGAGAAGATATCTGAAGCCATAGCTATGCTTGGAAGACAGTTCAACAAGCTCATCAAGAGGATTGATCCAAAGTCAAGGTCAAATGTCAAGAACATTCCATCTGACATTAGCAGATCTTATGACTCCAGCAGAAGACCCAAGTTAGAAGAAAAAGGGAGTCAAGGCAATGGAATCCAGTGTCATGGATGTGAAGGATATGTGCATATTAGAGTTGAATGTCCCACCTTTCTAAAGAAACAAAAGAAAGGAATGACTGTCACTTGGTCTGATGGTGACTCAAGAAGTGAATCTGAGGAAGAAGCAGCCAAACTTGTCAACGCTTCTTTGGGTGTGCACCGATATGGATTCTAGTGATGAGGAAGTGACATTTGAAGAACTTGTGAAACCTACAAGAAGTGTGTAAGGAGTGGTGAAGTATGTCAAAAATGAGAAAGAAAAAGTCGATTGTAAAGTTGGAAGTCGAATGTGAAGTTGGAAGAAGAAGGAAAACACCCACTATAAATCACCTCAACAATGACATTATAATGTTGAACTCCAAACTTGATCGATGTCTAAGTCCACAAAATGTTGACATCCGCGATAAGTTGAAAGAAATTTTGCGATGAATGCAGAAATAAGCATGGCACGGATATGCGCAAAGAATTCACGGTGACAAGAAGAAGAACAGATCCGCAAATCAATGTCAAAGAAGATGTCACAACACAGCGGAAATAGGTCCGCTCAGATATATTGAGGCAAAGAAATTTCTTGATAACAAAAAGAAGAAGACCTAATAAACCAATGTCAGAGCATATGTCACAACATTGGAGTCAACATCAAGATCAAAGAAACATGAACAAAAAGTTTCAAAGATGGAGATGTCATTATTGTGGGAGGTTTGGTCATATAAAGCCTTTTTGCTTTAGACTACATGGATATCATAATCAAGTTCCTTATGTGAAGCCTAAGACCAACAAGGCATCATACACTCAACAGTGGAAAAAGAGGACTGCAGCATTGATAGCTCACACTTCCCTTAGAGTGTCTGCCAAGGAAGATTGGTACTTTGACAATGGGTGTTCTAAGCATATGACCGAATCAAAATCTTCCGAATGATGTTAAACCTCATTCTACCGGTTTGTCACTTTGGAGATGGAACTAAAGGAGAAATCAAAGGTGTTGGAAACTTAGCACTCGAGTTCCAAACCTAAATGGAGTGTCGGTAAAAGGCTTGACTGCTAATCTCATAAGCATAAGTCAGCTATGTGATATGAGATTCAAAGTCAACTTCATTAGGTCTGAATGTCTTGTAACCAATGATAAACAAGAAGTGGTTATGAGAGGAGTCAGATCAAAGGACATCTGCTACATGTGGAATCGAGAACACCAACCGCCTTCCGGTGCTCTATGCATACGATGAAAAGGAGGTAAAATTGTGGCACCAAAAAATTGGTCATTTACATCTCAGAGGAATGAAAAAGATCATTTCCATGGAGGCAGTCAGAAGGATACCAAGACTTCATATTGATGAAGGAAGAGTCTGTGGTGAGTGTAAGGTTGGAAAGCAAACCAGAATGTCACACCCAATGTCTAGACATCTAACCACTTTTAAAGTGCTGAAGCAAGCTCCTAGGGCCTGGTATGAAAGGCTGACCAAGCTCCTTACTGACATAGTATTTGGAGGAATGTCAGACCCAATGGTGAGACATTTTGCCAACCAAATACAAGCTGAGTTTGAAATGAGCCTCATGGGAGAGTTGACTTATTTTCTTGGACTGCAAGTCACACAGATGGAAGACTCAACATTCCTTTCACAGAGCAAGTATGCAAAGAATATTGTCAAGAAGGTTGGAATGGAGAATGCCAGCCATAAAAGGACTCCTGCTCCTACACATTTGAAGTGGTCCAAGGACACAAGTGAAAAAAATGTTGATCAAAGCTTGTATAAAAGCACTTCTGAAGGATGTTTCTTCTTGGGGAATAATCTTGTTTCTTGGTTCAGCAAGAAGCAAAACTGTGTGTCCTTATCCACTGCTAAGGCTGAATACATAACAGATGATAGCAGTTGCTCTCAGATGGTCTGGATGAAGCAGATGCTGATTGAGTACAATGTCACACAGGATGTCATGACATTGTACTGTGACATCCTGAGTGCTGTTAATATTTCAAAGAATCCTATACAACACAGTAGGACTAAACACATTGACATTAGACATCACTTCATCAGAGATCTTGTGGAAGAGAAAGTGATTGAATTGGAACATGTAGCCACTGAACCTCAACTGGCTGACATTTTTACTAATGCTCTTGAGGCTAGTCAGTTTGAGATTTTAAGGGACAAGTTGGGTATTTGTCAATATGAGGAATTGTAGCAATTAACTTTGCTTTCAACAAAGAATGGAAGAGACCTTTTATTTCAATTAATTGTAAGTGGGTCATTTAATTATTTTCATCTTACTTTTAAAAGGTCCAAGAATAGGAAGAGACTCCTTCATATAATAGTTTCTTCATTTGAAAGTATCCTATTCTCTTCATTCAAAAGAAACTCTCAAACTCTCTATCATTCTCGTTCACATTCCCTCAAAATTCTTCATCAAAAAATGTCTTCATCCTCTTCATCATCTCAAGAATCTTGTTCTTCATCTCCTACCATGGCTGAGGTTAGGGAAAATGCTGAAGCCATGCATGTTGAAGCTCTGAGGGTCACTCCACTGCGTGCAATGGCTACTGACCCAGAAAAGGTCAAGAAATTGCGTACAAGGAATGCACGAAGGACACAAGCATCACCTTCTGGTAAGACCTCTGAACCATCTTCTTCTGTACCCTCAGAAATAGTAAACAGAGAGGGGTCTAGGTCTATGCATGAAGCCATTGCTAGGATAGTAACTAGGATCCTAAATGAAAACCAATCTGTACCTGGGATTTCTGTCCCTCTTAACCAAAAGTCTGCTAGCCCTAGTTTAGCAGCTGATCCAGATGTCACTGAGAATGTCAAGACATCTGATGATCATGTCAAGAAAACCCCTATGGATCCTGATAGTGAAACTCATGTTGAATCTCCTGTCAAGAATGCTGTTAATCCTTCAGTTAAAGATTCTGAAGTGTGTATTAATGATGCTTGTAATGAACCCCCTACTGTAAATGAAGATGAGATTTCTGATGGTATTCTTGAGGAATCCCCAGAAAAATGTACCTCTGTTAAATCACCTGTGAAACCTCCTGACTATATCTCTGATAGTATCTTAGAAGAGACTCCAGAGAAACCAATTGGTGATGATCTTGAAAAGTCTCCAGTTCAAAATTCTGAGGATTTAGCTGAAACCCCTGTCATTGATTTGGATGAAGTATTCTCAGACAATGACCTCATTGCCAGTGTCAATCCAAGCATTGCAAAGGGGATGATGAGAAGGAAGGGAAAACAGGCTGTCTCACAGAGCCCTGTTAAAGAAAAGGGTGTTGAAGATGTGTATAAGGCTGAGAAGAACACCAAGGCTGGACCCTCTATAAAGAAGTGTAGAGTAAAAACTGTTGGTGGTGGCTCTAGACCAAAGAGAACACCAATTGTGAAAAAGAGGAAGGAACCTGAACCTTCAGAGTCAGATCAAGACTCTGATTTTGATGTTGAGGAGAATGTCACAGACATTCATCCAAGAAAGAAGCCAACTCTTGGGAAACTGCCCAAGGTGCCTGAAGTGGCAATTGATAACATCTCATTCCATCATCCTGAGAATGCTGGAAGATGGAAGTATGTATGCTTAAATAGGGTTGCTCTGGAAAGAGAGTTGAACAAGAGTGCACTAGAATGCAAGGAGATTGTTGATTTGATTAAGGATGCTGGTTTAATGAAGACAGTTGTGAGTTTCTCAAATTGTTATGATGTAGGTGTAGTTACACACTGAACTTGGTAAACAATTTATTGTGTTCTTTACTGCTGTTTGAATTTACTGTGTGAATTGTTAACAGAGTGTCAGATACTGTGTCATAACATTCTCTGTGACATCACGTATCTGCTGCCAGGAATTTCAACTTGTAATAGTCCACACCATCTAGAATGAAGCTTTCCAGGGAACAACCTAGACTTGGAATTAAATAGCAGAACAAGCTCTTCTTCTTTGAACTCTCTTGGTTCATTCCTTGTACATCTTGGCATTCTCATATGCATCAAGCCTAAGTTTATTTAGCTCATTCAATTGTAACTTCCTTTTTCCTGCAACCTTGAAATCTATATTGAGGGATTTGATTGACCAATAAGCTTTGTGCTCCAATTCCATAGGTAAGCGACAAGATTTCCCATTAACAAGTATGGACATATTGGTTCCAACCGGTGTCTTATAAGTAGTTATATAAGCCCAAAAATGCATCATACAACTTAGTAGTACAGTCATTCCTTGAGGTGGGTTGTCTTTTCCAAGATGGGTTTTATATCCCTATTGTATACTTCCACGGGACCGCTTAAGTGTGGATGACAAAGAGGTGCAACTTTGTGCCTCACTTTGTAATTCTTTAGCAAGTTTTCAAATTATCTCAAGATGAAATTGGATCCTCCATCACTTATTACAAGACCGGGGACTCTAAACCTTAGGAAAATAATATACTTTAACAACTTAGTTACAACTCGTGTATCATTTGTAGGAGTGGAAATTTACTCAATCCATTTCAATGCATAGTTGACAACAACAAATATATATTCATTTCCCATAGAGGAAGCGAAAGGTCCTATAAAATCAACTTCAGATACATCAAATATTTCGACCTTCAGGGTGTTATTAAGAGGTATCTCATTCCTCTAAGAGATGTTTCTATTTTGTTGGAACTAGTCACACCTTGTAATGAATAAATGCAGATCCTTGAAGAGGTTATGACAATAAAGGTCTGCTTGGATGATTTTGGCAAAAATATTTGATGTACTTGCATCCCCATCATAGGCGGGAGTGTGGCAATGAGTAATCCGACTTTCCATCCCTTTTTTTGGGACACACCATCAAAAGATATCGTCGGTGCCTCTCTTAAAAAGCAGAGGCTCATCTTAGTAGTAATGTCTAAAGTCTGAAAATAATCTTTTTTCTTACATTAATAATTTTTATCTGGAAGTAAGACTCCAACAAAAAGGTAGTTGACAAAGTTAGCATATCATGGTCATTATTTTTGAATCAACACAAACATCTTATCATTTGGTAAAAAGTCATCAAGGTGTGAATCTTCATTTCTAAGATAAATTAATTTGGACAAATAATCGACGACCAAATTTTATGTCCATTTTTATACCTTATTTTGAGGTAAATTTTTTGTCTTTACATCATTTTTGCTCAAGAGGTATCTAATGGTCATATGGTCCGTATAGACATTTATTTTTGAACCTACAAAGTAAGAGCGGAACTTGTTAATAGCAAAAACCATGGACAATATTATTTCTTTGTGGTTTCATAATTAATTTGTGTCGTATCCAGAGACCCACTAGCATAATATATGGAATGCATTTTCTTGTCCTTCTTTTGTCTTAACAATGCACCTACTATGTAGTCGCTAGCGTCACACATGATCTCAATGGGTATACTTCAATCAGGAGGTTGCATAATAGGCGTGGAGACCAATTCATTTTTAAATGTTGATAAAGATTCAAGGCACTCTTCATTAAATTTAAATTCAACATCTTTCATCAACATCCCGATTAAGAGCTTGGAAATTATAAAGAAGTTTTTTATAAATCGGAAGTAAAAGTTGTCATATGTCCTAAGAAATTTCTTACCTCACTTATAGTGGTGGGAGGTGTAAAATCATATATAACCTCTATATTAGTGTTATCGACCTCTATTCCTCTTTCGGGCATTAAATGTCCAGTGATTATGCCCCCATTCACCATGATGTGGCTTTTCTCCTAGTTTAGCACCAAGTTGACTTTTACACATCTTTTTCAGGACCTTTTCTAAGTTGGATAAGAAATCATATAAACTCAATCCATAAACCGATAAATCGCCCATAAATGCTTCCATGGTGTCTTCTAGGAAGTTGGAGAAAATTGAAATCATGCAGCGCCAAAAAGTTGTAGGCGCATTACATAGCCCACATGGCATTCCCCAATAGGAAAATGTACCAGTGAAGGTCAATTTATCTTGGTCACTCGAATGAATAAGGATTTAGAGAAACCCCAAATAACCATCAAGTTAATAAAAATGGGAGTGCTTAGTTAGACGCTTAAGTATTTGGTCGATAAATGGGAGTTGGAAATTATCTTTTCTAGTAGCTTTGTTAAGCTTCATATAATTTATACACGTGTGTCGCCTTGTTAATGTTCTTGCAGCAACACACTCACCCTTTTTTGTTCTTTACTATATTCATACATCCCTTTTTGGGCACTACTTAGGCTGATCCCACTTGCTATTAGAGATTGGGTATATTACCTCAATGTCTAGGAGTTTCAGCACCTCTTTCTTAACCACTTCACCCAGGTTACGTTTTAACCTCCTTTGATGCTCTCATGTAGGTTTGTAGTCCTCTTCTAGAAAAATTTGTGCATACACGCGAAGGGGATAATTCCTTTCATATCATCGATGGTGTAACCTATCACTTCAAGGTATATTTTTAAAACAACTAGTAGTCGCCTAGTTTTGGTCTTTCCTAGTTTTGCATTAACGATAATTGGATGGTTTAACTCTTTATCCACTAACTCGTATCTAAAGGTTTGAGGGAGTGGTTTCAGTTCTATCTTCAGCTTTTCAAGACTTTAAGTGGGTGTTGGGAGTTACTCGAAGCATTTGGCCTTGATCGCCTGGATTTTTTTCCAATGGTTTTTCATTGGACTTTGCTTTCTTATTCCTATGGATGTTAATTCCAATTAGACACACATCCAACCCATCAGCTAGAAGTGGTTCCGATGAATACTCATTAACACACTTATCTATGATAACAACTTCTAACAAAACATATGTTTATACAAGAAATCGCCATTAATGCAATAAATCCAACCATGTGTGATTCTAAAAAAGCAATAAAACCTAATCATGCAATTCTAATCAAAACTAAAATAGAATGAGATAAGAATAAGAAGATAGTTCTCATGATGTATCATGGTTTGACATTCGTCCTCATTATGCCTACTTTACTCTCCAATAGTTACCCATTCAAATTTTATTGTTCTTCCACTATGATTTTTGACAAATATTACAAAATGTTCGGTAGAATCACAATCTGAATAATGATGAAAATAGAAAATTTTATATTTGAGTACTCGTTGACTTGTATATAGTAGGGATGTTCGCGGTGCAAATTTTACTCTAAAAATCAGTCGAATCGTAAGAGAAAAAGTGTGTGCTTTGGTTTGGTTAGATTGACTTTTAGAAATAAAAATAAACCAAACAAATGCAATTTGGATTGGTTAGATTTTTTATTTTAAAAAAATTGATTGAGCCAAGACACATAGAAGACAACATGCTTTTGTGTCTATTCATTCATATATTACCTTAAAATAAGTTTATATTTTTTTCAAAATAAGTTTATAACTTGATACATAAATATGAATTATCTCTTACAATTTTATCTTTTGTCTAAAGAATACTATGCATATGAAATTGCATTCTTAAATAAATTTAAAATACTATATTGTATAGTTATAAGCAAGTGCATGCATGTGACTATGTTATCCTTATAGCACTATAAGTTATTTATTATTAACCATATTTTATATATAAGAGATACAAAATTAATGTAAATTAAACTTTTTCTTTTAATTTTATCCTTATCAACGTCAATAAATTAAAAACAAAAATAAAAATAAAAATATATCTATTTCATTTCAAATAGAAATAATATTAGTATTTATAAATAAGTAATATTTTATTTTTTGTTAATATATAAATTAAAATAAATATCATACAAAGAATACAATAAAATATACACATCATACTTGTTGATTTCTCTGAAGAATTAAAAATATATAATTTTTTGTAACATAATGTGGTTTGTAAAATACAAACTGCAAACATAACTTGCAAACCAAACAGAACTGTACGATTTTGTAAAAAAAATTACCCAAACAGATCCTAACCAAATGTGACTTTTTACGATTTTCGATTTGGTTTGGTTTGGTTCAGTTTATGGTTTTTTATTGAGGCAGTTTGATTACCCCTAGTACATAGTAGATAACAAAGAATCCTTACAAAATCGTTACTCAAAAAATCAAATCGACATAAATCTTCCAAGATTGTTGCTCCAAGTCTGCGTTCTACAATGATCTTTGAGGAAATTACACATGATATGGATCCTCAAACACTAATGCATGTTTCCTTTGAGACGATAAAACATGTCGTATTCCCATAAGAATCCTTATCATTTCGTACGACAATCATATACAATGGATCCCCGTATACAGATCTTTGTCGTCTTATCAGGCCATATTAGCACAACGCCCAAACATGGTTTCTAAGTAATGAAAAGAAGTTGCTTAGAAGAACAATCTTAAGGAATTTACACACGAAAAATAATAATAACAGCAAAATAGCTAAAGTAAAGACGCCTAAAAGTCACATGACTCATATTTTTACAAGAAGCCCCACAGGGGCAATATTTCAAAGAAAAATCATTAGGGTCCAGGGAAACAAAAACAAGAAACTAAAAAAACTCACTAGTCCTCTTTTGGGGTTATCTTATCCGAGGGTACTCTCTTCAATTGAGGAGTCACCAACTTACCCTCATGTCATCTCGCCTTCAGGGTCATGTTGAGCGCTCACACTAAATGAGATCTTGGTTGTATAGAAAATGGAACCTACTTATCACTTGGCCATCACAGATAACCTTAAAAACATCCAAATAGCTCAAATCTAGCTCATGATTTAATAAAGAATCTTTCTTTTTTAGATGCCCAAATTAGGCATCAAAGGTTGCCACCATCTCATCTTTGAGCTCCGAAACCTTTTCCTCTAGTCCCTTCTTTGAGCAAAATGTTTTTTCCAAATATGAATGCAAAGCCTTTTTTTTAGGCGGCCAAATTCGTGGATTCATACTTTGTCATGTCCAACTTAGTCGCTCAAGATTCTTTCTTCTTTTGCAAGGACTCAATCAACTCATGGCCCTTGATATAACTTTACTCATTATTCTTGTGCTTTTATCTCGAATTATTACTACCTAATCTTACATCTCCCTATCAACATGTTCCAACATCAAACCCCTCAACAAGTGATTCTTCTTCATGTCAGATGGCTTGGGGACGACTTGGTATTGAGAACCTTGTAATCACCTGGAAATTCTTTATAGAATGAAAGGTGGGCATCAGTAAACTTGACAATATCGGAGTTGGGGTTACTACATAAGGAATTTCTGAGAGGTAGAACCACACCACCACCAGGGGACTTCTAAATACCCACATCCTCTATAGTAGGTTGATCAACTTCACTTCAAATAGGAAGGGAAGAATCCCCCTCCAACGTTTGGGCACTAAAGCTTAGTGAGTCATGGGGTGGTCTTCAGCCTACATTTTTGTCCCTTTGATGGTCATACCCCTTGGGTGGCAGTGAAGGTTGTAATTTTCCCCATGCTCTTCCTTGTTTGGCCTAATCTTTTCTTCCTCCACTATAAGGAAATCTTGGGCATTTTATGTGCAAGATAATAAATAATAATCAACAACCAAGCTTACTAAGATTTTCATTGAGGTAGCCAGCATCATCTTTCCACCGATCAATCACCAAGTTAGACTTCGTGATGTTGAATGTTTGCAAAAGGAAAACCATGTTGGTTTCGTTAGAAGCAAGGTACTTATAGTTGTATTCTGTGATGGCCAATAGGTCTTTCGTCCAGGCCAGAAGAAAGAGAGGGTGTCATATATCCCTATAGCAACTCGGGAGCCCTATTTCCCTTTCACTTGTAAAAAGTTGTCCTTCCAATTTTTGTAATTGTTTAAATAAGGTTTAAACAAAGATTTTCCCAATAGGGCACCTAAGGTTACTTAGTCCTTTCAAGCATAAGGTCTTGTGACACAGAATGAAAAGAATATTCCTATAGTCAAAGTTACCTTCAACCCTTAGCACAAAATCTCAATTTCCCTTATTAAGCTCCAAATATTGGGTTCCAATTGAGAAGGCCCAATATTGAGCACCCGTATAACTTTTGCCTCAAAAGGAGAAAAAAGGATAATAACCCCCACATTCTTAATGGCTATCCAACGCAGTGTTAGTCAAGAAAATTGTTAGACAATGACAACGTATATATAGAGGGGGTGAATAGATACCAACTAAAAATTCCAAAACAAAAATTGGTTTTGAAAATTTACTTTTTAAAAAATGTGAGCGAAAGGATTTAAAACACAAGTCGTCAATATGAACCTTTATTGGAACTCGGATATGCAAATTGAATAAAAATAGACTATGGAACAAACTTGATAAATTAGGCTAAATTACTCTCAGGGTCCTTTAAGTTATTTAATTGTAACATATTGGTTTTTTATGTTGTTTTCGCTAAATATGAGTCCTTTATGTTAACTAACATTTGTATCGTTGACCTTTTTCCCAAACTTCTTTTCAAAAAAGTTGAAGTAAAACTAATGGTACAGATATGTCACTTAGCATAGGTCCGAGACCATCATTGGATCATATAATAAAATTTTCACAATTTTTTAGGGCATTAAGTATTTTTAAACTAATTAAAATGCATGAAAAGGAAAAAATTAAAGAAAAATAGTAAAATATAAAATAAATTCTCAGAAAATTACACGAAGTGTAAAACGAGAAGAAATATTTTTAAGAATTTTTTCATAATTTTTGGACCAAAAACAGATTTAATATAAATTTTAGAAGTTAAAATAAAATTAATATAACAAAATAAAGCAACATAAAAGTCAACGAAGCAAACATTACTTAACATAAATGACCCACATGTAGCTAAAACAACATAAAGGATCAATCTGTTACAATTAAATAACTTAAAAGACCCTGAGGATAATTTATCTTTTAAATTAATATGCTTACACAAATAACAATTTATTCAAGATTTATAGAAAGTTACTAGTAATGACATTTCCAATGTTAATTAACAAAAGAACTTAACAAAACAATTTGTCGAATACTTGGTGTGCAGTTGAATTTTCCTTTATAGTTGTGTTGAAACAAAAACACTTATAATCAAAAGTGATTATAAGCAATATCAACACTTAATTCAAAACTAAAACAGTTCGGAAGATTCTTACATGTCAATCGATTACGAAATGCAACTGGACAAATTGATTTATGAAATTAAAGCAAGTAAAACAATACAAAAAAGAGACACGAAGATTTGTCTCCATAGTTCCCCGACTTTCGTCCTCTCATGTGGGTATGCTTGCGCCTAATTCCAATGGAATTAGGGTAATTCTTTCTATGAAAAAAGTTGATGCAAGAGAAGTGTTTAAGAGTAAATCCACAAACCCTAATGCTTGTTGTTGATTTAACTCTTTCTCTTACTTTGATCTTGAGAAAGACCAAACCACAATAATTTTAAATTGACTATTTGGATCTTGCTACTCTTTTACGTATTTATCTCTAAAGCTTCCACGCACCGTCAATTTCACCTATTGTAATACAAGACTTAAATTTTGATCTTACGTTCTCTCGTTATTTCCTTTGCATTCTTTATCTCAAAAGGATTATTTACATTCTTTATCTTCGAAGGGCTTCACTTGGATGTAATCCCCTTTTGATAGTCTTGCACAAAAACCCCCAAATCAATCAATGATCTTGGAGGATTTTTTCATAATTAAAATATTTGAAAATTTGACCAAAATAATCAGTATTTGTCGACACATACGTTAAGTTTAAGTTGTATGTGTCGACCGAAGCAAGTCAGAGGATACAAAATTTAAAATAATAGTAAACGTGTCGACCTGAAATTTGTATACATCGACACATAAAATGAGAATTTATGGAATTTCAGAAAAGCTCTAGTAAGTGTCGACCTATGTAATGCATGTGTCGGCCTGAACTTTTCAAAGACTATATGCTTTAAAATTTAGTTACATGTCTCGACACATGCATTGAAAAAATATGCAGAAACTTATTTTTCATGACTTTGATGAATTTTCAAATGCTTTTTAAAGGTTCCTAAGACCTCTAATGCAAAGGAGTGCCACAAGACATAGGGATGCAGTCCAATATACTGAAATGTTAGCTTTTCCCAATTGTGACATCATGCAAAACATCTTGATGAAGAAGTTGTAGTCACAAAAATGAATGGAAAATAATGCATATGTGTTAAGTATACCGACCTCAATAGAGTATGTCCCAAAGATTCAAATCATCTCTCAAGCATTCATAAGTATGGATCTATGTGCTAGTAGGTACAATTGTGTTCACCCGTTAGTTAAACTTATCATTTTTAATGGTGACAATGTGACACCCATTTTCTATCCCAAAATAAACATGGCATAAATCATAGTAAAATAGAATGCACACATACAAAAGGTGTCACATGTTATTTCCCACACAATGGAAAATCAACAATACAAACATAACATGCACTTGGTCATATATCATAACACATAATTGAATTTCATGCTTCAATAAACTATGCATTTCACAGCGGAATAATTAATTCATCAGCAAAATAATAATGATTGATATCCCATAATACCAATCATGTCACAAGTACTAAACACCAAGGCTATACATCTCATAATCTCATACATATTCAAATAAAAGAGAATAATAACAAATATCTCTCAATCAAATCATAACATGAATCCAAATAAAATTCCTCATGTTACATGACCAGATCAATGACTCACTACCTAGTATAAGGATAAACTAGCTAAACTCCTCAACTAGTCTCATGCGAAGCACCGCTATCCTCGGAACCTGCATGTTACCCACATAGAGGCAACATCACAATAGAAGGGTGAGAATTCACATTATTATCAGAATGTATATAAATTGAAAGTAATATAGAAACAACATCTATAATAAATTCTCCATACTTTAAGTGATATTCCATAAAGTAAGGTTTCACAATCCAAATAGCAATAAATGTCATTATACAAACATTCCAAGTATAACATATTCACATTTATCACTTATGACACAAAATTCACCAACACAATCAATCAAATAATTAACATAATCAATTACCACAAATTCCAACATACAACACACATTCTTGAAATGACACATGAGACATTAATGCAATATGACTCATGCATGTGGTACCATCATGAACATCAAAATCACCTCGCTTCCAATTCAATAACTTAGAACCAAAACCACACTTTCGATCCGGACAAGACCGAAGCCACCAATATGAACATATAGTTTACGATTTCTTTTTACATACAGGATCAAGCACACTGTGAACCCAAAGTTTCACCGCTACTATTTCCATTCAAGGATCAAGCAACTAATACCAAAGTTCCAACTCCCCATGAATGCATGTGCAATTTAACCAACAACATATGCAATTAAGATTATCCACCAACCTCAATTATCAAGCATATCACAATAATCCAACACATTTGAATTATCCATCATTTTGCACAAACATCATGTTTCATCATCAATAAACAATACACATAGTATTTACTATCATCACACATAACAAACAACGCATATCATACAAGCCAACACATGTTATTCTCAACAATTCATCCAAAACATAACATACATACACTAATTCAAGTAGCATGTATTCGTCGAAATCGCATCCAAAAACAATCCAACACTCATCAAAACAATTATTAGAATTCATGTAAATTAATGATAAATCATAAGCAAGTAATTCCCTAAGTCATTCATGCCTCAATTAAACAACTTATTTTTCTGTACACAGCAGGGTGCGCTCAACGATCCCATGTGCGCTCAGCGGCTATCAAATTATGCAGAAAACTTGTGTTACGGACAACTCAGTTCCAACCATGAATTTCCTTACCAAAATCAGTTCTAATGCTTATTTATCATCAATTAAACATAATCTAACATGTATACATCATGGGTAACCTAATCATAACATCAAATATAGTTTTCTTCATCAAAATCCCATTTTTCCATTTTAATTTGAGTGAACAAAAACCTAGAAATTGATATACCCAATCCTATAGCATGTTACTAATCACTACCCAAGAACATACAATCAAACAATAATGAAGATTATCCCCCTTACCTCTTTAATATTCTCTTTTTAGGGTTGCTTCTTCTCTTCTCCTCTTTCTCCTCTCTTCTTTTCTTTCTTTCCCACCAAATGACAACACTAACTATGTTTTCCCTTAATCCTTTACTAACTAGTAAACTCAAATTGGGCTTAACAATTAATACCTCCTTATTACTTATATTCTTATATTTAGGCCCAACACTAAATAGTCTCATTTCTACTCATAAAACTCAATTATTCAAATAACACACATATTCAAATAATTCAAATATTCATTCAAATCACTCAATTTAATTAATTATCATATAATATAATAAATAATAATAATTTATAAATAACTGTTAAAATCGGAATGTTACAACTCTCCCCCACTTAAAATATTTTTGCCCTCGAAAATTACCTCAAGCGAACATCTCAGGATACGAATCCTTCATCTGAGTCTCAAGCTCCTAAGTCACATCACCATTAACGGGACCTCCCCAAACCACTTTCACCAAAGCGATTTCCTTACCTCAGAGTTGCTTAACTCTTCGATCCTCAATACGCATCGGTGAAGTCTCAACCGTCAAATTATCTCTTACTTGCACATCATCTAACAGAACAACATGAGACATATCCGCCATATATTTCCTCAATTGAGATACATGGAATACGTCGTGAAGATTAGCAAGTGACGACGACAAATGAATTTGATAAGCCAATTCACCTACTTTTTAAGCAATCTAATAAGGACCAACAAAACGAGGAGTCAATTCACGTGACTTCAAAGCTCTACCAACACCAGTTACAAGAGTAACCCTAAAAAACATATGATCTCCTTTCTCAAAGATAAGATCCTTTCTTATCTTATCATGGTAACTCTTCTGACGACTCTGGGAAATCTTCATCTTTTCCCGAATCATCTTAATCTTATCCGTAGTCTATTGAACTATCTCAAGTCCAACTACACCACTCTCACCAGATTCATACCAACACAAAGGCGTCCTACACCTTCTTTTATGAAAAGCTTCAAACGAATCCATTCCAATACTCGAATGAAAATTATTGTTATAGGTAAACTTAATAGAAGGAAAATAACTATCTCAAGCACATCCATGCTCTAAAACACAATCTCTCAAAAGATCTTCCAATGATTGAATCGTCCTTTCAATCTGACCATCAGTTTGCGGATGATACGCCAAACTCAAACGCAACTTCGTACCCAAAGCCTCTTGCAAACCTTCCCAAAAATGCAAAGTAAACCTAAAATCTCTATCCGAAACAATACTAGATGGAACGCCATACAAACTCACAACTTTCTCAATATACAACTTAACAAACTTTTCCATAGGATAATCCATCAAAATTGGAATAAAGTGAGCAAATTTTGTCAATCTATCCACAATAACCCAAACAACATCATGACTACTCGGAGTCCTCGGAAATCCAGAAACAAAATCCATGGAAATGCTATCACACTTCCACTCATGAATGGATAACGACTGCAATAAACCAGACAATTTCTGATGTTCAATCTTAGACTTTTGACAGATCAAACAAGAATACACAAACTCTGCAATATCCTTCTTCATACCAGACCACCAAAATAACTTCCTCAAATCTTGGTACATCTTAGCAACACCAAGATGAATACTCAAACCACTACGATGTCCTTCATCAAGAATTATCTTCCTCAAATCACCAACATCAGGAATGCAAACCCTATCACGACATCTCATGATACCATTCTCATAAATCCTAAAATCACCACCTCGACCTTGATTGATCAACGACAACGTATCCACCAAAACCAAATCAGATTTCTGACCTTCTCGAATCTCATCCAAAATACCACTAGTAAGCTTCAACATACCAAGCTTAACATAAGAAGACATTGCTTCACAAACCAAACTCAAAATTCGAATTTGCTCAAGCAAATCCAATTCTCGCACCATCAACATTTTTCATATGCAAAGACTTCTTACTCAAAAAATCATCTACAACATTCGCTTTACCCGAATGATAATTCAAACCAAAATCATAATCCTTCAAGGATTCTAACCATCTTTTTTGCCTCATATTCAACTCTTTCTGATCAAACAGATCCTTCAACCTCTTATGATCGCTATACACCTCAAATCTCGAACCAAACAAATAATCCCTCCAAATATTCAAAACAAACACAACTGCAGCTAACTCTAAATCATGTTGTTATACCCCAAAATTTACCCTCTCACTTCTCAATACATTTTACATATCCATACTCAAGGATTTCACAAGGTTTGACCAGATAAACCCTCTCATAAGCAATCAATCCAAACTAGGGTTTTGCCATTTTCAAATCAAGGTGGCCTCTAACACTTCAAGTGGTCATCATGCCTCACCATATGCTTCAAAGAATCTCCATGTCAAGTTTCAAGCCTTACAAGTCAAGTTTTCTCAAACAATTGCTCAGATGGTTGAAAATCAGTTGTATTGGACAAAAAGTCAACTGTGGTCAACATAAAGTCAAACTTCATAATTTTTGGTCAACATCAATATTTTGAAGTGATATTCATCATTTGATCAAGGTTTGACCATGATTCATCAAGAAAAGTCAAGAATTGATCAAAAGACAAAGTTGCTAAATTAGGCTTTCTCAGACAAAAGTCAACAGAACTTTGACCAAGCATAACTTTCACATACTTTATTAGAAATTTTTCTACCACAGCTCATTTTGAATAGAATTCAATTATCTACAACTTCATGTCTCACAAGCTTGGGCAGAAAATGCTTCATTTGGAAGTTATGGATCAAAATATTATAGGTCCTTTTAAAAGTCAACAAAAAGTCATCTTTTTGAAAAGAAGTGTTCATGATCATGGAAAATCCAATGAAGATGAAACCAAAAAGGCTGTTTAGAGGATATCTTGAGCTTTCTAAAAAGTCCAAGAACACCCAAAAATCTTAAAAATTGAGGAAGATACACCTTGTCCAAGTTGAGCATTTTTGAGGAGGTGCACAAAGAGAAATACTTGACAAAACCATAAATTTTGCAAATGGGCCTAACTTTTCTTGATTCAAACATGTTCCTTAGCTGAATTGGAACCTTCAAGCCCAAGGCCACGAATTTATCTTTTATTTTTTATTTATTTTGGATTTTTAATCCTTTAAAACCAATTTAATTAAAATAAAAGATAGAAAATCAAAAATTAATTGCAAGATGGATTTTCTCTCATCCTTGAGGTCCAAGCAAGCCATTTAATCTGATTATTTCAAAATAATCATGATTGGTAATGAGATTTGATTAAAATTGGCTCAAAAAGGAAATATTTGGTTTGATTCCAAATCAAATAATTTCTCATTGATTGGCTTGATTTTTCTTACAATTCTTGACCTAATTCCTTACAATATAAATACATGATGCATTCACAAGCACATAAGACGAATTTATGGCCTCAAGAACCCTATTCCAAGCTTCAAAAAACCGTGCCTTGCAAGCTACTAGCAGCTGTGGTTTTGCTCCAATTCAATCCATTCCAAGCCTTGCAATCGATTGCTGGAAGTCCCCTGAGTTGATCTAGATATTCACAAGCAAGCAAAACACTCAGAATCATCAGAACACAATCACGGTTTGTTGGTTTCTAACTCAAAAATGTTTTCCAATTTTTACGCATAATCATTGGAATTTAACCATGTTTTTGTGTTTGTGATGAAGTTTCGATCGTGTCTGCATAGTTTAATTGAAGCTTAGATACCAAACGAAGGATTCACCATGGCTAGGTTTTAAAACGTTGAATTAGGGTTTTCTTATTTAGGATAAATTAGAAGGAACCAAGGGCACTATTGTGTTAAGAATCTTGTTTCCAGTTGATCTATGGCTTCATATTCCATTTATATTGCATATTTCATAATGATTTGATCTGCATGGATTTAGCCACGGAAAGCAGAAACTGTGGCTAAAGGTTCAAATATTTGAATGAAGAAGATGACTCTTGCGCGCGTTTTCTGATTCAATGTTTTCCCAGAAATCCATTCCCTTTGTATTCCTTTTGTTTCATATTGTTAACAGATAATCCACTCAGCTCAGATGGCAAGGCAACGCGTGTTTGTTCACGAGGACATGGGTTCGAACCTTGTCTTTTTTACTTAACATTTTTTGAAATTTCAGGTTTCCAGAAGTCATGCCCAGAAGCTCCAGCTTCTGGCCTTGATTGCAGCACGCTACGCCCCAGAAGCTCCAGCTTCTGGGCGCATCTTCCACAGAAAGCCCCAAAAGTGCTTACTTTTGGGCGTCTCCAGGCCAGAAAAGCCCCAGAAATTCCAATTTCTGGGCACCTCCAGCGCAAGAGCCCCCAGAAGTGCTTACTTCTGAGCATGGTCAGCAAGAGGTCTCCTAGAAGCTCCAGCTTCTGGGAGAATTTCATCTAGAAGCACTCTGACCCTTTTTTCTTATTTTCCATTTTTCGTCATTTAGTTTAATTTCTTTTTCAAATATTTTTTCTAACACATTAAAATCACAAAAAAATATTTTCTTTTTGCATTTAGGTCAGAAAAATACTTATTTAATTTTTAACATAAAAATTATGTTTTTGCATGCATATTTTTATGGTTAATTAATCAGAAAATTAACTTTTTAATTATTTCTCCATACTAAAATCAATCTAGAAAATTCCCAAAAAATGTTTTCTCATCTAATTAGGACCACTAACCTTAAAAACTTTTTCCTAACTCAAATTTTTTTTTCACTAACATATTTTTCTATTATTTGCAATCTGATTATTATGTATCTGCTTCCAGGATGTAATAGTTAGGTTAATTTTCTCGCATTTCTTTTTCCATATTATGTAACTGTTCATGGGATGTAATAGCTTAATTAGGATTTACTTTCCACACTCCTATATTATGTAACTGCCCCAAAGTCATGTAATAGCGTAGGATTTATATTCCGCACTTTACTTTCCGCAATTTACTTTCTGCACCCATATAAACTGCTAGTAACTAGGCGTGTATGGCAAGATAAAAACGAACGTAGATCACTTCTAATTTCAAGATAACTTATCTGAATTTAACACACTCTCTTCACACAAGCACCCCCTAGAGTATTCTCTCTCGTTGCCTTTCGAATAAATGGTCAAGTACCTCGAACGTAGAGGTATCCTAGCACTGTTGCTTACAAACATATCATCATAGTCCCTTCAATACAAAGATCATAGTCCCTCGATGTTGCCTATGAATACATGATCTCGTCCCTCGATTGTTACCTACGAAAAGTGATGATCGTCCCTTCGAATGTGCTAGGATACTCCTACAAGTTGCCTTCTATGACCATCTGATGTCCCTTTGAATGTCCCTTCTACATCCAACGAATAGGGTTACCTACCAACTAATGGTATGGATAGCACTATTCTAAAGGAAAGTAAAATAACACGGAAACGACCGTTCTGAGTAGGTAATAAGACACTTAATTGCTTGCTCTATCAAAACATCCTTTTCACACCTCACACTTTTACAAAGTTAAAACACTTTTTTCAAAACAAAACATTTCCGAACACTTCGTATACATTTCAGCGTGAATCATTACGAAGTCAAAGCGAAATGCCTTTTCAAAAACATTTTCAAACACACACACAGAAAGCAAATTTTAAAGATGAGCTAAAGCAACTAAGAGCCCGTAGATAACTACGGATGGAAAGGGTGCTAATACCTTCCCTTTTCATAACCTTCTCCCTTACTCAGAATCTAACGAAGGTCTTTTCCTGTTCTTTTCACCTTCCCTTAATTGGATAAAAGAAAAGTCGGTGGCAACTCTTGCTATCCGCAACATTTGCAATCAAACGCAAAACAATCCAAAGTCAGTTCTCCCACCGTATTACACATGCGTCAGATAATTCGTCGCATGAACTTTAAGTTGCCTCGAAGCATAAACTACCGCTTGCCCATTCTGCATCAATACACCTCCTAAACCCATCAATGAAGCATCACAATACACACAAATGGTTCTTCCGGATTAGGCAAAATAAAAATAAGAGCGGTTGTCAACCTTCTCTTAAGCTCTTGAAAATTAGCTTCACACTGCAACGTCCAAACAAAAGCTTGACCTTTCCTTGTCAACTGCGTCAGGGGTAACGCCAATATAGAAAATCCTTCAATAAACTTACGATAATAACCAACCAAACCAAGAAAACTTCTAATCTCAGAAATAGATTTCGGAGCTTCCCATTGAGATACAACCTCAACCTTAGACAGATCCATAGAAATACCACCACTCGAAATCACATGCATAAGGAAACTCACTTCCTTCAAGCAAAACTTACACTTAAAAAACCTTAGCATACAACTTCTTCTCTTTCAGCACAGATAACACAATCTTCAAATTCTCAGCATGATCTTCTTCACTTTTGGAATAAATCAGAATATCATCAATGAACATAATAACAAATTGATCCAGATAATCATGAAAAATCCTATTCATATATTCCAAAAACACACAACAGCATTAGTCACACCAAACGACATTACAGAATACTCATAGTAACCATACCTTGTCCTAAAAGCAGTCTTCTGAATATCCTCAACTTTCACACGAATCTGATGATAACCAGACCTCAAATCAATCTTACTGAAAACACAAGCACCAACCAATTGATCCATCAAATTATCAATCCTCAGAAGTGGATACTTGTTCCTAATAGTCATCGTGTTCAGTTGTCTAAAATCAACATACAACCTCATAGTACCTTCCTTCTTCTTAACCAACAACACATGTGCACCCCACAGAGATACACTCCGACGAATAAACCTCTTCTCAAGCAAATCCTCAAGTTGACTCTTCAACTCTTTCAACTCAGAAACATACATCTGATATGGAGCCATCAAAACAGGACTAGTTCCTGGAACTAAATCAATTGAAAAATCCACCTCACGCACTGACGATAAATCACTTACATCTTCAGGAAATACCTCAGGAAAATCACAAACAACAGGAAATTCACCCATATCTTTCACTGAGATCCAACGATGCCAATAAAGCAAACAACACAACACCGTCTTTCACAGATTCATCCACTTTCTTAGCAGATAAAAACAAATCATTCTCGATACCAAAAACCGACTTGTCAAAATAGTGATAAAAATGTGATTGTATTCCAACTAATTTATACCAAGAATCACATCCAATTGAACTAATGGAAGACAAACTAAATCCATTCGAAAATCTCTACCAAAAATACCCAACGGACAATTCATACATGCAACAGAAGCAAACACAGAACCCATAGCAAGAGTATCAATAATCATATTTCCATGCATGTCAGACAATTAAAGATTCAACCTCTTAACATAATCCAAAGAAATAAAAAAATGCATTGTACCAGTATAAATGATAGCAATCAAATGTGTACCATTAATAAAGAACTTACCTTGGATAAGTCTATCCTCAACCGGAGTTTTAGCACCAGACAATGCAAACACTTTCCCTCTAGTTTGCTCCTTCTTCGGCTTATCACACTTAGTACTAATATGCCCTTGTTCACCACAGTTGTAACAAGTCACATTCGCACTAAACTTGCAATCAAAAGCTTTATGACCCGCCTTGCCACACCTAAAGAACTTTCCAACATCCTTTCCACAATCAGAAGCACGATGCCCTTCCATACCACACGTGAAGCACTTAATTGGAGTAGAAGATCCTCCCCCACTTGGCTTCTTGCCACCACCAGCTTGATATTTCCTCTTGTCATCATACGGCTTCCCATATAATTGACCTTTTCCTTTCCTATCATTCACATCCTTATAGTAAGAAGCACTCTCCCTACTATCTTCATCATAAATCCTACTCTTGTTCACCAACTCAGCAAAATGAGTAATCTGCTAATATCCAATAGCCTTCTTGATAAGGATAATACTTAATAAGCTCTTGAAATCTTGCAACATACTCAACCACAGTTCCATTACCCTATTTAAGCTCAAGAATTCCACTTATTTCTTACCATGCACATCTTCTGAAAAATAGTTCTCCAAAAAAGCATAATAGAAAAGAGCCCAAGAAACTTCAATACCTTCCTCATCAAACCTTTGAACCGTGTTGCTCCACCAATCTTCAGCTTCCTTCTCCAACATATGTGTACCAAATTGCACCTTCTGCACATCAGTACAATTCATAACTCTGAAGATCTTCTCAATTTCCTTAAGCCACACTTGCGCCTTGTCAGGTTCATGCTCACCCTCAAAGATAGGAGGATTGTTCCTCTGGAATTTCCCCAAAGCACGGAATTCATCATCTCCATCTTTAGGTCCAGCATTTGCCTAAGGAATCTGCCCAAGAGATCCAGCCAACATCCTCAAGGCTTCAGCAATAACATCATCATTCCTTCCTACAATCATCTTCCTAAGACATCCAACAACAACAGACATGGTTGAGAATTAAATGGTTGATTTTATATTAGTGTTGCTGGTGTTAATAATGGTTATGTAAAAATGTTGGCATGGTTGAGAATTAGTGTTACAGTAATCGATCGATTGGAAAAGGAGTTAATCGAATTAAACCAGAAGAAGGGAATTGGAGACGGTAGTCACAGGGGTGGGGCGAGCGCCCCTTACACCATAGGAAGAGGAGGCGGACGCCTCAGGGCAAAACAAAAACAAAAGTGAAGACGGGGGCCTTGGAAGAGGAAGGAGGGCACCCTCTAGGTGGAATGGAAGGGGGGGCGTACACCTCCCATTGGTTAGAGGAATGGGGCGGTCGTCTCTTGTGCTCTAAGGGGGGACGACTTGTAACTAATCTATGTAATTATGTTCCGACAGTGATTTCCTTTGGTAGCAGTACAGTTTCAGTGAAATTAATATACTTGGAATTAAATTAGTAGTAGGTAATTACACAGTGAGTAATTTTGAAATAGCAGTACAAAAGTGGTATGGTAGCAGCAAGGATAAAGTAGCAGCAACATTAATTAATTGACCGAAAGAGATTATTAGCACCTAATGGAGGAATCATTGGTACATGAATGAATGAAATTGATTTAATTTATGACAGAAGTAACTAGCTAGTATTAAAACAAGTACAACAGGAATTAATTAATATAATAGTATTTTCCCTTCTTGATTTAACAGTATGGAAGAATAGCAGTGTAGTGAATTTAGTGAAAGAAGTATTAATTTGTTTATTTGAACTGGCAGTATGGTAGCATAATTAATTTAATATTAGAAAAATAGTGGATAGGGAATTAGCAGCCTTATA
The DNA here is from genome assembly GCA_021764765.1 of Vicia sativa. Lineage (NCBI taxonomy): Eukaryota > Viridiplantae > Streptophyta > Magnoliopsida > Fabales > Fabaceae > Vicia > Vicia sativa. The sequence continues at coordinate 121,304,852 of CM038792.1, read as the reverse complement.
ATAATTGATAGTAACAATAGTACTTAAAATCAGTACCGAGTTAACCGAGTTAGTAAATTAAGCAGTGTAAATAATTGTCCGGAATTGATTAAAAATTGTCGGGATGGTTCGTATACTTTTAGTAGGTGATTACGACTGTGTTATTTTGTTGAAATTGTGTGAATGCACCGTGTTGTTGATTTGTTTGTGAATTATTAGCGATGAATATGTTATTGTATATTGTCGTTTATGCGAAGTTGCAGGGTGTTTTAAGTGACGATGATTACCTCTAATTATTTGTAATAACAGTGATATAGGCATATGCCTCGTGAAGTGAATTTATGTCATTGTTGCATGTTGTTAGTATTGCATTACATTTGCTCCTCCTGAAGGCCTGCATTGACGGAGTTGTGAAGAAGGCTTATGCCTTGTGCCTCTATTTATTGTCAATAGTGAAGGGAGCCGGAGCTCTGTTGGTACCACATGTATATGCATTGTTGTGTCGCTAACGGTGAAATGGTTTTGTGTTGTTGTTAATTAGGAAGTTGTTGTGATGTGTTAATTGCGATGTGATAATTTTATATGATTTAATCCTAATATATTATTTATCATACACTTGTTTATATTGGTAGATATCTCACCCTTTCTATTTTGTTGGCCTTTACCTTTATATTGGTAACGTGCAGGTAACAAGGAGTAAAATGATTTAGTAGCTTATGGCGTCGTCGCTCTGATACGTAGCACTCGGGGATGAACACTTGCTTTCTTTTATGTTTACATTATTTCTTTCCGTTGGATTAAAAATTGTGGTTTTGAGAAGTATTGGTGGTTTTCAGTTGTTAAAAGATGCTATGCTTATTTTGCAATTATTTCTGTTGAGAATTCGCTGCGGTTTGATTTATTAAAGTTGAATTGTTGAAGACTAAATATGTTTCAAATTTTTCTTAATTACTATGTGCTATGTATCTGCTATGAATAAGTTGTTTTACCGTTGGTTTTAAGTTGTGAAAAGTGTAATGCCTCAAGCTTTAAGTCGAATTTTTGGCACTCTGATTTATAAAATGTTGGATAAAATTAGGGTGTTATACGTTTCCCTGAGTTCGACCTTCTCGTTTCAACTTCTCGACGTTGTTGTTCGGTAAATTTGAGGTAAATTTCTTCCTCAAATTACTGGTACTAGTGTGAGTGAGATTCTATGTTATGAGACAATTTAATCTATGATGAATTTGTCTGAAATTGTGTGAATATATTTGTACTTGCCTAGCCTAATGTGTATTATTGTATTTGTGTTTGCTTGCTACTGATCCATTTCGTGTATACTTTGCATTTTGACAGAAACACATTATACCGTTTTGTGCCCTAATTAGTTTTTTTGTTTAGCTTACTTAGTAGTAAAACCATGGATAAAAAATGGATGTCTTTCGATTAATTGTCAAAAGAGTACGAGAATGGGGTATTAGAATTCGTTAAGTTCGTTGTTGAACACGTTGAAGACCCCATTAGAATGAAATGTCCTTGCTTGGGTTGTTATCATGTGGGTCGGGTTGACGCAAATGGATTGAAATCACATTCACTGAGGCGTGGAATTGATCGAAGTTATACGTGTTGGATATTTCATGGTGAGAAAAGCAACGAGAATGTTGAATTGGGGGTGAAAAGTAATACGACCTATGCTTCATACGACAATGTCATGGATACATACGATTGTGATCGAGTCGAAGAGATTGCAGAAGCACTTGAAGAAGATCTTCAGGATTGTCCTAAAATGTTGAGAGGTTGGTAAGTGATGCAGAGAAACCGTTGTATAAAGATTGCACCAAATTCACAAGATTGTCTGCGGTATTAAAGTTGTATAACTTAAAGGCGCGCAATGGATGGTTGGATATAAGTTTCATAGAGTTATTAGCCCTTTTGAGAGATATGCTTCCTGAGGATAATATTCTTCCTAATCAAACCTACGAGGCCAAAAAAATGTTGTGCTCTATTGGCATGAGCTATGATAAGATACATGCTTGTCCAAATGATTGCATTTTGTTTCGAAACCAATGTGCATCGTTGGAAGATTGCCCTAAGTGCTGTTTATCTAGATATAAGAAAAAATTATCTCCAGCAAAAGTCTTATGGTATTTTCCTATTATTCCGAGATTGAGACGCATGTTTCATAGTGAAACCGATACAAGACACTTGACTTGGCGTGCAAATGAAAGAATTCTCGATGGAAAATTTTGACATCCGACAGATGCACCACAATGGAAGAAAATTGATAATGACTATCCTGATTTTGGAGGAGAAATAAGAAACCTTCGATTGGCGTTATCTACTGATGGAATGAACCCGCATGGTCTTCAAAGTATCTCACATTCCACATGGTCTATAGTTCTTATGATTTATAACCTACCTCCATGACTATGTATGAAGCGTAAGTACATGATATTATCTATGTTAATCTCTATGTTATCAAATTTTTGAAAAGGTGAAAGATGTGAGTATTTAGTTTGGCAAGCCTTTTGCACATACAGTCGTCAGAGGTGGGTGGAAGAAGAGGTCGATTTTTTTAATTGCCATATTGGAAATCTTTGTACGTAAGACATTTTCTTGATGTTATGCATATTGAAAAAACTGTATTTGAAAGTGTTATTGGTACGTTACTTAATATAAAAGGAAATTCTAAGAATGACCTTAAAGCAAGGGAGGACATGGTAGAGATGAGAATAAGAACTAAATTAGGACCCGTGAAGAAAGGAAGAAGAACATATCTACCACCTGCTACTTATACTCTATCTAGAAAGGTGAAAAAAATATTGTGTAAGTTTCTGAGTGAAGTTAAAGTTCCAGAAGATTACTCCTCAGACATTAAAAGACTCGTGTCTATGAAAGACCTCAAGTTAAAGCATTTAAAGACACATGATTGTCATGTCATAATGGAACATTTTCTACCAATAGGTATACGTTCTATTTTGCCAGAAAAAGTAAGAATTGCTATAACTACCAATAGGTATACAATCCTGAGATCTTACCAACATTGCAAAAAGAAATAGTTATTAATTTGTGTGAGCTTGAAATGTTTTTTCCTCCCTCATTTTTTGACATAATGGTACATCTAGTTGTTCATCTTGTAAAAGAGACACAATTGTGTGGACCAGTTTATATGAGATGGATGTACCCTGCTGAACGTTATATGAAAATATTAAAAGGGTACGTGAAAAATCAAAGTCGTCTAGAGGGTTATATTGTTGAATGATATGTTGTTGAAGAAGCGGTTGAGATTTGTACTAAATTTTTCTCCAATGTGTAATCCATTGGACTCCCCAAATCTCATATTTTTGAAAAAAAAGAAGGTAAAAAATAATTGTAAATGAAATTGTGACCGTATCAAGGGGATGAATGGGATCAAATGCATTTGTATGTTCTACACAATGGCAATGAGGTTGAGTCATTTGTTGAAATGCACAAGTCTGTATTCTGAGGTGACAATCAGAATAAAAATGAAAATTGGATAGTACGAGAGCACAACCAAAGTTTTAGGATCATATTTATTCAAAGTTTCATTAAGATCCCACTTCAATATCAGAAAGGTTGAGATGTTTGGCATATGGTCCAAGTTCGCTTGTGTTTTCTTATAGAGGATACGCAATTAATGGATAAAAAATTTACTTTGTACCCCATTAATTAGACTTGTACCCCTACAATTTTTTAAAAATGTCAATTTTATCCTTCAATATTTTTAATTAATTTATTATTTTCTAAAAGAGTTTTAGCAACGGTTCAAAATTGTAGTAAAAACTATTTTTTTTTTAAATTATCGTACCGGAACACTTTTTAAAAGTGTTTCGGTTGGGTGTATTATTAAGGTACCGGAACACTTTTTGAAAGTGTTCTGGTTTAAAAAATTCCTAAAAGAGTTTTAGCAACTGTTAAAAACCGTAGCCAAAATTTTTTTTTTTTAATTATCATTCCGGAACACTTTTTGAAAGTGTTCCGGTTTGTATTTTTGTTTTTTTAATTATCATTCCGGAACACTTTTTGAAAGTGTTCCGGTTTGAAACATTTCTAAAAGAGTTTTAGTAACGGTTCAAAACTGTAGCCAAAGCTGTTTTTTTTAAAAATTACCATATCGGAACACTTTTTGAAAGTGTTTCGATTTGAGAAAATTTCTATATGGTTTTGCAACGGTTCGAAACCGTGGCCTAAACTGTTTTTTAAAAAAAGTACCATACCGGAACACATTTTAAAAGTGTTCCGGTTGGTGTATTATTAAAATTTTTAAATAAGTTTTAGAAATGGTTTAAAACCGTTGCCTAAAGAAACAAAATAATTTTTTTAAAAAATTATTTTACCGGAACACTTTCTTTAAGTGTTCCGAAAAACATGTGTAGGGGTGCAAAATTTTTTTTTTTTATGAGTTAAAGGGTAAAATTGACATTTTTAAAAATTGTAGGGGTATAAGTTTAATCGTAGGGGTACGAAGTAAAATTTTCTTAATGGATACACATTTTATACCAAAGAACAAGATGATAAAAGTACTATCCAAAATAGTGGTGTCACGGTGATAGCTTAAGCAATGCACATTTCAAGTATGAAGGACTTAAACCCCAAATATGAAAATATGTCATATTTTGGAGTTATCGATCACATTTGGGTGTTTGATTACGAGAAGTTTTAAATTCCTATCTTTGGTTGTAAGTGAGTACATAATAATGGCATACGAATGGATAAGTCGAAAATTTTGCAAGTGAGTCTTAATAGGGTGGGGTACAAAGATGAGCCTTTTATTCTAGTCTCTCAAGCTAAACAAGTGTTCTACATTACTGATGCGAAGAATACGAAATGGTCTATAGTGTTTTTATCTAACAAAGTGATTGATGATAAAAGTGTAGATCAAGATGATGTTAATATTGAGAATGAGTCGTATATTAAAAACGATAAGGAGATTACGCGGCAAACTGAGTCACTAGCATAAAAAAAAACAATGTCAAACCCCTTGTTTAAGATAGTGACTCCGTATTTGTTATCCATATTTGTATCTTATGCATTGATATGTCACCGCACGGTGGTTTCAATATTATTCAAACATACATATACGCTGTCGTTGATTCTGGCAAGGAAATAATGAGCCTCACATTTAGACTATTTTTTTTCTAATTCTGCACAATATTAAATTTACGTGTGCTTCAACCTAACATTAACATTAATTATCCTTTATTGCTTGGCCAAATTTCATATTCAAGTACAGGTACTAGTGCAAGCTCCAACCGTTTCCTAAAACCTAACTAACAATAAATTTGCAACCCCCATTTCATACCTGAACACCCCATTTGTCAGAGTACTAGTTTGGCCACATTTCTATTTCAATAATAATAATACAGAGAATAATACTCAAATAGATGAATAATATTTTTTACATAAAAAAAGCTAAGAAATTCAGTCAAAAAAAGATAAATAACCGACATAGTACACCAATTGAACCCATTTGACTTTTAGCCATAATAGATACATACTTGTCCTTTGGTGGCTCAAATATTAATGAAACTCATGGGGTCCTCTTGACCCACAACTCCAACCATGTTCTCTTCAATGTTGTCCCAAAAAGTTCCATTTCCATGCTTGTTTTCAGATTCACCTTTCTACCCTCTTACACACACAACTCTATGGTCCTAATTAAAAGACAGAAATACCAAAAACAAGCATGAAATACTCAATTCACCAAGCCTTAAAACTATATGGAAATTATTCTAAAAATAAATAAAATACAAGAAAGTTTAATACAATATTCAAATTTGGTCACATGAGAAAACAAAAGTGGCATATAGAACCTAACACTTCTAAATTTTTGTAGTTGCTACACAAATTCTTATATTACAATCAATTGCGGGAAAATGCGGCTAGTGATAGTTACCGTTGTGGACTGAGAAAATAAATCTTGAACTTGTGAGCTTTGGGTTGCTATCCTTTCCAAAGATTGTATCTTTCTTCATTCTAGCTATTGTTGTATAAACATTCATTCTTGTTGCATCACGGGCATGCAAGAATATGATGAAATCTCCATAAAATGATGATGTAAACTATGAAGAAAGAAGAAAATGATGAAATTGTGTTATTGAAGTTGTATATGCATAAAAATGGTGATTTTGGATTGATATTGGGATATAGATAGAAGTAGAAATAGAATCAGTTGTGAAGTGGGTTTGGTCCAGTTGGAACTAGTCTCTTCTCTACACCAAATCTTGGATCAACCTCATAATCATTAGAAGGTGAAACTTGCTTATGCAATCTTTGTAGTTTGGTGCATAAGGAATGAGTGTTTCTCTTAGAAAAAGAATCACAATCAAGAAGATGATGATGTTGGTTGTGAGTGTTTCTTGAAGAAGGTGAAAATGGGTGCTTTGGGGAATGAAGTCTACAATTAGCTAAAGAGAAGAAAAAGAAAAGGACCAAGAAGATGACAAGTCTTCTACATGGTGAAGATAGAGATTTCTTCATTTCTAAAACAGAGGAAAAACAGAGGAATGAGAAGTGAAAAGTGAGGTTTGATGAAGAATGAAAGAAGGGTGTGAAATGTATGTGAATGATGAGGATGATGACGTTTAAAGAAAATGAAGGTATTAATGCAAAACAAGAGACACATGAAAGTGTGTAATGGCAAAGAAAAAGAAAGGGGGGCTAGGTCAATTAATTTTAGGGTTTTGGATATGTAGTCACCAATCAATTTCACATCTTTCAATCACATCAAAAAGGGTCATGGAGTTTATATGTAGATGTTTATAATGTATGGCGTGGAATGTGAATGATTCAAACAATTGTGACTTTTGGGATGGCCAAAGAAAAAAGAAAGTTGGGTTGGAGAGGGAAAATGGTATTTTGGGTTGGGTGATTTTAATGACCTACTATTATTATGTATGGATGGTTGTGTTTGACTAGTTTGTGTTCATGATGCATACCTAAATAATTTCTTATTTTTAATCAAGAAAAGTGAAACAAGACGTTTTGGTTTTTAGAAAAGTGGGCTAAAAGTTTGATATTGTATCTTATTCTACTCTATTAGTTAGGTCATGTGTGTAGCTAACGATAAAGGGTATGCAACCAAATTGAACAGTTATTGCTAATTTGGCCACATTTTATTGTGTTATTAATGTTTTTAAAATTGGAATGTTTTGGCATGATTTTATTTATAAGAGTTGTGATGTCTATGTTCAGTGTGTTGAATTCAAATTCTCTAAGAAAACTTGTTTGTATATGCATTGTGAACTAGATTTGTTTGATTTAATGGATATTGATTTAGGAGATTTAAAACAAATTTTACTATGACGGATAAATGTTAGTATGAATAGAATTTATTTTGTTAAAAAAATAATGTTACTATGTAACTTTCATGGATAAATTTTTGAGATACACAAATATTTATTTATTGACTATTTATTGAAACTTGGAGAAGGGGGTTTGAAAAAGAAAATATTATACATGAAATAACTTTACATTGTCCTCTAAATTTAGTAGTATAGTTAAAAGGACGTAGTAATGTATATTATGTGATTTTCATAGATGGACTTTTGAGATACACTAAGATTTGTCTTTAAGTCTCTTGTAATTAATGAAGCTTTTAATTTCTTAGCAAGAGAGCTATCATATCTTTCATCTTTTGTTTGTCATTATGATTTTTGAAAACCTTTGAGCATAGTGGTTTAGTCTTAAATTCCTATGATAATATCTTGATTTTGGCGAACCGTTCAGCATAGTTGTTTAGTCTTAAATTCCTTTGATAATATCTCCTTAATTGATGACGTCCCGAAGAATGTTAATGTTTAATGGAGAGAAAGATCATGTTTTAGTCCTGGAACAAAAAAACTCCCTCCTATATGCTTGCATCCCCAATAGTAAGATTTTGAGATGTAAAATCTGCCGAAACTTCAGAGATATGATGGAACCGAGGATCCAAACGAATATGTGCTCATGTTGAGTACGTAGATGACCGTTATACTACTACCACACCCATAGGATTGTAAAATGCAAACTCTCATTAAATTTGATTAGATTAACGATGACTTTATTTAAATCCATTCCTAATGGAAGTATTGATTCTTAGACCAACCTATGTGAGGCTTTCACTACTCATTTCCTAATGGATTTATTTATCTAGGATGCAAAGATACGCATAACTTGCAAAACTCGATGAGTATGGCGCAACCTTACATTAACTATGAAAAAATGGTTGGCCATGGAGACCAACCATGGGCCTGGAAAAATTGAATCTAATTGTCCCTCGAAGAAAGATGTTGGTCAAGATAAAGAAGAAACTGATCGTAGATCCGCTCCATATTTGATGCTTATACCGCCCTGAACACTTCACTGAAGAATATTTTGAATAGCGTGAGAACATAGATTTCAAGGAAGTCAAGATCAGGAACGAGTATCCTTTCAAAGAGTCTTCATAGATAAATAATTCAAGTACTACTATTTTCACAAAATTCACGACCTTAACACAAAAGATTGCATCCAACTAGAGGATACAATTGAGGGATTGATTAAAAAAATGATGGCTAATGAAGTTCACCAGAGACAACAAAAGGGGTCGAAAAGACTCCCTAAAGAAGAAACAACCCTCTAAGAAAATTATCAAAGTTATTTTCAGAGAAAATGGCACGAATACCAGTAGTGGCGAGGAATAAGGACCCAAAGGGAAACACCAATACATTGCTTCTGTCACTAATGGTTCCCCTAAGATGAGAAACCCATCCAAGGAGACGATGAAGAAGAAAAATGTTGAGCTAATTATCGTTAACAAGAAGGAGAGAAACACTTCGACCAATGAGCCTAAAAGGTCAATTCTCAGATTCCTTGACAATGAGGAGATACAAACAAGGTATTTTCCTTGGTGAGAACAACCACAATTGCTAACATTGATGTATCTTGGGTAATTATTAATGTTGTTATAAAGGATCTGACAGACAAGCTTTCTCCCATGATATCATGCATTCAGATCTCTTTCATAATATAGGGTTGGAAAAGAAGAATTTGTGGCCTTATAAAGGATTTATCCTACTTGATTTCATTGACACTTTAACACGTCCTTGGGGATACATTGAGATGATGATCACCTTAGGAGAATGAAGGGATAGTAAAATAATTGGTTCCCAATTTCTAGTAGTCCTTTACAAAAGGGTCTATAACTGCATCCTAGGTCTGACCTTCCCATCAACCTTGGATGTAATAGCATCCACTGTCCACCTCAAGCTAAAGTACCATATTGTCCATGACGATTTGTAACAGTAAGTGTTGAACTGTCACGGGAGAAGAGGATCTATAAGGCTTTCCAACAAGACCAAAAAGAAGATAGAGGAAAAGCCATTAAGATAAATATATCCTCCCTAATCAAACAAGTGTGAGACATGGATATTATGACTTCTATAGATAAACATTTCATTTTGGATAAACGAGCACAAGTGGTTGATCTGAGTGAAGTTAAAGCCAACAACCATGTCCTTTGGGGCCATTAAGTAGCGGTCGTGTTGCATGGAGATCTTAATTCAGTTCTTTGTAAAAGTAATGATAAAATACTATAATGTACTATGTTGTTAAAGGTATGTAATGTTATAATTGTGAAAAATGGAGTCACATGGATAAGAATTGTTGGTACAGGGGAAAGACAAGGGAGAAACAAAAGGCAAGGACAAAGGAGCAAACCTTGCACGTCAATATTTAGATGATTATGATAATTTGATGATTATGGTTATAGTTGCACATGACCATGTCGACTCCAAGATCTGGTTCCTCAACTTAGACTGCTTGAATCACATGACTAGTTGCAAAGTGTGGTTAGTAGATTTTAACGAGTAAAAAAAAAGAAAGGTTAAACTTGTTGATAATAGCTCTTTGCAAGTATAAGATATCGGTGACATAGTTATTCAAATGAGTAATGAAGTGATAGATATGATCAAAGGTGTACTACATATACCTTGAATAAAGTGAAACTTGCTACGTGTTAGATAATTAGTCGAAAAATATTTCTCAGTGCTTATCAAAGATGAAGCATTGGAATAATTCAACACTCATAATAATTTGGTCTTGAGATACCCTCTAGAAAAAATAGGACATTTAAGACCATCGTCGTTTCTACTGAGGTACAATGTCTGAAAATAGTTATCGACCACAATAATAATTGGTTGTGGAATTTAAGGTTTCGCCATTTGAATTTAGGTCACTCAATCAACTGACCACTCAAGATATGGCTGTGAGTGCACTATATATATATATACTTTTATATGTTTTGAATGATATCAAAACTCAGTAGTATTTGTATATTGGACCTTAGTCTCTATCTAGATGTGCATTTACATATTAGGAAACTTAAAATCATGTTAGAGTTATTTTACAAGTCAAAAATCATGTTTTCATATAAAAAATCAAAGTATAGGTCGGCACGTACATGAATAGGTCGACTCAATATGTTGGTTTTGCAAAAAGAATGATTCTGAAACTTTCAGGTCGACCCATGCATATTCCAGGTCGACACATAGAATGTATATTTACTATATAGATCGACAAATGTATGTTTCAAGTCGTCATATGTTGAAACAATTTTGGAAAATTTCATTATGCTCAGTATGTATCGCCACATACATGTTATAGGTTGATACCAGAAGTAAAAATACTTTTATAGATTGACACGTCTGAGCTATAGGTCGATACATATAGTGTCAAGGTCGACACATACATTTACTTTTAAAAAATGTGTAAAAATATCTAATATGTTTTTTTTCTATTTTTTTTCTCACTTAACACACATCATATAATTACCATTCATGCATCATTTCATAATGATAGAAACCAAGAACATACAAATAAATTGCTCATCATATTCAACCTCTTTCTATGCATACACATAATAATTACACATAACCATTTTTGTTGAGTGCCATCTAGAAACATGATTGATAAGGTCTAATTTAAGATTTTTGTAATCAAATTGGGTTGAAAATTATTTGGGGGTTTCAAGATAAATCCATTTGGGATTTCCTTCCAAGATCAAGGTAGATTTGAGTGTTTTTCACTAGATTTCGCAAATTGGATTAAGTCGGTTGAAAGCTTTGAACAAAGGCGTTTTTGTCGATGGAGTAATGGTAATCGGAGGATCACTTTGATAATCTTATTTCATAATAGTTCGAAATTTGGATTCAAACAAGTGAAAGCTTTGAAGAATGAAGGTTCTGTCAAAGGAGTAGCGGTAACAAGATGATCAAATTGGAAGTATTAGGTTACTTGATTGGGCTCAAGATCCAGGGAAGATAAGAAGATATGATCAACATCAAACATAGAGTTTGGAGGGTTGGATGATTATTTTTTCTCTTGTAAACTAAATTTTCAAAGGTTAAATTTCATCATCTCAATTCCATTGGAATTAGAGGAAGAAATACGAGTAGCAAGGCTGATTGGGGAACTGCCTAAACAAATCCTTCTCTCTCTCTCTCTCTCTCTCTCTCTCTCTCACTCGCTTGCAAATTGTAAAACCATTGATTATGCAATCGATACATTGAAATAATTTCTTTGTCTAATATTTCAAAATGCTTTGTTGAGTTGATTGCAATCTATAAGAGTGAATCTGGTTTCTCATATCAACAAAATCAAATAAAATTTTGGTTTGAATTGATTGCACATGAAGTGTTTGACAACTTGGTAAGTCTATTTTAATTGTTATTTTAATGGAAATCGATTACTATTGTGTGGTTTTATTCAAACGTTGTTTCTGAAAATATATTGATTGGTTTTATCATCTATCGAATATGTTCTATATGTTTTAACACATATCTAATTTTCGTTAATAGTCTGGGATAGACGATAGTAGATTCGAAATTGTTTCCATATACCATAGTTAAACCTTTTTTAAAATAGTTTTTTAGATAAGGAAATTCTGTTTGCGGTCTATATCCCTTGCTAGACCGTAGCCTATCTTTGAAAAATGGTAACTTATATACCAAGTCTTGTGATCCCCGACAAACTCTATGAATGTTGCTTAGTAGGGAAGCAATCCAGAAAGTATTTCGTTTCGACTATGCCAATGAGATCTTCCTTCATAATCGAAGTTGTACATTCAGATGCATGTGGCACTTTTGAGAAGCATACCATTGGTGGAAGTATGTATTTTGTCTCATTTATCGATGATTATAGTTGAAAGCTCTAGATCTATGTAATTAAGAAAAAGGACTGAGTATTTGAAATCTTTAAGAGATTCAAGATACTTGTTGAAAACCAGAGTGAAAAGAAGATCAAGGTCCTAAGAACATATGAAGATGGTGAATACACATCCATGATGTTTGAGGAGTTATGTGCAGAACATAATGTTGATCGTAAGGTAACTAATCCTTATATGCCTCAACATAATGAATAATAGAAAGAAGAAGCATGATCACAATGGATATGGCAAGATGCATGGTGAAGTAGAATAATTTCCCAAAATTCCTATGAGGGAAGTTGTTTCCATTGTTGTTTATGTTCTGAATAGGTGCCACACCAATAAATTAAATAACAAGGTTCTTGAAGAAGTGTGGAATGGAAAATAACCACCAGTGGGTCATCAGAAGGTGTTTGGCTCTATTTGATACAAGCATGTTTCTGATGTGAGAACAAGGAAGCTTGATGACAAGAGTGAACTTATGATTTTGGTAGAATATCACAAAAATGTAGCAAACAGGTTGTTCAATCCAATTAATGAAAAGATTGTGATGATTCAAGATCTTGGGATTGATGAAAATTCAGCTTGTGATTTGGTGATGCAATTAATTAGCCATGGATGAGTTATAGCTTCGATGAAGAAACTGATGAAGTCAAAGTCGAAGAAATTACCAATATTCTAGTCGAACTCAAACCAATTGCCGACATTTCTAACTTAGGAGAAGTCGAAGAAGGTGCGTCTAGCACAATTCAAAGACCTCAAAGAACTAGAGTCTATCCAATAAGACTTTAATACTATGAAGTAACTGATGATGGTGAAGTCATATTAGTTGGAGAACTTGTTCATTTTTCTTTATTTGCAGGTGTAGAACCAATCATCTATAACTGGATTTAAAGAATAAATAGCAGAAATCATTTATGTTAGAATAATTATAGGCAATCTAAAGAAACAACACATGGAAGTTAGTCGAATTGCCAACACACACAAAAGTTATCAAAGTGAAGTGGGTGTTCAAGTTAAAACAAAATATTGATGGGTAAATACCAAGACATAACGAAAGATTGATAGCTTAAGGATTTGTTTAGAGAGTAGGACTCAACTACTCTTTAGTATATGCACCACTAGCAAGATTGAAGTCTGTTTGAGTAGTGGTAACCTTGGCACGCAAGCAATGTTATTTGACATTTCACTTAGATGTAAAATTAACATTTTTGAATGGGCCCTTAAACGAAGAGGTATATGTCACACAACCTTCTAGGTTTGTGATTCAAGAGGAAGTGAGGAAAGCATGCAAGCTGCACAAAGCACTCTATGGCCTCAAGCAGGAACCTAAGGTATGGAACAAGAAGATTGACTCATACTTAGTCAAATTGGGATTCGTCAAATACAAGTTTGAGTATGGTGTCTATGTTTAGGTTGTGGCACAAGATATATCAATCACTTTCTTATATGTAGATGACTTGGTGGTAACTAGAAATATCTTGGAGAACTTGTCGAAGTTCAAAGAACCGATGGTGAGGGAATTTGAAATGTTGGATCTAGGAAACTTGTCGTATTTCGTAGGCATGTAATTTCAAATATCGAAGCAAGGTATGTTGCTACATCAAAGGAAGTATTCCAAAGAGACACTCAAGATATTTATAATGGATGAGTCGAATCATACATCCTCAATTGTCGAACCGAACTTGAAATTGGAGAAACATGGAGATGAGGATAAGGGGGATACTACTTTGTTCAAACAAATTGTGGGATCTCTAAGATATGTATGGAACAGTCGACCAAATATAAGTTTTGCAATTGGATTAATGAACAAATACATGAGTGAACCAAGAGTGTCACACATGAAGGCTGCAAGAAAAATCCTAAGATACTTAAAGTGATCGATGAACTCTAGAATTCTATTCTGACGAGACTCTAAAAGCAAATAAGTTGTGATTAATTTCTATTCAGATGTTGATTGGTTTGAAGATAAGGACAATCAAAGAAGCATAACTGGTTATTTATTTCATGTCTTTGGTGCCTCAATCTCATGGAGCTCGAGAAAGTAACATATGGTGGCATTTTCATCGTGTGAGATTAAATATATAGGAGGATTCTATGCTACATGTTAAGTGATTTGGATCAGATACGTGCTTGAAGAAATGAAGGTCAAAGTAAAGAAGCCTTTGGTGTTGTAGATCAACAACAAGTCAGCCATAAATCTTGTAAAGAACCAGTTCTGCATGGAAGGAGTAAGCGCATCGAAGCTAGATTTCACTTCTTGGGGGAAAAGGTAAATCGAGGTGAACTTGAAGTATGCCATTGCTCAAGTGAAACGCAGTTGACCAAAATTTTCATCAAAAAATGGAAGATCGACAAATTCTTAAATTTGAGAAAGAAATTAGTAATACTTCGGATAACAATAATTAACATATTGGCTGTATCACCATATATGATCAGATATGAACTATTTTAAACACAGTTGGCCGTATCACCAAATATACATGCTTATTATTGGTTTGATTTGACCTTGATTAAACTTTTAAAGAAAATCTTTAAATACTTTGTCACAATTCTTTTTACTTATATCGGTTTAATGTCCAATCTATTTTAATTACTTTAATTCAAGAATATACACTAACACTCTTAAAATAACTTTATTCTATCTTTAAATAAAAAATTATCATCACATAATTAATTCTAAAATATCTTGGTAATTTGATAAAATACACATCCTTAATATATTAAAACAGAATACACGTTTACACGTTAAATTTAATATAAAGTCCCGCCTAAAGTCGTGCATCGCACGGGGTGAAAATAATAGTTGTTAATAGATGTTAAAATAAAATTATTTACACTGTGAATTTACTTTTTATTTTTATATTTTTTAAATTATACGACTATATTACGATGAAACGTGAAAACGTGAAAATTAATTTAACATATAGGAGTACAAATTAACTATTAACTAACTTTAAATAAGAAAAATGAAACCATACAATGATTAAAAAAATCAAATGGTAATTTCCAAGCCCAACAGTCTAAAATTGTCAAAGGGTGTGTATGGTTTAAAAGAGCAAAAGTCTCTGTTTTTTCGCGCCTCCTTTCATCTTTCTTTATTTTTCACCAAAATAGAGACAATTTTCATTCTCTCATCTTTGTATCAACCATTTCTCATTCTTTTCTCCTCTCTTGTTCCCATTTCTTGTACGCAAACCCATCACAACGTTTGGGTTTGTGTATCAACACAACATATTATTATTACATACCTTGAAAACCATTTCCTCTCCTAAACGTGAAAATGTTCGGTTTTCGAAAACCACCACCACCAAATACTACATCCGCCGGTTCAGAAACCGAACCGGATAAGAACACAACCCTTACTCCAGCTAGAAGAACTTCTTCTGAACCTGTCCTAGTGCCGAAGTCAAAAGGAAACTATTTCGACGAGGATGACGATGATGATTGGGGAAGAAAGCCTACCTCAACCGCATCGTCAGCGGCTTCAAAAGCCAAGTATAAAACAGGTTTTAAGGATTCTGGAGGATTAGAGAATCAAAGTGTTCAGGAGCTAGAAAACTATGCAGTGTACAAATCTGAGGAGACAACAAATAGTGTTAATAATTGTTTGAGGATTGCTGAGGATATTAGAAGTGATGCTACAAGAACTCTTGACATGTTGCACCAACAAGGTGACCAGATTACAAGGACTCATAATATGGTTGTTGATACTGAGAAGGATTTAAATAAGGTATGTGTATTTTGATACTTTCAATGTTGTTTTGTCGCCGACCAATTTTGCACTTTCATATCATTTTTAATAATCTGTATAATATATATAATCCAAAAAATTAACATTTTAATTGTCATAGGGAGAAAAACTCCTAAATAGTCTTGGGGGTATGTTCTCTATGCCATGGAAACCAAAGAAAGGCAAGACAATCACAGGCCCTGTAATTACATCAGGTTTTCTTCTCAAATTTATTCTTATGAATTATAAACATTTTACTTTTTTTCGAGGTATAAGTTTAGTGTTAAGCATTTTGTACTATAAAATAATATTATTTCCCATGTGAAAATAAAATGAGTACCATCATTTGTTTATAAATAAATCAATTATTGATATTATATGCATATGCATATGCATGCATAACAAATTATAGGTTTTTGAAATATCATCCACTTATATACTCATTTTAATAACCATTCATTTTTTAGAAACTAAATCATGCATGTACTAATATTATAATTGAATTTGATGCATCATCAGATAATTCATCCAAAAAGAATATAAAAAATAAGGAAGATAGAGAAAAGTTGGGATTAACTCCTTTGCCTAAGGGACGTTCTGCACCAACCACACCTCCTAATGAATCAGCCAATGCCTATCAAAAAGTTGATGTATGTGTTTTTGTTTTGTTCTGTACTTAGTTACTTATTATAATACATGTATGAAATATTATTCTCTTAATTGAATTAACATTTTCATTAGATTAACATGTATCTTATGTTACTATTACAGTATGAAAAAGCTAAACAAGACGACGCACTCTCTGATCTCAGTGACATCTTGGGTGATTTGAAGGGCATGGCTGTTAGTATGGGAACTGAGTTAGACAGGTAAATTTGTTTGTATATAATAATAATAATAATAATAATAATAATAATAATAATAATAATAATAATAATAATAATAATAATAATAATAATAATAATGCTAATGTTGCATTTTTTTAATGATTTTGCAGCCAAAACAAAGCACTTGATTATCTTAGTGACGATGTTGATGAACTCAACTCTCGAGTAAAAGGCGCAAATCAGCGTGCACGGAAATTAGTAGGGAAATGAGAAAGATGATAAGGGTTGTTCTTTTGAATTTGTTTAAATTTTTTTCTTTCTTTGTTACGGTGCTTTTACTTATTGGTTGTGATTTTGATTTGTTTTTTGAATTTTACACTTTTCAATTTTACTGAGAGCACTTAACAAATGATGTTTTATTATTTTTTTTTTGTTGAAGTTTTTCAATGTTTTATAATTTTTGCTTAAAAAAAAACGAACTACTCTTACAGAGCACGGATAAAAGATGGATTTTAAAAGCACATATAGTAATATTTTTTTTTACAAAAATATATAATACTAATATCTAGTTAGGGTGAATAATAATATATACCAAAATTATTGTACAAAATATACAATTAATTTTTTTAATTAATATTTATGTATCTACTGTAGTACTTTCTACGTACTTGACATAACAATTACGATTCACTACTTCCACTTGCCTATTGGGGATCATCCATCTATAAGAATCCATGATTGAAATCACACCATCAACATTTTGACTTTGTGCCAACACGTGGTGGCTACTTCATTGGAAATGTCAGTCCGACTCCAATGGATTTTCGATGGTTTTCTCTAGATATTTGTGTTGCAAAATCAGTCTATATCAATCATGGATCTTATTGAATTTTGTTGGGATGAGTTGGTTGGTGAAATGCCACCAAAAATTAGTTACCCTGCAATAGAAAGTCGTGAGTGGCGAATTGTTACTGGTTGTGATCCCAAAAACACTAGATGGAGTTACCATAACGGAGGATCTTGGGCAGTATGTTTATGGCTTCTTATCGGGGCTTCGATCAAGACAGGAAGGCTGCATATTGCAAAACATGCACTTGATATTATTGAGACCAGATTGTTGAAGGATAATTGGTCTGCATATTATGATGGAAAGCATGGTAGAGAAATAACATTAGAAATATTGATATCATATCTATTTTATTAAAATAAGATACGAAAGTTATATATAATGGCAATTTTGTAATTAAAATATAAAATTTAATTTTAATGTTAATCATTAATATCAGATTTTTAGAAAAACAAGTGTTAACATATATTACTTTTGAAACAGATAAATTTTGTTAATATAAAATACTTAATTTTAAGAAAAATGAGTATAAAAGAAATCAAATTACACTAAAAATTTATAACAAAAATTACACAGTTTTTGAGTCTTTGATTTGATTGTATTTTAATGACTACTAGTGTGTATACCCGTGCGAGGCACGGCTTTAATTTGTATTAGTTTAAATAATTATGTCTATTACATATAAAATAATTATATTTCGAATATCTAATTAAAATAATAAAATAGAGATAATTTAATTAAAAATTAAAATTAAAATAATATAATAATATAATAATATAATAATATTTTTTGTCTTATTAGTTTCATTTTTTAATACAATATTTTATCGAAATTATAATTATTAAATAATAATTTTTAGAAGAAATTATAATTTTTATGAAAAAATTATAAATCACAAAATAAATTTATAGTAATATATATATATTTTTTAAAATATAGTATTTACTATTAATATAGATATATTTGTTTTATTTAAATATAAAATGATTATTTATTATAAATATATATTTTTTTTCATATTAATATCAACAGAGATATTAAGTATATTAAAAAATAAATAAAATAAAATAAAATATTAAATCCTTTATAAAAAATAATTTTCACAAATAGTGACACATATGTCTAACTGAAACGTGTGAGAATGAGAAAAGTTAATCTAGAAACGGAATAGAAAGTATTTATTTTATAATTTATTTTTTAAAATAATCTTTAAATATAATAATTATTAAATATACTAAAATAAAAGTATCATTAATTATAATTCTAATATTTTTGAAAGATTAATCTTTGCAATTGCTCAAAGGAGATTATTATAAAATATTATTTATATTATAAAAAATTTAAAAAATATATATTTACAGATTAATTTTATTTATGTGATCATAAAATAATTATGATTTGTTTATATTAACATATACTTTCAATGTCATTTAATTCATATATTACTTATGATTTGTTTTATTTAAATATTATTAGTTATTTATACTATTTCTTATGTTAGGTAAAAATGCCTTTTATAAAATTAACTATAATTAAATAATTAATAAGTATTCAAAATTTATTGTGTGATTCTATGTTTAAAAAAATTAGCATATTAATAGATTTATTTTTATTTCTAATTTACCTTCTTATATAATGGTCAAATAAAAAAACTTGAAAGTAGAATTTACATTTTGTATATGGTAAACATGAAAATAAGATAATTTTGAAAAAATTACATGAAAATAATTAATTAGATTTGTATCATACATTTAATTTAGATAACTTTATTTGTTTTAAAAAAATAATAAGAATGAAAAATAGAAATATAAAATAACTTTACCAGTGAATTTTGTTTTTGGTACAACAAAATATTTATATGATCAAATTAATTGTGTATCATTTATATTTTAGAAAAAAATAGTAAAAATCATTTATGTTGGCTATAAATATTGGTATTAATTATTAATAAATTCTATAAAATAAACTGAAATAATTCTTAATGAATCTCAAACTTAATTCTATTTTTTCTTTTTATAATTATTATAATTATTAATTATATAGAGAAAGTAAATTTACAGAATTTATATTATAGTTTTATATTTATTAAATGTATTTTTAATTCTTCAAAATATGAGTATTCAAAATATGTCAGTTAACATTTTTACTTTGTAATAATGATCATAAAGAAATTAATGGGAAGGAAATTAATGCTTCATTTTTGCACTGGAACAATACAAAAGTTAATGGAAAGAAAAATAATATGGACGGTTCATTTTTCTAAGATACGAAAATTATATATTAATATCATTAGAAATATTGATATCATATCTATTTTATTAAAATAAGATACGAAAGTTATATATAATGGCAATTTTGTAATTAAAATATAAAATTTAATTTTAATGTTAATCATTAATATCAGATTTTTAGAAAAACAAGTGTTAACATATATTACTTTTGAAACAGATAAATTTTGTTAATATAAAATACTTAATTTTAAGAAAAATGAGTATAAAAGAAATCAAATTACACTAAAAATTTATAACAAAAATTACACAGATTTTTAGTCTTTGATTTGATTGTATTTTAATGACTATTAAATGACAATCAAAATTATTATTAAAGATGTTTCACTTCAATATTTGGTAATAAATAAATGACTATTTTAAATATTTATAAAAAAAATCAAGATTCTTAATTATTTTAAAAATAAAATATACTTAATAAATTATTTTTTAAAATTTTTTAACCAAATCTGACTTTTCTAGAGATTTTCTTTAAACTAAATTTTATTCTTTTCACCTAAAGTAAATAAAAAATCATGATTCAAAATATTTTTTTTAAATAAAATAACGTTTCTTAAGATAATATACTTTATATTTTTAAATAAATATGATTTTTTTATTTTCTTTAAATTATATTATATTATACAACTTAAAGTAAATAATAAAATTAAATTTATCAATTATCAAAAGTGGAAGAAGAAAACGACTAAATTTATCTGATAATAAATAAAAAATGAAATTCACAAGTATTTGTAATAAATTACAAATTTGTATTAAATAACTCTAAATAAGAAAATAAATAAATAATGAAAACGTGTATATAATAATTATATTGTAAATTGAAAAAATATATATAAAGTGAACATGTTATTAAAACTAATTATATATTATTTTTTTATTTATCTAACTCAAAACTAAATTATTATATAATTTTTACTATTTATTCAATTTTTTATACATATTATGAATATCATTTCATATTATTGTTTAGAAAGTATTAGTTTCATTATTTTTTTTTAAGTGGATGTAATAAAAACTGACTTAAAGAAGGTTTAAAAGAATTGAAACAGTTTATTTTAAAATTTAGAATCATGATTTTTTTATGAAATATTTATTATCACAATTCGTCATTTACCTTAATCAAACATATTAGAAATCAAATTACAGAAAATACAAAAAAAGAGATATTTGTGTAATTTGATGTCTCTTCTGATATTAGAAAAAAATTAAATGTTATAAAAAAAATTAAACTTTAAATTTGATTTGAAAAATTAAACATATTCATAAACCAACCAAGAGAATCTTGGTTATAAATGTGATATCAAAAATATAAACGAATGATTAAAATTCGCGCTGAAAATCCCCTTTTCTTCACCAAACTTGGGATTTTGAAATACATGTGTGACACCCTAAATAATTCACTTATTAAATAATTAGAATTTTAATTATTAATTTAATTAAAAATTTAATTATTGATATTTTTGGATTATTGGATTTAATTAAATAATTATATAATGGAAGTGTTGGGGGTGTGAAGTGAATTGGAGGGTGTGTGGAGTAAATTACTCTAATTACTCTAATTAAGTTATTTCTATTATTTGGAATAATAAAAAGGCATAAATAAAGGAATCAGAGGAAAAAGTGAGAAAAATTGGAATACTCATTGTACGTGCTTTTGAGAAGAGAAGAGAAAGAGGAAAAGCCAAGGCGTCGGAAATTCGAAGAATCATCGCGAGGTAAGGGGTGATTTGGTCTGATTAATATGCCTTATAGGTTTTGATAATCAATAGGATGAATTGATGCGTTAGGAGTCTCGAATTAGAATTTCTAGGTTGTGCCCTAATGATATGATCCGACGTAAAAACCTCAATTGGAATTAATAAGAATGGTGAATATGAGTAGGTTGATTGTGGATTAATTAGAAAATGTAATTATGTTGTCAATTAGATATGAAAACACATAACAATTATTGTTTCTGATGTACTATGGCTGTTGGTGATGAATGAGATCAATTGGAATTGTAAACAGTGAAAACAAAACTGTTTTTTAGTGAAAAAACGCAGCATGGATCGACACATGCTGTTATGCATCGATGCAAGTAATCAAACGTGTGAAAAACAGAAGCTGGAATAAGACTTGTATCGATACAAAACCCTATGCATCGATTCATGTGGTGAATTTTGGAGTTATGCATCGACACATGCGTGTTATGCATCGATACATACTGAAGGAAAATGGAAAAAAATAAATTTTGAAAACGTATGCATCGACACATACAATGCTTGTGTCGACGCAAGCTAGTTTTGCATTGATGCATGAGCTTATGCATCGACCCAAGCTGGACAGAATTAAACATATATTTTTGAAAAACTATTTTGGTCATATCTTTGCGACCGTAATTCCGAATTAGGCGTAGTTGGATCCGTTGGAAAGCTGGGAGCATGTACCTTCTTATAAGAACATTCATAGCACTTAATAATTGAATCTTGATGGATTGATATGGTTTTCCGTATGAGGAATTCTTGTAATTCGTGATTGTGCGTCATTGACGTTGTGTATATTTGATAGATGTTAATACTATGTGTTGTGATTAACGTTGTATATGCGTGATTATGTTGTGCTATTGATGGTGTTAACCATGTACGGAATGATGTTGTGATATCATGTTCCTTATTTGAATGTTGCATGCTTTATGTTGCGCATGCATATGTATTCTGGTGGTGGTTAATTCCCATTGTGTGGAATTGGACCTGCAGAGCCAATACCCGTACCTAGTGGTTTAGTGGTGGTGAGGCTGGATTCGTGTCCCAGTGGTGTATGGGAGAATTGTTGATTAACGCGGTTTCCGGGGTGTAAACGGAATAGGGTGTGAATTGAGTTCACGTTTGGTACCACATGCATAGAGTCTGCATTGCATATGTAATTATAACATGTTAGGATGATTTCCAGTGTTATAATTGCATTGATTGTTAGTATATGCATAATGAACTGTATGAAATGTAATTGTGGATTTTAATCTGATTATGCTAATGAGGGTGGAATAATGTATTGATTGTTTTATTGTTTTAAAGAAACGTATAATGCATTTTAATTGTTGATGAAATCCCACCCTTACTTTGATGATTTCAGATTGAAGTGTTAGCCGCTTAGGATCTGGTGAGGATAGTGTTGAGCTATGTTATTTAGATTGTCCACGTGTTAGTGTCATGCTCTGGTAGTTGTAACACTGGGGAACGATTGTTTTGGAATCCTCAAATTGACTTGTTTCTTTTGGTTTATGTTGGAATGATCATGCTTTTGAATTTATTTTGGATTTTTATGTTATTTCCGCTGTGTAAAACATATTATTGGATTTTGAATTATATTTTATGAAGTCCTCAGTGAAGCATGACATGATGAATGAGATTTCCTGTTTCTAAATAATTGTGACGCCCTTTCGTTTTATGTTAACTCTAATTTAAATATTAATTCGCGGGGTATTTTAGAAGGGGTGTTACAACAGTGGTATCAGAGCATAGTCGGTCGTGTCTTAGTGTCGTTATCCCTTTTGTATGCGACTAGTGCAAGGTAACACTGTCGATACTTGTGTTCTAACGAGATTGTTTTGTAATGTTACAGAACAATGGCCGGAAGAGGTAATGAAATAGATGATGCTGCTATCGCTAAAGCTTTGGGAATGCTAGCTGGTGTGCTTGGAGGGAATCAGCTGGGAGCTGGTATTGGTGCTGATAGACAGTTGGGGAATTTTCAGAGGAATAATCCTCTATTGTTCAAGGGTACACATGATCCCGAAGGTGCTCAGAGATGGTTGAAAGAGATCGAGAGAATCTTCAGAGTGATTGATTGTTCTGAAGAGCTGAAGGTGAGGTATGGTACTCACATGCTGGCAGAGGAAGCTGATGATTGGTGGGTTGCTACCAGGATAGAGATGGAGAAAGATTGTATTGCACTGAATTGGGCTGTGTTCAGGTGAGCTTTCTTGAGGAGGTATTTTCCTGAAGATATTCGGGGAAAGAAAGAGATTGAGTTTTTGGAGCTCAAGCAGGGCAACAAGACCGTGAGTGAGTATGCTTCAAAATTTACTGAGTTGGCGAAGTACTATGCTCATTACAACAATGATGTAGATGGAGAATTTTCCAAATGTATCAAGTTTGAGAATGGTCTTCGTGATGAGATCAAGCAGGGTATCAGGTATCAGCGTATCCGAAGGTTTTCTGACTTGGTGGACTGTAGTAGGATTCTAGAAGAGGATCTTGCTAATACTCGAACGAACTCTCGTGGGTATGTTGGTCGGAAAGGAAAGCAACAGATGGATCATGGAAAACCTTATGATAAGAATAATCAGAGATCCGGTGGTTGGAAGAAGCATAGTGGGGGAGATTCTAATGCTCCTATCAAGTGATATAGGTGTGGTGAAATGAGACATCGAGCTAATGAATGCAAGAATGATGCGAAGAAGTGCTACAACTGTGGGAAACCTGGTCATGTAGCTAGTGATTGTAGAGCACGAAAGGTAATTTGTTACAACTGTGGTGAGGAAGGTCATACTCGTCCGCAGTGTACAAAACCCAAGAAGGAACAAGCTGGTGGTAAAGTGTTTACGTTGTCTGGGTCTGAGACTAAGCCAGATGATCGGTTGATTAAAGGTACATGTTTTATTAATAACATACCTTTGATTGCGATTATTGGTGCTGGAGCGACACATTCTTTTATTGCTTCGGAATATGCTAAAAGATTGAACTTGGATATTTCTAATATGTATGGAAGTATGGTTATTGACACTCCTGCGTCGGGTTCAGTGACTACTTCCTTTGTTTGTAGGAATTGTCCTTTTGTGATTTTTGGTAGAGGTTTCGGTATGGATTTAGTGTGCCTACCGTTAGAACAACTTGATATCATCCTTGGAATGAATTGGTTGGAATTCAACCAGGTTCATATCAAATGTTTTGCGAAGACGATTATTTTTCCTGAAGAGGCTAGTGTTGAAGATGTGACTATGTCAATTAAGCTGATGAATTTAGCTGTTAATGATGGTGTCGTGGTGTTTATGTTGTATTCTTTGACGGAAGCGAAAGGAAAGGCTAAGAGTAGTGAATTTCCAGTGGTGAATGAATTTCCAGAAGTGTCTCCGGAAGATGTTAGTGAGTTGCCACCTGAGAGGGAAGTGGAATTTACTATAGATTTGATTCCTGGAACTAGTCCGGTGTCGATGACACCTTATCGCATGTCGGCATCTGAATTATCTGAATTGAAGAAGCAGTTGGAAGAGTTACTTGAGAAGAAGTTTATTCGTCCTAGTGTTTCGCTGTGGGGTGCTCCTGTGGTGTTGGTTAAGAAGAAAGAGGGTTCAATGAGACTATGTGTTGATTACAGGCAGTTGAACAAAGTTACAATCAAGAATCGGTATCCATTGTCGAGGATTGATGATTTGATGGATCAACTGGTTGGAGTGTGTGTGTTCAGTAAGATTGATTTGAGGTATGAATATCATCAATTTCGTGTGAAGACGGAAGATATTCAGAAAACTGCATTTAGAACGAGGTATGGACATTATGAGTATTCTGTTATGCCGTTTGGAGTTACTAATGCACTTGGTGTTTTCATGGAGTATATGAACATGATATTTCATCCGTATCTTGATAAGTTCGTGGTGGTATTTATTGATGACATTCTGATCTATTTGAAGAATGATGAAGAACATGCATAACATCTTAGAATTGTGTTGGAATTGTTGAAAGAGAAGAAGCTTTATGCGAAGTTGTCTAAGTGTGAATTCTGGTTAAGCGAAGTAAGCTTTCTTGGTCATGTGATTTCCAAGAATGGAATTGTTGTTGATCCTACGAAGGTAGAAGCGGTATCTCAGTGGGAAGCGCCGAAGAATGCTCCTGAAATTCGTAGTTTTCTTGGTCTTGCAGGTTATTACAAAAAGTTCATTGAAGGATTTTCGAAGTTAGCTTTGTCGTTGACTAAGTTGACAAGAAAAGGCCAAGTGTTTATTTGGGATTCTGAGTGTGAGAAAGGATTCCAAGAGTTGAAGAAGAGGTTGACTAGTGCTCTGATTCTGATTTTGCCGAATCCGACAGAATCTTTTGTTGTGTATTGTGATGCGTCATTGATGGCATTAGGTGGTGTTTTGATGCAAGATAAGCAGGTAGTGGCTTATGCTTCAAGACAATTGAAGATTCATGAAACGAATTATCCGACTCATGATTTAGAGCTGGCAACAGTGGTATTTGTTTTGAAATTGTAGAGGCATTACTTGTATGGATCTCGATTTGAGGTATTCAGTGACCATAAGAGTCTGAAGTATCTCTTCGATCAGAAAGAGCTAAACATGAGGCAGAGGAGGTGGTTAGAATTCCTAAAAGATTATGATTTTGGTTTGAATTACCATCCTGGTAAGGCAAACGTTGTTGTAGATGCGTTGAGTAGGAAGTCCTTGCATATGTCTATGTTGATGGTGTGTGAATTGGATTTAGTTGAGCAATTCAGAGACTTGAGTTTGGTATGTGAGATTACTCCTGATAGTGTTAAGTTGGGTATGTTGAAGCTGACTAGTGGTATTCTGGATGTGATTCGAAATGGACAGAAATCTGATATTGGTTTAGTTGATAAATTGACATCGATTAACCAAGGTCAAGGAGGTGAATTCCGAATTGACGAGAATGGTGTTATGAGATTTGGTGATAGAATGTGTGTTCCAGATATTGCAGAGATTATGAAGAGTATTTTGGAAGAAGGACATTGTAGTGGATTGAGTATTCATCACGGTGCTACTAAGATGTATCATGACTTGAAAAAGTTATTCTGGTGGCCTGGAATGAAAAAGGAAATTGCTGAGTTTGTTTATGCTTGTTTGGTTTGTCAGAAGTCGAAGATCGAACATCAGAAGCCGTCAAGATTGATTGAACTGTTGTTTGTTCCTGATTGGAAATGGGATGGAATTGCTATGGATTTTGTGTCGGGTTTGCCGAGGACAGCGAAGAATTGTGATTCTATCTGGGTTATTGTTGATCAGTTGACAAAGTCTGCTCATTTTATTCTGATAAGAATGGATTATCCTATGGAGAGGTTGGCAGAGTTGTATGTTGAGAAGATCGTGAGTTTGCATGGTATTCCTTCTAGCAATGTGTCGGATAGAGATCCGAGGTTTACATTAAAGTTTTGGACAGGATTGCAAGAAGCTTTGGGTACTAAGTTGCGGTTGAGTGACGCTTATCATCCGCAGACAGATGGTCAGACGGAGAGAACGATTTAGTCGTTAGAGGATTTGTTGCGAGCTTGTGTGTTGGAGAAAAGTGGAGCTTGGGATAGTTATCTACCATTGATTGAGTTTACCTACAACAATAGTTTTCATTCGAGTATTGGTATGGCTCCGTTTGAGGCATTGTATGGTAGAAGGTGTCGGACACCATTGTGTTGGTACGAATTTGGAGAAAGTGTTGTGATTGGACCAGAGATTGTCCAACAGACTCCAGAAAAAATCAAGATGATTTAGGAGAAGATGAGAGCTTCTCAGAGTCGTCAAAAGAGTTATCATGATAAGAGGAGGAAGGATCTAGATTTTAGTGAAGGAGACCATGTGTTTATGCGAGTTACTCCGATGACTGGTATTGGTCGAGCCTTGAAGTCAAAGAAGTTAACTCCGCGCTTTATTGGTCCGTTTCAAATTACCAAGAAGGTTGGAAGAGTTGCTTATCAGATTGCTTTACCGCTGTTGCTTGCGAATTTGCATGATGTCTTCCATGTATCTCAGTTGAGGAAGTACATTGCTGATCCGTCTCATGAGATTCAAGTAGATGATATACAGGTACGAGATAATTTGACTGTTGAAGCATTACCTGCGAGAATTGAGGATCGGAAGTTGAAGCAGTTGCGAGGTAAAGAGATAGCGCTGGTGAAAGTAGCTTGGGGAGGTGTTCGCGTTAAAAGGTGACGCGCTAGAGGATGCGAACGTGAGTTTGGATTCTCTGGCTCGAAACGATTTAATCTTTTGATTTGTTTATAAAGATGCCGCGAGCATCAAGCTTTATTATTTTCAACACAAGAAAGATGATTTAATGAGTATGAAAAAGGGGAAAGCTGAAATACCCTCAATTGATATTGGTATGTGAACTACTAGCGCAAACTAGACGCAACGCATTGGGGAGATTCGAGTAAGGGGATTGTTATATAAAGGAATAGATGGAGCACCCTAAATATATATAGTTATCTATAGCTTTTATATATGAATATGTTTGATATGTTTGTGTGTTTTAATTTGCTATTTCTATGATTGGGAAAGTTTCTCCTTTGGGATTTTAAGAAATGTGGATTATGAAGGATTCTAGGGTTGTTATTATTGTGCTCGCAAAGATCTGTGGATCTTCTGCATACATATCCCCTAGTGGGAATCAGAGCATTTGTAGCTCGGATCTACAGGGTTTTATGGTTTGTTTGGTCTGAGGAAGAAAGAAATTTGCTCGGCAAGGATGAGACCTTGTGCCTACGTATTCTCAAAAGGATGTTGAGAAAGTCAGAGCAATCGTAGTTCCCACTTATCCTAGTGGAAAGCAACGGGATGTTAGTAAGAGACAGACAAATGTCATCTTAATGAAAAATGTATCTAATCTATTTTATCACATACATTTTTGAAAGTTTGACTGATTAAAATCTTTCATCGTAAGTATTAGGTGTTTTGCTTGAGTGTACAAGCGTTACCACTTACATGTTTAAGAAAGATGTTTTGAAAAAGATGATTGAATCTTTTAACTGTAAGCATTGGGTGTTTTGCTTGAGTGTACAAGCGTTACCACTTACAATTAAGAGATGTTTTTGTTTGAAAAAAAAGTTTGAAAAGAGTTTGACAAGTTTTTGACTGTATGTGATATGATAGATGAGATACTTCTTCCATAGAGATGATAGATGTCTAAATCTCGAGGAGAAATTGATTGGATTAAAGGGATGCTTTTAAGAAGCCCATGGGTCCTTGTATTGTAAGCCCAAGAGGAGGCATTTCGAGGGTCATCGAGGGTCCTTGTATGAAGCTCAAGAGGAAGCTATAGGGTATGGCTGGCTTTGTGTTAAAAGGGATTTCACCGAAACCATCCTTTTGAATTAATAGCAATTTCACCGGAAATTTTACTGGGATTTGAAAGTGATTTCACCGGAAACCATCCTTTCGTGGTTCTATCTTAGCTGGTGATTCTTTGTATTGGAAGCCCAATAGGAGGCTGTTAAGAGATTTCCTGTCTCTTTCATTGTATGATGCCCAAGAGAAGGCTAAACTCAATGAGGAGTTCTTTTGAACGAAGCCCAAGAGGAGGCTGACTCAACAGGGGAGTGTTGTCTTATATGAAGCCTAAGCGGAGGCTAAACTCAGATGAATGAGTTTTCTTATATGAAGCCTAAGAGGAGGCTAAACTCTGTGGGAAGAGTTATCTTGTATGAAGCCCAAGCGGAGGCTAAATTCATGCTGGAGATGAATTATCTTGTATGAAGCCCAAGCGGAGGCTACAACTGTGGGGAACCTAATGGTTAGACTAATTGTTATGTTATGATTAGACAGTTGTATAAACAAGTGTGTGTGTGATATGTATTCACAGGAGTTTATGAAGGAAATATAAACAATGCATGATGTTTATTTACAGAAGTTTATGAAATATAAACAAGTGTCTGTGAAACGAACGTTTAAAACGAGCGTAACTTGATTATTTACAAGTTTGAACTGTGTACAAGGAAATAAATATGTACACGAACGAGTATTTATGTACAGACAAAGATGGATGTACATAGGGGGGTTGGGACTTACACCATAAGGGAGGCCCATTGGTTTGAAAGCAGTTTCACAGGGAATAATGCTCCTTTCAATACCAATGGTATTTAGTGTATATGTACAGACGAAACAGAAACGACTGATCAAAGTTTATATGTGAAAAAAGTATCTTTATTATGTACAGATGAAAGTTTGTATGAAAAGAATTTGATATGTACAAGGAAAAGTATGTACATAAGAGAATGTTGGTTTGTGTATACACAAGTGAAGTGAAAAACAAACGATCGAAGTTTGTCTGTACTTGAGTATAGAAAGTATCTGTGTTATGTACAGATAAAAATTTGTATGTATTTGAAGAGAGTTTGATATGTACAAAGAAATATTATGTACAAAATGTTATGGGACTTACACCGTGAGGGAGGCCCATTGGTTTGAAAGCAGTTTCACAGGGAATAATGCTCCTTTCAATACCAATGGTGTCGGTGTATAAACAAACGAATGAAAACAAACGAAAGAAATTTGTTTATGTTTGAATATTGACAATGATGATTTGAGTATGTACAAGTAAAAAACTAAATATGTACATAAAAGGGTTGGGACTTACACCATAAGGGTGGCCCAAGATCGATTGAGAAATTTGAGAAAGAACGAATTTGATTTTATCGTTTAAATCGGATCGATCGTGGTAAAAAATGTAAGTTTTTGATGAAATGTTTTGAAAAATGATTTGAAAATGTTTTGAAATGTGAGGTTCATTTGTGAGAAGTTTTGAAAAGAATCGGAAGTCGAAAACTTGAAAATTTCACCTTAAAAGGAGGTTTGAAAAAGTGTTCAGAACGTCGCTTTCGGCTCGATTAAAATATGATCAGATGAGAGTTTTTTCTAAAATTTTTTGCACTATCATAAAATAGATGTATTTATTGACAAGTGTTTAAAAAATCACCTTAAAATAAGGAGTTTTGATTGGTCAAAAAAATTGTGGAAGTTTTATAAAAAAAAACATGAAAAATTGGAAAGCTATGAAAAAGAATGGTCCTGATGGGAGTTTGAACCCATGACCAAAGGGGTAAACACGTGGCAGAGAGGACTAAAGGCAAAGAGGCTACCACTGGGCCAAACGCGCGCTGGTGTTAGTGGACTCAGAACACGTGTTAGTAAAGTGTTGGAACATTTAAAAATTCAAAAATGAAGAACACGCGCGCAGTGTTCTTCATGGTTTTTGATCTTCAGTTTGCCAAATTCAAGCTCAAATCTTTGTTTCTCAACGAAATTGAATGAAATAAAATCAAACTTGCTCGGTTTTTCATCACGAACATGAATATGACTGTTAATTGCATTTATATTAAGCCTGGCATGTTTGGATTTCTGGGAAACACTATGAACCCTAAATTGAGAATTCAAATTAAATTATGTATGAGTGATGATTCTTTGATTTTATTGAGGGTTTATGATCGTTATGTGTGCAGAAACAAAACGGCCATGAGTTTTTTTTCAATTGATGCAAGGAATCATGGAGTTCGAAGTTGGTGTTCATACCTGTGAAAGTGAGAATCGAATTCAATGCAAGAGTGTTTCCAGAACGAATTTCTTGATCATTTGAGCATCATCGGCATGTATAGAAACTATGTGAATGATCTGCTTGCCTTGAATTGCTTTGGAACTCCTCAGCCAAGTCTACCTGCATAGACTGAAAAATGGAACTCGATTTTGATGTTAATCGTGTTACAGTTAGCTGCTGATGGTCTGGATCATGTACATGATGTATGGTGATGATGTTTGAGTGGTTAGATCACAAGTTTATCAAGCTTAGAGTAGAATTCGAAAGTTAAGGCAGCTTGTATAAGTTTGAAAACATGAAAAGTGATTTCTTGTTTTGGCTTAATTTCAGTTTGATTTTAAGTTATAAACAAGTTTGATAATGATCATGGAATGTGTTTGACACCAAAGATCAACCTGGTTTTAACTAAATTTCAAAAATGCAATATCTCTCACTTTTGCACTAAGTTGCTTGATTTTCAAGAAAGAAGAATGAAAGCATGATTTTGCATTTGCTTTGGTGTGGTTTTGGACTTGAATTTGTGATCTATTTATAGGCAACAAGTTCTGAAATGTTAGGCAAAGAGTACAAACTTTTGGTGATTCAAAGATAACTTAGAGGGCAAGAATGGTATTTCAAAAGCAAAAGGAAGTTTCCTTTTTTACCATGTGCTCATTTTTACAATTTTGATCCAATCCTCTCAATTATTACCTCTAGCTGATATTTATCAGTTCAATCATCCATTTGGCAAGGTTAGATTGCTTCTAGATGAAGAAAACATAAAAAGGACCTATAATTGAAGTTATGGATTTTAGAAATCAAGTTTCATGAAGCCTTATGTTTCAATTTCAAAAGTATGGCTAGACTCCATGGATTTGAGAGTTCTTGGACATTTTGGAAAGCGTGTTTCACAAGCTACAACTTTCATGTTTTGAGTTTTTTCCAATTCAAAATGGAATTAGGTGAAAAAATGGCATGAAGTTTGGAAAAAATAAGAAATTTCAACACTTAGAAAATTTTCTAAGTGTTAGAACTTTTGACTTTTTGTTGAATTTTTCAAAATCTTTGATTTTTTATGATCATGATGGATCATTTGAAGTATTTTGATGATTGAAAAAGTTTTGTTTTGAAAAATTTGACCAAAAGTCAAAGTTTGACTTTTCAGTGCAGATGAAATTTCATCAGATGTTTCAGAAATTGACTGATGAAGTCTGTGAACTTTTGTGATGTTCTGAATCCATAAATTAGGTCAAGATGTTGTATCTAAGATATAATGACCAATCTCTATCCAAAAAAGTCATTTCTTGCTAAAAAAGTCAGAGAAAACTCATGCCCGATCAAAACCCTAATTGGTCGATCCTTGATTGATCTGTGAGAGAAATGGATATCTGATGATCAGAGGTTGATGATTTGATCAAGATAGATCAAATGAGGTGAGAAAAACTCAAACCCTAATTGATTGCCTCTTGAATCAGATGAAAATGATGAAACCCTAATTTTGACCGTGAAGTCCACACCGATTAATGTCGTTCGAGTTAGTTATGCAAATGATGCAAATGTAAAGTGGTATATTAGGTCAAAATTTGGGGTATGACAGATGCCCCTATTTAAGTTTCTTTAACCTGAGAGATGAAGATGAATATCTTCGTTTTGATAGGTGTAAAGAGACTTAAATATCAGAATACGCAAATTTTGAACCTAAGATACCAAAAGATGCGGATGATGCAAAATGATTGAAAAAAGTTCCACTCAGAGAAATATCAAAGAAATGACATGGTGGGGGAAATCTGTGAATACATCCCTGCCGGGGAAAGAAAGATTCACAAAATATGTGAATATCTGTTTTCTCTTAGGGGAAACAAAGAGATTACCTTCTGTCAGCCTCGTGACAATGTTTAAGGTAAGTGGAAATGATATTACCAATTATCAGCTTTGTGATAGTCCATGGTAATGGATTCTGAAGATGTTACCAATTATCAGCAAAGTGATAACTATAACAAGGTAAATCTTGAGAAAAATTTTACTATGTATTCAGCTTTGTGAATAACGGACAAATGAAAGAAACAGATTTCAAACGGGCTTTAAAGATATTACCAATTATCAGCAAAGTGATAACTATGACAAGGCAAATCTTTAGAAAATTGCTGTATATTCAGCTTTGTGAATAACAGACAGTGAAAAAAACAGAACTCAAATGAGCTTTGCTTTCTTGGATACAATCTTGCCGAGGATCTCTCTGTTGAGAAGATGCGGGCATTTTGATTGGAAGACACAGGTTTTCTTTTAGACAGAAAGAATCATTGGAAATTTCTCGATAGTCATGATTTTGACCTTGTTGAGAAGACAAACTTTTATGACGATTTTATGAATGAAGAGAAAGATAAGCGGCTCAGATGATGAGGCTATTGCTTATTGCTTTGTTGATTATAGATAGTGTTCTATCCAGGAATGAACTGGAAAGAAAAAGTCAATCAAGACATTATTCCTAATGAGGAATGATCTCAGCTGGGGAATGTGATGAAGAGAAGAAAATGCATTCCTCTGTTTGGGAATACTCCGTTGGGGAAAAGGATGTATTTTTTCTCTGTTTGGAGATATTCTACTGGGGAAAGACTTGTACTTGCATGAGTAAGCGTGACTTACACCAGTGGTATGAAAGCAAACATTTCAAGGAATGCAAAAATGCACGAATGATGCTATTATGTATGAATGTCATGAATGTTATATGCATGCTAACAATACTTGACAAAGACAATAAAGAGATATCTGGGAAAGGGACCGTGTCACAGTTCGAACAAATACTCGGTGGAAGTTGCAACAATGGTGCAGACGTTCGCTGATGAAGAATTTTGAGTTGCATGTTTTAAACTTTCAGAGAAAGGAATTTCATTGGCAACTTGGCTGGGGATTCTTTTTGGGATAAGAATACCGTCCTTTGATGATTTCTGCTGAGGAGAAAATTTCTGTAGCAGATGTTTTTATCCTTTGGAGATCGAAACACTTACGGAGAAAACTGTTGAAGTTCTTTCTGTGTCCATAGTTCAAAGGAACATTTTTGCTTTTGTTTCAAAATTTTGAAGTAAAAATTCATTTAAAACATTTTAGTTTCAAAAAAGTGATTTTCACAATAAAAGCGTTATTTTGCAAAACAGAATATAGTAGGAATTGCAAACAAAAAGCACAGGGCTCAAATTTATTGAATAGAATGGTAATCAGCCAAATGCGTGATTCCATAGACTATTTACAAAAGTTGGAAATCATAATTTATTGGGAAAGGCTATATTGAAAGCAAATAACCGCTATTATCTTGTCATACCCCAAAATTTGCCCTCCATCCTCTCAAGATATTTCATACATCCATACTCAAGGATTCCTCAAGAGTTGATCTGACAAACTCTCTCATAGACAATCAACCCAAACTAGGGTTTGGCAATTCTCAGGTCAAGATGGACTCCCAACATCTCCAATGGTCTTCATGCCTCCTCATATGCTTCAAAGATTCTCCATGTCAAGTTTCAAGCCTTACAAGTCAAGATTGCTCAGATGGTTGAAAATCAGTTGTATTGGACAAAAAGTCAACTGTGGTCAACATACAGGTCAAACTTCATGATTTTTGGTCAACATCCTCATTTTGAAGTTACATTCATCATTTTATCAAGGGTTGATCATGATTCATCAAGAAAACTCAAGATTTGCTCAAAAGTCAAACTTTCTAAATTAGGGTTTCTAGATGAAAAGTCAACTGAACTTTGACTGATCATAACTTCTTCATACTTTCTCAGAAATTTTTCCACCACCTCTTGTTTCGAAGGAAATTCAATTCTCTACAACTTCATGTCTCACAAGAATGTCCAAAAAATGCTTCATTTGAGAGGTATGGCTCAAAACATTACATGTCATTTTCAAAGTCAACAAAAAGTCAACTTTTTGTTTTGAAGATATATTGAGCATGGAAACTCCAATTGAGATGAGACCAAACAGGTTGGTTAGAGGACTCTTAGAGATTTTCAAAAAGTCCAAGAACACTCAACAATGTGGAAAATTGAGCAAGATACACCATTCACAAGTTGGGCAATTTTGAAGGAATGCACAAAGAGAGATACTTCTAAAAATCAAATTTTTTGCAAATGGGCTTGCCTTTTCTTCATCCAAACTTATTCCTCATACAATTAGGAATATCCAAGCCCAATGCCACGAATTTTTATTTTATTTTTCTATTTAATTTGGAATTTATTCATTTAAATACAAATTAAATTTAAAAATAAAGTATAAAATCAAAATTAATTGCAAAATTGATTTTTATTCCTTCCTTGAGACCCAAGCAACTCACAAAGGCCAGCAAATTTCGAAATTTGATCAATATGGCAAGATTGGATTGAAAATTAATCAAATTTTGAAAATTTGATTTTGTACAAAAATCAAATTTGATTTGCATTGAATGTTGATTGATTCTCTCCCAAAACCATTCCAAATCCATCCAGTATAAATGTATGATGCATACCTATCAAGAAAAGAGGAAAAAATTGGCTCAAGAACCCTAACCTAGAACTCAAAAAATCGTGGTACACAAGCAAGTAGCAGTCATTGATCCAGCTGGTTTCAATCGATTTTGAGGATTCCATTGCATTCCTTGAGTTGCTCTGAGTCGATCCAGACCCTTACATCATCCAAAACCATCAAGAATCGTGAAAACACAAATCGGTTTGTTCATACTTTTTTCAAAATCGTGTTTCATTATTCATGCATTATTAACAAGTTTTGATGTTTGTTTCATGCTTAGAACGAAGTTTGCAAGCGATCTGGGTTGTTTGATTGCATTTCCATGGCTTGAATCGTGATATACCATAACTAGGGTTTCCTGTGCCGTTTTAGGGTTTCACAAAATAGGAAAAATTGGACCATGAGACCTATACCAATGCGTTCGGAATGATCTCAGGAATCGAACCATGCCTTTAGAATTCATTTATATTATGTATTCTGGATTTTTGATGTTTGCCAGGGACCTAGCGTCGAGCAATGGCCGACGCTGGATTTTCAAATATTTGAAAGGAAGAAGATGAAGTCTGGCGCGAGAACGAGGCAACTGTATAGCGTGTTTTGATCCCACTCACTCCGTTTCCAAACATGCTTGCACACTTGGCTCAGTTGGTTAAGGTGTTCACTGTTCAGAGATGCTCTCACATGTCCCCAGTTTGAACCATGCCAGGACCATTTGGTTTTCTTTTCTTCAAAACTCATATTTTCATATTTTCTTATTATTTAATATTTTACATATCAATTTTAATTCTTTTCATATTTTTATTTCTGCATTAAAAAATCATCAAAAATTATTTTTATTTTTACATTATTTTCTGAAAATCTTTATTTAATTTATAAAATTAAAAAATACAATTTTGCATGCATATTTATTTATATTCATAATTTTGCATTTAAATCACATTTAATTAGTTTTAAATTATTAATTTGCATCTAAAAAATCCCAAAAAATTATTTTAACATATTTATGTTATTTCCAGCATGTCATTTTTTTCCAATTAAAAATTTGCATTTTTTCTAACATTTTCTCTTATTCGATTTCATCATATTTTCCGATTTCTCTTATCGTTTCACAGGTTATTCCGCTTCATACGTTTCTTTACCGTTTTCATTTTTTTCCAATAATGTAACCGTTTATGGGATGTTATAGTTTAAATTAGGTTTTTAATTTTCCGCAAGTTTAAATTATGTATCTGCCCCAAAGCCATGTAATAGCGTAGGACATTTACCTTTCCGCACTTTACATTCCACATTTTAATTTCTGCACCTTATAAACTGTTAGTAATTAGGCGTGTATGGCAAGACTAAAATCAACATAGCTCACTCATAATTCCAAGATAAAAATATCTGAATTTGACACACTTTTTTCACACATGCACCCCTTAGGGTAATTCTCTCTCGTTGCCTTTACGAATTCAAATGGTCAAGTCCCTCGAACGTAGAGGTATCCTAGCACCGTTGCCTTCAAACAAATCATCATAGTCCCTTCGATACAAAGATCATAAGACCCACGATGTCGCCTCCGAATACATGATCTTGACCCTCGATTGTCGCCTAAAATGATGATAGTCCCTTCGAATGTGCTAGGATGCTTCCTACAAGTTGCTTTCTATGACCATCCGATGTCCCTTCGAATGTCCCGCTTACATCCAACGAATGGAGTTACCTACCAACTAATGGTATGGATAACACTATTCTAAAGGAACGTAAAATAACACGAAAACGACCAATTCTGAGTAGGTAATAAGACTTTTAGTTGCTTGCTCTATCAAAATGCTTTTTACACCTCACACTTTTTGTCAAAGTTCAAACTCTTTTCAAAACGAAACATTTCTGAACACTTTGTATACATTCCTACATGAATCATTACAAAGTCAAAGCGAAATGCCTTTTCAAAACATTTTTGTCAAACACATGAGCACAATTTTTAAGTGATCTAGAGCAACTAAGAGCCGTAGATAACTACGGATGAAAAGGGTGCTAATACCTTCCTTTTCATAACCATTCTCCCGTACTCGTAATCTAACGAAGGTCTTTTCTCTACTTTTACCTTCCCTTAATTGGATAAAATAAAAGTCGATGGCGACTCTTGCTATCCGCACATTTGATACAAACACTAAAAAGTCAGTTCACCGTACGTAATCGGCGACTACTGGGATACACCCTAAAGAGAGAATTGCTTTAAGGATTTCTAAATCACCTTTATTGCTTTCGTTTGACTTGCTTGCTTTATCTTTAAGGGTTGCTTGGGTATTATATTTGTTGGGGATCCTACACCCGGATCCGGGTTTCTTTAGGTAAGTAGCAATAAATCGTCTCGACCGTTATCGTAAAAGCACAACATGATGGCTACGTTAGCGTGACACTTTGGTTGTCGATACTCTTCATTCCCAAGTTGAGGATAGTATTTGGCTTGCGTGGTGTCATCAAGCGCTAACTAAACTTTTAGAACCTTAATTGACCCATCTTGGCCATTAGAAGGTAGTGAGATGGCCGACTTTGGTGCGCACCGAGGTTGGTTGATACTCGATGCTACGCTCATTGAGATTAGACTTTGGGACATTTTCGATCGACCACTTGGTAGTCGATTGAAATAAGCGCCTATGAGAAAGATCAATGATGTGAGATTCCTAGAACCCTACTATTATAGGACAGGATGAACCAACTCAAACTTTTGGTAGGGTAATCACCTATACCTCATGCAAGCCTTAAACTTAGGCTCATTGTGTGAATTGTTTGTGTGTGCTAAACATGACATCATGACATCATTTGCATTGCATATCATTTCTAACTATTTCAAGGACCTAGGATTTATCTTTGCTCTGCTTTGTAGGGATTATGGCTTCTAGAAAGACTATCCGAATCAACTTCATGGGTATACCTTCAGCTCAAAGAATTGGTTTCGAAATTCCAACCATGCTCGGTTCATCAAAGACATGGTTATCGCTTGACTTGGTTATCTCGGTTTTGAAGAAGATATGATGCATGTCCTATTCCATTCTTATCCAAACACCATTGCTTTACATTCCAGATTATCGGTTGGTTCCTACCTGGAAGAATTCTCTAAGCTACTTGGGATACTGTTCTTGACCAAATGCCATTCACCGGTTTAGAAAAGGTTCCTAAATAAGACATTGCATCCGCCTTACATCTTAAGCGCCGTATATGAAGCCAATTGGGAAACTAGAAGTGGAGTTAAGGGTTTACTTTCCAAGTTCTTAATTAAGAAAGCCGAGAATTCCTCAAAGTTATGAGTTTCCATGCATTTGAAGACATTGTGGCCTTGCTAATCTATGGTTTGGTTCTATTCCCTAACTCGGATCAATTCATAGATGTCAATGCCATTAAGTTGTTTCTTACCCGTAATCTGTGCCTACCTTACTTGGAGACATCCTACATTCTCTCCACACTGTACTACTAAGAGACAAGGAACTCTCATGTGTTGCATACCGTTACTTTCTAGGTGGTTTATTTCGCACCTTCCTCCATCAGTTTTGAAGAATGAACAAAGGATGAGATGGTCTCAAAGGTTAATGTCACTCTCTCATTCCGATATCCGTTGGAGTCTTTTCTCTCAAAAGGACTTCACCTTCATTGAGCGTTGTGGAGAATTCCCTAATGTACCGCTACTTGGTATAAGGGGAGGTATTACTTACAACCCTTCTCTAGCTCTACGTCAGTTTGGTTTTGCTCAAGAGATGGTCCTCATGATATGCTTCCAAGATATTGTGTTCGATTACAATCACGATCTCCAGATTTACCGACGAAGGTTCATACACGCTTGGGGCATGGTAAAGAAGACTGATACCAAGACTTTGGGGCACCAAAACTCCATTCCTTGGGAACCTTACCTCAAATGGGTGCGAGCTCGAGCTCAAAACCTCATGATGCCATTCACACTGCTTTACCAAGAATTATGGAACCTGCTATAGGTGACGACTTATCTGTTCTCTATCCCGACATGCCTACCGATTTTGAAGACTTGAAGAAATCCTCGGATTCAACTTAAAGAAGAGGATACCTTTGAAGCTCTGCTATGCAAGTGAGAAGAAGGTACTAGAGACAAAGCTACTTCATGAGGAGCTAAGCATCAACGCTACATCGGCACCAAGAGGAAGCCCATGGAGACTTAGAGATTTAGGATTTATTTGTTTTCTTTTATTGTTTTGAACTATCTCTTGTACTTAAAAAGGAAAAAAAGAAGAATAAAAGAGAGCTAATAAATGTTTGTTCATTGCTTGTTTAACAAATTTAAATCTCTTAGGTCCTTGAAAACATTGCATTGCATTCGATAAACATTGCATATCCTAGCATAACATTGCATCACTGTACATTGAAGATTGGTTTTCTCATTTGCTTATTTATTTTAGCGTAAATGGCTCTTGAACAGTCACAAAGATCTTCAAGCTCGTAATGCTCTCAGTAGATGTTTACCAACTTGGCCCAAGGCCAAGAAGATCCAAGAAGCTCATCAACGAAGAAGAAGGTTGTTGGTCTTCTCAACATGGGCGACGCTACAAAGGTGGTCCTAGAGTGGTTAGTCGAATTGAGCTCTCTCAAGGAAGTGTCAAGAAGGAGGACGAGCAAAGTAACAAAGGTGGTGGTGAAGGCCACCGAACTTGAGAAGAACTATGATGGTGGCCAATACTCGATGAAGATGACAAGTACAAGCAACTTGAAGACCGTCAATGTGTGGAAAACTCAAGATGTCCGGCTGAATTTTGATGACCGAGTCTTGTCCTCGTGTTGTGATTCCTCCCAAGTTCAAAGTTCCAACTTTTGCTAAGTATGATGGCATGTCTTGTCCTAAGTCGCATTTGAAGTCCTATGTTCGTAAGATCAATCCCCACACTAATGATGTAAAGTTGTGGATGCACTATTTTCAAGAGAGTTTGTCCGGAACCCAGTTGGAGTGGTATTATCAGCTAGAGAATGACCGTATCCGTACTTGGAGTGACTTAGCTGATGCTTTCTACAGACAATATGAGTACAATGCTGAATTGACACCCACTCGCATGCAACTACAAAGCATGTCTATGGGTCGTGACGAGAAATTCAAGGAGTATGCTCAGAAATGGAGAGATTTAGCAGGCAGAGTTCAACCACCCTTGTCCAATAGGGAGTTGGTTGATATGTTCATGGGAACACTGACCGACCCATTCTTCAATCATTTGATTGGAAACTCTTCAGCCGGATTCACCGAGTTGATACTTACAGGCGAGCGTATTGAAGCTGGTATCAAGAGTGAGAAGATTCAGATAGAGACATCTTCAAACGCAGCGAAGAGATATTTTGGTGGTAAGAAAGAAGCCAATGTTGTGTATGGTCAGAAAAGCCGAGCCAAGACCGACCGTGCTCAATCTGTGGGGGCAGTTGTGATCTCCAATCCTACATCAAGACAACCTCGCCGAGACAACGCACAGAACGTAACGCCGAACGAAGATGATTTAAGATCAACATGCCTTTGTCGCAAGCCTTGCAACACATGTTGAAAGCAGAGCCGACTTTGAGGGATCCTCCTCCTAATGTCAACACCTCCTCCGAAATACTATCCTAATGCTAAGTGTGGTTACCATTCCAATAGCCCGTGACATAGTAATCGATGATTGTTGGGCTCAAGAACAAGATTCGGATATGATTGAAGCTAAGCAGATTGAGTTTGATCCTCCCGCTGAGACTCGAATGTGATCAACGTGCCTATGCCTAACCATGACAAGAGTTCCAATGTGTTGGTGATGATACTTATGTTTTCAACATAGATGACTTGACCATTCCTCCGATGATTAAGAAGAATTTGCTACAAGCGGTGTCAACCAGGATGCCCAGAGAATTGTCGTTGGTGCCCATCCGCACTGATGGTTGTGCTTGGTTGAAAAGACGGTTCGGTATGATGGACAACCGTGAGATACTATTCCCGAAACCACCTATGCGTGTGTGATGAAATGTCTAAGTTGAAGATTGACAATGCAAACAAAACTGCACTATCATGTG
Organism: Vicia sativa; assembly: GCA_021764765.1. Lineage (NCBI taxonomy): Eukaryota > Viridiplantae > Streptophyta > Magnoliopsida > Fabales > Fabaceae > Vicia > Vicia sativa. The sequence goes on along the minus strand of CM038792.1, from coordinate 121,263,218 downwards.
GGATACCTTGGGGCAACCAAGTGGAAAGTATGATTACATGGTGAAGTACACTGCTCCCGAGAGTTACAAGATTCCTATTGAAGATGTTGCGACCGGATGGGGTGACGATTTCCTAAGACTATGCCGATGTTAACACAATAAGGATTTCCTCTCACGATCCTGTGCCTAGAGTGGAACCTCTCATCATTACTTCTCTGCACCAATTCCATATTCCTCCGACAAAGCTATCCCTGGAATTATGGAGTCGATGTTTACTATCATGGCGCCAAGCGAGACCCTCCGACCATTGAAGATCTTACAGCTTGAAACTACCATTCTCGACATCGACAACATCACCGATCAATAAGGTGACCAGTAACTGAAGGGTTCTCCGTAAATTTCTCCTCCAAAGACACGCGACTCCACCGCATTCCAACTATTCCATCATTCCCCAAGAACCAAAGTGACTCATCCCGCTCACTGTAGTACCAAAGGAAGTTATCAAGACACCTCCAAACAAGAAATGGAGGAAATTTCAAGATTATCAAGAAGAGTGACTACAATGTGTGGAACAATTGGGACAAACTCATTCAAAATTTCCATGCTTGCTCGCTCTTGTCTCCGAGGCTCATGCTAATGCCTTGGTGAAGTTTCTGAAGAACGCTCACATACCTCAAGACACTACCACTGACCATTTTGAAGTTTGTATTGCTAGCCTGGCTGCCAACAACGGCCTAGGCTTCTCTGATGTTGATTTGACTCCTTCCGAAAGAAACACAACAAGGCCTTGCACATCTCTGTGGAATGCAAGGGCGTTACATTATCTCATGTTTTGGTTGACACCGGTTCTGCTCTGAATATCTTACCGAAGACTGCTTTTGATCGACTTGATGTCGAAGGGTTGGTTCTGAGACCCAAGTGACAATTGTGAGAGCTTTTGATGGTTCTAAGCGAACAAGATTGGAGAGCTCACTCTTCTTGTCAAAGTCGGTTCGACTTTTGACTCCATTCTTTGTCATGGACATCGTCCACCTTACTTGCCTACTTGGACGCCCTTGGATACATGGGCAATATACCTCTACCTTACATCAAAATCAAGTACCCAGAAAGGGAAGGTTGTTATGTGGTGAAGAAGAGTATATGGTCACCATCTACAATCATTCCGATACCTCGAGATGGAAGGAGAATTCTTTGAGACTCCTGCTGCTTTTGAAACAATGCCCGTAGTCATGCTGCTGACTCTCCTGCCACTCCCGTTACACAAGCTCCGCCTAGGATGGCCTCACGAAAGATGCTCAAGCCGCAGAAGAAGGTAGTTCTATTTGGGACAGCTCCCCGATCTCCCTTTCAAACCGACAAGACCGGTTTAGGCTTCACCATCAAGGGTCAAGATGATACGCCGCGAACGTGCGGCTAACTTCCTTTCCGTGATCAGCCGAGTGGAATCCATGCTATAGAAGACGACGACAACGCTTCGACATCAAAGTGGATCTTCCCAACTCCATCATGGGCTCAAGAATGGAAGATCAAGACGCTATACCAATCTCCTTTAGCCGAGTAATTGCTCTTGTTTTGTTTTGCTTTTCGTATTTTTATGTTTGAACAATAAACTTTAAAGCCTAGTGCCTTGCCCGGCATCATGGCTCGCTTATGAGGGTTATTATCTGTTGTTGGCTTTCATTCAATAAATTCGTTGGACTTTTGCATTCAATTGTGTTTTCTTTACTTTATCACCCCTTCAAAAAGCTATGTGTTTACACACACCCACGTGATACATCGCAGTAATCACTCCGAATCTCGTAATAACACTTATGCTATTGCTAAATATGACTTCGATAATCCGATCTACCAAGCCAAGACAAAAGTGAGGAAGATTGTGAAGTGCCAGAGAACTTGTGATCACATGAAGAAGAGCGAGTTATACACCCACACAAGAGCAAGTCGAGGTTGTGAATTTGGGTACCGACGAAGATGTAAAGAGATCAAGATAGAGCGGGTCTTGAGAACAAAGGTTAAAGAAAGGTTGGTTCAGATGCTACGAGATTATATGAGGTTTTTGGTCATACGAAGACATGCCGGTTTAGACATTGATATTGTGGTACATCGATTGCCAACAAAAGAAGGTTTTCTCCCAAAGAAATGTAGGTCTGTCGATGCGCCCCGAGATGTCGAGAAAATCAAAACAAGTTATGAAATAGTTCAATGCCGGTTTCTTAGTCACTTCTATCCACAAAGGTTGCGAATGTGGTACCCGTACTCTAAGAAGGATGGCAAGGTACGAATATGTGTGGATTACAGAGATCCGAATAAAGCGAGTCCGAAAGACGATTCCCACTTCCTCATATTGATGTTCGTTGACAACACCGCCAAGATAAGGTTTTCCTTCATGGATGGTTTCTCCGTTACAATCAAATCAAAATGGCTCCTCAAGACATGGAGAAGACTACTGTTATATAAAGGGGCACTTTCGCTACAAGGTTATGCCGCTCGATCAAGAACGCGGTGCCACTTATCGTAGCTATGGTGACATTATTTCATGACATGATTCATCAAGAGATAGAGGTCTACGTCGACAATATGATAGCTCGGTCACAGACTGAGGAAGAACATCTTGATCATTTGCGTAAACTATTTGACAAAGTTAAAGAAGTACAGTGAGACTCAATCCTAACAAGTGCACGTTTGGAGTCGATCCGAAAACTCTTAGGGTTTGTCGTGGAAAAGGTATTGAGGTTGATCCCGCCAAGGTTAAAGCTATTCAAGAGATGCCAGCCCCGCACCGAGAAGGAAGTCGAGGTTTGGCCGATTGAATTACATTGCCGATATCTATTGCACACCTAATCGCTACTTGTGAGCCAATCTTCAAGTTACTTAAGAAAGATCAAGTAGTGGAATGGAACGACGATTGCCGATCGCTTTTGACAAAATCAAGGAGTACCTACAAAATCCTCCTATCCCGATGCCACCGCCAAAGGAAGACCTCTTATCATGTACTTGAAGATTAGAGAATTCAATGGGTGTGTGTTGGGGCAACATGACGAGTCCGGTCGAAAAGAGCATGCAATATACTACCTTAGCAAAAGTTTACCGATCGGAAACAAGATACTCACAATGAGAAAACTTGCAACGCTTTGGCTTGGGCTGTCACGACTAAGACAAGATATGTTGACTCACACTACCTTGTTGATTTCAAGATGGATCCGATAAAATACATATTTGAGAAACCACTCTCTCAGAAGAATAGCAAGATGGCAAATGATCCTGACCGAATATGACATCAAGACACTTCTTTAAAGCGATCAAAGGAAGTGTGGTAGCCGATCATTTGGCTCATCAAGCCGAGATGACTATCGCCTATGCAGTTCGAATTTCCAGATGAAGATGTTTTACTAGTTACAGATTGTGAAGAACTGTGCCCGACGAAGGACCCGAACAAGGATCCCGATGGACCATGGTCTTGATGGAGCCTCGAACGCACTTGGCAATGGCATTGGCGCCACATCCCCCAAAGTGACATACACCTTTCACCGCCAGATTATGTTTCATTGCACTAACAACATGGCCGAATATAAAGCGTGCATCATGGGTATCAAAGTCGCTATTGATTTAAGAATCAAGTTCTTGCAAGTATATGGAGACTCACTTTAGTGATCAATCGATTATGGGCGAAGGGATACGAAGCATCCAAATCTTATTCCCTATCGAGAGCATGTTCGAGTTTGATTCCCTACTAAGAGATTACTTTTAATCATATTCACGAGAAGAGAATCAGCTTGCACGGATTGGCTACTATGTCGCCTATGTTCAAAGTCGATGGGACAACGAGGCACCCTGCATCATCATTGAGAAGTTGACGAACCAGATATTGTTATGAGCTTGATACGTAAGAGAAACCTTGGTACTACGATGTGAAGAGGTATCTTGAGACTCGTGAATATCCCAGGGCATCTATTAATGATAAGAAGTTCATGAGAAGATTTGCATCCAAATTCTTCCTCAAAGAACAACATCTTATACAAGAGCAACCACGACTTGTGCTTACTCCACTGTAGATCGGAAAACAAGAATACGTATCATGGAAGAGTTACAAGGCGCATTTGGTACCCACCCAAGGGACACACCATGGCTAAGAAGATTTTGAGAAAAGTTACTATTGGTCCACCATGGAAGTCGATTGTCACCGTTACTCGATCTTGTCACAAATGCGATATATGCCGACAAAGTACACGTACTCTCCAAGACTCAACGTTTTAACTTCCTTGGCCTTTGCAATGTGGGCATTGACATGATCGGAGAAATCAAGCCCACAGCTTCCAATGGACATCGTTTCATCCTTGTGGCAATTGACTATTTCACCAAGTGGGTAGAAGCATCCTCGTTCGCATCTGTTACTAAGAATGTTGTGGCTCGATTCATCAAACATAATCTTATCTGTCGATATGGCACTCCCGAAAGGATCATCACAGATAATGGCTCCAATCTCAACAATAAGATGATCATCGAACTCTGCACGCAGTTCAAGATCAAGCATCATAACTCTTCTCCTTATTGGCCTAAGATGAATGGCGCAGTGGAAGCCGCCAACAAGAACATTAAGAAGATTATACAGAAGATGACAGTGACTTACAAAGATTGGCACGAGATGTTACCATTTTCTCTTCATGGTTATCGTGACTACAACGTAACATCAACAGGGCAACCCTCTCTTGTATATGGTATGGAAGGTCCTACCCATCGAGGTTCAGATACCCTCAACCAGAGTCCTCCAAGATGCAGAGTTAAGCGAAGACGATTGGGTTCAGACTCGGCTTGACCAGATTAATTTGATTGATGAGAAACGACTCGCATCCATTTGCCATGGACATATTTATCAGAAACGAATGATCAGAGCATTTAACAAGAAGGTCAAGCACCGAGTCTACCAAGTCGGTGATCTAGTAGTCAAGCGCATCATCCTTCCACAAGGTGATCCAGGGCAAATGGACTCCCACCTATGAGGGACCATTTGTAGTCAAAACAAGATTTTCCATGGAGCTATGATACTTAGCACCATGGATGGTGAAGACTTCCACACCCCGTGAACGCAGACATAGTCAAAAATACTACGATAAAGAGATCCGCTAGGCGATCGACCTAGGCAAAAGTATATATCCCGCGAACCAAAAGGGTTCGGAAAAGTTAAGGATATATACAAAACATGTACACCGCAAGTCGAAACCCTGAAAAGGCGGTTTGGGCAAAAAGGGTATCCCGTAGACTCAAAACCCGAAAGGGCGGTCTAGGCAAAAGTTAGGATTTAAGCGCACGACTATGTCTCTCTCTTCAGATCACCTTCTTCTAGACTACTATCAAGATTCAAGATTCAAATGGCTAAGATCACCTACTCACTTCTAACGACGAAGGAGATGAGATAGTCGAAATATATGAGTACTAGCATAGTGGAACTTAACGAGATTGTTTCTACATAGCTTTTACCTTCTTGTGTACAAACCACTTGGCCATACGCCACCTTTCAAATAAACGCAAGCTTCTTTTCTCTTTACAATTTTTGTTGTTGTCGTTGCAATAAGTCCAACGCTTGTTTTGAATGACTATACGATTTGACAATAAGAATCTAATCACAAACATACGAAAAGCGGACATACAAAAGTAGTTACTACAGTGCTCTAGGAATGAGATGACGATTTAAGGTCACCAAAACATTCCCCTAAAGCATAATCTCCGCAGAGGTGTCACTCACTAAACCTCCCCAAATGAGTATATGATAATCCACGAGCAAAGGATTCCACTCAATCGAGAAATGTTACATCACCCGAGCAAGAACACTTCATCCCGACTAAGATGTTTATCCCCGCCGGATGCCTCTCAACAATTCCCTTTCTCCAAAGCAAGTATCCGCACTCGAGACTTGGTCGATAGTACACAAGAAAATCTACATCTCCTATTCCCCGATCAGAGATTCCAACGGACCCCAACCCGGTCTCCCAAAGAACCATCAAATGATCTCCAAAGGAGATCCACCAAGATCCCCAACAATTGTCTCCCACTCTTCCCAAAGTATGTATGAGATCTCCAACAACGAGTTTCTCAATCTCTACTTTCCTCAACAATATCTAGGCCCAAGACTTGGTCGATAGTGCATCGGAGGAATCAGTGATATCTTTCTTCTCCTTCAAAAGCGGGTTCTCACCTACCCAAATCCCCAAGCGTAAGTCGAATCCTCAAATGTAACATCCATCTTCTTCAAGATGGATATGTTTTGAAATACCACAACATCTATCATTCATACATTACTCATAAAGTCATAATTCATGCATATGTCATTCATACATTGTCATGCATCATACTTTGCATAAAACTAACAAATATTCTATCAAAGTTTCTTGTTTTTCCAAAACAGTGAAAGTCACTTTGACTAAACAGTCCAGATTAAGCCCCGAATCGACGGAAAACTATCCGAAAGACCACCCCGTTGTCCTCCGACGATCGTCCAGATTAAGCCCGAACCGACGGAAAACTATCCAAAGACCGTTGTCCTCCGACGATCGTCCAGATTAAGCCCCGAATCGACGGAAAACCCGAAGACCGCCTCGTTATCCTCCGATAATAGCAATGGATCAACATCCGATGCACAACAGGAAGCTATCCATATTTTTGCCAACTACTATTCCCCTGAGTAATAATCAGATGAAGATCTATTCAACCTTCTTATTATCAACCGAACTATGTAGTCTCAGCGCATTACCTGGCCTTGGATGGCATCTAAGCCCATCTCCACTACTTGTCAACATTTCTCCACTTTCGTATCGCTGCATATTTGGTTAAAATCAATGCAAACCAATAACTTCATTCAAAAATGAGCACAAAGTCTAACATACGACCTCCCGATGGCATCTTAAGCCCATCTCCATGCTCCTTCCAGAATGACCGCAGAGCCTAGCGACGGCTCACTCCCCAACATCGATCTTTCCAGATGGCATCTTGCCCATCCTCGTCAATTCTCCTATCGACATTCTCGAGTCTAGCGCACGACTCATCCCCCAAATAAGTATCCATCTCCAAATGGCATCAGAAGCCCATTCCCGCATCATCCATCACAATGAGTGCAAATTTTGTAGAGCTGAGTGTTCAATCATCTTCCACCTCCAGTCACGAAGACAGCATGTCAATCTAACCCTTCCAAAGACAAGAAGATTGAACAGGGAAGCTTATACCCCAAAATTTGCCCTCCATCCTCTCAAGATATTTCATACATCCATACTCAAGGATTCCTCAAGAGTCGATAAGACAAACTCTCCTAGACAATCAACCCAAACTAGGGTTTGGCACCTCAGTCAAGATGGACTTCCAACATCTCCAATGGTCTTCATGCCTCATATGCTTCAAAGATTCTCCATGTCAAGTTTTCCTTACAAGTCAAGATTGCTCGACAATTGCTCGGATGGTTGAAAATCACAGATTGACAAAAAGTCAACTGTGGTCAACATACAACAAACTTCATGATTTTTGGTCAACATCCTCATTTTGAAGTTACATTCATCATTTGATCAAGGGTTGATCATGATTCATCAAGAAAACTCAAGATTTGCTCAAAAGTCAAACTTTCTAAATTAGGTTTCTAGATGAAAAGTCAACTAAACTTTGACTCGATCATAATTTCTTCATACTTTCTCGTAAATTTTTCCACCACCTCTTGTTTTGAAGGAAATTCAATTTCTACAACTTCATGTCTCACAAGAATGTCCAAAAATGCTTCATTTGAGAGGTATGGCTCAAAACATTATGTGTCATTTTCAAAGTCAACAAAAGTCAACTTTTTGTTTTGAAGATATATTGAGCATGGAAACTCCAATTGAGATGAGACCAAAAAGGTTGGTTAGAGGACTCTTAGAGCTTTTCAAAAAGTCCAAGAACACTCAAAAATGTGGAAAATTGAGCAAGATACACCATTCACAAGTTGGGCAATTTTGAAGGAATGCACAAAGAGATACTTTAAAATCAAATTTTTGCAAATGGGCTTGCTTTTTCTTCATCCAAACTTATTCCTCATACAATTAGGAATATCCAAGCCCAATGCCACGAATTTTTATTTTATTTTTCTATTTAATTTGGAATTTATTCATTTAAATACAAATTAAATTTAAAAATAAAGTATAAAATCAAAATTAATTGCAAATTGATTTTTATTCCTTCCTTGAGACCCAAGCAACTCACAAAGGCCAAAAAATTCGAAATTTGATCAATATGGCAAGATTGGATTGAAAATTAATCAATTTTGAAAATTTGATTTTGTACAAAATCAAATTTGATTTGCATTGAATGTTGATTGATTCTCTCCCAAAACCATTCCAAATCCATCCAAGATAAATGTATGATGCATACCTATCAAGAAAAGAGGAAAAATTGGCTCAAGAACCCTAACCTAGAACTCAAAAATCGTGGTACAAGCAAAGAAATATTGATCCAAATGGTTTCAATCGATTTTGAGGATTCCATTGCATTCCTTGAGTTGCTCGAGTCGATCCGCACCTTACATCATCCAAAACCATCAAGAATCGTGAAACACAAATCGGTTTGTTCATACTTTTTCAAAATCGTGTTTCATTATTCATGCATTATTAACAAGTTTTGATGTTTGTTTCATGCTTAGAACGAAGTTTGCAAGCGATCCGGTTGTTTGATTGCATTTCCATGGCTTGAATCGTGATATACCATAACTAGGGTTTCGTGCTCGCTTTAGGGTTTCACAAATAGGAAAAATTGGACCATGAGACCTATACCAATGCGTCGAATGATCTCGTGAATCGAACCATGCCTTTAGAATTCATTTATATTATGTATTCGGATTTTGATGTTTGTTGGGACCTAGCGTCTAGCAATGGCCGACGCTGGATTTTCAAATATTTGAAAGGAAGAAGATGAAGTCTGGCGCGAGAACGAGGCAACCAGAAGGCGACGCGTGTTTTGATCCCACTCACTCCGTTTCCAAACATGCTTGCACACTTGGCTCAGTTGGTTAAGGCGTTCACTGTTCAGAGATGCTCTCACATGTCCCCAGTTCGAACCATGCCAGGACCATTTGGTTTTCTTTTCTTCAAAACTCATATTTTCTTATTATTTAATATTTTACATATCAATTTTAATTCTTTTCATATTTTTATTTCTGCATTAAAAAATCATCAAAAATTATTTTTCTTTTTACATTATTTTCTGAAAATCTTTATGTAATTTATAAAATTAAAAAATACAATTTTGCATGCATATTTATTTTTATTCATAATTTTGCATTTAAATCACATTTAATTAGTTTTAAATTATTAAATTGCATCTAAAAATCCCAAAAATTATTTTAACATATTTATGTTATTTCCAGATGTCATTTTTTCCAATTAAAATTTGCATTTTTCTAACATTTTTCTTATTCGATTTCATCATATTTTCCGATTTCTTATCGCTTCACAGTGTTATTCCGCTTCGACGTTTCTTTACCGCTTTCATTTTTTTTTCCAATAATGTAACTCTTATGGGATGTAATAGTTTAAATTAGGTTTTTATTTTCCAAGTTTAAATTATGTATCTCTTCCAAAGCCATGTAATAGCGTGACATTTACCTTTCCGCACTTTACATTCCACATTTTAATTTCCGCACCTATAAATCTGTTAGTAATTAGGCGTGTATGGCAAGACTAAAATCAACATAGCTCACTCATAATTCCAAGATAAAATATCCGAATTCAACACACTTTTTTCACATGCACCCTTTAGGGTAATTTCTCTCGCCTTTTACGAATTCAAATGGTCAAGTCCTCGAACGTAGAGGTATCCTAGCACCGCTGCTTCAAACAAATCATCATAGTCCCTTCGATACAAAGATCATAAGACCCACGATGTCGCCCGAATACATGATCTTGACCTCGATTGTCGCCCACGAAAATGATGATAGTCCCTTCGAATGTGCTAGGATTTCTCAAGTTGCTTTCTATGACCATCCGATGTCCCTTCGAATGTCCCGCTTACATCCAACGAATGGAGTTACCTACCAACTAATGGTATGGATAACACTATTCTAAAGGAACGTAAAATAACAAAACGACCAATTCCGAGTAGGTAATAAGACTTTTAGTTGCTTGCTCTATCAAAATGCTTTTACACTCACACTTTTGTCAAAGTTCAAACTCTTTTCAAAACGAAACATTTCGAACACTTTGTATACATTCCTACATGAATCATTACAAAGTCAAAGCGAAATGCCTTTTCAAAACATTTTGTCAAACACATGTAAAGCACAATTTTTAAGTGATCTAGAGCAACTAAGAGCCCGAGATAACTACGGATGAAAAGGGTGATAATATCCCTTTTCATAACCATTCTCCGCACTTTAATCTAACGGTCTTTTTCTCCACTTTTACCTTCCTTAATGGATAAAAATAAAAGTCGGTGGCGACTCTTGCTATCCGCATTATGTATACAAACACTAAAAAGTCAGTCACCGTATCACATATCTCTAACAACTCAATTCCAACCGTGTTTGTCGCCTGAAGAGTTGATTGAAGATCCGTTGATGGAAAATTCTTCATATGGACAAAATATGGACTGCTTGCGCTACTTTGTCATTTTTGTATCCTTGTTTTTGCCTAGATTGCCTTTTTCGTGTTTTCAATCTATCGTGATAATTTATGTTTATTGTCTCTAATTTTGCTCGGATCGCCTTTTCGTGTTTCAATCCACCGAGACGCTCATTTTGCCTGCCGCCTTTTCGGTTTTCACTTACCGAAATGTTTTGTTTTTAGACAAAGTATTTCTTGATCACAAGATTCATGTGATGCGGGAGTTCATCATCATTCATGGTTGTGAGAGTCATAGCACCGCTTAAAAGCCTCTTTTAACGATGTATGGGCCTTCGAGTTAGGAGTCCATTTGCCCTAGAATCAGTTGAAAAGACAATCTTTTAAGCACGAGGTCGCCTTTCTAATTCACGAGGTCGGACCTCTTGTCGAAAGCTTTTCATTCTTTTTGATAGAGTTGTCCGTGACACAGTAGCGGTCCTTTTCTTCGATTAAGTTCACCGGTCAGACCGCTTGACACCATCTCGCCTCGTAAAGCTTAGTTTCCATGAGAACTCTCATTGATGGGATCTCAACTTCTACGGGAGCACCGCCCATGCCGTATACTAGAGAAAAGGAGTTGCCCCGTGAAGTGCATAATCAAGTACGATACCCATGCAGCAAATGGCGATTTCGTGCCTTTGTAAGTGATGACCATCTTTAGACGATCTTTTGATGTTCTTGTTGGTCGCCCACTACGCCTGCTCATCTTTGGCCGGTAAGGAGATGAGTTATGATGCTCGATCTTGAATTCCTCACACGCCCCTCATCATTTTGTTGTTCAAGTTAGATCCATTGTCTGTAATGATCTTACTTGAATTTCATATCGGCAAATGAGGTTGTTCTTGATGAACCTCACAACCACTTGTCCGTAACGTTGGCGTAAGACGTCACCCATTTGGTGAAGTAATCAATAGCCACTAGAATGAAGCGATGTCCGTTGGACGCTTTTGGTTCAATCATTCCAATCATGTCAATGCCCCACATGGAGAAAGGCCACGGAGAGGAGAGAACGTTGAGTAGAGTCGGAGGCACATGGATCTTATCTGCAGATCCGCACTTGTGACATCTTTTGACGTGTTTGTAGCAATCGATTCCATCGTTATCCAATAGTATCCTCGCTTCTCAAGATTTTTCTAGACATTGCATGCCCATTCGAATGGGTTCCAAAGGATCCTTCATGTACTTCATGGATGATCGTGTCTGCTTCTTGTCTGTCGACGCATCTGAGCAGAACCATGTCGAAGTTTCTTTTGTATAGTACATCCTTATTCAGAAGAAATTCTCGAAAGCCTCCTTAGAGTTTTCTTATCTTTGTACGATGCCCCAGTGGGTACTCGTGTTTGAAGGAAGCGATGTCGTGGAACCACGGTTTATCGTCATGACACGTATGCAGGTCTTTCAAGGCCCCGATACGGATTCTCGCATATCATTCCAATCATTGACTTTGAACATGGAAGATAGAGTAGCCAAGGCGTCGCCATTCGGTTCGATCTCGAGGGATATGATGCTCTACTTTGTTGAAGAAAGTCAACAAACGCTCACATAATCTGAAGGAATTAGACCAAGATGATGAGTTTCATACTTGTCTTTGATTTGATTGATCACTGGGTGAATCTCCATATGTCAAGGACCTTGATCCTAAGTCGATGGCTTCTTCGATACCCATGATACATGCTTCATATTCTCGCTATGTTGTTGGTGCAATCAAATAGCAATCGGCGGAAAACGGGATATGAGAACCCCTGGAGTGATGATGATCGCCCCAATTCCATTGCCATAAACGTTAATCGCTCCATCAAAGACTAAACCCATCCGATTCCGGATCCGGTCCTTCTCCGTGTAGCGTCGTCAATCTTTCATCTTCAAGTACATAACATCCTCGTCTGGGAAGTCAAATTTGAGAGATTGGTATTCGTTGAGCGGCTGATGAGCCAAGTGATCGGCGAGAATGCTTCCTTTGACCGCTTTTTGAGCGCGGTATTGGATGTCATACTCAGATAATAACATCTGCCATTGAGCGATTATCCCGGTTAAGGCAGGTTTCTCAAATACGTACTTGATTGGATCCAGGTTTGGAGATTAACCAAGTCGTGTGATTGATCATGTACTGGCGGAGACGTTTTGAAGCCCACACCAAAGCGCAACATGTTTTCTCGAGCATGGAGTAACGAGTTTCACAGTCTGTGAACTTTTTACTCAAGTAGTAAATGGCATGCTCCTTTTTACCGGTGTCGTCTTGCTGTCCAAGTATGCAGCCCATGGACTCTTCTAGTACGGTAAGGTACATGATTAGCGGTCTTCCTTCGATTGGAGGGATCAGTATTGGTGGTTCTGACAGGTATTCCTTGATACTGTCGAATGCTTTTTGGCAATCGACTGTCCACACAACCTTTTGATCTTTGCGGAGAAGCTTGAATATCGGCCCACAGGTAGCAGTCATCTGAGAGATAAATCTGGAGATGTAATTCAATCGTCCAAGAAATCCTCTTACTTGCGTTTCCGTACGTGGCGTAGGCATCTCTTGAATGGCTTTGACTTTGTCAGGGTCAACTTCAATTCCCTTTTAAATGACGATGAAACCTAGGAGTTTTCCAGATCTTACCCCAAAGGTGCATTTGTTAGGATTCAGACGGAGCTGAAATTTCCTTAGTCGTTGAAACAACTTTAAGAGATAGTCTATATGTTCATCTTCAGTATCAGATTTTGCTATCATGTCATCTACATAGACTTCGATCTCCTTGTGCATCATGTCATGAAAGAGAGTAGTCATTGCCCTTTGGTAGGTTGCGCCTGCATTCTTTATTCCAAACGGCATTACTTTGTAGCAAAAAGTGCCCCACGGCGTGATGAAGGATGTCTTCTCCATGTCTTCGGGAGCCATTCTGATCTGATTATAACCAGAGAAACCGTCCATGAAGGAAAAGACGTTGAATTTTGCAGTGCTATCCACTAGCATGTCGATATGCGGTAGTGGGAAATTGTCTTTCGGACTTGCTTTGTTCAGATCCCGGTAGTCAACACACATTCTGACCTTTCCATCTTTCTTGGAGACAGGTACTATGTTGGCTAGCCATTGGGGATATTCGGAAGTGACGAGGAAACCAGCTGCTGTTTTTTGAACTTCCTTTTGATTTTATCACCATTTCGTGGTGAACTCTCCTCGCCTTTTGCTTAACCGCGTATACTCTGGTTTTAACGGCAGATGATGCTCCACAATGCTGGTATCTAACCCTGGCATGTCCTGGTAGGACCAAGCGAACACATCAACATATTCTTTGAGAAGATTTATCAGTTTGCTTTTGACATCGTTGTTGAGTGAAGTCCGATATTTACTTTTTCTATCTTCCTCGAACCCAAATTGATTGCTTCTAGAGGTTCTTGTGAGGTGAATGATCCTTTCCTCATGCCTTAGCAGTCGGGAAATCTCATCTGGGATCTCCTCTTCAACTTCTTCCTCGACGTTTTCACAGGGAATTTCAAAGTTGGGAGAGAGCGTAGAGTTATTGCTTTCAATGGATTTGTCCATCTGCATATTTGATTTATGTTTGATTAATTAACTCTTTGTCATCATTTTTTTGAAGAAAGTTAAGGTGAAAGTGTATGCAGATTAATAATTTTTTTGAAGGGTTTTTTATTTATTTATGTGTTTTTTAGGATTATCATTTCCAAGAAAGGGTAAAATGAAAATAAAAACACAGTGTGGAAACAAAACAACGCGCTTTATTTATAATTTACACTATGAAACAGAGCCCTAAAACACAAACTCATTCGCATTGGGCAAGACGAAGAGAAATTATTTAAAAGCTAAAACCCTATAAAACATCTCTACACTTTGGGCGAAGTAAGAGTTCAAAACAAAAGCAAAGATAAACTACTTAGAGCTATGAACATTAGTCCGAACTTCAACGGGTTTCCAGTAATGACGAACTCCTTGGAAGTCGAGGTACTCAGGTAGTTTTCCGCTTGGTTTAACCCTTGAGTAGACTTTGGTTGCTGGCTGAGCAGGCTTTGAAGACTCTGGACGATGGCCCTTGCCTTTTGTGCTGCTAAAGCGATCTTCTTGATTAACAGATCGGGAAGTATGAGATGTAGCATTTGTACTTCCTGCTGATCTTTGTGTTGAATACTGGGGATGTACCTTCCAGTCTTCTGAGTGAAGAGACTCGTTGTCAGCGACACTTTCTAGATCGTATCCCGAGTCGCACTCTTGATCTTTAGTGATCACGTTGATGTAGTGATAACCGTGATCCGTTCAAGAAATTCCAGTGTGTAGATCTTCGTTTGGGATCTCGATTGGCTGATTAGACTGAGAAGACGAGTATTCCTCTTCTGTTTGACTAGGATAATCAAAAGAATCACCCCATCCTATGGGCTGGATATCTTCGATCCGGATTTTCGAGCTTTCTGGCGCAGTGTATTTCACCATGTAGTCGAATTTGCCACTTGGTTCTCCCAAGGTATCCCAAACTTCAGCAGGGACAGGTGGATTTTAATGCCTTGTAGGACATGTCTTTGAATTGATTAGTTGGCGATATGACTCCTCTTGAGACACATACTCAGGGCTGTTTAAATAAGTGCTCCATTATTCAGATTCAGATGGATCGTCTTCATCTTCTTCGATGGTTACAATGCTAACCTCTTGGAGAACAGGATTTAGGAAGCCCCCATCTGAAAACTTTAATTGGACGAAGTGTTTCATCCTTTGCTTGTCTTTGGAGAATACGGTGTGAACCCGAGTCCGCTTTTGTTTCGTCTCTTGTGTTTGATAACTTGTCCCCATCCTTTAGTATTGCCATCTTTCACCATTTTGCAGCCTTCTTTATACGAAGAGATAGATGATCTGCTTTTGTTGGTAGATTCATCTTCAACGGATTTTCGGGAGATGCGTCCTTCAATGTCATTAGCTGTGATGAAAGAGAAATGGATAGATGACTTACAAGTAAAGCTTGTTCACCACTGATGGTCACCAACTTTCCATTTATTGTGAATTTTAATTTCTGATGGAGAGTAGAAGTTATCTGCCCGTCGTGGATCCAAGGTCTTCCTAGTAGCAACTGTAGCACTGTACATCCATGACTTGGAAAGTAATTTGAAAAGTATGCGGGCCAATTGTCATCGAGATCAACTTCCCAATAACCGACTTTCTTGATCCATCGAAAGCTCTTACTATTATATCGTTGAACTTCATTAGCGTCCTTTGTAAGCTAAACGAGCGAGTGTCGTCTCGCATTACGTCAAAGATGAACCTGATCTACCAATACATTGGACAGGAACTGATTGTATCATTGAGATGTGGAGGGCCAAGTTGTGATCTTTTCCTTCTTCGAAGTTCCGCCACCGCTTAGATTATTGCAAGCTGTTGGAGACGATTCCTCCAAACCGGGTCCAGTAGTCACATCGTGATCCACATACCGGTCTAGTACTCTATCAAAGCTTCTCGTGAGCTTCGGAGTTGAGGAGTAGAGACAATATTGAAATTTTGGAAGGAGTCTGCATCAATTGATCTACGACTCGGTATTCGCTCTTTTTGATTAACTTTAGTATCTCGCAAAATCAAGGACGATTTGGCTCTATTAGGAGAACCAACATTTGTATTCTAAGCAATAAATCGGAATCGCAGTGTGATTCTCGGAAGATATGTTAACTGGATTTTGTCGGACAACAGGAACTGTAGGCGGTCTTGGTGGCTCTCATACCCCAATTTTTGACCTAATATACCACCTCACATCTGCATCATTGCATCACTAACAGTTCAGACAGCATTAATCGGGTGTGGATTTCACAGGTCGAAGTTAGGGTTTCATCAGATTTTCATCTGATTCAAGAGGAAATCAACTAGGGTTTGAGTTTTTCTCACCTCATTTGATCTATCTTGATCAAATCATCAACCTCTGATTATCAGATATCCATTTCTCTCACAGATCAATCAAGGATCGACCAATTAGGGTTTTGATCGGGCATGAGAATTCTCTGACTTTTTGAGCAAGAAATGACTTTTTTGGATAGAGATTGGTCATTACATCTTAGATACAACATCTTGACCTAATTTCTGGATTCAAAACATCACAGAAGTTCACAGACTTCATCACCAATTTCTAAACATCTCGATGAAATTTCATTTGGTAAAAGTCAAACTTTGACTTTTGATCAAATTTTTCAAAACAAAACTTTTTCAATCATCAAAATACTTCAAATGATCCATCATGATCATAAAAAATCAAAGAATTTGAAAAAGTCAACAAAAAGTCAAAAGTTTTCATACTTAGAAAAATTTCGTGTTGAAATTTATTTTTTCCAAACTTCATGCCATTTTTCACCTAGTTCCATTTGAATTGAAAAACTCAAAACATGAAAGTTGTAGCGTGAAACAAGCTTTCCAAAATGTCCAAGAACCTCAAATCCATAGAGTCTAGATATACTTTTGAAATTGAAACATAAGGCTCCATGAAACTTGATTTTTCAAAGTTCACAACTTCAATTATAGGTCATTTTGAGTTTTCTTCATTAAGAAGCAATCTAACCATGCCAAATGGATGATTGAGCTGATAAATATCAGCTAGAGGTAATAATTGAGAGGATTGGATCAAATTGTAAAATGAGCACATGGTGAAAAAGGAAGTTTCCTTTGGCAATTGTCTTTCTTACCCTTAAGCTATCTTTGAATCACCAAAAGCTTGTACCTCTTGCCTAACATTTCAACTTGTTGCCTATAAATAGCTCACAAATTCAAGTTCAATACACACCAAAGCATCACAAATCCATGCTTTCATTCTTCTTTCTTGAAAATTGCAAATATAGTGCAAATTGGAGAATTATTGCATTTTGAAAACAGCTTGAAAACATGTTAAAATTTGGTGTCTAACATGTTTCAATACCATTATCAAACTTGTGTGTAACTTAAAATCAAACTGAAATCAAGCCAAAACCAGTTTTCATGTTACATGTTTTCAAACTTATACAAGCCCTTAACAACGAATTCTACTCTAAGCTTGATAAACTTGTGATCTAATCACTCTAACATCATCCAAGTACCTCATGTACATGATCCAAAACATAAACAACAATCAGAACTCCATTAACCTCGATTTCAGTTTCATTTTGAATGACTGCAGTTGACTTGGTTGGAAGGATTGAGGCAAGTTCAAGCAAGCAAATCATTCACATAGCTTCCATACATGCCGATGATGGTGTAGCAACCTCAAACAAGTTCGAAACACGTTTGAGCTTCTTCGATTTCACTTGAACAAAGTTAGAACATGAACTGTGATATCCATATTCCTTGCACCAATTGAAAAAAACTCACGGCCGTTTTCTTTCTGCATCTAAAACGATCAATAACCCTCAATAAAATCAAAGAATCATTAAACATACATCATTTAATTTGAAAAATCAGTTTTAGGGTTCTAAGCATTTTCCAGAAATCCAATTGAGTTAGACTGAATATAAATGAAATTAACAAGTACCATCATGTTCGTGATGAAAAATCGAGCAAGTTTGGTTTTTATTTCATTCAATTTCATGGAGAAACAAAGATTGTAGCATGAGTTGAAGAATCTGGGAATCAAAACACGAAGAACACAGTTCGCGCGTGTTCTTGAGTTTAAATGTTTGAATTTTCCAATCTTTTTCTAACACGTGTTCTAGTCCACTAACACCCCAGCGTGTTTGGCTTAGTGGTAGTCTGCTTGCTCTTAGTCTCCTCTGCCACGTGTTCCACCCTTTGGTCATGGGTTCAACTCCCATCAGGACCATTTCTTTTTATAACTTTCCAATTTTTTCATGTTTTTCATAAAACTTCCACAATTTTTTTGACCAATCAAAACTTCTCATTTTGAGATGATTTTTTAAAAACTTGTCAATAAATACATCTATTTCATGATAGTGCAAAAATTTTCAGAAAAAACTTTCATCTGATTAAATTTTAATCGAGCCAAAAACGACGTTCTGAACACTTTTTCAAACCTCCTTAAAAGGTGAATTTTTCGAGTTTTCGACTTCCGATTTTTTTCAAAACTTTTCATAAATGAACCTCACATTTCAAAACATTTTCAAATCATTTTTCAAAACCTTTTTTTATCAAAACTTACATCTTTTTACGACGATCGATCCGATTTAAACGATAAAATCAAATTCGTTCTTTCTCTAATTTCTCAATCGATCATGGGCCACCCTTATGGTGTAAGTCCCAACCCTTTTATGTACATACTTAGTTTTAATTGTACATACTCAAAATCATCATTGTCAATATTCAAACATAAACAAATTTCTTTCATTTGTTTTCATTCGTTTGTTTATACACCGATGCCATTGGTATTGAAAGAAGCATTATTCCCTGTGAAACTGCCTTCGAACCAATGGGCCTCCTCACGTGTAAGTCCCATAACATTCTTTTGTGTACATAATATTTCTTTGTACATATCAAATTTCTTCAAACACATACAAATTTTCATCCATACATAATATGATACTTTTTATACTCAAGTACGTACAAACTTGATCGCTTGTTTTCACTTCACTGTGTATACTCAAACCAACATTCTTTATGTACATACATATTTTCCTTGTACATATCAAATTCTTTTCATACAAACTTTTATCTGTACATAACACAGATACTTTTTGTAAATACTCAAACACGTATAAACTTGACCTTTCGCTTCCGCTTCATCCGTATATCAACTGAATGCCATTGGTATTAAAAGGAGCATTATTCCCTGTGAAACTGCTTTCAAATCAATGGGCCACCATCATGGTGTAAGTCCCAACCCTCCTATGTACATCCACATTTTTCTGTACATAAATACTGTCAGGTACATATTTATTTCCTTGTACACGTTCAAGTAAATAATCAAGTTACTGCTTTAAACGCTCGCTTCACATACACTTGTTTATATTTACAAATCATAAACTCTTGTAAATAAACATCATTGCATTGTTTATATTTCCTTCATAAACTCCTGTGAATACATATCACACACACACTTGTTTATACAACTGTCTAATTATAACATAACAATTAGACTAACCAATAGGTTCCACAAGATAGCCTCCGCTTGGGCTTCATACAAGACAATTCATCACCCGCATGAGTTTAGCCTCCTTGGGCTTCACAAGACAACTCATCCCCATTTGAGTCTAGCCTTCCTGGGCTTTGCAAAGAAACTCTCCCCACGTAGTTTAGCCTCCTTAGGCTTCATATAAGACAACACCCCCTGAGTCGCCTCCTCTTGGGCTTCGTTCAAAAGAACTCCTCATTGAGTTTAGCCTTCTTGGGCATCATACAATGAAAGAGATAGGAAATCTCTTAATGACCTCCTATTGGGCTTCCAATACAAAGAATCACCCGCTAAGATAGAACCCAAAGGATGGTTTCGTGAAATCACTTTCAAATCCTCAGAGTAAAATTTGAAATTGCTCTTATTCAAAAAGATGGTTTCTCGGTGAAAACTTTTAACACAAAGCCGCCATACCCTATAGCTTCCTCTTGAGCTTCTACAAGGACCCTCGATGACCCTCGATGACCCTCGAATGCCTCCTCTTGGGCTAACAATACAAGGACCCACGGGCTTCTTAAAGCATCCCTTTAATCCAATCAATTTCTCCTCGAGATTTAGACATCTATCATCTCTATGGAAGAAGTATCTCATCTATTACATCACATACAGTCAAAAACTTTTCAAACTCTTTTCAAACAAAAACATCTCTTAATTGTAAGTGGTAACGCTTTGTACTTAAGCAAAACACCCAATGCTTACGTTAAAAGATTCAATCATCTTTTTCAAACATCTTTCTTAAACATGTAAGTGGTAACGCTTGTACACTCAAGCAAAACACCTATAACTTACGACGAAAGATTTTAATCATTCAAACTTTTCAAAAATGTATGTGATGAAATAGATTAGATACATTTTTCATTAAGATGACATTTGTCTCCTCTTACTAACATCCCGCTGCTTTCCACTAGCATAAGTGGAACTACGATTGCTCTAACTTTCTCAACATCCTTTGAGAATACGAGGCACAAGGTCTCATCCTTGCCGAGAAAATTCTTTCTCCTCGCATCAAACAAACCATAGAACCCCGAGATCCGAGCTACAAATGCTCTGATTCCCACTAAGGGATATGTATGCAGAAGATCCACAGATCTTTGCGAGCACAATAATAACAAACACTAGAATCCCACATAATCTGTCTTGATTAAAATCCCAAAAGGAGAAACTTTCCCAATCATAGAAATAACAATTAAAACACACAAACATATCAAACATATTCATATATAAAAGCTATAGATAACTATATATATTTAGGGTGCTCCATCTATTCCCTTCATATAACAATCCCCTTACTCGAATCTCCCAATGCGCTATGCCGAGTTTGCTTAGTCGTTACGCATACCAATATCAATTGAGGGTATTTCAGCTTTCCCCTTTTTCATAATCATTAAATCATCTTTCTTGTGTTGAAAATAATAAAGCTTGATGCTCGCGGCATCTTTATAAATCAATCAAAAGATTTAAATCGTTTCGAGAGAGAACCGAATTAACGTCGATCCTCTAGCCACCTTTAACGATATAATGGAGGTGCACTCGTCCACTCGTGTTACTCGTCCTATTTCTCGTTATATTGACATTAGTTGGAAGAGTAGGCATGGGTTTCTCCTTCCCATCCTCTATCAGGGTTGCATTGTGGTAAGGAATTGCTTTGGTAGAACTGTATGGAACCGGACCAGGTAGGTAAATTACCAAAGGAGACTCTGAGGTGCTAGAACTGTTGCATTCAATCTCCACATGCTTGGGTATGTTGAAACAAGGGATGATGACGTTTACTTCGGGGTTTTCCAAGTTGATATCTAAGACTAAAAGCTCATGCGGAAAATGCCCCATCAGATTTACGCCATGATCATCTCTGCTTCAGAAACTTGTAGATCACCGATGTCTAACAACACCGGATATCTGCTCTTATGGTGGAACATCCTTGAATATTCAGTGGAGCAGATCCAAGTCGTAATCATGCTTAGTGAAGGTGCTCATGGTAATTGTATGCTCATGCAGATGCACCAAGCCTTTGATCGTTTACGTCAACGAGATACCTGTCTGTATTTCTCAAGATCAAACCCATCGAGTCCACTGTGATGAGAAGCGGATTGGCTTGCACATTCGGACTTGTATTTCAAGGAAAGAAGATTAGATCTCACTAGTCTCGCCGCTTTAATGCTATACAATGCTCAAGGTCATGGCCTGTGCCCATTGGTGAAAAGGGCAAGATACTGCTTTGTACCACCATGGTACCGGAACCGAGGTGGTGAACTTGTCTCAGACGATTCTTTTCTATTAGCGCAGGTAAAGTTCTGTGGTACGCTATCGATCGGGTCGAATTGCGTAACCCGAGGCGCATTTGATTCTTGAACCACGAGCTCGCTGACGAGGCTGTTGAGTTTGTTGATTTTGTTGAATTTGTTGGAATGCGGCAATTCCTTGTTTGGATTTGTGTTGACGGCGGGTGCTATGGCAGCTACCTCGTTGTTGGATGACATTCTTACGCGGTTTTCGGGATACCATTCGTATGTCATGCTCTTTCTTCCTTGGAAAACGGTTCCAACCTTCTTTGTTCCACTAGAAGATCCTTGCCTTTGGTTAGGCGTCCGTTCGAACCCCCTTCGCATTCCCATGCTCACCATCTCTGGAAATCTCCTGAGCGCTTAGCGATCATGCGCCATAGTAGAATGAGCCTAGAGTATTCAAGAATACCTTAGTCATCTCCTTCTCTTCCAATGGTGGGTTGACTTGGGCAGCAATTTCCCTCCATCACAGCATATTCCTTGAATGTCTCCTTTCTTTTGAGACATGGAACGGAGTTGATCCCTATCAGGAGCCATATCCAAGTTAAACTTGTATTGCTGGACAAAGGCTTCACCTAAGTCGTTGAATGTTTGGATATTCATGCTGTCTAAACCCATGTACCACTTCAGTGCAACACCGGTGAGACTATCTTGGAAGTAATGGATTAACAACTGATGATCTTTATTGTATGTAGACATTTTCCTGGCATACATCGTGAGATGACTTTGCAGACAGGAGTTTCCTTTGTACTTTTCAAAGTCAGGGACTTTGAATTTTGCGGGTATTCTTACGCGAGGAACTAAGCAAAGATCCTGAGCGTTTTTCATAAATAATTCTTTCCTCAATTGTCTTTATCTCTAGTCATTTTGTGGAGCTGCTCCTCGAGATTTTCCATTGAACCGCGTGGATTTGAGTTATTGCTCGAGTATGATGAACTTCTTCGTAAGGTAGTGTGTACTATGGAAGTGAGTTCGCATGATCGGTTGAGAAACCGGCATTGTTACTTGTGGAAGAGTTACTCCATGTTGCGAGTAAATGTAGAGTTTTGTCGCAAAGCCCACACCCTATAGCTTCCTCTTGAGCTTTACAAGGACCTCGATGACCTCGATGACCCTAATGCTCCTCTTGGGCTAACAATATAGGACCCACGGGCTTCTTAAAAGCATCCCTTTAATCCAATCAATTTCTCCTCGAGATTTAGACATCTATCATCTCTATGGAAGAAGTATCTCATCTATTACATCACATACAGTCAAAAACTTTTCAAACTCTTTTCAAACAAAAACATCTCTTAATTGTAAGTGGTAACGCTTGTACACTCAAGCAAAACACCCAATGCTTACAGTTAAAAGATTCAATCATCTTTTCAAACATCTTTCTTAAACATGTAAGTGGTAACGCTTGTACACTCAAGCAAAACACCTATAACTTACGACGAAAGATTTTAATCATTCAAACTTTTCAAAAATGTATGTGATGAAATAGATTAGATACATTTTTCATTAAGATGACATTTGTCTGTCTCTTACTAACATCCCGCTGCCCACTAGCATATGGGAACTACGATTGCTCCGACTTTCTCAACATCCTTTGAGAATACGTGAGCACAAGGTCTCATCCCTGCCGAGCAAATTTCTTTCTCCTCGACCAAACAAACTATAGAACCCCCAGAGATCCGAGCTACAAATGCTCCGATTCCCACTAAGGGATATGTATGCAGAAGATCCACAGATCTTTGCGAGCACAATAATAACAAACACTAGAATCCCACATAATCTGTCTTTCTTAAAATCCCAAAAGGAGAAACTTTCCCAATCATAGAAATAACAATTAAAACACACAAACATATCAAACATATTCATATATAAAAGATATAGATAACTATATATATTTAGGTGCTCCATCTATTCCTTCATATAACAATCCCCTTACTCGAATCTTCAACGCTAGGCCTATTTTGCGCTAGTCACGCATACCAATATCAATTGAGGGTATTTCAACTTTCCCTTTTCATAATCATTAAATCATCTTTCTTGTGTTGAAAATAATAAAGCTTGATGCTCATGACATCTTTATAAATCAATCAAAAGATTTAAATCGTTTCGAGCCGGAGAGAACCGAATTAACTCGCATCCCTCTAGCCACCTTTAACGCCGGACAGAAAACGGCGACTACTGGGAGTACTGAATTTTGATTTTTTCGAAAAAGAAAACGCTACTTCACCGAGAGCACCAAGCTTTTTTGTTTTCAAAAAGAAAGAGGGGATGCTTTCATGTTTTGTATATCTGTTTCTTTATTGTGTGTTTCGCGATTTCATCTCGATGGAAAGAAATCCTAACCCGATTTAAGAAACATTTGTAAGATCTAGGTGGAGGTATTAATACGTGAGAAGTTCAATGCTTACGGGTTAATATCTCCGCCTCAAAGGAGGTTGTCTTGAGGGTATTGTGTTAGCAAGTAATTGCCAAGCATCAGACTTTCTGGGAAACTTAAGAAGCCGAGGGCTGTAGAACACATAAAACCATCCCGCCATTAGGATGTAGTGTGTAGATTATTC